>CM038039.1:7825730-8439730 GCA_021397845.1 Areca catechu
GGCCCTAGATCGATGCAAGCTTCTCCTGCATCAAATGTCTATGTCCCAAACATTTACACTCCAACTTCCATGCATGATGTCCACAGAGTTGTCCCAAATTATTTTATGAATCCGTCTATGAATCCAAACATTCACTCTACACCACATATGTTTAGTTCGACTTCTATGCAATCAGGAATTCAAGGTGGTACACCATCATTCATGGACCAAGTTTTTAGGGCTAGTACTAGAGGTAGCCCAAGTACAGCTCATTCAACATCTACTGAACACAGCTCATAATTTTTCGGTACAAGCTCTTCTGCACCACGAAATCATCTGATGACACTTACAAACATGATTGACGGATGACATACTGTGTTTCTATGTCTGTTGAAGTTAACATTATCCTTAATTACTTTACATATGTTTGAACAATGTATTATTATAAGTGCTGTATGTTTGTATTGCTATTTTTATGTTTACTTAAATGTTCTACATTTGTGCATGCTGTTATGGAATCATCATAGGATATATGTATCTGTATCTTTTTGGCCTTAATATCAATGAAATAGTACTTAAATCTCTCTTTTGTATTTCTATATTTGTTTCTTTATAATTTTATTAGGCAATCCATATTGTTCTATTAGTTTTAATGTTTATGTATTGATGATATGAATTAAAGAGGAAGTATATTTTATAAGTCCATTTCTAATCCCATATATTTTATTTAGATGTCTTCCCCGAATCAGTTATTGCAATTCATTATTGGTAAGGAAGGTTTTTGGGATGATGTTGTTATGACATTGTTAAGTACAGGACTGATTTAGTTGGAGGATTATAACATACATTACAGGAGACCATGTCGAACTCGTCCATTTTCAGGTCACAATCTGATTACAGACATTATGAGTGGTCATTCTGACAGGGGTTACTCTCATTTTAGAATGACAAATAATATGTTCCAACAATTAGAATAGCTGCTTGTCTCACGAGGAGTTATAAGTGGCACTCGCAACGTAACCTCTACCAAACAATTGGCTTTATTTTTGTACCACGTAGGGCATGGGGTCAGGAATAGAGTTTTGTCCGAAATTTTTCAACATTCAGGTGAGACGATATCAAGATATTTTAACAAAATTCTTAAAGGGATTTGTTCCCTAAAGCATGATTTCATAGTTCAACCATCTGCTGATGTGGGTGTGCATCCAAGAATACGTGATAACAACCTCTTGTATCCATACTTCATGGTATAATTCAAAGCTTTATCTAATTACTATTGCTACGTTATATTCGTGATTTGATTTACTTTGGGTATGTGTCATCAAAGAATGCTGTAGGCGCTGTTGATGGTACACACATACCTGCCCTAATAAAGAAGAGCAAACAACCTCGATTCAGGAATCGCAAAGGAACACTTTCTCAAAATGTTATGGTAGCTGCTTCATTTGATCATACTTTTCTTTTTATCTGTACTGGCTGGGAGGGCTCTGCAGCTGACATGCGTATTTTGCGTTGGTGTGTGGAGTCCGGTGGTTTCATGGTTCCTGAAGGTATCGAATGCCATATGAATAATAAATTTCATGGGATATCGTTGACACTGTCATTGAGTTAATTTAAACAAATTTTAAACATTTCAGGAAATATTACCTTGTAGACTCTGGATATGCGAATACCAATAAGTTCCTGGCTCCTTATCGGGAAAATAAGTATCACCTGAGTACATTCAACAATCCTCGAACTCAACGATATTCAAACAATCGAGATCTATACAATCACAGACATGCACAATTACGCAATTGTGTAGAGAAGGCCTTTGGGATTTTGAAGAAACGTTTTAAGATTTTGAAGACTGCTATACCGTTTTTATTCAAGGTACAGAAGCGGATAGTAATGGCTTATTGCATTATTCATAATTTCATAAGACGCAACCAGGGTAATGACAAGTACTTCAACATGTCATTAGCACCAATGCCTCCTGACCATGATGAGGATGACATAGATCCTTTGCTAATTATCGGTGATAATGAATGTCATAGAGGGGAAGATCTACGTAATTCTATATCAAATAGGCTATGGGTTGATCATCTACAATGGGTATGTGCAAATGAACATAAAGCAAATGACACACCTTTTTACCCCTATACATTGGGTTTTATTTGATAAATTGTTTGGTACTAACTGTTGTTAATTTACATTACTACACGACGTATAAAGTGATGTTTTTTTTTGTTATACAGGAATGCGAGTTTCTCGTTAACTACCTCCAGTAATGATATCTGGAAAGTACTATATGGTTTTTAAGGGTCGCCGAAGGGGAGTTTATGACTCATGGGCTGAATGTCAACATGAAGTTTCTGGTTATAACCATGCTTTATATAAATAGTTTAGGACACAATCAGAGGCATTCGATGCATTTGACAGATATGTACAAGGTTTTAACAATCCTGCTCTACATGAATATGCTATCAATGAGGTTGAGGCAGACAACATTCATCATGACTAGGGCAATAATAATCACTCGCGATGTGCCCTAATATTTGTTGTATTACTTGCCATCCTCGTAGGCTATGTGCTGGGCTTGCTGACATGTGCTTCTAAATGAAACTAGGATGTTATGGATTATGAATATTGTATTATTAAGACGTGCTACTGTTTGTTGTATGCTTCATTTTGTTGTGTGCATAAAGTATTGCTATGTTTCTCTTATGTGCCAATCATGTTTGAATGGTTCCAGGTGAGTCCGATATATTATTTTGAAGTTTCTGGTTTGATGAAAGGAAAAGATGCGGGGCTGCCTATCGATGGAGCAAGGCCTGGAGACAATAGTTGACCCTAATATTAGTTATTTTTACATACTATTGTAGCCGCGATGCTCTAAGTCATATCAATTGCGGATAGTATCAAGCCATCTTTTCCAATCTACATCCTTCTTGATTTTTACAATTTACATTTTGTTATTTCTTATTCGTTCAATTTTTGGAATGTGGCAATGATGATGGGCTGTCTATGGATGGAGCAATGCCAGGAGACAATAGTGATACGATGTATCCAGGTTTGTTACTATTATAGTCGCAATGCTCCATTGACGAGGATTCCGCATTTTGCTGAGCCACAAATTCAATTAGCCATTGTAAGGCATTACTAAAGTGGCAGCCCTTAAAGTCCCGCTATATTGAGCTTCCTTGTAAAGTTTGATTGTAAATATGTACATGGTTTTTTAAATAAGGCAATGATGATGGGCTGCCTATTGATTGATTGAGCATTGCTGGGAGGCAGGAGTGGAATTACACATTTGTTGTTTCCACATATCTTGTAGCCGTGATGCTCAATTGAGATTACATTCATTGTTCTG
The DNA here is from genome assembly GCA_021397845.1 of Areca catechu. NCBI lineage: Eukaryota > Viridiplantae > Streptophyta > Magnoliopsida > Arecales > Arecaceae > Areca > Areca catechu. Next base: position 7,829,062 of record CM038039.1, read on the forward strand.
AGCCAATTTTCTTAAATTTATATTTTAACTAGTAATAATAATAGTAGCTTTCAGGTTGCTATACTTATATTCATGGTAGCCCTTATCGGTTCAGGATTTTGAAGTTTTATATAAATTATAGATTTGTTTGGAGTTTTATATCTTTTCTTCATGCTTGCATGATTTTGGTAGTTTCTTGCAACAACATTATATGCATTTCTGATCAGGTAATGATGTCGCACTTCTTGTTAATCTCGTACACTATTTTCGATCTACTACATTGTACTTGTTATGTTTGATTGCTTGATGTGTAAGACAGGTATCCATTTGATTATTATGATCATGTGTGGGAAGGCACACTCGGCATTGTAAGACAGGTATCTTACTGAGCACTATTCTTTCATTCATCTGAGGTCTATAAGCTACCCCCCAGTATATATGCACCAGAGTATATTTTTTTCACTTATGAATTTCATTTCACTTTGATCTCAACTCGGTTTTTATAAGAGTTTAGATCATGATCAGTTTTTTTAGAGCATTCATATGCTGTGTTCACAGAACACTAGTCAAGGAAACAAGCAGGCACAACCCAAAGACCAAACTTGCATGTTGTCTTTTTGTGAAAATCTGATGGTTGATATAATGTGCCAAACATTTCATTATTTCACTTCTTGATAGTTTGGTTTATGATTTGTTTGGGAATACAGTGCATTGTTTCGCTTTTTGATACTATGGTTTATGATGCTCATATATTTGATACTTGCTAGACAGGTCCAGGTGTGCTTCTATAATGTTCAGTGCATTGTTTCTAGCAGTTTCATGGGCCCTGTTAGCCATGCAGCATGGTGTTCCTGGTTTTGAGACATCCTAAACTCTTTGATGTACCTGCAATTTTACTATGCTAAACTGATGGCTGCTCTCATGTCAGTTTGGAAATTTATATGTCCATTTGTTCATCCATCCTTCACTTCATGAATATATTTGTATTTGTTACTTCAGTTTTTTGCTTGTTCTAGTGCATCCTTGTCTAACATCATTTCATTGGGTTAGCCTGTGGAATAATTGATCTAATGTATTTGATTTTAGCAATGACCCTTATGTTATTTCATTGCTAATAAATGTTTTAAGTTGTAAGCATGATATACCTTCCAATTCATGAAGGTGCCATTCTTCACTTATACCTACTCCCATCAATCAATGTTGTTGATTTCCAATTATAACCGGCCAGTAAACAACTATATATGTCCATGAAGGTCAAGTTTAGTGGTGACATTTTATTTTATTCTTGCTTTAATCTCAAGGGAAAAGGAATAGGAAATAAGTACTACACATACAAGATTGATAAAAAGAATTGTAATTTCCTTCGACAATTTGAAGGGTGATGCTTTTGATCTGCAGTTTTGTATCGTTTCTTGTGTGCTTGCTGTTTTTTAGTATGCGTAACTTATTTGTGAGCCATGGTAGAGATATTATGATGGATGATTACAATGAAGAATAATGTGAGAAACAATTACAAATCTACCATCCACATCCGGCTTTCTTTTCTTATCACCGAATCAAAAGAAAACAGGGTCACCCACAAAATACGAAGTGGATGGTCGTTACCTTTTGACCATGGCGTGATGCAGTACCAAAAAGCAAGAAAAAGCTAATGGAGCATTATGGCAGCTTGCTAAAGCTCTTAGCTCTTAGCTACAGCTCTTAGCTTTTCTTGTTTCAGCTAGTTTCAGCTTTTAGCTTTTGTAGTTACAGCTAGTTTCAGCTCTTAGCTTTTCTTGTTTCCCTTTTTGATGTCATTTGCATTGTCCTCTTGATAATCCTGTTGCTAATAATCCTGTTTCAGTCGGTAGTTTCAGCTCGTTTAAATATTTTCCTACTTTTTCTAACACAACTTCTTCATGTTGTGTGACGATGTATGTTTATATGCATGATTTGATACTGTTCTGTGTTGGTTATGGCGATGATGATGGGCTGCCTGTTGATTGAGCATTGCTGGGAGGCAGGAGTGGAACGTCACATTGGTTGTTTTTCTCTTGTAGCCGTGATGCTCAAGTGAATACTTTCGCTTCCCTGAGCCAAAATTTGTAACTATATATTGTAACAACTACTTAAGGCAGCTGCAAAGTGCGTTGTTTATACTGTTGGCAGCCCTTATTGTTTCAGTATATTGACCATCGTATGTTCCAGGATGGTTCGGGATGTTTGACATGTTAGTGCCCTGTATGGATTCTTCATACAATGATTTATGATGATGTTCTTGATGTTCCATACTGTGTTTCAGTTGTTAGTGCATTGTATCGCTTGTTGGTATTATGGTTTATGATGATGTTCGTCATGTTGCAGGATGTTTCAATTGTTAGTGCATTGTATGGCTTCTTGTTATTACGATTTATGATGATGTTCCAGGATGTTTCAGTTGTTATTGCATTGTATCGCTTGTTGGTATTATGGTTTATGATGATTTTCGTCATGTTGTAGGATGTTTCAATTGTTAGTGCATTGTATGGCTTCTTGCTATTACAATTTATGATGATGTTCTTGATGTTCCAGGATGTTTCAGTTGTTAGTGCATTGTATCGCTTGTTGGTATTATGGTTTACGATGATGTTCTTCATGTTACAAGATGTTTCAATTGTTAGTGCATTTTATGGCATCCTGTTATTACGGTTTATGATGATGTTCTTGATGTTCTAGAATATTTCAGTTGTTAAGTTATATGTATCGCTTGTTGGTGTTATGGTTTATGATGATAAGCAGGTGTGCTTCTATAATGTTCAAGTAACTACGTGTCATTCAAGTTTTTTGTTTCCAAGTATATATTATTTGTGTGGCAATGATGATAGGCAACCTATTGATTGAGCATTGCTTGGAAGCAGAAGTGGAAAGGCGACATTTGTTGTTTTCCTCTTGTTGCCGTGGTGCTCAAGTGAGATTACATTTGTTGTCCTGAGCTATTTTTCTAAAATATATGTTGGTACTATTTTACATTTTGGCAGATATTGTGTGCTATGTTTATATTCTTGGCGGACCTTAATGGCCTTCACCAAGATTGTTATGTTGCCCTGTCAAATTTCAGGTTACTTTTATCGATTGTCATAATGAAATTTTATTGCACAGGTTTGGTATTTCATATATCTAAATTTAGGTAATTTATGTGAATTGTATATTTTGCACTATTGACAAGTATTTATTGTTAAAGGTAACTGTTTATCTTTTGTTACAGGGGATATAATACTTCAAAATGGTCCGTAGAGCAGTTTGCATAACAACAGTTTATTATTGTTTGGAGCTGATGATTAAGGATTGAAGTGCATCGCGTGACTGTTTTGCTAGTTAATTGTATCATTTTTTTTTAGACTTGTGGGAACTCAGGTTCATTTGTGTATTGTCTGGGCATGTATATTATATTCGTGTTCTTGTAAAAAGTACTCATCTTTTATATATTTATTATGATAATTCAGATTAATAATAAAATAGGTACTTTTGATGTGGATATTACATTATTTGCTCGTGTCACGTGATATATTTTACTTGTATTATAAGATATCTGAATTGTATATCTGTCCTTTCATATGTAATTTAATTTAAAAATTCAGAAGTCAAATAATTGCGGCTTGTATTGCACGTAGTGTTGAATAAATATGATTTAAATAGATTTATTAGTTTTTCATAGATATAAAAAATATTTCAAATAGGATAATGAATGGTTACTGGATCATAATAATAAATTAAATAATATTTGTTGTTGTAGCGATATTAATTTAATATGTTGTAATAATCAATTAATTTGTATAACATCATTTTAATACATCATAATTAGAATTTAATATTAATAAATTTATTTTTATATTTACATACAACAAATTAATAAATTATTTGGTATAACATATTTTTAATACATCATATTAATAAATTATTATTAATATAATAATATATTTACTTAAATATAAATATAAAAATGAATTTTATAACTAATTTTATTTATATATAACTAGGGGTATTTTTGGGATTTCAGAAAATTCCTTCCCTATTCTTGGTGGAATACTGACTTATTCCCATCTCATCCAAATACCATTTAGAATAACACCGTATTAAGTACACTGGAATAAGGTGAAATACCATATTTTCATCCAAATACAAATCGAGAATAACAACGAGAATAAACTATTCTCGAAGAATACCTATTCCAATTCTCAGAATACCTATTCACCAACCAAACACTATCTACGGTGAAGCTAGACCCACGGCAATAAGCCGGACCAAATGGATTGCTACAATTTTCTTTATTTTATGTTTGCACATATGAATACATTCCCATTCTCTCTTTTTTTTAATAAAATTATATTCTACGGTGGAGCTAGACCCACGGCAGTAAGCCGGACCAAATGGATTGCTACAATTTTCTTTATTTTATGTTTGCACATATGAATACATTCCTATTCTCTCTCTTTTTTTAATAAAATTATATTCTCTCCTTTTTACCAATAAGCAATTAATATATTTACAAAGTAAAATCAAAATTAACCATAGGGTAATGTTTGAATCACATGTGGCACTAACTGCGGTGCTAGATGATCTTAAATCCTGTTAGGCTGCATCAAATGGCTGAAATGGAAAACGATCACTTATAGAGAAATGAAATCTCAAAAGTTTCTTTCGTCATAGCGAGACTTCTTGTGTTTGCTTTGTATCCGAAGTGAATGCTGGAAAAATATAGCTCTGAGACTTTTAATATTCGGTTACTCAGAAGTACCTGGAGCCAAAACTAATTTTTGGACGGTTTTGTATTTGGTTTCATCAGAAATGCTGAGATGCAATCGCTCCTAGGATGACTAGAAGGATTATCTCATAGTTTTGTGTTGTATCATAGTGATTCACCCTTATGCTATATGATAGTATTTGAAAAAAAAAATCTATGATATTCTATCCTTGTATAACATTAGCTTTTAAGTATAAAAATTCAAATACCGAACACTAAATAACTATCCTCTATCCCTGTTATTGTTAATTAAAATTGATACGTTGTTGTATTTAATCAATGATTTCATATTAATAGTGCTTGGAGTATTTATATTTTGCTCTCACAACCAAAATAATCACAAAAAATATACAATATGAATACATGGAGAAATTTGAATGTTGCTATTATCGGTAATATAAACAAAAGCAGATGCGAGGGGACTTCCCTCCTTGACCTTCTACAACCTTTGATTTCTACAAGTATTCACAATATAACAAACTTTTTTACAAAAATATTACACATCTTCTCTCAATTCATTAAAGTCCAAATAGTCATATGTAACTTCTAACAAACATAGATTGACAAAGGCTAATATGTAGCTGTGAAGTGCACAGCGATAATAACTTTCAAAAGATTAGATATTATCTGCTTAGAATATGTGGATGTTATTCATGTGGCGGCAAAAAAATTGCCAGGTAATTTATCCAAGCCACTTCTTGTTGATCCTCACTTCTTATCATTGTCAGTGGATGCTTTATGGTTGCCCAGTACTAAAGGAAGGGCCATCCATTTGCAACTAACAATTTTAGGAGCAACTAATGGGGAATAGTTATAATAAGTTTGCAAGTCATTTTCATACTTAATTGAAGATAAAAAATCTCAGATTTGATGACACTTTGCTTGGTAAATGAGTAAGTACCTGGGACATTCCATCGTCGTTGTGGATCCTTCACTTTCATTGCATTGATTTGGATTGTCTCGATAAATAGCAATTGAGCTTTTTCCAAACATTTTTAATCCCTGGTCTAAACAAGCAATTATAGCATAATACGCAATTGGACAATTATATGAACATCTAAACAAATCATAACTCATAAAATCCCATTCAAATACAAGTACCACAATCAACTTAGGATGATGATACTAAACCACCAATCGACTCAGAATCTATTGGTTTCTGATCGGGTACCGGCAGCTACGCATCAAATTGTGTGCTCCCTGGCTGATACCCTTCAGAACATCTACTCATTATTTTAGATTAATGGACCATACAGTGCAACAGCCTCCAGGCATTATAGCTGCATCAAAATATAATCAACCATGGTCCACCTCATAGTTAAATAATATTAATTGAGTGATGAACAGCATACTGCCACAGCAGTTCCAGAAACTGGAGAAAATTAGTGCACATATGATCCTAAATGTCCATCATAATCCGAGCATTTTTTACCAGGAGTGTCGTAGATCCGAGCACCAAGCACCAACATCAAAGAAATTGTAGATTTTACCCAAAAAAAAAAAAGAAGAGAAATTAGAGATTATTTATTTATTTTATTTTTTTTGATAAGGCAAAAGGAGAAGGAGGATAAATCTCGGTGTAGCTATCCCTTCGGATCCCAACCCTGTCAGACAATGTTTGATTCGGGTCGCAAGTTTTGTGCATTCCATCCCTACCAACGGTGAGTACGTCAGCTGACATCACTAAAATGCCGGAGCAGACGCTCTCTTCCCATCCTGATCACGTGTTTCAAAAAAAAATTTTAAATTTAATCAAGTCATCCGTGGGATCATGTCTCGAACCGTGATCGGTCAGTGAGAAGATTTTTTTCTTGAAAAAGGTAAAATTCTAATGTTTTAGGTTCTTAGGTTGTACCTCCAGGGGATTTTTAAAGGGAATCAAAGATATAGATTGCTGGAGAAGACCGAAGGAGGAGCATCACGGGAAGAAGCCGGCATGGAGAAGTGAAGGGACTACGACAGGGGGAAAATGGAAGGGACCACAAGGAAGGGAAAGATGCCGGTGAGAGAGATTTGAGAGCAGAGATGGTCCCACGAAAACAAGCTTTCTCCCAAATTGCTAACATGCGTCCCATCAAATTTAAAACAAGCTTTCTCACAAAATTACCACAAGTAGATGCTGCTATTCAGATTGGAAGCAATCGTCACCCGAAACTACGGTTCCAATAACATCCCCTTTCAACCATCTTGTAGCAGGTTCTTCAAGAAATACCATCTTTTAATAGGAGCCATGAGTATTCCACCTCCCATCTCAACATCAACGTCCATGCTAATAGCCCTTGAAGCACTGAACGAGTAAAAGTAACCTCGCACAAAGACACGAAGAGGCAAAATAACCATCGCATTCCACATCATCAGATAAAAAAACAGCCATTTGAGGATCCTCGGGAAAAGATTTTAAGTAACAAATTAGCTGCTACTCAAGGGAGCAACAGAAATCTAACACACTTCGTAGCTTGTTTGTATGAGATTCCATGTTGCACCATACTGCTCGGCAACAAAATTCTTGTCTTTTGAAAGACCCGTACCCTCTGAAGAAACTCTTTTGGATCCACAACAAAGAGTTATATCTAAATCCATTCCGAGAAACAAGACATCTGTAAGTTCTAGGGGAGTTTTGTGATCAAATTCCAACACCAATTTATGACACTCAGAAATTACGGATCTCGCGATGATAGAGCCAGGTTTACCGGCAAGGCTTGACTTCCAAATCGTGCTAGTCAACAAATTCGCATGCATAATTACAAAGAAAGGATAAAAAAATGGCCGCCAAAATGTTTTGTTCCAAAGGTCTATTTGTATACCAAATTAAAAGGACTTGATTAGGGGAATTTTAGACAAGAGATCATCATCACTCTAGAAGGATAAAGAAAACCAAGACACTAACCAGGTTTGGTGTCACCAACCGACCTTTATTCATCCCCTTACTCATCATTACATCATAATAAGAAAAATCCAAGAAAAGAAACAAAAACTAATAGCAGGATGGACATGTATAGACTAGGAATTACTAATCTCAGCAAGGTTAGAACCAGAAAGCCTGGTCCTCCACAGGAAAAACGTAATTACATGAGTTGTCTTCGAGCCTCAGGAAGCTGCATCCTTTAATTTCCTCATCCTTGTCAAGATGAGAAAGACCAGCCTGATCAAAAACATTTGAAGTGTCCGCTGGCTCCAATGGTGGAGAGAGTAATCCATCAGTTCGAGGGCTATCGGAATCTGATACGGTACTGTTGGCAGAGCTGAGATCCTCTGGTTTACACAGCAGGGCATGCACATCAGGCTTTTTCTCCTCAGAAAATGAAACCAACTCAAGTTTTTGCAGCAGGGGAGGAGGAACTTGGATTTCATACGTTTGTAAGTCACCCTTCTCCCTTTTAAGGAGTTTTTCTGTGAGAAACATAACCTGTTGAGGAGAAAATTCTTAGTTATAAGGAAGATACAACTTATCTTCTGACTATGTTTTGCCAGCAAAGGAAAATATAGAGATAAGCATTAGGACTGTTCCTTTCACTGACAATAATTAAACTCTAAAACAACATGTCACAATAATGCTTTGGCCTTTTTTTTTTTTTCCCCCAAGTGCTGTTCTGGAGAAACAAAAACGACTAATTGGTTACTTAAACAGAAGATGAAGGATTAATTCTTATAAAACATCATTGAAACAAGCATGAAACTTATAGCAAACTGTCCAAGATAGATGACCAGGAAGTAATTCGACGAACAAATAACGAGAACACGAACATGATCATACGAACCGCTGCATAGCATCTCATGTACAAAAATCTTTAAAACTAGATTTAAAGTATGAATTGTCATTTTGAAAAGCTTGACAATAGCCGTGTCAACTCTAAAAAACAAATTTATATATACTCATGTCTTCAGGGTAGTGACAAAGATTAAGAAATAAAAGAGATTTAGCCTTGTATGTATGTTCTTAAGGCAGCGAGAGGAACAAGATGCCCAAAGACCTCCAAGTGAGAGATATCATGCACCCAAAATCTAAGTTTAAAGTATCTTCTAAATGGATAGAGGTTTCGGCTTAATAATGGAGAGAAGCAATAGAAGTTATTTGCTTTGTAGGAAATGGGTCACCTCTGCTTTCAGCTTCTCCCTCTCCTTAAGTAGGTTCTCATAATCAGCTTTGAGAACATCATGTCTGGACTTCAGTGCTTCATAATCCTTCTCCATCTGCTTTGTTTTCCATCGGGCTCGGCGGTTCTGAAACCATATGGCTACCTGCCTAGGCTGAAGTCCAAGATCCTTTGCAAGCTGAATCTTCCTCTCTGGTTCGAGCTTATTGTCGAGAGCAAAATTCTTCTCCAGGAACTGCACCTGATCAGCGGTTAGCCGCCTCTTCTTCTCTGTCTGGTGAAAAAATTCCTCCAGGTTTTCTTCACCGGTTTCTTCCAACTCAAGAGGCCGGTAAAATGATCTTTCAGTTGTGATCCCATGAACATTGTCAATATTCATCGTGGATTTCAAGCCTGGAGGCAAAAAGAATATTTACTCAGACTTCAGTACATGTCTTCTAACTATTGGCCATGGATAACTTAATCTACCAGCTTGAATAATGGAGGAAATAGAAAACTTGTATCAAATTTCCGTGTTCACAAAATAAATAAATAAATAAAATAATAAAAATGGTTTCTAAATCTATTGCACAGTCACTGTAAAATTTGATTAAAAAAAAAGAATCAGTATGATCAGCAACTGCATAGATATGTATTCGGTTATGTACTCCATAAATACACAATTATTAATAGGAAATGTTATTTAAATATTTGAATCCAATAGAAGGCCATCACAAAAGCCCAATTTTCTTTCCTATTTCCTTCTAATTCATCTTGTTCTCTCCTTTCTTTTATCTATTTTAATAAAAGCCGGGTGGCTCCTTTTAGCCTCCCTTTATCATCAAAGGTCGGAAGCTCAGAACTTCAGATGGATGAGTAAAGGAAAATTCTTCCTAGGAAAAAAACAGTTAAAGAGATACAAAAAAACAAGTTATAAAGTGAAATTTTAAGATCAATAGAATTGTCAGTTCAAACTCCAATTTTAAGATCAGTGGCACCAAAAGAAATCCCCTTGCAACTTGTCCAAAAAAAAAAAAATCCTGCTCCAATTCAACCATCTAAAAGATTGGTAACCCAATAAAATTACAATTAGATCAAACAAAATAAGAATAGAATAAGATGAAGCAGAACATTAGAGTATCAACATCCATACCAAATTTCAACATTCAAAACAAGGTCAAGATGGTTACCAAGGAATCCGGCATGAGAAGAGCCAGAAACGAGCAGGGTCTCTATAGCATCGCAGGGGATCCCTTCGTTCTGGAGCAAAACAGCCATACTGGGGCCCCCACACCTCATTCGCGCCATCTTCTTCCCCTCTCTCCTTCCCCGTCTCCTTTCACTGACCCAGAAGAAGAAAGGAGGACTTTCTCCGATGCTTCTCAAAACTTTTCCTCAAATCAACTCCTCCGTGTCCTTATTTCTCTTTTTCTTCTTCTTCCTCTCTCCCTCTATGTCTTTGTCCTTCAAAACAGAGAAAAAAACAAAAAAAAGGAGGGACTTTTCCGGAACGCCTTGGTGAGCCTGCTCAAGATGAGAAGGCCATGACTTCTCCCTACTGAGAGATCTTCTACTTCCTGCTACTTCAATCTCTTCTTCTATAGCTTGTGACGGAAGAAGCTGGTGATCATGATGACAGAGGCGTGGGAGCAGGCAATAGAGGAGGGGCTACTCACAGCCATCTCTTTTTCTCTTTCCGACGCCCAGGACAAGAGAAGTCAATAGAGTGAGAACAGGGATTGGAGGGTGGATGGAAAGAATTCCATCGATACCGACGGCTAAAGTTGGGCTGGAGGTCGAGCAGAGGAGAAGACAGAGACCGGTGGGGTGGGGGAGGGGAATGGAAAGGGATTTGGATTTGTTCTGTTTTGCTGAGGTCTCTCCGTTATTTCCTCTCTAATTCGCGAGAGCTTCGAGGGGAGGGGTTTATAAAGACCGGTGTGTCCCGGTGATGCTCCCGTTCTTTTCTCGGCTGAAGGATGGGTGGGCATAAAACAACTGAAACGCCCCCCCGTTGCTCTCAGAAAGTGATGAGAAGCTCCCTGTTTAGATTAGTCATCAGTCATTTCACCATATACCTTCTCCACTGTTCTACCGGTAAATCGAAGGCTTTGAAGCCGGAACTTTTTTGCCTCTGCCCCTTCTTTCCTTTTTATTATTTTTTTTTAACTCCTTTTTTTATATATAGTCACGGTTATTTTATTATTATTATTATATTAAAACCAAACATCCATATTATACTAATCTAGTATAAACATATTTAAAAAAAATCAGAAAGAGGGATATTTCGAAGCTGGCCTGGAGCCCCTTCAATGTTGGTCCACAAAAAATTTCTTAAATGCTCTACAATATAGGCAGTGATTCAATCAATTATTAAATTCATTTATTGATTGTTGCCATCTATATCGTCGTGGCCTGCAATTCCTATATAGTATCGGTGAGTGGACTTCTTGCCTGGCATCTTTAAAGCACGAACGGTTCTGCAAAACAGAGGAGACCCGGGCCAAGGATTCCAATGGGGACACTTCGATGATCAAGTCAATGGGCAATCAAGGAAAACAAATCCTCCTTAATGGGTCCCAGAATTGTTTCCACGTTCAGAGAATTCACAAGAAGATAGAATGGGAGTTAGAGCAGTGGGAGCTAGAGCTGTGAGAGCTAGAGCAGTGGTAGTTGCCGCAGCGGGAGCTCTTGGGAGAGTCTGAGTCTTCGAGCACCCATCCTGCCCTTGATCTTCACTCGCTTGCTTCGTCTTGCATTGGTTTCTGCTAGTTTGCGCTTGTTCCCTTGTTACTCTGACTTACCTTGCCAGAGGCCCCTTTGAGCTTCTTATAGGAGTGTGATTCATCTAGCAGGGCGCAAGGCCCTGATCTGGGGCTCTCTGAGAGCGTCTCCTATGGGCGGAGCGTAGGTCTATCTCATTTCCTCCTATGAAGAGGGAGACAGGGCCCATAGTCCCTATAAGGAGGTTCTACCATGGGTGCAGGCGAAGAACTGTGAAGTGCACGTCCCTCCCGCGGTGAGTGTGAGTGGCATGCCACGGGGCCTGACACCCCAACAGGACACTACATCTTACGGGCACCGTGTCACCATGTATAGGGACTTGGCAAGGCACTGGTCTGGCAGAAGATGCTATAGGGTCAAGGACTCCTGGTAGAACCTTCCTCTTCTGGGTGGTACAGGCGGTAGGTTGATGGGCGCGATGCCCCGGACGAAGTGCCTTTCCATAGAAGGTGTTGACAGCAAGCTAAGAGGCCCGGTGCTCCAGCAGGATGCTCCTCTGTAGGATATATAGGTGGCACGCTCTGGTGGAACGACACTCCATAGAGGTTGCAGGTGGCGTGCCCTGGTGGAGCACCACTCCTCAAAGGTTACAGGTAGCATGCCCTGGCGGAGTGCCACTCCATTTAGATGGCAGTCTCTTTGAGTAACATAGGGCTTCTGGCGGGGATGGTGATACCTCCTGCTAGGGTCACTATCCGACCGCATTTAAGGTTGCTCGAGGGGGGACCGAGTCTACCTGTCTTTATCCATGCTTGCTTCAGAGGGAAGTTGACTTTGACAAGGAACTCGATCTTGGATGGGAGCTTGACCTCGACTGGGAGCTCGACCTCGGTATTTATCTGCGACAGCATCCAGGTGGAGCCTTTTGCCAGCTGCGCCTCCAGCTAAATCCAATGCAGGCTCCACATCAATGGTTAGGCCACATCAGATGCCCTCCACTCTTAAGTCTAGAGCGTGATGCGACGCTCGGGGCGAAGGAAGTTATAGTGATGCTGACATGGAAGGACATTTAGTCGGTGCCATTTAATGCCTTAACTGTTGATAACTCATAGATTGTGCCTTTGCACCGATGAGGAGGTGCCATGTCAGCTAGTGCGGGAGGGAGAATGATGATTTGCACCTAGTCTGAAGCGGTTTTCGACATGTCGAAGCACCGTTCCTAGCAGATCCTAATGCATGGCGAGCATCCGGTGGTCAGCACTTGACCCGGAGCGATTTTGTGCATACCGAAGTGCCATTCTCAGTGGATTTCGATGCATGATGAGCATTCGACAGTTGGAGAGGCAAAAGGATGCATGTTTTGATTGGTACGATGCGATGGGGCACTGTTAGGCTATTTGAAAAGAGGCCATTTTGCCTTAGCTATTTCTTTAGAAACTTCGAGCGAGGGAGCAGGAAGAGCCAGAGCCTTTTCACCCAGTTCCAACTTTCTCACCCGAGGCATTCAGGTCAGTCTTCCCTCCTCTTTGCTTCCTTATTCTCCTTCGGCCTGTGCTGAAGGAGATCAATCAGGGTTCTTAGGTCCTCCTTTCTTCTTCATTTCCTTCTTCCTTCTTCTACTTCTTCTTATACCTTTAGGATGAGTCCTTCCGGCTAGAGGCACCATCACCCGGACCATTCTGGCGAGGCAGGGCCATCCTGGCTGAGGCCTCCTTCCTCCGATAGCAAAAAGGAGGAAGTCCTCTTAGGATTCGTAGGGGTCTCCGGTGGATAGGGATAGTCATAGGTCCCCCTAGGATTCCTTCTCCTCCCCCTCCTTCTGCTCCTTTCGCTGGCCGTGACTCAGCCGATCCTTCTGGCATTGCTTCAACGATGACCCTGGAGGACCTCCTTCAGCTTCGGGGTACTTACAGGATTTTGGATTATGTCCGACTCTCGGTTCCGGGGCCGGAGGAATGGGTTACTTCAAGTGGCCCAGGTTGGATTGCCCTGTACGAGAACTTCTTCCTCGGGGGCCTTCGTCTTCCTCTTCATCCCTTCTTTCTCTCTTTCCTCAGCAACTTTCATCTTGTCCCGACCCAGCTTGCTTCGAATGTTGTTAGGGTTATCTCTTGATTTGCTATTCTTTGTCACTTCTATGGGATAGTTATCCATTTTTCTTTGTTCAAGGCCCTTTTCATCCTGAAACACCACCCGGTCGTTAACGGGTGGTGGTTCGTGGCCCCTCACATAGGGGCCATCAAATTTGATCTACCTACTTCCATCAAGGGATGGAAGAATAGGTTCTTTTTTGTCTCGATTGAAAGAGTCGACTGGATTTGGAGTGACCTAGACCGCACCACCAACCGGAATGCCCAGATAGAGGCTGTTGACCGGTTGGTGTACAACCAGCTCGTCACCTTCAAGATTCCTTCACTTCGGGATCTATTGACCAAACATAATTTGTTCGAGGCCAAGGTCAGCCCGATTCGATCCTTGGGTAAGGCCCAAAACCCGAACTTCCTTTTCATAAGAATTCTGCTCTCCTTTGAGTCTAATTGAGATTTTCTTCTCTTTGCAGGAATGAAGTTCTCTATGGATCAGATCCAAGAGATGTCCCAGTAGAGGCACGCATCCTTCTTTCTATTGGAAGCCTTTCATAACCAACCTTGCCTTGTACATCTTGTTGTCATTGTGCTCTTCCTTGATCTTGTAAAATCTGACGTGGCAGCTTCCTCTGACGTAGCGTCTGACTGGGTCTGACATGGGCTACATGTCAACGATCCTGCCATATCATTTGTCCCCCACTCCTAAGTCCCGTTGGTGCACGGTGCTCAGGACGAAGGGAGTTAATGCAGCGCTGATATGGAAAGACCAAAATCCTGTACCATAATTGCCATGATCGCCGGTGCCTCATGAGACGAACCTTCGAGCTAATGAAGCGGCGACACGTGGAGCCATCCGAGGAGGCATTATTGCTGATGCATGATTCGAAGAGATAGTGGGTGGAACGGAGCATCGCCTCTGTCGATTGCTAACATGTGGAGTGATTCCAACAGTGATGATGGGATGGTTACGGTCTGGTCACCTTGAAAGGAAAGATATTTTCTCTTTCAAAAGATTTTCGTGCCCGCCAGCGAATCGGAGAGTCCCCTTCTTCCCCCCAGTCATCCTTTTCCTCCAAAGGCAACCATGTTTGTTCATCCTCTACACTTCTTCCTCTGTGGGCTGGGTAGAGTCTTTGCTAGGATCTTGTTAAATCTTGTCAGTTTCCCTTCTTTTTTGTCTTTCCTCTTCTTCTTCTCCCTTTTGAAATGTCTCGCTAGGGTCGGAACTTCCGTCCTTCGACTAACCCCAACAAGGCTGGGCCTTCTCGGTCGAGGACGCCTTTTTCTTCTTCTAACGATGAGGAAGAGGTGCGCTTCGAGTTTTTGAGGCCTCACCCTACAGGGATAGTCATCGGATCGCCCAGGTCCATCCCTCGCCTCCTCCTCCTTCTAAATTTTCTACAGAACCTCTATGGTTGACAGGTCCCGGTGGTATCGCCTCGATGATAACCGGCGAGGATCTTGCGACCATCTGGGATACCTACGGTATTCCGGACTCTGTCCGGCTCTCGGTTCCGCGACCGAGGGAATGAGTCACCGCAAGTGGCCCGGGCCAGATAGCTTTGTATGAGGAGACCCTTGCGGGGGCCTCCAATTTCCTTTCCATCCTTTCTTTCTTTCTATCCTCGGTCACTACCATTTGGTTCCAGCACAGCTAGTTCCAAATGCAGTCCAAACCATCTTCTATTTCATTATCTTATGTCATTTCCATGGGATCATTGTCTGTTTTTCTCTCTTCAGGGTTTTCTTCACCCTGAAGCACCACCCATCTGAGGACGGGTGGTGGTTCATCTCTCCCCGCCCTAAGGGCATAAAATTTGAGCTTACCTCTTCCATCAAGGGATGGAAGAGCAAGTACTTTTTTACTTCGGTTGAGGGGGTCGACTGGGTTTGGAGCAACCCGGATCAGATCCCAAACTGAAATGCCATTATCGAGGTGGTTGATCGGGAGGTGTATGACCAGATCCGCACCGACTAGATTCCTTCTCTTGAGGTTCTACTGACAGAGTAGAACCTCCACGAAGCCGGAGTCAACCCAACGGGTGAGTTTGGCATGGCCTTCACCTATTTTTGTTTTCTCTCTGTCTTCTCGACTTCGGAGCTAACCATGTCTTTTCTATGTACATGCATGAAGTACTCTGTGGAAGACCTTCTCACCCTCTCCAGGAAGAGGGGTCCGTCGATGGGGATCAGAGAGTTCCCGTCGAAGAGGACCCGGGAGGAGGAGAATGCGAGGGCTGCATCCACTGTGACGGTAGAAGAGCCGAGAAGGGGAGGGGTCGAGCCCACCCCCGAGCCACCTAGGCAGCAAGTCCCACCCCCAGATCGGGAGCCAGAGGTGGTGGTCCTAGCCAGGGCTGCCGCTGCTGCTGTGGAGCCTCCACTACCTGAGGTCATCGTGGTGGAGCCCGAAGAGGAGCTGGAGGGAGTGGAGCGGCCATCAGTGACGCCGTCCAGAGTGGCGTCGAGCCCCCACCGCGCCTCCGATGCCTCCTCAGCCAGAGGAGGGGCCGATGTTGTGTCTGCGGTGACGAGGATGGGGAAGGATCCCTGTAGGCTGCCATTCGAAGTGGCACCGAATTCTTCACTGGTCCGAGACCCATAGCTCATCGAGCGCATGATGGACTTTGCCGTCCAGTCACGCGATCGGTGGGAGAAGGCGGGGAAGCTCCTCGGTGATGTCATTCATGGCACATTCCCCCGGCTATTCTCAGTAAGAACTCCTTTCTTCTCACCCCTTCTCCTCTTTTTCTTATTTGCTTCTCTTCATTTTTTTGGCTAACATCTTCCTTGGAACAGCTCGGTGCCGACCTCCTGCTGATCCAAGACTACTGCATGAAGGTGAAAAGCACCAACATCAAGCATACAATATGCAAGAAAAATAGGGCAGAAGATATGCATCTTAAAATAATTTTAAAGTATGCACAGCGGAAGGCTCGATAGATAGATCTAAACAATCTACTGATCTGCCCGCAACAAGATCTAGCATAATAATCTAGCATGCAACATAACATCAAAGCAAGACAAAAATACAAACATAAAAGTACCATACCTTTATATCAAGAAAGAAGCAGTGGAAGGAGGAGGGCGCTCGAGCCACACACGTATTTGGCCTCTACAGGAAATCCACACCTGGGCTCGACTCTGATCAACTCCCTCGGAGTGCTAGGTCTTCGGGATCCTTGGACCAATCTTCTTCTTCCGGGAAGACAAGGAGGAGAGGTGGAATCCTTTTCCAAGAGACTCTCTTCCCAAGACCTAGCTTGATTGCTAGGTTACTCACACCCAATCCCTAGACCTCACAAACCCTTCTCCTTCTAGTAAACACTTTTACTTTTTTCTCTAGTGGTGTTGTAACCTCTACAGCCTATAGAATGACCCTCATTTATAGGTAGAGTCATAAGAGGGAGAAGAAGAAAGGAGGAGAGATGAGGGGAGAGAATTGGGGAGAGGATCAAGGCCATACCAAATGGGTCCAAACTCTTTAGGAAGGAATGGCAATCATTCCAAGAAAGTTTGGAGCCAAAATGATTTGAATTCAAAATTCAAACCAGGTTAAATCTTTTCCAAAAACCTCTTTCCAGAATTTTGCTCGTCATAGGAAGTGTCGACATACGAAAATTGCCAATTGTCGATACTTCACCAGGTGTTGACATCTGCAAAAGTTTAAGTATCGACACTTGGAACAAAGTCAATCATATTGACTTCTGGTGATGGCAAACAATTCTTAATCGTTGATTAGCCTTAAGATCAGATAGAAATCCTCTATGATGTGTGACCCCATGGTTCGAACACTAAACCGGTAGCACTGGAACATTTCCAGTACCAGTCAAAGTCCTCGTTTAGCAATGATACACGACATCCGAATAGGTCGAAGATGCAAAGCACCTCACAAGAACCTTTGGCATATGGTTGTCGCATAATTCATCCCTTTGACCTCATAATGCTCAGGATGACCTAGGGTTTGACTGCCAACCCTAATTTGGTTTATCCAGATCATGTCTCAACCTCACAAGTTCTGTGACTCCTTACAAGAACTACCTTAGCCAAGGTTTTGCTGAATTGAGACATAGTGAGTCATTTACTCCAAACTACTTGGAGAGGTCAATTCCATCTTGATCCACCACCACTCCACAAGTACTTGATTGCACCCAGAAACCTTCCGTCACTGGATTAGAAATCCAGGTAATCTGGTACCAAAGTATAGTAAGTTGCTTGCAAGCTACCATGATGACCTTAGGTCTGAGGGACACATATACCTATACCCTTCGCGAGCAATCCTTTGGCAGAAGAGAGCTCCGCAGATGGTCACGTTCAGTGAAATGTCATATATTTTACTTGCATGTCACACTAGTGTCTCCACACTCCTTGATTAAGAGGACAACCAATAAATGCGATATACAACAACCTATACTTGATATATCGTCGTCCTATAACAATGTATCCTTTAGTTGTGAGCCAGTTTAAGAACTACCTAATATATCTTCTCTATATCAAATAATGTAGTTCTAAGGACTCCATCACACAAGATTTTTTTTTATACAAATACAAAGATAGCACAACCGTCTATAGCCTAGACGATTAGCTTTGGAACATAATTTCTAACACTGCAGGCATTGGGCAAAAAGGGATCAGCAACGGTCATCAGAGCTCGAGTCCCTGAAGGCCGAGGCCAAGCTGCAAACGGACGCCACTTGGGAGTCCGAGCGAAAGAACAAGGAGCTCAGGGGCGAGGTCGCAAGCATCGAAAGGCGCATTAAGGAGCTGGAGGAGGCCTTGGACCAAGAAAGGAGTCAGTCCAAGAGCCGAGCTGAGGAGCTCCGGGCCAAGGAGGCCAGGGCAAAGGAGCTCAGGGTCGAGGCAGCCCGGGAAAAGGAGCTGGTCTAATTGCTCCGAGGCCAGCTAGAGGCAGCCAAGGAATGGGCCACCACCGCTGAGAAGAAGACTATAGTGGTCGAGGAAAGAGCTGCTGCCACTGAGAGGGAGACTGTGGTGGCCGCAGAATAGGCGGAGGCCGCAAAGAAGGAGGCCACCGAGGTGGTCTCCAAGTACAAGGCCTCGAAAGAGTTTGATGCCAAGTTCCACGAACTCGCCATAGACTTCTTCTTCAAGGGGTTCATGTACTGCCGGTCACAGGTGGTGGGTCTTGTCCCCGACAAGAACTTGAGTAGGCTTAGATTCCCGACCGCCCCATCGGAGAGCCCGATACTGGACTTGGTCGAGGTGGAGGAACTAGTAGCTGCCGTCGACAAAGCTCCGCCGGAGGAGGTCCCCGAGGATGATGCCCCGTCTGTGCACCAGCCCGGGAAGGAGCCGGGCGAGTAGTGTGGGGGCGCTTGTATTTTCTTTCTTTTCCTTTTATTTATGTTCGGGCTGCCCGGTCTGTCGGGGGCCCAGAGAAAATGATGTAAAAACTTCACACTCTATCAATGAAACTTTTCTTTTTTCCACTGACTTGTGCATTTATTCTTGCATTACTGACTCTTTAGCAATCTTCCTTCCTCTGTTTCTCTGTTGCCCGTGTGCATGTCTTCTACCGAGGCATCTCACCTTAAGGCTCTAAGTCCCTAGGCTCTTCCCTGTCGAGCTCCGAGGGTGCGAGGCAATTAGAAGAAAAGTCTTTTGATTTGCTGAGTCATCCCCGTCTTGCGGGCGAAGTGGTACACTGTTTGGAAAAGGTGTATTCGACCTCGGATGGGATCACCTCCAAGCGAGCACGTTGCAGAGGGGCCTAGATGCTGTGGCCGGAGGGACTACCTGGTGATCATGAGGTGCCGGGCTTCGAAAGTTTTTAGGCTTGAGTGCCAGGCTTCAAGAGTTTCCGGGCTTGAGTGTCAGGCTTCAGGAGTTTCCAAGCTTGAGTACCAGGCTTCAGGAGTTTCCGAGCTTGAGTGCTAGACCTGGGGTCGGACAGTGAGATCCCTGCGAGGCAAAGGTGATTTGCATAAAAAGGATCTTTATTATTAATGGAGGAAGGCCTTACATTATTGATAATACATTCTCAGATTGTTGGCATTCCAAGTGCATGGGAATCTGGCACCATCCAGCTCCGCCATGTAGTAGGCTCTGCTGGGGAGAGCTTCGACAACCTTGTACGGGCCCTCCCAGTTCTAGAAAACCTTGCCGCACTTCCAAGGTTGCGATTCTTTAGCTTGGTGCAGTACCAGATCACTTGGGCAAAAGATCTTTGGCCTCACCCGTGTATTGTAATACCGAGCTATGCACTGCCGGTAGGCCGCCATCCAGAGTCAAGCCTTATCTCTGGTTTCCTCGAGGAGGTCCAGGTTGAGGAGAAGGCGGACCGAATTTTCTGCTTCTTCATGCTGCTCCACCCGCAGCGTGGGTATGCCGAGTTCGACAGGGACAACAGCTTCCGCGCCGAAGATGAGGCTGAAGGGCATCTCATCCATGGCCATCCTGGGCGTTGTATGGTAGGCCCAAAGAACACTGGGGAGTTCTTCTGCCCACCTGCCCTTGGCCTGGTCCAACCTAGTCCGGAGTCCCTGGAGGATTGTTTGGTTGGTCACCTCAGCTTCTCCGTTGGTCTGAGGGTGAGCCACCGAGGTGAAGCGATGGTGGATGCTGAGATTGATGCAGAGGTCCTCGAACTCCCGATTGTCGAATTGCCATCCGTTGTCGGTGATGATGCTGTGGGGGAGTCCGAAATAGCAGATGATCGACTTCCAGAAGAACTGGCTGACCTTGGCTTCGGTTATCCATGCTAGTAGTTCCGCCTCTACCCATTTGGTGAAGTAGTCGATAGCCACTATCAGGAATTTGCACTGCCCAAGAGTGGGAGGGAATGGATCGAGGATGTCCATCCCCCACTAGGCGAACGGCCAAGGTCCGAAGAGTTGGGAGAGTGGTGCCACGGGTTGGCATTGTATGTGAGTGTGGCACTGGCAGCGATCGCACTTTCTCACGAAGTCGGCAATGTCCTCCCTCATAGTTTTCCAAGAGGGATTTGTATGCCAGTGTCCTTCCTCCGACATGATTCCCGCAAAGGCCCTCATGTATTTCTTGGAGCACAAAGTGATGGGGGACAATGAGGGGATGATGTGTTCCTAATGGAATTAGCAATGTTCAAATGAAAATAAAGTAATAAACATGCAGCCTTTCATAGTAAAGAAAGCAAAATTTAATGAGAGGGATTCTTAAATGCCAAACAAGATATGAAGTTTAAACCTTTTAAAGTAGCTAAAAAGAGGACCTTAGTGGTCAAGAAACCACTCAGATTTGGGCTAAGAATAATTTAATATTGCAGATTTGAAAATCTATTTATAGAAGGTTACCCGACAGTTAATATCTCAAATTATGAGGGCAAAACACTCAAAGAGAGAAAGACCTAGGATGACAAGAGATTCCTCTAACTTGTAGGGCATCTTGTAACTAGCTCTTGTCAAGGTAGACCTCTTCTTTGGAGCCTGGAAGCCCGGGGATCCTGCAACAAAATTGTAGAGAAATTAGAGACCAAAGATTGTAAAGGAGATGAAGAGGAAGAATCTTTGAAGAGGGAGAAGAAGCTTAAAATAGCTTTTGTCGGTTGGAGTGGTGTTGGAAGGGAAGAAGATGTAGATGATGGGAAGAACACAATAAGGGCCTCATGCCCACCCTCTCACGGGGGTCCAAGCTCTCAAGCAAGGAAAATTTTCATGAAAAAAACTCCTTCATTCATTCATTCATAGATAAAAAAAAATTTTACGAGAAGGATTTGGAGAGCTTTTTATAAGCCTCTACTGCAATTTTAAAATTCCAAAATATAAGGAGAGAATCATGGGAAGTTCCTTGCTATGTGGGAGGAGAGTTGAAGCCACCTTGATCCTTGCTTGGAATAAAGAGAGAATAGTGGTCGGTTGGCTTGTTTTTGAATTCAAATGTAGGCGCCCAAGAAAGGTGAGGTGGCAGCTTAGGTGTCCTTCCATGTGGCCTTTAGAGATGACTTGGTGTCCACTTGCATGTGATGATGTGGCATCCTCCATGTCAAGGTAGGTTGAAGTGATTTGTTGCACCCATTCTCCAAGTCTTCTAGCTTTGATTTTAAACCCAAAGTAAACCCTTCTTGGACCAACTTAGGAAATTAACTAATTACAAAGTCAAATTACTCCTAATTTGACTTAAAAGATCAAATTAGTATAGACCTAGTCCTATTAACAGGACCCAGGACCCGATTACTCAAATGAAAATAAGTACAGGACTCATAAACTAAATTACAACTTATTACAAGACTCAAATTCTTAATCTTCTATCCATAAAGAATTCAGCATTGGTTGAAGTCTCTTCCCGAGCCTGGTGCCCGCACCACAAAGGCTTCCTTTGAGGGTCTCAAGCACTTTAGGAGTGGATAGGAGTAGGACCTACGGTAGAGCTGTCCATCCCTTAGGGCAAATCGCGCAGCCTTCTTCTTGATGAGGCCGACTTTAGTCTAATTTTCTGGTAAGGTGCCATCGGCGATGTATTTGATATACTGGTCCATCCAGCTGAGCTACGGGATGACCTATTGGATTTTCTCGGGAGCTTCATAGCTTGGACTTTCCAGGTACTCGATGTGGGCGCATCCCAGTGATGAGTCCGGCAGGGTCGCGAGTCTTGACAGGGCATTGGCCATGCGTTCTCCCCTTGGGGGATGTGGGAGATGCTGAAGCACTAAAAACCGGTCATGCTTGAACGGACCCGCTCAAGGTACTTCATCATCTGGGGATCTCAGGCTTCATACTCTCCCGAGACCTGCCCTGCTACCAGCTGGGAGTCGATAAAGACCTTCAGGTTTGGTACACCCAGCTCGCGGGAGACTCTGAGTCTCATGAGGAGTGCCACATACTCTGCCTGATTGTTGGTTGCTGTGAACTGGAAGTGAAGTGCACATTCGGCCATGACCCCATCCCTGTTGGCGAGGATGAGTCCTACTCCGCTCCCTCCTGAGTTGGATGCGCTGTCCACGTGGAGGACCCATGTCTCCTCCTTGATAATGGGCTCCAATTGGGGTGCTAAGGTCAAGGTGGTCTCCTCAGGCTCCTCGCCCATGCCGGCGTACTCGACCAGGAAGTCGGCCAGCACTTGGGCCTTCTGAGATGGCCTCGGCTGGTACGAGATGTCTAACTTTTTCAATGTTAGAGACCATTTAGCCAAACCCCCGGATATTTCGAGGCGGCTGAGTATGGCCCTTAGCGGCTGGTCCATCATGATCGTAATAGGATGCACTTGAAAGTACGGCTTATGGTGCTGGGCAGACATTATTAGAACAAAAATTAACTTTTCTGAATGAGTGTACCTGATCTCCGCATACCGGAGGATTTTGCTGGCATAGTATACCGGCTTCTGGGATCTGTCCTCATATATGAGGACAATGACCGAGTTGACGGCCCCTGGGATGACCGCCATATATAGTAGGAGTTCTTCTCCTTCCTTCGACCTCAAGAGTAGCGATGGGAATGCCAGGAACTTCTTCAACTCCTCGAAGGCTGCCTCGCATTCTTCAGTCCAAGCGAAGTTGTGCACTTTGCGCAGCGCCTTGAAGAAGGGTAAGCAGCAGTCAGCTGACCTCGAGATGAACCTACTCAGGGCTACAATCTGGCCGGTCAGGCGCTGAATCTGCTTTTTCGAGGTGGGATGCTCCATGTCAACGATTTCCTAGACCTTCTCTGGATTCGCCTCGATGCCCCTTTGGATAATTATGAACCCAAGGAACTTCCCCGCTGCTACGTCGAAGGTGCACTTTGCCGGGTTCAGCTTCATCTTGTATGTTTGGAGGTTGTGGAAGGCCTCTGCCAGGTCTATGATGTGATCCGACTTTGGCTTGCTTATGACGAGCATGTCATCCACGTACACTTGCATGTTTCTTCTAATTTGGTCCTTGAAGACCCGGTTGACCAGCCGCTGGTATGTGGCACCAACATTTTTCAAGCCAAAAGGCATCATCCGGTAGTAGTACGTTCCTCGGTTGGTGATGAAGGAAGTGTGCTCCTCGTCCTCCGGATGCATCTGGATTGATTGTATCCAGAGAATGCATCCATGAAGGAAAGTAAGCGATGCCCTGATATAGCGTCTACCTGTTGGTCGATCTTTGGCAGAGGAAAGCTATCCTTCGGACAGGCCCGGTTGAGGTCGGTGTAGTCCACGCAGATCCTCTACTTCTTATTGCTCTTTTTGATCATGACTACATTTGCCAGCTAGCTGGGATATTGTACCTCACAGATAAAGCTGGCTGCGAGGAGCTTATCCACCTCCTCGTTGATCATGCATTGCCTCTCGGGACGAAGCTTCTCTTCTTCTGCCAGACTGGGCGGTATTTTGGGTCAATGCTCAACTTGTGGGTGATGATGTCAGGGAGAATCCCCGGCATATTCGCTGCCATTCAAGCGAACACATCAGCATTCACTCGAAGAAACTCCAACAGGTGGGCCCACTTCTCCTCTCGCAACTGGATCCCAATTTGCACCATCTTCGCGGGGTCAGTTTTGAGTGGGTATGATAGCAGATGCTCGACTAGGCCACCTCTGGGATCTTCCATCCTTTGATCGAGGTCATCAGCACTGGGATCTTCCTCAGAGTTACTGGTCTCGGGGATGGCTTGGAGATAGTGTCGGATCGATTGAGGTGCCCTCCTCATTTCCCCAACACCGTAAGGAGTAGGAAACTGCACTAGTAGCCTCTTGGTGGAGATGACCGCATCGAGCAGATTGAGCCCGGGGCAGCCAAGGATCATGTTGTAGGCCGAGGAAAGCCTGATAATAGTGAAGGTCATCATGACGGTGCTTTGCCGAGGTAGCACCCTGGCAGTAACAGGGAGAGTGATTTCTCCTTCAACTCCCACAGAGTCTTCCATGAAATCGATGAGGGGAGTGTGCACAGGATTAAGTTGAGTAGATGATATATTCATCCTGGAGAAAGTATCGTAAGAAAGGATATCAATCGAGCTTCCACTATCGATCATAATCTATTTTATAGGATGCTTCGTGATCGTCATCTCGACGACCACGACATCATTATTTACATTTTTTATCCTAGATTCCCTTTCCCTTATAAAGAGGAATACATTTTCAGAACCCTCTCCTCCTCAGGCCCTCTTGAGGGCGTGCTCGATTTCCCAACAGATCATTCCCACAGGCTTTTTGGTGGGCCGGTTGTCGACTTTAGGGACCGGAGGAAGAGCAGCGAGTGCCTAAGGTTCAGCTGGGGTCTTGCCCCCCACGAACCTTATGAGGTAGCCCCTCCTTATGTGGTCCTTAATCTCTCTTTTAAGATGGCAGCATTCCTCGGTGTCGTGACCGTGATCATGGTGGAACTGGCAGTACTTCATCTTGTCACAACCATTAGACAACCTCAACTGGGATGGGTGACGCAGGTAGCGCTCGCCCTCAATCTCCATGAGGATCTTCATCCTCGGAGTGAGGAGGGGTATGTATCTTTCTTCTGGGATGGGACCGCTCTTTGGCTTTGGCCCCTGGCAGAAATTCGGTGTCGGCGGTTCGGGCTTCCATGCCCTGGACGCTTGTCTAGGAGCTGGCTTCTTCAGTGGCTTCCCGTCCAGCTCCCTCATTGCACGATCCGCCTCCTTGGTGGGGATACCGGAGGCACCAGAATAAGACAGAGGCTTTTCAACCCTCTGTGAATTGATCAATAATTTATGAGTCCATCTGTAATAAGGGCTTAGCCCATCTGAGTCCATTTTAGTTGTTATTTGAATCTTTTGAGTTTCAGTTCTGTACTAGTTAGCTCGTGTTGAGTTAGTTCAGTCCAGTGTTAGTCAGCTCATGTCGAGCTAATTTTATTTTTTGAGTCCTGTTCAACCATATTGAAGACTCAAGACCATATCATACAAGTGAAGACCAAGTCCAACCAGATTGAAGACATGGAAGTATAGCCCAAGTCCAACCCAGCTTGAAGATTTGAAGACCCCAGGAGGAAAATTCAGAAAACCCTGATTCCTTGCAGATGCCCTCCAGATGCCTAGATTTCCTTCCAGATGCCAAAATATATTCATATACCAAGGCATCCATGATTTTAGAGGTCCATCAACATCCTAGACCAAAGAGATTTTGATATATGAAATAAATCTTAAGTTCTTCTATTGTTTTGTGTGATTACCCTGCTGTGTGCATAAAGGGGTTTGAGAGTTCTTCTTCCAGGTGTTTGCAACCATCTTCCTACCGCCAACCATCCTTCCAGCCCCCTCCAAAACTTTCTTTTCTTTGCTGTTTTCCTTTATTTTCTTGATCTCCTTTGAGTTTTCTAACCCCTGACAGGTCGTTTACAGGTCTCCGAGTTCCTACGAATCCAACGACTCCAGCCAAGCCTCAATCGGACCATCGAGCAGAAAGCCGGGTATCCGCTGGTCTTTGGCTTGGTTTTCCAGGCCGCATCCGTCGAGGAACGAGAGATCCCTTCGCTGCGATTTTCACCGGGCGCTTCAGACGTTGTCAGGTACACCCCCTCTACCTCCAGTCTTTATATTGTAGGAGAACTTGCCCTAACCGAGGCTTCTCAACCCCAGCAATCTTTCTTTAGTACTTTTTTGGTTCTAATCTGCATGCTTGGCTTTAAAAATTCAGACAAAATTCCCTACAACTAATTTTGATCTGAAATTTGGGAATTAATCACTTAACCCTACATATAAAACATACAAAAAAGAATTGCATGCATATTAGTCCCGCATCACTCCTCGACATGGATGTACTTTTGAACATGGAGGAGAAGTTTGGAGTACGTCTTGGAGGGCTTCTTGTCTAGGGAATAGGTCAGGCGGAAAGTCTTGAGCCCCCTCTTCAGTGCCAGCATAGCAACTGGCTTATCCATGTTATAAATCTCCAATATGACAACCTTGAAGCGGGCCACATAGTCTAGAAAAAAAGTTTAAAAAGAAATTAATGGTACAATTCTTGTTGGCTAAAAATAAAAGAAGTTAACAGGTCATGTACAGACCAACTATAACGATATATACATATATATACATATATATACATATATACACATATATACACATATATACACATATACACATATATACACATATACACATATACACATATATACACATATACACATATATACACATATACACATATATACACATATACACATATATACACATATACACATATATATACATATACACATATATATATATATATATATATATATATATATATATATATATATATATATATATATATATATATATATATATATAAGTGACAAAATGGATCAGAATGGAGGTTGAGGGTGCAAAATCAAGGAACCATCCTACAACATGGGAATTGTCTTGTATCGCCTACAGCATCATAGTGTCCTGCTCGTTTCCAATCATATGAAGTGACTTAAAGCTCCGTTACCTCGAGAGGGTACCAACCTCAGGTTATTGAACATGGGATGAGCTTTATGGTGGGATGCATCATCATCCTTTTAAGACAGTTTGTACAACCCTTATGTTGATCGATCACATGGATGGTAGGTAATAGAAGGTATCCCATGTTCCCACTGGAATTACCTTCTAATTTATATGCATTCTCTTTGTCCCGCTTGCACCTCTCAAGCTAAATGATTATTATCGGATCAGATCCATCATTTAGTCGATGGACCAATCGAATCACGATGCAATACACACAAAGATGGAGAAATCCAAAAATAGTGTAATGCACCGGTTTCTAATGTATGCTGCTTTGCGGTTGGATTAGTCTACCAATTCATCAACAGATCTAATCCAACTAAAAATTATGCCTCTCAATCCCTTCGCTCGTACCTTCAAACAATTTAACTCTGATGCATGATAATTTAAAGACAACTAGAATCAGCATCCTCCTCTCTTAGGGGCAGAGAACAAGGGCTAAGCTTGTATGTGTAAAAAAGGCACTGAAGTTGTGTTTGCTTATGGAAAAAATTATCCGGGCACCATAGACTGGATGGACTTATCCCAGGGAACAAGTGAGTTTTGCTGTTTGGTTAGGGGAATAAGTTGGAAGGAATAGAGTGTATTTAATGTGCTTTGGATTTTGTGATGATTTGGATGATAAAATTACTCTCTAGCTTTTTGGTGTACTTAAGAATGGATGGAAAATTTTAGGGAAAATATAATGATTGGCTTGCAACACGGGAGGGAACAAATCTATTCCATCCCTCTTCGTGTGTTGGCATAGATCCTTTTTTCGACCGAACGAAGCTACTGGATCACAGATCCGCTCTCTGATTTACCTGTAAAATAGATTCCTGACCAGATTTTCTCCGACGGGGGATACTCCGATGCCTAAGTCAGAGGCGGGCTCAGCCACAGAATGGTGAAGATTCTGAGAAGGATGAATGACGAGGAAAGGACTCCGAGATTTTCAAAGTTTCATTGTGCCTTACCCGGAATGTCCCCTCTTACCAGTATTTATATTGGCTAGTCCAGTCTGTGGTTCCGTTCTCTTTCCTGTGGTTACGATGGGGGGAGTTAATTCATTCCCCTCCATTCGCAATCGTGGGCGGTTATTAAATGGTTCTGGCCAGGCCGGAGACGTTACTGTTGGAGTTAATGATCACGTGGCCATTTCGACATGTGCTTTGGAGATAGTTAGACAGCCGATTATAACCGTTATCCTCCACGTTCGTGGAGATTTGGGGCAGATCGGAGATCTGTCTTCAAGCTTCTTATTCAGAAGTATCCATAGAGGTAAAGTAGTCTGTTGGAGAACTATTGACCAGAAGAGAGAAAGAAGGACTGATAACACAAGACAAGATTCTAGATATCCATGTCCGGTGGAAGTCAAAATCTTGCAGAGCCTTGAGAAGAAAGTCCCAGTTGACTTTGTCATAGGCTCTTTCCATATTTAGCTTGATGGCCATCAGACTCCGACGAGATGAAGCTTGGCTGAGATCCATCATAAACTCATGGGCTGTAAGCACATTATCAAAAATGCTATGGCCACCAACAAAAGCTCCCTGCTCTGGGCTGATCAGCTACGGAAGAAAAGCTTCATTCTATTGACCATCAGTTTAGCATATACTTTGTAGAGGGTATTGCATAAACTAATAGGTCTATAGTGACCAGGCTCCATGGCATCAAAACACTTGGAGATAAGAACAATAAAGGTCCACTTCCAAGAGTTGGGCATCGTACCTGAAACAAAGAAAAGTTGCACAACTGCAATAAAGTCAGTGCCAAGAATGGCTCAATGTCTCTGGAAGAAGAAAAGAAAAAAGCCATCAGGACCAGGGGCTTTATCCTTTTCCAGAGCCCAAAGGGCGAATCGAACCTCCTCCTCAAGAACCGGAGCCAGCAGGAGAGAATTATGAAAAGGGAAGATAGTAATAGACGGGGGTAAGGGGGGAGAGGAGTAATAGGGCTAGAGTACGTCCATATGGATCTAAAGAAGGAGAGAATCTCCCTCCTAATAGCACCCTCGTCCTCCAGCAACTGGCCATCAGAAGACCTCAATACACGGATAGAGTTTTTGTGTCTGCGAATGATGGTGGCCTGGTAAAAAAATTGAGTGTTTCGATCCCCTTCTTATAACCACTGGACTCTAGATTTCTGTCTCCATATGACCTCCTGATGATGAAGAAGAGAGTGATGCAGAGTGAGGTGAGCATGAAGAGTATCCATGTCAGACTGCGATAAACAACCTATCCCGTCCTCCTTCTCAGTGACTTGGGAAGTGTGCTTTTGTTCCTCTTGTTTTCTCTTCCGAGTTCTTGTGGGTTTCTTCGAGCTCGCCATTCGAGAATGGTGGATGCAGAGAAGCTGCGGGCTTCCGACGGTACGGACGATGGGGATAGGTTGGATGGCGAGCGCTCATGGGCTAAGGTGGTGCAAGGACAGGTCCACGCTCCAGTTTGGTCTTCTTATAAGATCTCTGAGGAGGACATCGACCATCTCCAAAGATGCTTCACCAAGGTACTTGAGTTGCCGGTGACACTTTTGGAAGACTCTCGCCAGCAGTGGGAGGATGTTCCTGTTATTTTTTGGAGTATGGGTCATTGGGTATTGCCGGTTAGGGTGGCTAAGGAAGTACGGTTGAAGCTACGGTTGATCTTCGATCCTGAAATCTTTCCTATCGATGATGATCACATAATGCTACGTCTGAGCTCCACCGGGGACCGTGCAATGGTGTTAGGGTGTGGGTCGTGGTTCGTCGGCGGCCAACTCATGGCTCTAGACAAATGGGTTCCTAACTTCCTTCCGGCTCGTCATCCTATCAACAAAACGGTGGTTTGGATGCGTCTCCCGAAACTCCCCCTCGAGTACTGGCTCCCTTCGACAATCACGGCCATGGTCGAAGAAGCTGGGCACCCGTTATCGATCGATAACTTCACCGACCAACTGAAGAAGATGGGCTGCGCGAGGGTTCGGATGGAACTGGATGCATCTAAGCTGTTGCTTCTGGGTGTGTTGATCCAGGGGCAAAGGAAAGTATTTTGGCAACAATTTGTTTACGAGAATCTACCCCCAGTTTGTTTCCAATGTGGTCGAATCGGGCATACGGCGAACGACTACAACTTCCCGGGCAAGGTGGAGCAAGGTCCCTCTGTTGGCCCTACTCTAGGATCGAACAATCTGGTTGTTGATGAACGGCTCGAGGAAGGTTCGAAACAGGGCCCGGTGGGTGTCGACGGGGCCCTTACTGCTGCTGGGGGCATTTGAAGTTCGGACCTTAGCTGGTTACATCTAGAGTTCGTCAGCCACGGCCATCGGGAGCTCCTCTGAAGACTGGCCACGAGGCAAACAAGGGTAAGACCCCTATTTATTCCTCTGATCCCCCTTCCTCTCCGCCGCCTCGGTCATCCTCTATGTTGTTTTCTTCATCTCCCAACTTGACGCCTGACTCTGACGGGTGGTAGAAGCCCACGAAGGTGGCACATCTCCGCTCCCATGTGGCGGGCTGGTCGGACCCATCTGATGCTGCTGGTGGTTTAAAAGGTGCTTCTGGGACTTTGCTCCTTTGGCGGACTATATGGAGGCGGTTCCGATGGAGGCAGGCCTGACGGACCAACTCATGCTGCAGTATGGGGCTGTTTTGCTTAAGCGAGGCCGGAGCCCTTCTAAATCTTCCGACCCCCCATCGCCAAAGGCTGTCTCAGGCTCTTTTGACCATGTGACTTCCTCTAAACCTTGCTTGTCTACTAAATTGGAGGGCACTTCTTCAGGGATTGTGGGGCAACCTGGGGCTTCTTTGGGTGGCTCTGGGGGAGTAGGGAAAGGCTCTGTCCATGTGAGGGAGGGTGTTTTAAAAGTGGATTATTGTGGGTAGGGGAAGGCTGAGGTCAATGTTCAGGCCTCAGGGGAGTCTGTGATGGTTAATGTCCCTGTGGTATCTGCTACAGCTAGGGTGGTAGGGCTTTCTGGGAGGGTCCAATCCAAAAAACTGGCTTCTGGTGTTGAGGGTCGTTCAGGGATGTTTAGAACTTTACCTTGTGTGGGGATGAGCTCGATTGCTGATCGAGTTTCTGGCATCCTGGGGGGTATGGATGAGACTGGGCTTGGAAGTTCTTTGGGAAGCTCCAGTGGTGTGAAGAGGGGCTCGGAGGATTCTCTGGGGGCTCATGTTGCTGGCTCATCCCTACCGCGTTCCCAAGGTGGCCGGGAGCTGTTACAGAAGAATTCTTCTTTGTCTAGGACTGTTGTTTTGGCCTCTGTGGGTGAGCAGCACAGTCATGAAACTCAGTCAAACTAAAGAATGCCTTGGGTTCGGTTGGGGTGCCTTCAGGGGGATCTAAGAAGGGTGCTGTTTCACCTAAGTCCAATGTTCAAGGGCCTGCCAAAATAGGGATGGGGAATGTTCAGGGATCTATCTCTTCTGGGAAGAGTACCTCCTTGTCTATTGTATTTGGGGATGGTGCCGGATCGGAGTCTGGATCATCCAAATCTAACTAAGTTTGTAATGAAAATCCTAGTATGGAATGCTTGAGGGGCAGGGAAACCTGCCTTCCTTTCTACTTATGGTCGCTTTCTTTAGCTGTGCAATCCTCAGATGTGTATTATTCTGGAGACTAGGCTTTCAGGTCCTAATCTCGAGTGTGTGCGGCGTCACTTCCCCTAGAAATGGGGTTTTTATTCTATTAACTCTCATGGCCTGGCAGGTGGTATTATTGTCACTTGGGATTTGGAGGCTGCTAAAGTTAATGTTTTTCACCGCTCTTCTCAGATGGTGGCCATTGTCATTTCTGAACCTAATCGCCCTTCTTGGCTTTTGTGCAGCATCTATACTAGTATGTCGTATAGGGAGAGGAGGGTTGTCTGGGAGGAGGGTTGTCTGGGAGGAGGTCTCGGTCTTGATTGACCAGGGTGTTCCTACTGTGGTAGCTGAAGACTTTAATGTGATTGATCGAGCTGAGGACAAGAGGAGAAGTAGGCCCTTTGTGGAAGATGCCACCTCTTTGGATTTTACCAACTTCATTCACGAATCGGGGCTGGTTGATATGGGTTTGTTGGACCTCGATTCACTTGGTGCAATAACCGGTCGGGTGCTGCTAGGGCCTGGGAGAGACTTGATAGATGCTATGCTATCCCTTCTTGGCTCTCTTTGTATCCTATTCATAGGTTCATCACCTCAGCCGGATTGCCTCGGATCATTATCCTCTTCTTCTATCTATGGATGCTCATGTCTGGGGACCCACTCCTTTCAAATTTGAAAAGTTCTGTCTTTCTTATCCGAAATCCAGAGAGATTGTCAGAGAGGCGTGGAGGACTCCTTTTTGGGGTGATGCGTCCTATCGAATCTCTCAGAGGCTGGAGCTTCTCAGGTGGCGCTTTCTCTAGTAGAATAAAGTGGAGGTGGGTAATATCTTCTCATTATTCTTCTTAAAAAAAACAAACTGATATAAATTTATCCAACTACCAATTGTTCAATTAGGTTTATTTTTTATGCCGGATGAATCATCACCATAGCATCCCATGATGCAGCAGATCGAACACTATCTTAAACCAGGTTAATTGACATATTATTTATTGAAAATCTAATAAGTGCCCATGACTATAAGGTACATAGTTCAAGTGGACCAAAATTGGCTCCTAATTAGGGCTGGAAATGGGTCGGCCCAAAAGCTCATTGTCTGGAACTGAGCTGGACCAGCTCAATAAACTTCGGACCGGTCTGAAATTGATTCAGGCTTCAAACTAAATTTTAAGCATATCGGACTAGTCTTCGGGCAGTAAAATAGAGTCCATTTAATTTTTGGACTAAATGGATGCCCGGATTCGATCCAAGAATTTTTAAAATATAGTCTGTGGACCGATCCATTTCCAGCCCTACTCCTAATGTGGACCTACCTCATGAATGGAGCCACGAGTCTTGCATTATTTCAAAACTAGATCAGGATTCTCATCGTTAGTGTGGGCCAAAGAAGTGAGATCAGCTTAGCCTGTTGATTCGATCTCTTGAATTGTACGAGATACTTTGGTTCAAATCTTGCTTCCATTGGAACTAGAAGAGATGCTTGTAGCCTAGGTCTATCCCATTACCCATGGGCCACTGTGTAATCTAGAGACCTTATACAATTAAGAAGTACATGATTCCTGGTGGAGTTCAGGTTAGACAATGCGGATTATATTTGCAGCCCAAAACCCAATTCAGCTCGCACATTGATACATACCATGAGCCAAAAAGAGAGGGAGAGGGAACACATTTCCACTATTTCAATAATAAAATTGATAATAATATCACATATCAAAATAAAAAATATATAATTCTTACAAAGAAAAATATAAAGAAAAAAAATTATATGATAATTTGGATAGCCACAAAATATGAGTTTCCAAGGTTTTAAATTCTTTAAAATGAAACTGTCTCGATTTTTTTATGAAATAAAAATATGCCGACGTTCCGCCACATCCCGGTACTCGGGATCAGAAATGTTTTAAGATGTCTCGAATAAAATATTGAAATGCTGGTAGACTGTCCAATTTCAATATGTAAGATGGTATTTTGCAGGATGTCTCGCCGGAATGTCAACCATATACATAACATCAGCACCATCTTGGAAGCCTACTCAGCCAGATACTGCAAACAGATAGCTAGATTTCTACCATTCTGACACCAAAGCTTTGAAGAAGATTGTGCCCTGGCCCGGCGATTCGAGAGAGAGCGTTAAGGTAGTGCGGCGGAGCACGGGAATGCGGAATGCCCATCCACTTGATAGTCGCTTTCGGAGATGGGCCGTTGCTACGTGGACGTGGACCCTGGATGGCCTCTTCCCATAAATCGAGCCAGCAGGCCCACCGGAATTTGCCCCCCATCCCCTTTACAAGGGCTTGGGCGAGAAAGGACCGGACGGTGGACCCTGCATCACCGGCAAGCTAAACAGCTTAACACCATGGCCATGTATGATGTCTACGAAGTTATTGTATTGATCCCCTCGTGATGGTGCATGCATTTTTAATATTCTTTTTCTTGGTAGACAAGCAGTTAATATTCTTGGCACAACATTAGCTTGTTGTAAGGTCCATAGCCCATTTTGCAGTTCGCATTGTTTTTGGGCCAACCACAAATGTATGAAGCTCGGCTTACTCCAGATTGCAAACGAAAGGATGTTTGCTGTTTTCGTGACGTTGGCCGTTGGATTGCACTCTATACATATCTGAAAGCATTCTAAGTTTTTTTTTTTTTGGCATGAATTTCCATGTGATCATTGTGTAATTCGACAATAGATTAATTAATAGGTAGGTGATTGTTGCCATCAAATCATCCTTCACCAAAACTTGGATAATGGTTGAGTCCCACGGATTACTCTGACAGAAAAACGATGTCGTTCCCAATGGCTCTCGAACGGAGGCCGGCAGAAACAATCCCTGTACCAAGACTTTCAACAAGGATCTTTCGATGCTCAAGTCAGAAAAGAGTAAAATAAGCTACAATGACGTGAAAAATGATTAAATGAGTACGAGAAAGTAAAGAATGCGTTATCTTCATCGAGATCATCTTTTATAAATTTATAGAGCTCCATTAGATAACTGAACGTTTTAGGGAGATGGCATATTCTGACAAGTGTAACAAATTTTGGATAAGATATGGAATTTTATTCCTGGAATTTTTTCTGTTGGAATTGTGGCTGGCATGGTGATCTTCCAAGCCACACTTTTATTGGAATTGTTGTAACTTGTTGACCATAACCTTCACCGGGATAGTTAAAATTTATTTTGCCACCTCATTCGATTATCATAGATTTTGAGTATGAGGATGGTCTGCTTGGTACTGAAAAAGATAGCTGTTATACCCTACCGGCCCACCACCAGATAGGACCAGCCCCTCATTACGGTCCGACCGGGCCGCTCTTCTAAAGCTCCGACGGACACATCCCAATCAAAGTCCGACCCGCCTCACCACTCCTGTTGGGACCTGGCGCACTGCTCTCCCTTAGAAGTCCGAACCACGGGGGCAGAGTGGGGGGGACACCAGAGGTACCAAGAATAAGGCAGAGGCTTCTCAACCCTCTGTGGATCACTTAATTGACATTCAAGTCCACTGTAATAAAGCTTAGCTATTTTATTTAAATCCTGTAATTAGTCAGTTCATGTTGAGCTAGTTCAGTTCAGCATTAGTCAGCTCATGTTGAGCTAATTTTATTTTTTTGAGTCCTGTCCAAGCATACTGAAGACTCAAGACTATATCATACAAGTGAAGACCAAGTCCAACTAGATTGAAGACATGGAAGTATAACCCAAGTCCAACCCAGCTTGAAGATTTGAAGACCCCAGGAGGAAAATTCAGAAAATCCTGATTTCTTGCAGATGCCCAGATTCCCTTCCAGATGCCAAAGTATATTCATAGATAAGGGCATCCATGATTTCAGAGGTCCATCTGCATCCTAGCCCAAAGAAATCAAGCCCAGGCACCAAGCCCAAGCCCCTAAGAAGCAAGATACCAGGGAATATTTCTGCTACCTGGCTACCAGGCCATCCTAGCTTCCAAAGGCCCAAACCCATGCGCCCGAGCCCCTTTGGGCCGGCCTCTTACTGTTCCTAGAAGCCCAACACGCCCCCTAGGCATCCTTGGAGTGTTGGCCAAGTCAAGAGAATTTTTAGGGATTTTTTTCTACCTAATGTTTCCTTATTTTCTAGCTAGGGTTTGAGAGGGAAAATGATTCTTATGTAAAGACTTATGTGCCCTTACTTGGAGCCCAAGGTTAAGGGTCTATTTAAGGGACCCTAGCCTCTTGTATGAAGGGAGATTTTGATATATGAAATAAACCTTGAGTTCTTCTATTGTTTTGTGTGATTACCCTGCTGTGTGCATAAAGGGGTTTGAGAGTTCTTCTTCCCGGTGTTTACAACCATCTTCCTGCCGCCAACCA
Source organism: Areca catechu (assembly GCA_021397845.1). NCBI lineage: Eukaryota > Viridiplantae > Streptophyta > Magnoliopsida > Arecales > Arecaceae > Areca > Areca catechu. Next base: position 7,864,941 of record CM038039.1, read on the forward strand.
TCCTTCCAGCCCCCTCCAAAACTTTCTTTCCTTTGCTATTTCTCTTTGTTTTCTTGATTTTCTCTGAGTTTTCTAATCCCTGACAGGTCGTTTGCAGGTCCCCGAGTTCCTACGAATCCAACGACTCCAGCCACGCCTCAATCGGACCACCGAGCAGAAAGCCGGGTATCTGCGGGTCTTTGGCTCAGTTTTCCAGGCCGCATCCATCGAGAAACGAGAGATCCCTTCGCTGCGATCTTCACCGGGCACTTCAGACGTTGTCAGGTACACCCCCTCTACCTCCTGTCTTTATATTGTAGGAGAACTTGCCCTAACCGATGCTTCTCAGCCCCGGCGATCCTTCTTTAGTACTTTTCTAGGTTCTAATCTGCATGCTTGGCTTCAAAAATTCAAACAAAATTCCTTACAACTAATTTTGATCTGAAATTCGAGAATTAGTCACCTAACCCCACATATAAAACATACAAAAAGAATTTCATGCATATTGTCCCCCATCATAGAGGTCCGAATGATTCGCTCCTACAGCTCGCTTTTGCTGAAGTCTGGACGGGCACTTTCCTTCGGACGGCCGACTGAAACTCCCAGTCGGCATCCGGCCCACTCTCGCTGAGGTCCGAACGGGCACTCCTCTTCAGACGACCGAATGGCCCTCCCAGTCGGCGTCCGACCGATTCACTTTAGGACCCAGAGAATTCCAGAAACCTCTTTCTGTTACAACGAAATCCTGCCACATTAGCGGTACTGTTCCACTACTTCCATGATGCTGTCCCATCCGGATGCCACGTGGCCACTCTCCAGATTCTCCTAGGGGCAGATCAGTCTTTCCTGACCTCTCCCCCCTAATGGATTTTGGACTGTTCCGCACCTATATAAGGTACTTGGGGGACCCCGTTTTGAGCTAAGTACACTCTCCTCTCTCCCTATGCTACATTCTCCTCGATTCCTCTATTCTGTTGCTCTCAAGCTCCTGCTAACTTAAGCATCGGAGTGTCCCCCACCGGAGCACCACCGATGCTTGGGGGACTTTGTTGCAAGTCGACCGGGAGAAGAGCGCTCCAGCATAGCCGATCGAGCCCAGCCCAGGAAAAGATGCAGCAATAGATTGGTGCTAAAGGAAGGGTGTTGAACCCTTCTCTAAAAGGAGGAATCCATCTGCCCAGCCAAGCAATGGCTAAGGAGAGAACTCAGAACATCTCTGCCAGAGGAGGTCCTTCCCCATCTAGGTCCGAAGGACCTCCCAGAGAAAACAACGACGCCGCTGCCATCGTCGCTGTCGCTGAGCCCACCATTACTCTAGGACTGCAGCAGTTCCAGATGTTGATGAACCGCATTGAAATGCTCACCACTATGATTCAGCATTTCTAGGAGGCGGTCGACAACCGACAGCAACCGCTTGCTGCTTCCTGCACTAACCACCCAACTGCTGAGGGAAGCCGATAGCCGGAAGTCCCTCAGCATTGTTCTCACACCATTGCGGAGCCCCGAAGGTCCTTGGGAGCTCGCGCCGATGGTAAGAGGGCGAGGTCTGCCTCGCCCTCCTACGCTAAATCCATCCCTGCTAGTGCTCGGCCTCCTGCCGAACTCCGAAGAGACTACACCAACAAGATTCTGTGCATGAAAGAGCGCATTGCTGAGATTGTTCATCGACAGAAGGCCGCAGGGGGGCAGGTATACGACTCTCGCCCGTCATTCTCCGATGAGATTCTAGCAGAGATGATTCCCTGCCACTTCAAAATCTCTCAGGTGGACCCCTACGACGGCACCACCGATTCGTTGGACCACCTGGGCACCTACAAAGCCCACATGATGGTACAGGGCACCTCCGACGCCCTCCACTGTATCGCTTTCCTGGCAACCCTGAAGAAGGTCGCTCGGATGTGGTTCACCGCCATCCGGCCAGGTACGATCCACTCTTTCTCTCAGCTCGAAAATCTCTTTCTTTCCCATTTCAGGACCTGCAGTCAGATCCTGAGGAACACCGACTGCCTCTTCCTCGTGATGCAAAAGGAGGGAGAGACCCTTCGAGACGACATGGCCTATTTTAACTCAGTGACCATGGAGGTCCCGGATTTGAACAAGGTAGTAGCTATATCGGCCTTCAAGCGAAGGCTCCATTCGTCTAGGCTCACCTTCTCCTTGGACAAGAGGTTTTCAACAAGCTACACTGAGCTGCTGGCCAGGGCACATAAATACATCCTGGCAGAAGAACAAGCGATGAGCCGGTGCCAGGCGGAGGGTAGGCTGGCCCCCAAGAAGCGGAGCGACAAGGCTCTTGAAGTTCGACCCCCCAACGACAGCAACCAGTCGGCCCAATGCCGGAGTCCGAAGCTGAAGGACTTCCCCAAGAGGTTCGAGACCTACGCGCCCCTCTCCCTTCGGAGGGAGAAGATCCTCCTGGAGATCTAGAACAAGACCTTTCTGCAAAGGCCTCGCCCAATGAGGGGCCCCCCTGCATCCAGAAACAGAGATAAATTCTGTCGGTTCTATAAGGACCATGGGCATAGCACCGAAGAGTGCCTGCAGCTGAAGGACGCCATTGAAGACCTCATCCGGAGGGAGTATCTGCACATGTACGTCCGACCCTGCCAAAATCGGGTCGAAGCCTCAACTGCCAGAAACCCTCCGGAGGAGGCGGAGCTTCCTAACCAGCGGCCGACAGGTGGGGATGTTGGCATGCTATATCGACGGTCCGACTGGAGGAATGAGGATGATCCAGACATTGTCAAGAGGTCAAGGGGTTCCAATGCAATCACTTTTTTTGACGAAGACCTCCTGGAGTCCCATGTCTTTGAAAATGATCATGTAGTCGTGTCGGTGGTGATTGCCAACTATGATATAAAAAGGATACTTATAGATAATGAAAGTTCCACGGAGGTATTACTGTATGATGCTTTTGTAAGAATGAACCTGTCTAGATCAATGCTGCAAGAATCCCCCATGCTGCTGACCGATTTCGTGGAAAATTCTGTCGGAGTTGAGGGAAAAATAGTTCTCCCCGTGATGATCGGGATGGAGCCTTTCCAGAAAACTCTCTCCATCAACTTTATGGTCGTCCGTACGACCTCGGCATATAACACCATTTTGGGCCGACTGGCCCTCAACAAGTTCCGGGCAATTGTATCCACTTAGCTCCTGTTGGCGAAGTTTCCGATCAAGAATGGAGTCGGAGTTATGAGGGAAGACTGTCGAATGGCCAGACAGTACTTAACTATTCTGGACCAACATTCGCAAGGTCATCCTACTCTTGAGCAGCTCAATCCAAGGATAGAAGCCAATGGCCATGGTCAGCCAGATGAAAGGATCTTGTTTATCCTCCTTCGGGAGGATGACCCTACCAAAGTCCTTCAAATCGGAAGCTCTCTCAGTGAGGGAGTCAAGTCAGAGCTGATCGACTTCCTGAGGAGTAACGTTGATGTTTTTGCTTGGTCAACGTCCGACATGCCGGGTATACCATCGGATGTCATCACCCACCAGCTCAAGGTGGATCCAAACTACAGGCCTGTACGACAGAAAAAGAGGAGCTTTGCTACCGAAAGGCAAAGGGCCATTGATGAAGAAGTGAAGAAGCTCTCCGATACTGGTTTTATCAGGGAAGTTCATTACCCTGAATGGTTAGCGAATGTTGTGATGGTGAAAAAGGCTAACGGGAAGTGGAGGATTTGCATGGACTACACTGACCTCAACAAGGCCTGTTCGAAAGATAGCTTCCCTTTGCTGAAAATTGATCAGTTGGTGGACGCTATGGCCGGCCATCAGCTTCTAAGTTTCATGGATGCTTTCTCCGACTACAACCAAATCAAGATGCACCCGGAGGACGAGGACAAAACAGCCTTTGTCATCGACAAAGGCCTATAATGTTACAAGATGATGCCCTTCGGCTTGAAGAACACCGGAGCCACTTTTCAAAGGCTAATCAACCGGGTCTTTGAAAGGCAACTTGGAAGAAACATGGAGGCGTATGTAGATAATATAATAGTCAAGAGCCTCCATAGGGCCGACCACATCAAAGACTTGCAGGAATCCTTTGACGCACTCAGGTGCCATCAGATGAAGCTGAATCCGGTCAAGTATACTTTGGGGTGACTTCCAGCAAGTTCCTCGACTTCTTGGTCACACAGAGGGGAATCGAAGTCAACCCCGACAAGATCAGAGCTGTCATGGAAATCGAACATCTGACCAATAAGAAGCAGGTGCAGGAGCTAACAGGCCGGATAGCGTCTCTCAACCGTTTCATCTCCCAGTCGGTCGAGAAGTCCCTGCCATTCTTCAAGATATTGTGCTGATCCGACTGCTTCCACTAGATCGATGAGTGTCGATCAGCTTTCGAAGCATTGAAAGAATACTTGAAGAGCCCTCCATTATTGGCCAAACCAATGGAAGGGGAGCCCCTATATCTCTACTTGTCGGCCTCGGATGAGGCGGTTAGCTCCGTCCTCATGTGAGTAGGAGAAGACAGTCAGCAGAAACCTGTCTGCTATATCAGTAAGGTTCTCCATGACGCCGAGACCAGGTATCCTAAAATGCAAAAGCTAGTCTATTCTTTGGTCATAGCGGTCAAGCGACTCCAACCCTACTTTCAAGCGCATCCGATCGTGGTGATGACCGACCAACCTCTTAAGGCGATCCTTCGAAGTCCAGACACCTCCGATCGACTCGCCAAATGGGCCGTCAAACTTGGCGAGTTCGACATCTCTTTCCAATCTTGATCTGCTTTGAAGGCCCAGGTAATTGCTGATTTCATTGCAGATTGCACCTGGAAGCAGGACGTGTCCTCTCAATCGGCTGAAGCACCTGGAGCCGACCCCATCGATGAAGCCGAACTTGCCTGGACCCTTCATGTTGAAGGAGCATCCAACCTTGTTGGCTGTGGGGCCGGCCTAATCTTAGCCGACCTGGATGGAAAAAGCTTGGAGTATGCATTGCATTTTTCATTTTATGTGTCGAATAACCAGGCGGAGTATGAAGCCCTTCTCGCAGGACTAAGAATTGCCAATGAACTGGGCATTGGCCGAATTAGGGTCTTCTCCGATTCACAGCTGGTGGTAAACCAAGTAAGGGGCGAATTCGAAGCAAGGGAGCCGACTCTGGCCAAATACTTGAATAAGGTACAAAGTTTTATATCTCAGTTCAAATTCTTCGAAATTCTCCATATACCCCGACTGCAGAACTCCCGGACGGATGCTTTGTCAAGACTGGCCACGGCCGCCACCAGCACTCCGACCAAACCTTTATGGAGCACCTGCAGTGCCAAAGTGTTACGGAAGAGCCGACCGAGGTCCACCAAATGGAATAGGAGGCTTCTTGGATGGATCCAATTCTTGCATTCCTGGTCAAAGGGACTCTCGCGAAAGACCCGACCGAGGCAAAGCATATGCTGGATGGCCTCTAGGTACGTCATCCTTGACGGCATCCTTTACAAGCGGTCATTCTCACAGCCGCTGCTAAAGTGTTTGGGGCCGGCCGATGCAGACTATGCGCTCAGAGAAGTACATGAAGGCATCTGCGGCGGCCACCTTGGAGGAAAATCCCTGGCATTCAAGATAATCCGACAGGGATACTATTGGTCTATGATCCAGAAGGATGCGTCGGACTTCGTCCGAAGGTGCGACACATGTCAGAGGTATTCCAATATTCAGAGAAGGCCTGCCAACTAGCTGACTCCACTTACTGCACCTTGGCTGTTTGCGCAATGGGGGATGGACATCCTGGGACCCTTTCCTCCAGCATCCAGCCAACGCAAATTTCTTATTGTGGCCATTGATTACTTCACCAAATGGGTGGAGGCCGAACCACTGGCACAGATCATCGAAGCCAAGGTAGAAAACTTTGTCCGGAACTGCATCATCTTCTGATTTGGCATCCCGCGGACAATCATCACCGACAATAGAAGGCAGTTCGACAACCCAAAATTCTGAGACTTTTGCCAGCAATATCACATCTCTCATCGCCTCACCTCAGTCGGCCATCCATAGTCTAATGGAGAGGCTGAAGTCACCAATCGGACAATTCTACATGGACTGAAGACCCCACTGAATGAAGCCAGAGATCTTTGGGCAGAAGAACTCCATTTAGTGCTTTGGGCCTATCGGATGACCACCTGAACGGCGAACGGGGAGACTCCATTCAACCTGACTTATGGAAGTGAAGCCGTCATCCCCGTCGAGATCTCTTTGCAATCCCTACAGATTGACCACTATGCCGAGCCAACTAACTCCGAGCAGCGAAGGGCTGACCTGGACCTACTTGAAGAAACCCGACTCCGAACAAGTTTAAAGATGGCAATCTACCATCAGAAGATGGGAAAGTATTACAACTCACGGGTCAAGTCGCGAACTTTCCAAGTTGGAGATCTGGTCTTGCGGAGGTTTGAGATTTCAAGACCGATCGAGCAAGAGAAACTCTCTCCAAATTGGGAAAGCCCGTATCGAGTCATTGAAGTAATTCGAGCCAGAACCTACCAACTCGAATATTTGGATGGACGGCAGATAGTACGTCCATGGAATGTAGATAATATCTACAAGTACTATCAATAAAGTCTATAACTTCTTCTATGAAGCAACGCCCACTTCCGAAAGATCAACTCCGGTCGGCAAAGGCTCTAGGACAGCCAACTTCCGAAAGACCGACTCTCGTCGACAAAGGCACTATGGTAGCTCACTTTCGAAAGACTGACTCTGGTCGGCAAAGGCTCTGATACAGCCTAACTCCGAAAGTCCGACTCCGGTCAGAACCTGGAAAAAATTCCATGGTATCTTGGTTCGGCTTGAGCCATTGTTCGGCGACCACCCCAACATCTTCTCGTCCAGATGAGCTGACGAACTAACACTTGAGAGAAACTCCTCAAGTATCTTGGTTCGGATCGAGCTGCCATCCGGAAGACGCTTTCAGCTTCGGACGAGCCGATGGACCGACATCCTACCACAAACTAAAGGACCCACACTTTGAAAAATTTATGAGTTAATAATCTACAACATGCTACTACTGTTCGGTAACTACTCCTTGCATTCCCACCAAATTGAATAGTGATACTTAGAAATATTTTCAAAGGAGAGAAGTTACGGTCAATCCGACCAACTACATGCAAAGGAGATACGACAAAGGGGTCCTATTATTATATATAAAGGTTAGTACAAAAAGAACGGAACAGACCTTTACAATCAATCTAGGTCTGACCTGTTGAAGTTACATCAGTTATCACCTCCACCGTGGCTTCAGTTTCTACTTCGACCCCCTCTGGTTCGACCGGAGTGCCCATGAAAATACCTGCTGCCCCTCTGTCGGCCTCAGTTTGGGCATCCGATCTGGCCTCGATCGTGCCGACGGTTAGATCCGCCAGCTCTGCGTTCTTCTCCTCCACCGGCTTTGGCGGTTGAAGGAAAGAGAGATCGACTTTCGGAAATGCGGTGCTAACTTTTCCAAGACACTCCTCATACCCGTAGTCGAAGCCGATGGTGCCAGCCTCATTCACTTCCTCTTTAAAGTCCTCGGAGGTCTTGTATTCCCTTATAGCAGTTTCAGCTACTGTCTACATCAGCTCCCGGGTTGTCTTTAACATACCCTTATACTACTCCTCCTCCGCCTGATGGCCCCGTGAGCGCCTCTCGGATCAACCAGGCGCCCCTCCTCCTCGGCTAGCTGGCGGGTCAGAGCTTTCAGCTTCAGTTTCCTACTTTTTAACCTCACCTCCCGGTCAGCCTCCTGGGCCAGCGAGTCTTCTATCTACTTCTTTTGGACCTTCGACTCAGCCCGTAAAGCAGACAGTTCTCCTTTGGCAGCCCGTAGAATGGACAGCTCCACCCTGGCGGCTGTCAGCGTTGCCCACGTGGTGTCCCTCGCCGCCTCCGCTGTCTCCGCACTCTTGGTCAAGTGCTCCTTCAGATCGAGCAACTCGTCCAAGCCGTCTTCCATTAGCAGCGTATCCCGAAGGAGCTGCCGACAGTTAGGCAGTTAGAAACTTATGAACAATAAAATAAAAGTCGGAGACCCAAATCCGAAACTTACCCCTAGTAGGTGATAAAGGGAACTTCTGGCGGCCTCATTTACCGACCGCTGGTCGACGTCGGTAACTGCCCTCTAGAGTTGCTCTTTGACCTGCTCAGCATCGTGAATAGTGCGCCACTTCTGGCGCTCTCCATCGTCGTCGACCTCGTGGCCTTTCCCTTGACGGCCATCGACCCTCCGGCTACTTGTTTCCCCTCAGCCATCAGGGAAATCTCTTCCATCAGTCCGATTGGCGAAGAGATTGGAGTCATCTCTGCCCCGGTCGGCACCGAGAGTTCCTCTCCTATCCGGGCGGTTGACTGCTCGACCGATGATGAAGGCTCTGGTGCCATCGCCTTCCGGCGATCCGCCAGCGGCACGTTGTCATCGGATTCCACCGAAACCATGGTGATAGACGGCTCCTCCATCCGTTGCTTCTTTGGCCTCTCGGGTGCTGGCTCCATCACCCGCTGCCTCTTCGGCTCCCTGGGAGTCGGCTCAGAAATGCGGACGGCCCTCCTCTATGCCGATCGTGCCGAAATAATCGCCCGGTCCGGCTTCATTTTTCTACCTGCCAGCAAACAAAGTTAGGGTCAGCAACGACGTCAAAACCGACAAAGGAAAGAATGACAAAGGACCACGAAGCCACAGATTACCCGAATACTATTCGGGGTCAGTTGGGAGGGCATAATTCTATAAAAGTTGAAAATCTGGATAAAAAAGCTATGGAGGGGAAATCGGAGGCCGGCTTTCAGATGGTCTTCGTATATGGGAAGGGCTCCTAAGATCAGTGAGCCATTTACCCTCCCCTCATGGCTCGGGATGGTCAGATGCAAGGTAGAGGGGATACTATAAACAACCCTAAGGCTCTCCACCCTCTCCCAAGTCATGGTCAAAGGAATATCGTACGGGCCTGGTTTCCTATTCTCACAAGCCGAACTCCGACTACCAGAGGCCATTCTAATAGAAGCTATAGAAGAGGAAGAAGACGGATACAGAACTAACCTGATTTTCGGGTTTCCTAAGGAAGCTAGAACAGTGGAAGAAGGGAGCTCTCTCTCTCCAAATCCAGGCGCAGCGGAAAATCCCCTCTGGGCATTCATCCCTCCCATTTATAGGCGCCGGGGGGCGGCTTCTCAATGCCTCTAGAGCGCCGCGATCCTACAGCAGACGACGCGACCCCCGAGTTTAGCGAGAACCCGATGGGATGCTTTGGATCGCATCGGGTCGCGATCCATGTGACCGTCAAAGCAACGGTGGATGGATCGCTCTGAACACCGTACCAACTGCTCGGATATTGCCATGAGACCCACGTCGCGTCAGGAGCTCAACGGGCATGCATTTCAGGACCGACAGCCATCATGCACCGTATCAGCAATAACTACCTCTTCTATCATGGCCAATCCGGTGCTGACACCTGTCCAGGGGCGAAGATTTGGAGCAGAAGACGGCCGGTCACAGCACGCCAAATCAGATTCGCCATCATCTTGAGGATTGGCACATTTATTGCTAAGTTGTGCCCTCGTCCTTCGAGCTTGCAGGCCCGCTCGAAGGCCAAGGACAAGGGGGGCAACTGTTATACCCTTCCGGCCCACCACCAGACTGAACCGGCCCCTCTTTGCGGTCCGATCGGGCTGCTCTTCTAAAGCTCCGATGGACACATCCCAGTCAAAGTCCGGCCCACCATACTACTCCTGCTGGGACCTGGTGCACTGCTCTTCCTCAGAAGTCCGAACCATGGGGGCAGAGGTCCGAATGATTCGCTCCTACAGCTCGCTTCTGCTGAAGTCTGGACGGGCACTTTCCTTCAGATGGCCGACTGACCCTCCCAGTTGGCGTCCGGCCCACTCTCGCTGAGGTTCGAACAAGCACTCCTCTTTGGACGACCGACTGGCCCTCCCAGTCAGCATCCGATCGATTCACTTCAGGATCCAGAGAATTCCATAAACCTCTTTCTGTTACAACAAAATCCTGCCACATCAATGGTACTGTTCCACTACTTCCACGATGCTGTTCCATCCGGACGCCACGTGGCCACTCTCCAGATTCTCCTAAGAGCAGATCAGTCTTTCTCGACCTCTCCTCCCTAACGAATTTTGGACTGTTCCGCACCTATATAAGGTACCTGAGGGACCCCGTTTTGAGCTAAGTATATTCTCCTCTCTCCCTACGCTACATTCTCCTCGATTCCTTCATTCTGTTGCTCTCAAGCTCCTGCTAACTTAAGCATCGGAGTGTCCCCCGCCGGAGCATCACCGGCGCTTGGAAGACTTTGTTGCAGGTCGAACGGGAGAAGAGCGCTCCAGCGTAGTCGACCGAGCCCGGCCCAGGAGAAGACGCAGCAATAATAGCCTAAACATTATATCTCGTCATTCCTGACTAAGTATGTCAGTACAGTTAATTGGAACTGAATATTTATTCGATAGATGTGCACAAAAAGATGTTAATAGTTAGACTTGACTACTTGTAATTTCTCGATATGAAATTTTATTGCTTACTTGATATAGTAGATAAATTAGTTGGCCTTCATTTAGTTAGTTATTGGATGGATCCTTTGTTGGTATCCATCTTCTCTTTATTTGATGTCATCGTTGATGATCTGATAGCCGCCGTCTTTTTCTTCTTCTTCGATGGCTCGACGATTTTTCTAAATCGAGTAAGCACTTGTCATAATAGTGAGTCCTCCTTTCATGCCATGAATACAATTCCTTTTCGGAGGCAAATCTAGCTTAAAAAGAGTTGTGAGCGGGATGGATTTAAGAGGCCGGGGAGAATATACGAAGAGTTGGAGCCTTCTTCCCCATGTTATTTCTACCAAATATATGAGAATTGAGATTTTATTGGCATTTTCTTTCGTAATCCCATGATACTCATGTTCAAGCCACGATCATCCATTATGCATGCAGTCTTTGTGATGAAATGCATGTCCTCAAATTTATTATTTTTTTTGGTTAAATGCTGATAGTGGAGTACTTAGCTTGGATGATTGCTGTTTACAAAATGGTCTCGTGCACACTGTAATGTTGAATATAACGTTGAAAACTTTTATCTAAGAATACAAGCTTTGACGGGATATTCCATAGAATATCATGATGGAGTACTATTCCAGCATAATATTCCATGAAATTCTAGCATAAAGTACTGTCCCATATACTGGAATAGTACCGTTCCCAGGATTTTGTTCGGTACATTCCAGAACATTCTTCGTCTCCAGCATCGAAATAGAATGATATTTGTAATGTATTTTATTTCATTAAAAAATCATGATTGCTCAATCATATAGAATTTAAAATATTATTTTTATCACCGTTGTTGGTGCTGAACCCCGCGGACTGGATGGAGCTACTAGATCGCCGGCTCGCCTCCCGAGAATCCTACAAAACAAATTTCCTGACCGAATTTGCTCCGATGGCAGGGAACACTCCAATACCTAAGTCAGTGAAGGCTCGAGCAACAAAATGGAGCGTTCTCAGAGAGAGAGTGAAAGAGACTCAGAGGATTTGGCTTTTGCTTGGCTTACTTGTGTTAGCTTGCTTGTTGAGTGCCCCCTCTTATCAATATTTATAATGGGAGATGTGCCAAGAATACAGTTAAACCCACTTGCCTCTGGTTAAGTGGGTTGATTAGCTTAACCCATCCATAACCATAAGTGATTACTGCTTGATTCTGGCGACCTCAATGTTGTTGGTGCTGGAGTTAGTAGCCACGTGGCTGATCCTCTTGATGTTGTTGGAGTTAGTGGCTACGTAGTTGGTTATAACCAGGGGCGGACCATACCAACTTTTTTAGGATGGCCAAAAAAAATTTATTAATTAAATACCCACCAACTAAGAAAAATTCTCTTCTCTATGATACAAAGTTGAGTATCTTTGCAATCCAAACCACACTAATCATTCTTAGGAGAATGCTAATCATTTAGCAAGAAACTAAAATATGATATACTTGCAAATAGAGGATTCAAAATGAAAAAGATATATCACAGACTATCAATAAAAACACACTAAGATTGATATGAAAGCCTACATCTATCTGTTCGATAATTCTTGCAACTCCGTCAAATTTTTAATCTACTAAAAAATCAACTAACAAAAAAATCTTAAATATTGCACGATGAGAGAATCTACAAATTCCTTATAGCAAATATCTTAAAAAAATAAAGAGAGAGGGGGAAAAATTAAGAACACAAACTTGCAATATTACATTTGGTTATCCTTGCAAAAAAAAAAAAGTGAAAGAAGAAATAAGCATGAGATTAGAGAATACAAAAAGCAAAATTATAATCATAAACTTAGTTTCTAAAAAAAATAGAAAAGAAAAAAATATAAAAAAAGAAACTACAGCAAGCCAACCAATTATACCTTTTTGTTCTAGACTCTAGAGACATTGAGGTCGAAGATGAAGGGCTTCTCTGGGTCAACTGCGGCCCGAACCTTCTCCGGTGGAGCGACGGCCCGGCCGTCGGCATAGCCATGAAGGAGACGATGGCTGGGGTGGCACCGCATAGGTGGGTGGAGCCATGGAGGCAGCGGCTAGTGGGTGTCCTGTCGAGGTTGGCGGCAACCGGCAGGTGCCGGGTGGGGTTTGGGCTTTGGGATTTTGAAAAAGAAGATGGCAATACCTCTCATATGAGTTTTTTTTTTAACAAGATATTTTAGAGAATTTTTTTATTGATATTTTTTAAAGACTCAATTTTGATTTTTTTTAAATTTCTTTACCAATTTTTTTTGGGTTGTTTTTAAGGAATAGAGGGGGGGGGGGGGCAAATACTTATTATATAGAAATTTATCTTAAACAAATCTAACATATAAAATGGTTTATAAAAAAATTGAGGGGGCCAAGGCCCCCCTTGCCCCCCGGCGGTCCACTGCTGGTTATAACAACCATATCTACATCTGGATATTGGAGATCAACGAGAGATTCACTTCAGGGCCGTTCCTTCGGAGGGGTCCGAGGCTGAATTGATTGACTGCCTTGCACCTATCCTCTTTGGGGTAGGTTGAAGACACCCCAGCCATTCGCATTGGAATGGCCTTCTTCGGAGTGTGCTGGAGTTCTTCTCATAGCAAGTTGGGAAATAAAGCGACCATCTTCTTCGGACCAGTCTTCTTCGGAGTGGTCCGAAGAAGACTGGCTCACGTGACACAGCCTGGACCAAGGATATGCTTCGGCACCGCTTTCTTCGGCGTATGCCGAAGATTGACCCAATGATGAGACCGGAACGGTGATGTCGAGTTGTTACTTCTTCAGCCTGTGGAGTCACCTTCGAGGCTTCTAGTATGGGCCAATGGTTCAGTAAGGGTTCAAATGCACCCTTGAACCAACAATTAGCCTTTACTGAGCTGGTTTATCCCAATAGTTGCCCCCCACTCCCAGTTTTTGAAGTAATAATTGGCTTTGAGAAGTGGGAGTACTCATGAATTGTCGTTTACCAGCGAAAAATGTGTAACCAATGATAGCGAATCTTCCATTCAGTCGTTTGCAATAACTGTCACCCGATTCGAGAGTCGTGCAAGGGACAGATATCGCTCACTCATTAGCTTACAAAAAGGAGATGGTGAGTGGATGAGTCACGTCTATTCCTTTCATTATAGTGACTTGACGGGCTCTTCGGCTTCAGCTTGGATGGAGGATGTGGCATCATCCTGTTCTTTGGATATAAGGTATGAACTCAATCCCAACCGTCAGATGTAGTCACATGGATTGCGGTTGACAGTTTTGGATTTTCCTCCGTTGAGTCGATTGGCGTCGTTTGGGGTTTTGTATCCATGATCGGCGCCTTCATATGTGGCACGATCGAAGAGTTGTCTCCTCTTTCGAGGAGGCTACCCGAAATGCCTTTTGTCCCCTATATAAAGGGGAGCAGGTTGGCAAAGGAAGCTTTTTTGCCCTATGCATTTTGCTTTCTGCTATCCCAGCTCTTGTCTTCCTCTTGGTTCATGTCCTTATTGCAGGTAGGGCCTCCCCTCTCCTTTTTCTCTTTCCACCATGGTTAGGACTTTAGAGGTTCCGACCACCGGCAGGACCCCCTCTGGCGGGGGAGAGGTCGAATCTTCTAGTGCCCCAAGGCATATAAGGGGGATCATTGCTGAATCCCGACCGGAGTTGATCCCGAGCTCTCTGTCCTCCGACAAGATCGATCCCTATGGGAATATTATCGTGTTTTCTATAACTTTCCTTTCATACTTCCACGGTCCGAAGAGAGGGTAAATAAGCCCCTGCCCAGTACCATTGCCATACAATAAGATCACTTGAAAGCCGGTCTTCAGTTTTCGTTTTACCCCTTCTTTGCTAAAATCTTCCATATGTACCATGTCGTCCCAGCGCAGTTGATTCCGAACAGCATTCGGAACATCTATGGGTTTTTGGTCCGTTGCCATATAGCGAACGTGACGCCCAGGACTAGTCTGTTTACTTTTCTTTTCACCTTGAAGAGAGACTTCCATGGCTACGGGTGGTGGGTCATCAGCCCTCGTCCTGGCCGTAAAATAATTAAGGGTATGCCTAGTGCCATTCACGAGTGGAAACCCAACTTTTTGTTCGTCTCTTCTTGTCAACCATGGGGGTTTGATACAGAATGGAGAGAATCCAGTCTGATTGCAAATGCTGGTAAGAAGGTTCTAAAGGCCGACCAGCCAAACTTCACATTGTTGTTTGAGTCTGAGGTCACTTCTATCCAGGAATTGTTAGAAGAGAGGAATCTCCGTCTCGCTCAGATTAGCAAGTCCTCTTCATTAGGTATAACCAGTAGATAGCTTCGACTTTTATCCAGCCTTCATAGTCATACCTGCTAGCTGAACTTGAGACTTGTTTCTACTGACAGGTGGTAGGATGAAGCTTGATGTCGGCTTGCTTCGTCAATCTGCCAAAAGGAAGGCATCCCAAGCATCCTAAGTTCCTCCAACAGGATCGGAAGTCCGAAAGAAGGCCCGGAAGGAGGGAGTCAGCAGGAGCATCGCTCCTGTGAGGGAGTCGTTGGGGAGGTGGAGGTCCCATCGGTAGAGCTTCCACCCAGGGGGAGTTCTCCGATTCAAATCCTAGAGAGTCTGACTGTAGCCCTGACCGCCGACCTACTAGTGCCTTGCCCCTATGTGAGGGATAAGGGCAAGGCACCCCAAATCGAGGGGAGTTCGATAAGGGATACTTTTCTAGACAGGGATTGCGAGATAGACCTCTCCCGCTTCTCTAACGCGAGGGGTCTGGCACTTCTCGATATGGCCAGAAAAGTATTGAAGGCCACACTGTTGCCCCGCAACTGAGCAACTACTTGGAATCAACGCCCTGTAAAGGTGTCCGATTCAGCCTTCTCTTCCATGATGAAGGTATGATGTTTTATCTTTCTTCATCTTCTTATGGTGGTCTTCAGCATAACTAATCTCATATTTTGGTGACTTGATGCAGCTAGTCCATGATATCACCTTCATGGAGAAAAGCATGGAAGGGTTCGACAACTTCCTCAAAAGCTTGAAGGAGGAGCTTCAAATGGTGAAGGCCGAAAAAGAAGTGGCCAAAGAGTTGAAACTGGCCATGGAAGAGAAGCTCAACAGTAAGGACGCCGAGGTTCAGGGCCTAAAGAGTGAGCTGTAGAAAGCTCAATTGAAGATCTCTGAATAGGAGGCCAAGCTCCGAAAGAGAAAGAAATATATGCACTCCTTGGAGCACTCTGCCAAGGAGTTTCAGCAGAAGGCCGATGAGGCGCTAAGAGGGTTGACGAGGTGACCAAGAAGGTCGAAGCAGCGGTCAGGGAGTCTGAGGCTTCAAAGAAGCATGCAGTTAGGGCAATCGAAGATTTCAAGAAGTCTTCGGCATTCAAGAAGGAGGTAACTGAGTCGAGCATGATCAGTTACCAATATGGCTTCAATGATGGGCTTAAGGAGGTTCAGGGGCTTTACCCTGATCTCGATCTTTCGAGCATCCCGGCGTATGAGATCATCAAGGAAGAAGAAGGACCCACGGCCCCTGTTGAAACTAAAGCCACGACCCCTGCTGAAGCTGAAGAGTGCCTAGGCAGGCTGAAGAAGTCCCAGCCATAGCTGAAGGCCAAGAACAGGTCGAAGAGCTGAATATGGCTGATCCACCCACTTTGGCTCAAGCAGATGAGGGCACTCCTTTGGTTTATGCTGAAGAGTCACTTCCTGTTGCTGATCCAAAAATTCCCATAGTCGATGAATAGGCCTTTGTCACTGGGGTCAGACCAACTACCTCCGGCCGTGGCGCAGGTGCCACCCTCGTTGCCGTCGGTGCAGGTTCCTGGGGGCCAGGCACTTCTGAGGTCGCTGGAGCCCGAGCTTCGGTTGGAGTAGCTCCCTGCCTTGCCGCCACCATCATCGTTGTGGAGGAAGCCTTCTTCCTCGAGACTCGAAGTGCGGCCAGCTGCTCCTCGGACAGAACTCCCCGCAGCTGGGACTGGTAGTATGCGAACCCTTGGTGAAGGAGTCTGTTGCCGCTTCCCGGAAGTCCTTGAGGTACTCCGGGGTCGCCTTGAAGGCAGCCACAGCATCAACGGCTACCTTCTCTGCAGCCTCAGCTCGGCGCTGGACCTCTTCCAGCTTCGCCTTCAGGTGCTCGGATAGACGGACGGCCGTCGCCAGCGCCTTCTCGGCAGTCTCAGTGGAGCGGTGGGAAAGAGCGGCTTTCTCCTCTGCATCGGCAGCTCTCTTCTCAGCCGCAGCCACCTTCTTCTCGGCGGAGGTGGCCCTCTCTCTGGCCGCCTCCAACTCGGCCCGAAGCTCATTCAGCTAGGCCTGCTTGGACTCGAGCTCGTTATCGAGCTCCTTCTTTATTTTGGCCGCTTCAACAGCTTCGGTCTGAAGGCTCTTCACCTTCTGGCTAGCCTCCCGAACCTCTGCATCCTTGCGGCCTACTTCAGCTTTGAGGGACATGAGCTCGGCTCCCTGCTCTCTGTCCCTCCTTGCCCAGTTGCGGCAGTAATCCCTTATGAGGAGCAGCTCCTGCCCTTGCTGCAGTCGAAAGAGCCAGGTCAGCAATAGACTAATAGAGAAGGAGACAGAAAAATGTCAAAGTTAAAGGGAACTACTTATGGCATACAGCTGGGCGAACGACGCCGTGATGATGTCACCGAGGTGTCGTCCACTCCCCTTGCGCCTGTCGCATGACTGGACTGAAAAGTTCATCATGCGCTCCACCAGGCTTGTGTCCTTCATTAAGGACACGTTCAGGCCTAGCCGGAAAGGGACTCGGCAGTAGTCCCTCTCCCGTGTTCCCGTCGGTTCGGCTCCTTCGACGGTAGAAGGCTCCCTCGGTGCCAACTGGGAGATTGGCACCGCATCGGACCGGACTTGGGGCACCGGCATGACTTCTTACGCCCCCCCATCCTCCTCGACACTGGCGACCTCCGAGGAGGGGGGCGCTGACCTCGCACGGACAACCACCTCGGGCTCGGACGCCGCTATGGGAGGCTCCAAAACAGGCTCGACCGCCCTCTTCTGCCTGCGCTCCTGTACCGGCGTATTCGTCTTCGCCTGCACCGGCATGTCCGACCCAGCCGGCACCGACCTCACCCCGTTCTCAGCTCGGGCTCTTTTTGATGTTGGATCGGCAGCCTCAGTGGCCTACTCCCGCTCCTCGAAGAATGAAAGCAGCTCGTCCATCGAGAACTTCATTGCTGCACCAAGATAGAAACAAGGTCAGACACAAAAAAAAGAAAGAAAAAAGAGAAGAAGAAAAAGAAGGGGATGGCCAAGTGGGACTCACCCGACTCCAATGCCGGGCCCACCCCAACCTCGCGGAGATTTTGTTCGGACAGCAAAACCTCGAGCGAGGGGATCTCCGCCGATCTGAGCTGCTTGTACAGTTCGACGTCGGTCTCCTCGACAGCAGAATTCTGGTTTGGAGACCGATCTGGGTCACTCCAGACCCAGTCGACCCCCTCTACGAAAGCAAAGAAAAACCTACTCTTCCATCCCTTAATGGAAAAGGGGAGGACAAACTTTATTCCCCGAGGGCGGGAGAAAAGAGACCACCACCCCTCCTCGGTGGGGTGGCGTTTTAAGGTGAAAAATATCCTGAAGAGGGAGAAACAGGCAACAATCCCATGGAAATGACACAAGACTATGAAGGCAAAAATGGTCCTGATGGCGTTGGGGACCAACTGAGCCGGGACGAGACAATAGTTGGCCAGAAATGAAAGGAAGGGGTGAAGAGGAAAACGGAGGCCCCCAGTGAAGGCCTCCTCATAAAGGGCAATCCGCCCAGGACCACTGGAAGTCACCCGCTCCCCGGACGAGGAACGGAGAGACGGACATACTCGAGAATCCCGTAGGCTACCCGGATGGCCAGCAGATTTTCAGAGGTAATCGCCGAGGCAATCCCTCCTGGACCCGTCGACCGAGAAGGTTCAGGCTCAGGAAGGACTCGAGGAAGAGGAGAAGACTCGGATTCCCTAATGATTACCAGACCTGGGGCGGGCCACCTACTAAACTCGAACCTCGCCGCCTCCATCTCCTCGTCAGAGGAAAAGGGAGTCCTCGGCCAGGAGGGTTCGGCTTCGGCTTGGCAAGAAGGACGGAACTCCGAACCAAAGCAATCCATGGAGAAAAGAGACAAGAAGGAAGAAGAAAAAGGACAAGCGGGATCCTAAAACGACTCCTACGAGGCGAGAAGAGGAGGCTAACCTGCAGAAACTCTAGAGGACACCGGCAGCCGAAGGGGAATAGGGAGACGGAGAAGCTCCTGCAAGGTACTGGGCATGCGAAGTTTGAACAAGGGTAAGTTTCGAAAAAACTTGCCCCTCCTTCCGGAACTACCTGCACCCGACCGTACCTTTGCGGCCCCCCAGAAGGCGCCCGTCGCATGTCGACCATCCATTGGGCCCGTGCGCCCATCCGGCCGCGGTCACTACAACTTCCGTGCCCGCTTCGACGGCCCCCCTCCTGCGTGGCCACATGGCATCCTCCCACAAGCTCATGGGATCGCAGAGCGAGGCGCCGCCGATTTTAGCCATTATTGTGTCCGATTTCTTCGCCTTTCCATATCAGGGCCATAATTACGCCCTTCGCCCCAAGCGCCACGCATCAATGGGCCTCAGGCGTGGGGAGCAAATGATGTGGCCAGAACGCTGACATGGCATGAGGCAGCGGACGTGGAGTCCCCATCAGGCACCGCGACAAGCTTTCAACATGAGCGCCTTTGCCTAGCTGAGCTTCCCTGAGGCAACACCTCTGCCCGCCAAAGGCAAGCTCCGTCCTCTGCCAGGTCCATTCCCGCAAGCCCGGAATATCTAGGCCGGAGCCGAGTCCGAGTTCCCACCTAAGGCAGATCCCTCGAGATCGGGTCCCATGGTCAGGAGTTGAGCTCATCCTCCTCCGCCACGAGGCGCCCCTCCGAGCTCAGGTCCCCTGGGCTGGGTGGCACCCCGGCACCGAGCTCGTTTGAAGTCGGGCCCCGTGGTCAGGAGTCGAGCTCGGCCTCCTCCGCCATGAGGCGCCCCTCCGCGATCGAGCTCGATCCGCCTCCGTCCTGCCCAGCAGCACCCAAGCGAGTCTACCGCAGATAGGCCCTGCCTCTCCAGCTCGACCCTCTGTTCAAGCCAATACGCTGGCCGCCAAGGGAGCCACACCTCTCCTCCGAGGGCAGTGGCGATGCTCTCGAGGGCCGTACGACACCAACCATGCCACAATCAAGGTGCCATACCCTCCACCGATCTGCCGTACAACCGGAGAAAATACCCTACCGGAGAGCACGGATCCCAAGATCGGCGGCCCATCGATCGAGACCCTGACAGACTCCCAGGAGAGGGATAAGCAGAAGGAATGTCAGAAATCTACGGAGGCTTCCTCGACTGTCACAACAGGAGAGATGTCCCCTCCACGTCACGGTACCTCGCCGTACACGATAGCAGGGGGAGATCCCGAAGCAAACCAAGATAGAAACTCCCGCCAAAAAAAAAAAGCAAAAAGGTATCGTCATCTAACCCCAAAAAGGGGGGATCCCCATAGCATGCTTTTCAAAGAAAAAATGGAGGAACCAGAGCGACACAAAGGAATAAGGCCAGAGAGGAGGGCAAGACCATCTCGGCCAATACCATTCCCAGCTCGTCCTCATCTTCCACTCACACTATATTCACTCCTCATAGCATGGAGCTCATCCAAAGGGGCTCAACCAGGAGGATCTATTCTCCTGGATCATCACTGACTTGATCGTCGAAGTGCCCCGCCGGAATTCCCGGCCCGGGTCACTGACATTGCTTCCTTGCAGGTCCCGCGGCGCCGAAGACATTCCCAGGCGGGCGGACGCATGACTCTCTACCACCCAAAGAGCTACAGGCCATGACGATCCGGGCGGCAACACTTACCATTACAACATTAGCTATCCACTCCGGATAATGTACTTCTCTAACAAATCCAGCTTTAAGAAGCTTACCCACTTCTTCATCTATCGTCCTCTATCTTTCAAGGACAAAGTTCCTCTTCTTCCACTGAACCGGCTTATAGTTAGAGGCAACTTCCAGCCGATGAGTAATTACTTCGGTCGGGATCCCAGGCATGTCCGAAGCAAACCAGGCGAAGACCTTGACATTATTCCATTGAAAACGGATCAGCCTTATCTTCGTTCCTTCATCAAGTAGGCTTTCAATTTGTATTATTTTGGTAGGGTCATCTTCGTCTAAAGGCATAGAAACAGTCCTCTCCATTGGTTCCCCATAATTCTCCGTCTGATCTCTTGGGTCCAGTTGATCTAGGATGATGAGATTAGCCGATTGCTTGTCCTGTATTATCAAGCATTATCGGGCAGCCCTTTGATCCCCTCTTGCTTCCCTGATCCCACTTTGGGTGGGAAAGCACATTAAAAGATGGTATGTCGAGACTATGGCCCTGAATTTGTTCAAGGCAAGCCTTCCCAATATCGCATTATAGGCCGATGGGGTTCGGACTACTACAAAATTGATGGAAAATATCTTTTGACACGGTTCTATGCCGAGGGTTACAGGCAATATTATTTCTTCCTCGACTCAGATTTGGTTGCCTCCAAACCTAGTCAAGGATATATGAGATTTTTGTAGCTTGTCTCTAGATAAGACCCATCCAGGAGAATGCATCATAAAGCAAAATATCGGTGGAGCTCCCATTCTCTACTAAAATATGTCTTACATCATAATTGGCCACATCGGCCAAGACTACAACGGGATCATTGTGCAAGAGCTGAACTCCTTGGAGGTCATCGTCAAAGAAGTATACGGAGTTATTGCCCTTGAGCCTCTTGGGATCATCTTCTTCGGCTCTCCTCCAGTCGATTTGCCGATGTAGCATGCCCACCCTTCTGTCAGTGGGTCTCTAGTTAGGTAGTTCAGCTTCTTCAATGACCCTCCGAGGGGCAGCAACTTCAGGTCGAGGTTCTGGGTGGTCGACGTATTTTTCCAAGTATCCCTTCTTGATTAGGTCTTCTATTGTATCCTTAAGTTGGATGCAGTCTTCAGTATTGTAGCCGTGATCCCTGTGGAATCGGTAGTACTTGCTTCTATTCCTCGCAGAGGAGAACATCCTCATGGGGCGCGGCCATTGGAGGTAGCTTTCTTTCTCTATCTCTATCAAGATTCTCTTCCTTGGAAGATTGAATCAATTTTTTTGCCCAATACTTTGGGCTTGGGACTACGTCGTCGAGTGGAGTCGTCGTTATTGGAGGGTGCAGAGGGATTCGGCTCCTTGTTGCTCTTCTTCTTGGAAATATATTTCCCTTCAATCAGGCACCAATTTGTCACTTGCTCTTTGACATCCACGTACTTTTGAGCCCTTGCCAAGAGCTCAGCGTAGCTTGTCGGAAACTTCTTGTCCAGAGAAAACGTGAGTCTGGATGACCGGAGTCCCTTCTTTAGAGTGGACATGGCCACATACTCGTTGAGATTAGGGATCTCAAGAGTGGCAGAATTGAATCTCGCGATGTATCCTTGAGGCTCTCTCTTTCATTTTGATGAAGGAGGAACAAGTTGTCAGTATTTCGGGGCATCTTCTGGTAAGTCCTGAAATATGAGACAAATAATTTTTCTAATTCAGAGGAGTCAATGGTATATGGATGTATACTCGAATACCACATTCGAGCTGCCTTCTTTAGGATTGCAAGAAAGGCCAAGAGTACAATGCATCGGAGACTCCTTGGATCATCATGTGGGCTTTAAAGCTACCCAGATGATCAAGGGATCGGTGGTCCCATCGTAGGATTCCATCTAAGGGACTTTGAAATGATGAGGAACGACTTCCTCCATTATTCTGGAGGTGAACGGAGGCCACGATTCATAAGCCGTAAACTCGCCGTCTCTTTTTTGATCGCAGAGCCTCGCGATCTGTACTTCAAGCATCTTAAACTTTTCTTCATAGTCATAGTGGGCTTCTTTTGCCCAGCACTTTCGGGGGTAGAGTCTTCAGAGTAGAGAGGGAGATCGTCTAGATCTCTTCCTTGCATATCGGTCATTAGTGCGCTTCGAATGTCGGGAACTTCGGCCCTCATGAGAGGGCCGATCCTGAAGAGAGCATCGGGTAGATCCGTGATAGTGGTCTCCCTTTTCCCTAGACCGGTAACTATGCCTAGAGATGGCCAGTGGATGCCCCACCTAAAGGGCAATCTCTTGAAAATTCTGAACCATGGTTATGAGAGCATCAACCTAGTTCAGGAGGGCTTCGAACTGGTGTTGTCCCACGACTAGTGTAGGGGTGGGACATTATTTTCCATCGGAGGATCGTTCCTCTGAAAGGGTTGATGTCCCCTGCTTGTCAAAGCATTTTGAGCCTTACCTTTTATCATTACGGCTCCTTCAAACTCTCCTTTTCAAGAGGGAAGATAGCTTTCCTTTCCCCTACCTAGCATGTCAATCTGTTGGCATTGAATCCTCGCGGACTAGACGGAGCTACTAGATCGTCGGCTCGCCTCCCGAGAATCCTGTAAAATAGATTCCCTGACTGGATTTGCTCCGGTGGGGGACACTCCGATGCCTAAGTCAGTGAAGGCTCAAGTAACAGAATGGAGAGTTCTCAGAGAGAGAGTGTGAAAGAGACTCAGAGGATTTGGCTTTTGCTTGGTTTACTTGTCTTAGCTTGCATGTTGAGTGCCCCCTCTTACTAGTATTTATAATGGGAGATATACCAAGAACATAGTTAAACCCACTTGCCTCTGGTTAAGTGAGGTTGGTTAGCTTAACCCCTCCATAATCATAAGCGGTTACTGCCTAATTCTAGCTACCTCGATATTGTTGGTACTGGAGTTAGTGGCCACGTGGTTGATCCTGGCCACCTTGATGTTGTTGGAGTTAGTGGCTACGTGATTGGTTATAACAACCATATCTACGTCTGGAGATTGGAGATCAATGGGAGATTCACTTCAGGGCTGCTCCTTTGGAGGGGTCTGAGACCGAATCGGCTTACTGCCTTGCACCTATCCTCTTCGGGTAGGTTGAAGACACCCTAGCCGTTCGTATCGAAATGATGTTCTTCGAAGTGGACTGGAGCCCTTCTCAGAGCAAGTTGGGGAATGAAGCGGCCGTCTTCTTCGAACCAGTCTTCTTCAGAGTGGTCCGAAGAAGACTGGCTCACATGACACAGCTTGGACCAAAGATATGCTTCAGCACCGCTCTTTTTGGCATAGGCCGAAGACTGACTCGATGATGAAACCGGAATGGTGATATCGAGTTGTTGCTTCTTCAGCCTATGGAGTCACCTTCGAGCCTTCTAGTATGGGCGAGCGGTTCAACAGGGATTCAAATGCACATTTGAACCAACAATTAGTCTTTGCTGAACTGGTTTATCTCAACAACTATCATTAAACAAAAAAAAAAAAGATGTGTGAATGTTTAATACTCAAAATCATGCTCCTTGAATGTTCTAACTTTTTGAGTGCGTTATTAATTTTGGAAATCAAAGAGACATAATTATGATTATTTATTGATGTTCCTTTGGACAAGAATTGATCAACAAGGATGCCTGGATATTTCACCCATTTTCGAAGTTATTGTTTTATCATTTTTCTTCTCCCCGTTCTTGGGGAACAACCATGATGAGAATATTTTGATGGTTCTACCACATGTCTACTATTTTCTTGCTATATATCATAGGATGTAGCTTCCATGATAGTTGCAACGACCGTTTTTATATAAAATATGATGAAAAAAATCATGGTTGAAATTAGCATGAGCTGCAAAGCTTGAAACTGAATCCTTTATACCAACTCAAAGACTTTATGAACTTAACTAGTTGGTACATCGATTGCCATAACAACTTTTAATTACAATTTATACAATAAAAAAATATAGAACCACGTGTCCATGAATGCAAATGAAAATTTCTATCACCATCGTAGAGCGGTGGTAGAAGTATTTAAATGTATAATATTGCAATCTTTCTTATAATTTTTGTTTCTATTCGGACGTGACTGTTACTGGCAATCTACACTATTTTATTTTTGACATTACCAACTTATTAAGATTGTGGTGCATCTTTAACTTAACATGGACTCTATCAACAATATCATCAACTGTAGCTCATTCTACAGGATGAGGAACTGGTTCCTAAGACATGTATTGTTTTTATTTTTCATTTTATCAATCAATATTTTAATGATATTAGGTTGATGTACTCATTTTTGATAAAAAAAATTATAAAAAATTAAGTATCTTAAATCAAATATTATTGATGGGATGAAAAGTCTACGGAATAGCTATACCAGATTTAACCCTTTCTATCCCTTTCTCTGTCACAAAAAAAAAGAAAAAAAAAAGAAAAAAGAAGAAGAAGAAGAAGATATGTATTGTTTTCATCAGGCACCCCCTTTGGTAAATAAAATGAAGCTTGATCAAGGAGCCATTATACCAAAAACAAATAATACATGGACTTCCGATTGATTAGAGTTTTTGCGTCATTTGTTGTCTAATTATTATCCACCGTCACAATTACCGCATTAACATCACAAGTACTATGTCATCATCTAAGATCTCGTAAGCAGCAGGTAGAAAACTTTATGTCTTGACTCTAGAAATCAATATTTATGCCACCAACCTCTTCCTAACTAAAGACTAAATTATCTCCAACACAACTCCACAACCCCAAATCAACCACCATACTTCCAGTAGTTGACATCAATCATCCCATATCCTTCACTTCAAG
The DNA here is from genome assembly GCA_021397845.1 of Areca catechu. NCBI lineage: Eukaryota > Viridiplantae > Streptophyta > Magnoliopsida > Arecales > Arecaceae > Areca > Areca catechu. The sequence goes on from CM038039.1 coordinate 7,890,023, forward strand.
ATGGGCATTGGGAGATGGAGATGCGAAGGAATACAAATTTACAGAAAGGCGAACGTTGGTTCCAGTCGGACATGTTCCCCGCGCACGCTGGCAGCATAACGGATACCACCGCACCTGAGCCACGCGCACGGTAAAAAAAAACCTGCGCACACCACACCGCTCCCGCACCCCATCACATCGTTATCACACGGAATGGAGTCGCGAGTATACGACACCAATTACAAACGGACCAGATTTCTTTCGGTGGCAAAGTCGACGGCAAATTAATCTACGGCATATAAACTTTGATGTGGTTATCTATGCAAAAATATCCTCAGCAAAACAACGCGCAGCGGTCTACCTCCCTCGGCCTCTGCTAAATTCCCACTCCCTGCCCGTCCTGCCCGTATTTTCCGCACTCTCGTGCCTCTCCCCGTGCCCGACCTGCCCGTCTCTTTTTCCTCGCTCTCCCTCTCTCCATTACCATACTCTTCTCCCTTGCCTCCTCCCCCTTTCTTTCTTTCTGAGCCAAGCCGTCGTTCTCCTCTTCCCTCACCGTCCAATGCTCGCTGACGCCGTTACCTCGGGCAGCTGCCCGCTCCCTGCTTCCCTCCCCTGAGCCCTCCAACGGGCCCACCCACGCAGCCCTTCGGGCAGGGGACCGTGTCCACTTCTCCACTCCGCCACCCCTCCGTCTCCAGGTGAGTTCTAGCGCTCCCTCGGCGAGGAAGCCCCTAGGGTTTCGGAGATTCCGAGGAGAAATCTCGAGCTTCCTGGCCGCTCTTCGATCTCGGTACCACTCCACCTCGTTCGATTCTCTCTTCCTGGTTTAGGGTTTCGAGCTCTCGATTCGTTGATTACTGTTCTGAAGTGGGAATCTTGGTTTCCTGTAGCAGTTTTGATGCAGATTTGTTGAGATATTTTTGGTGGAGAAGATTTTTAGGGCAATCTCTAAACAAGGAATTTCTCTGGAGAGAGGGCTCGGGTTTCCTTGCTCGGATCTTTGATTTCGAGTTGGGATGAGAATTTGAGGGATGGGGTTGGGTCCGGAGGATGTTAAATTGGAGGGATGGGGCAGCGTTGGGAAAGGGAAGGACAAGGGGACTAACAAGAAGAAGAGCGAGGCGAGGGAGGGGGAAACTGGATGTTGGATTAAGTTCAGATTGATGGTGAGTTGCATCTCGTCGAGATCCAAGGTGGACACATCCATCAGCAGTGCCAGCACTCATTGCGGTAATCTGCTGGCTCACCCGCATGTTCTCTATTCTATCCGGCTTTGCATGGTAGTTGTAGAGTCTTGTTATGGTTGCTGCGTTGTTAGTGTTTCTGATTCTTTTCCATTTTTAGATTAGATGTTTGTTGTTTTGTAGTTGTTGGTCACGAATGCTAAGATTATGTAAGAACAGTTTGGACAGGTCCTTACTTTTTATCCTTGGAGGAGGTGTGCATGCCTGTTTCCATTGCTTGATCCTTAGATTGGTTGCACTTTGGCTAACTAATTAACTTAGTATGTGACTACTGGACTTAAGATATTTAGTATCTTTCCATATGAGTTGCTGTTGCCACGTGTTTGTCAAAACAAAGGCAAAATAGATTTTACGATTCCCCGTGGTTTTTATGCTGATTTAGTTCTCACTGTGTATGAGCATTCGAAGTAATATCATGAATTATAAATTGAAGATTGATGATTAGGAGAGAAATTGGCAAATTGGAGTGGTTGAACTGAAGAGTTGGGGAAAATTACTCAGTTCGGAGAGGAACTAACTGCTGATTGTGAGGATGTAAATAGTTCAATGGGCCATTGGAAATGCATTATCTTGGATCATAACAATGCCTTATCCCTTTGCAAATAATGCTAAGATGTCATTACATTGTCTTTGTGCTGGTTGCATCATTCTATTTAAGGTATGCAATGTTTTGCTTTTAATAAACTAAAATGAACGTAAGTTGGAAAGATTCTGTTTTCAATTTTATTCAAGGTTATAAAAGTTTCTGTTTACAATTTTAGTTAAGTTATTAGCTTAATTTAACTTAAATTAATTCAGGTTATTGAGTACCTTGCAATTGTAGTCATTTTCTTTTTATTCTACAATAATTCTTGGCATGTTCCTTATGAAAATAATGGCAGGGGAGAAACTTCAATGCCATGCGATATTTGTCGGTACTTTATATTTTCATGCGTTATTAATTGAAGTGTTGAATGTCGGAGTTTGCTTTCGGTCAATTTACGAGGATGGGGTGGGGAAATTGTAGGGCATTGGCCGAAGATTAGTAGGAATGTTTGCAAGTTGGAGAAGAAATTGAAGGTTAGGGGGAGGAAGGCAATTGAGAGTTGGGATTGGAACTCATGATGAGGCATTAGCTGTGGGAATAATATAAAACTTCATCTTCTGGAAGATGTACATGTCTGTTTTTGTTGTATTGTTTTTCTCTGGTGTATAATGAGTTGACATTTGATTTATTAAATGAACTCAATTGCGAAAATTTTCATTTACTGGTTAATCTGGGGTTCCCAGTGTCTATTAATTTCAGCCATTTTCTTTTGTTCCTACAAATGCTTTTATCATATGTTTACTGAAATAAGGCAGAGCAGAGGTTTCAAAGCGAGGAGGTTTCTATCTGTTGCTTTATTTTTATTGTAGTATTTGAAGCATTTTCCATGCATTTTTAGATTGAAGAACTTGATAAAAGCAGCCTTCAACTGACATGTAAGGGAGAGGTAGGGAAATTGGAGTGTGATCAATTGAAGAGTTAGGGCAAAATAGGCAGTTTGGAGGGGAATGAGCCAGAGATTTTCATTGAACCCGTTTTCGGGTTTGACTTTGAGAAATTGGGAATTTTTTCATGGCAATGGTTTAATTCTTTAAAAAGTAACATGGTGAAATGCTTATCTTCTCAGAGGTGGCCATGCCTATTCTTATTGCATTTTCATTTTTCGTTATGGGATGTGTTGGCATTTGATGAATAAAATGCACTTTGTTCTGAAATATTTTGTTGACTGGCTAGCATGGAAATTCCATATATTGTGTTTCCTTTTGGGTCTAGATTTGCTTTTTCATATGTTTGTTTAGAATAGAGGCAGAACAAAAGTTAAAAGGTTCCCCCTGCCTGGGTGGCTGTCTGTTCAGCCATTGTGTTCTGTTTAAGGATTTGAATAATTATGCATGCATTTTAAAGTTACGTTTTTGGGATGTAGAAGTTCCATTAGACTGATGTGTAAGAGAAGGAAAAAAGAAAAAGGGGGGGGGGGGGGGGGGGGGGCGGGGCAGTTGGAATGGGGTCAGCTGAAGATTAGGGAGAAAGCAGGCAACTTGGAGGAGAATCTGAAGATTAGGCAGGAGAAAGGCCATTTGAAGATGATTTGGGAACTGAAGGTAGTGCTTTGACTATCTGGTAATAATACTGGAAATGCTTACGTTGTCTTTCTGGTGCACAAGCTTATTCTTGTTGCTTTCTTCTTTTTTGGTATAGAACCAGTTGGCATCTGGTTAATTAAATGAGCTTAACTTTCAAAAGTATTTTTTTTTCCTGTGAACTGGCTTAATTTGGGAGATTTTGGTATGTCATGGTTTCAGTTGTTGTCTTCTGGGCATGGGATTGTAGTGGAATGTGTTTGTTAATTACAGCAGAACAGAAGTTAAACAGTCGTGTGGTCTTAGCATCAATCTTCATATTCTGTTTAAGGATGAATAATTCCATCCATGTGCATCATAAATAGAAGTATTGGATGTAGGAGTCACATTCCACTGATGCATGATGATGAGGTGGGGAAGACTTGAGAAGATTAGCTGGTGATTTGTTGGGGTGCTACGTAGTTTGTACAGGAAGTGGGTATGTGCACACATGGTTGACATGGGAAGAGGAGTCATGATGATAGGGAGCCGAGTATGCTTCTCACAAGGGGTGGCTTATCTCTTTCTGCATGGTGAAGTGCATTATTAGGTATACAGATTGGTTTTGGAAAATCATTGCACTTGCTACTTTGCCGCAGAACAATGAGGTTAGGATCTTGTTTTCAGCTTCCTCATTTTGAGGCAAGAAAGCACTTTCAGGGTTCTAATTTGATCAATGGTCAGATGCTATGTATCTGTATCCTTATGTAATTAAATGATTTCCAAATCTTCTCACATTTCAATGGAAGGAAAATCGGTCAAGTAAGACATGGGCTGACAATTCAAAGAAACTTTTGATCGAGACTATTTGTTTGATAAAAGAGTAATATTATATGCAGAGGTAATAAAGCATGGGTCCTGTGAGCATGAATTGATGGCAATGAGATGTTGCAGATAGACAGTAAACCTTCTTTAGTTTTTACATTAACAAGAAAATCTGCATTCAAATATTAGACGATCAGTCTGTGCTTCCATAGTGAAAGTTGGAAATGGAATTCGCTAGCCCCCGTTAATTGCCTTCTGCTTACTTTTGTATTGATAAGGAATAATGTATTTGAGGCAACCTGAGTTATTGTTGGTTGATTATTTGTTGTTCAGAATGTTTTCTTGAGGGCTTGCTGGTGGTACACTTAGTGTCATGGAATCAAGAACTAGCTGATACTTGTTAAACGAGTACATAAAAGTACAGCCGTAACCTGCTTGTTTTAACCCATTAACATATGGCTAGCTCTTGGAAATAACCTGTTTGTTTAGCTTGAAACTGTCTGAGCTCTAGGGTGAACCAGTGGTATGCCTGACATGAACCACTTTGGGCCTTTAACACTGAAGAAGAATGCTCTTATTTAATCTTTCTTCACTCTAACATCAAAAGAATAAAAAAGGAGAACAGTAAAGGAAAAAGGAAAACTAATTAAGAAAAAGAAATCATTTATGCTCTTTAATATTGTTGAATCCTAATGCCTCAATTACATATTGACTTGAGCATATGTTGGGTAGGTCTAGGTTTGGTTCGAAATGTTTCACACCAACACAAAAAGTTCAAGGTCCACCTGGCCCGATCTCAGGTTTGAATGTCGAAGCTCAGTCCTAGTTCAATACTAAATTGGGAGGGCCCATGCCTGAGCCAACTAATTGGGGTAAATCAGGTCGATTAGGTTTGCCCCAACCCAACCAAATAGGGCCTGACCTAACCCAGCCTGTAATTACTGAGAGAGGGTGGAAGAAGAGGCATCGCGATGGACAGTGGCAGAGAAGGTGGAGTAGGGTGTTTGGTGGAGGTGGTTGAGGCTTCATGTTAAGGGGGGGGTGTGGGGGGGGGGGGGGTGGGGTGGGGGGAGAGAGAGGATGAGGAGGAGAGGAGTGTGAGGGAGAGGACGCCAATGCGGACATTAGTGGCAATCAGGGAGGCAGAGAGGAGAAAGTGGCTTGTGATGGTTACGTTGGTGGTGGCAAGTAGAGAGTGCAGAGGAAAGAGAGGGAATCTAGGTCAGGGTAGATGGAAAGGGGGCATGTCACGGCATTGAGATAGAGGAGACACCTAGGGGTTGTCTCTTCTCTCTCTCCCCCCCTCCCTTTTTTTTTAAGAAAAATAAAAATTATAATATATAAAAGATATAATATTATTTTGATATAAATTAATTTATATACTATACTATGTTGAGCCAGTTTGAACTAGGTTAAAAAAATGCCAACCATGAGCTTTACCTGGTTTTTGTTGGACCAAAATTTTGAGACCCATCTCGACCCAACATGCCAAAAACCATAGTCCAAGCCTGATAAAAGCCAAGTCAAGCCGGGCTAGGCTAGGTGGGTCAAGCCTTCTTTGCACATGTCTAATTATATAGAAGACAAATTTGGCTAGAAATTTGGGCTCGAGGTCATCGGTCTCACCTTCAATAAGTGCACGTTTTTTTTACTTAAAATTCCCTTTCACATTTGTTCTCTGAGAAATGACCGACTAATGAAGTACACAGACTAAAATATGGAGTATATTTATCAAATCTACTTCAATGAGTTATGATTGATGGGAATATAGCCATCCATCAAATGCTTCTTATATTGAATGAAGCATGTGCATGGCACATGCCCATGGTTATATATTGGAAATGTATCATCTATGTAGGATTTTGCTTAATAAAACGTGGATTCTGCAATCTTACGAACCATGATATATATGGCTTAAGTTTTTTTTTTTTTTTTTTTTTTTTTTTGCATTTTCTTTATTGAATCATGCAATTTTATTGTTAGAATAATCATTATTTGCGAAAAATTCTTTTAATGTTTTTATTCGAATCATATTTTAAAATACCCATGCACCTGTTTGATATTAAAAGCCCTTTTAGGAAGTCTTTTGTTTTCATATTTACCTTTTTTAAAATAATTATTTATTTAAAATATTAGTGGACAAACTAAAATTTGATTCATCAGTTACCAACAAGTTTCGTTAAGACACCTGTACTTTTAGAAACCTTGCTCTTTTACAACACTCTTCTATAAGCATGGGTCATGATACTTCTTGATGGCAAGCATATTTCTGATGGTTCATTTTTTATCAATACATTATATTTAGAATGGCTTTTCAAAGTATAGAGGCTGTGCTTTTTTTTTTTTTTTAAATCCTTTACAAATTGGAAAATTTAAACCAAACCACTATGAAACCATGAGTCGAGAGAAATTGGGCATTGGAGTTCAATGGTAAAAGGTTCCTGTTTCCTTCTCATTTTCACTCTTTGTATTGTACTCACGCTGTAGTTAATGCCTCCCTCCAACCCCCCCAACACCACCACACACACACACACACACACAAAAAGAAAAAAAGAAAAGAAAAACCCCTCTTCTGTATGGTGAAAAGCTATTAAATTGAGCATGCACATTATGTTGGGTATTATGTGCAAGTGTCCACTTAGTAGCTGTATCAAGTTGTTCTTTGGAGATCATAGATTTGGATGCTTTGATAATCCAGTTTAGTTGGCAACCATGCTAGATGTCAGGGTCTTTTCTTACATCACTTGTCCAGCTTGATTAACTCATGTCTTATGTGCTAGTGTAGCTTCTTCTTCAGTGTTTCCATTGACATGCATGCTTAGCTCATGTGAGTTCTGTCCAGTTGGGAGGTTATTCTTGCTCTATCTTTTCAGTATCTTCTAACAGCTGTTTAATTACTGGTATTGTGCATGTGCCAGCAGAAAGTAAATCCACAAATGATGGTAGCAGGGACCAACCAGCTGCACCAGTAGTCTCTGGTTCCACATCCACTAGTAACGCTGAAAGCAATTCATCTACTTCTAAAGTAGGTGAAGAATTAAAAGTTGCATCTCAGTTGCGGAAGTTCACTTTTTATGAGCTTAAGTCTGCCACAAGAAACTTTAGACCCGAGAGCCTTCTGGGAGAGGGCGGTTTTGGTTGTGTCTTCAAAGGATGGATTGAGGAGAATGGAACTGCTCCTGTGAAACCTGGTACAGGGCTAACTGTTGCTGTTAAAACACTCAACCATGATGGACTTCAAGGGCATAAAGAATGGCTGGTATAATGTCTTCTGAGTCCAATCTTGAGTTCTTCAATAATGTATAACAGGCATACATCCATTTCAAAGTTCTTAGTAAACATGTATGTTTTTAATGTATTTGCAGGCAGAAGTTAATTATCTTGGCGAGCTTCAACATCCGAATTTGGTAAAGTTGATTGGTTACTGTATTGAAGATGATCAAAGACTGCTGGTGTATGAGTTTATGCCTCGAGGAAGTCTTGAAAACCATCTTTTCAGAAGTATGTGACTGCCCCATTAGCTCTGTTTGATATTTGTTTCAAGTAGGTACCATGTTAGTTATCTATGAAAAGCCATGTCAGAAAATTCAAAATAGGCTAACTTGCCCGGCTATGAAGAAATGCTGTATTTCCTTATGTATTTGATTGTTGTATTATTTTTTGATTCTTATGTATTTCCTTGAAGAAATGCTGTTTTCTTTTCCTTGAAAGTGTGCAATAGAAGTTGTGCTTTAGAGTTACAACATAGTCTGATTGCTTTTAGCTACAATGTAGTTTGTATTAAGGCTTGCCAATATATTGTTCAAGATGTCTTCACTAGTGCTGGTTTATGATCTTTAATCTTGGAATCAAAAACTTATTCAGTTACTAGTATAATGTAATTTTAACTTTTAATGTTTAGAATTGACCAGGAATAAATATGTGGATTCATGATTAAAAATTGGTGCTAATTTGCAGTCTTTAGTATCTAGGTTTGTTATGTTTATTTTAGCTCAACATCAGCAGTTAGCTAAGGCTGGTATTTAAGATTTTGATGTTGTAGCTGTTACTGAACTTTGAAACACCATATGATATGGTACTTGAAAATATGGATAAAAGCCACACACTTTTTTTAGGGTTGTATTAATATTTATGGAGATATGTACAGATGACTTAGCATAAATGGAAATGTATAAATAAGGCATAGAAGTAAAAAATAAAATAAGTTTAATATACTATTGCCATAAATACATCTAATGTTATAAATACAATAATGCTCTAACATCCTCTTGCAATTTGAACATCCCACGTTCGAATGTGAAGATTGGATCGAAAGAGTAAACCGGGAAGTGGACAATGGCTTCGTGAAGATATTAGCAAGTTGCTTGTCAGAAGAAATGCAAAGAAGAGATAAATCGTCCATTTGAACTCTCGTAGGAAATGATGATTAAGCTCAACGTACTTGGGGCGTGCATGAAGAACCGGATTGGCAGCAATATCAATAGTGCTGAGATTTTCATAGTAAATAGAGATAGGCCATACAAGAGCCATGCAAAGATTTCGAAAAAGATGACGAATCTAGATGATCTCAGCAAGCATGAATGCAACGGAGTAATTTTTGACTTGGAAGCTTGACCGAGATATAGTAGGGTTGTTTCTTACAGACTAGGAAATAAGATTTGGATTTAGAAAAATACAAAAGTCGGAAGTGGAGCGCTGAATATCAGGATGTCCTGCCTTATTCGCATCTAAATAGGCCATTAAGCATGGATGCTGACATTGAGAAAACTGAAGTCTATAGGATAACACGAAGGATGTGCTTGGCAGCTTGAAAATGTTGTTCATGTGAAGCATGCAAAAATCAGGCCCAAGGTTGACAGTATAAGAGATGTCTGGGCAAGTGAAAGTAAGATATTGCAAAGCCCCATGATTTGATGGTAAGTGTAAGTTCTCAAGTAGGCGACCTTCGTGAGCGAAGAGATTTGAGCAGACGACCTTTGTGGGCAGATAGATTTGTGTGTTAAGCTCAAGAGTAGAGACCGGCTTATTAGAGAGGAAACCATGATGCTCCAGGAGATTATAATCATACTTTTGTTGAGTAAGGAATACATGACTGGTCAAATTAGATACCTGTACTTCCAAGAAGTAATGAAGAGGGTCCAAATCTTTCATGGCAAACTTAGTCTGCAAGGTAAAAATTAAGGAAGCTAATAGAGAAGAGCTTCCAATAATGTTGATATCATCAACATATAATAAGAGGACAATGATCCTTTGTGCAGAACGGGATGTGAATATGGAAGGGTCAATTGTACTCCTTTAAAAACTCAACTAAAAGAGAAAAAAAGATAAACCATTGAAACCAAGCGTGGGGTGCCTATTTGAGCCCATAAATAGTCTTTTGCTAGCGATAAACATGGTGGGGCTAGGACGAATGCACAAAATCAGGCGGTTGCTTCATGTAGCACTCCTTAGACAACATCTCAGGAAGGAAGGTGTTTTTAACATGTAATTGCTAAAGAGACCACCCATAAGAGAGCAATAGACAGAACAATGCGAATGGTAGTAGACTTAATTACTAGGAAGGCCTCATCAAAGTTGATCCCAGTTGCTGTTTATAGTCTTGAGCAACCAACTGAGCCTTAAGGCGTTCCAATGAGCCATCCACCTTCTATTTCACTTTGAAGATCCACTTGCAGCCTATGAGATAAATAGAGGGCAGCGGGTGCACAAGATTCCAGGTAGCATTGGAGAGTAAGGCTTGATAATTTATAACGACTCAGGACCTCATCCAAAAAGGCTAGTCAGAAGGTAATTTTGGATTTTTCGATCTTGTATAAATATTTAAGATCTTTCCAACGAATAATGGATGTGGGATTAAATACACACTTGCACGGGTCCTCACATACTCCCGTTTAAGCCTTGGCAGCCTCATTGGGCTAAAGATCCAAATCCATGTATTCATAAATACCATGATTGGTTTGTGGTCAGTCCATGAACCCGTGCTGCAGTATGCTTTAGTCTATGTAGATTATGGGCTGGGTTCGCTTTGATATATTTTATAACGACTCAGGACCTCACCCGAAAAAGGTTAGCCAGAAGATTATTTTGTATTCCTCAATCTTGTATAAGTATCTAAGATCTTTCCAGTGAATAATCGATATGGAACTAAATACATGCTTGCACGAGTTCTCATATATTTGTTCAACATTGCTTGTTGCTAATCTGCATGTTGAAGGGCTTAAGAAAAAGAGTTAGGTACGGTAGGTAAAGTAGAAGACATGGAAGCTAGGAGGGAAGAGGACATATCTCGCTCTTGGATAAAGAATCTTGTGAGCATAGGGTGGGTGTGAATGGGAGATAATGTAATAGCGACTGAGGGAATATATATTGGGGTGGCAGCTTGGTCACATTAGAGGAGCTGGTCTGATTTGGGAGTGCAGGCTCGGGTGTGGTTTCGGTTGTAGTTGGGTGTTCAATTTTAGATGTGGAGGGATGAGGTCTTCTAGCATAGATGCAAAGTTATTTCGAATTGTCAAATGAGGCATGTGTCTCAGTCCTAGGTGAGGGGAAGGCAGAAATCTCATTGGTAGATAGTCCTTCCAATCGCGTGGGTGAAACATTAAGAGGAGGATTTGACAAAAAACTCTTGAAACAGTTAAAAACTTGAATGAGGATGTGCAAAGTCGGTAAATTTGGAAAGACGAGTATGGATAAATGGATTCAATGAATGTAATATGTCGAGAAATATAAACTTTACCAGCACTTAGATAAAAGCATCGGAATCCTTTGTATTTACCAGAAATTTTCAAGTAAACACAAGGTAGTGACTGAGGAGAGCTTATGATTGGCGATGTTTTCTAGATTTGGATAGCACAAGCATTCGAATATCTTCAAAAGTTGCAAGTCACAAGGAGGACAGTTGTACAAGACATGGTAAGTTGATTTGCTCCTTAAAATAGTAATAGAGAGAGTGCGATTAATGAGAAAAACAGTAGCTTGAATCGCATCAGTCCAAAACCTAACAGGCATGCAAGATTGAAAAAGTAGAGTTTTAACAATATTAGCAATGTATTTATGTTTTCGTTCAACTATCTCATTTTGTTGTATTGTGTGGGGACAAGAAATTCTATAAATTATACCACATTTACGAAATATGGATAGAAGGTATACCTCTTCTCTAGGATTGTATTAATATATATATATATATATATATATATATATATATATATATATATATATATATATATATATATATATATATATATATATATGACTTAGCATAAATGGACATGTACAAATGAGGCATAGAAGCAAAAAATAAAATGAGCCTAATATGCTAGTGCAGTAAATACATCTAATGCCATAAATGCAATAATGCTCTGACAGGGATAGCACATGCATGGTGATTATGGCCATGCAAACTGAAACACAAATCCATTTAAGTTCCTGCACGTTGCCTGCCTTGCATCCTTCTCTTTATTATAATCACATAAGATTCCATTGGTCAAAAGATGGGCACCATCTTGTTACCCTTCAAAATAATTTGACTCTTCGTCTCCATGAACTTTGTTTAGTTTTATCATATGTTCACTTCTCATTCTTTACCATGAGGCTGCAACTTTTTTATGATGAACCACAAGAGAGTGTCTCCATCCTGTATGTGAAAGATATTCATTCTTTACTGCTACCCTGTCACAGTCTCAACCGTGGTGATCCTTTTTATTTTCCCTATTTAGTATCTACTTGTGCCCATCATAAAAGATAGCAAGATAAGTTGTAGCTTTTGACATCTGTGCGAAACTCCTTTTAAGGCTTTATTCCTTTTTGGCTCTTCCTAATAACCATGATAAACCATTTTTTATGCCACGGATTTATCTTCTCACTTTAATTGTTATTTACTGCTCTGTCAGGCTTGTGGAACTTTGCAATGGCCTTTATTTGCACTGTTAGTCTTAGGGTTATATCTTAATTTGTTGTCATTGTTGTTGCAGTTGAATTGATGAGTGAACTATTGCCTTTTGTCAATATCTAATCCCTCCTATTGACCATGCTTTATGCAACAGGGTCCCTGCCTCTCCCATGGCCCATACGAATGAAGATTGCTCTGGGTGCTGCGAGGGGCCTTGCTTTTCTTCACGAGGAAGCGGAAAAACCAGTGATATATCGTGACTTTAAAACATCAAACATTCTTTTGGATGCGGTATGTAGCAAGTTATATATCTTTCTTTCATCTATTTCTATGATTATTTATGAGAATGTGCTCTTCTAGGACTATAATGCAAAGCTTTCAGACTTTGGGCTTGCTAAGGATGGTCCCGAGGGTGATAAAACTCATGTGTCAACAAGAGTGATGGGAACATATGGATATGCAGCTCCAGAATATGTAATGACAGGTGAGTCATCATTGAATTGTTACTCACTTTTGTTTATATCACTCTGAGCTTTATGTCATTTGCTTCTTTTTTTCCCCTTTTTTTCTTCTTTTTTTTTTTTTGAAAAAAAAAGGTTTTACTGTTTTATGTATTAAAATGATCAGAGCAGGCTAATCAACATATGCTGCAGTATAATATCCTATATGCTCGATTAGGTCTTGCCTCTTTTGCTTTTTAAGTTTTGTCGAGTCTTCAAGTTCTGTATGCTTTCAATAAACTTGCTTTGATCTCATGCTTTGATAAGGCATGGTTTTCTTCGAATTCAATATACCAATTGCATACTCTATTGATTGCCTACATGATTCATTTAATGTACAAAAAGAAAAAAAGTAGATTTACTAGAAGTAAGATTCCATTCTTTGTTGGTATTAGGAAATAGAAGACTACATTCTATATTCATGTTGATGCCATTTAATTTACCAAGTATATACCATGCTGATTTCCTACATGATTTATTTAATGTGGTAGGATTTAATTCTGTGGAATATCAGCAAATAGCATATGCATGATACATTCATGTTCATGCTGTTATTGTTTTCTGACTGCTGCATCACTGTTAGTTTTGTGTTGCTTACATCCCATCCTTCAGTTTGTTGGGCAGTATTGTCATTTTCTGTAGCAATTCAGATGAACATCATTTGAATTTTGTGTTTACTTAAAGCGACTCCACGGCTTCCATCGAACTTTGTGGAAATTAAAGCATTGTGTCAGTGGGCAAGCTTGTAACTTACATGATGAATTGCTTAACCAATCCTAGTTTCTGTAACAGTCTCTTGTTAGAGACATGGTTTTCTTTTTCTATCTAGGACATGGTAGTTATGTTGGAGAGATTTGCCATGTGAAAGGGAAAATAAAATTTTCAGTTGTCAGTCTTTTTGGACTTGCACTCGCAATTCCACTTCCCTCTATCTCCTTATTTCTGTGTATTCCTTTTAGTGGTTTTAGTAATCTGAAAAATTCAAGCAACTTACATTAGTAATGGGCTGATGGTGCTATTAAATTTCCAAAGAGAAATTCAAAATATATAGGTCAGAATTGTTTTTGCAGGTGAGGTATATTGATAAGGAAAGAAATACTGATTTGACTTCTATGGCTAGATGGATGCTGCTAGTAGTTGGTAAGTATCGGTATTGGAGTAGAGTTGCTGCGGACTATGAGGTGGATGGGGGCTGGATACCTAGTGAAGTTGCATCTTTGTACGTTCTTAAGTTTGAGTGACTGGAGCGAGTTCCATTACTAGTAATTGTGATAAAATGCTATCTTGGGTGGTACCATTAGGTGGAAACCACAACATTTGTTCGATCTATGAGTGTGGTCTCAAATTTTGTGGTGCTGTAGATGATTCTTCTTGAAAAGGTAAATTAAGCGTTATTGGAGGCTAGACACTTCAAAGGTTTAGTGAGGTATGGAAAGGGATGCTGCCGGGGGAAGCTCTATAGATCTTAATAAATGGAGAAAATGTTCAGGTGGGCATGCAACTCCATTTGCAGTTTGCTCTGTCCAGTGGTTATGGTTCACGGAGCTCAACACTGATCCTGTTCTATTTTGTGGTATTTTGCAGTTTGCTTTTTGATTTTGTCAACTTACATGTGCCTAACATTATTTTTCCAGGGCATCTGACTTCAAAGAGTGATGTCTACAGTTTTGGGGTTGTGCTACTTGAAATGATGACAGGGCGAAGGTCCATGGACAAAAACCGACCAAATGGTGAGCACAACCTGGTGGAGTGGGCACGCCCCCATCTAGGAGAAAGACGACGCTTCTTCAGACTTATAGATCCTCGCCTGGATGGCAAGTTCTCAATCAAAGGTGCCCTCAAAGCTGCCCAGCTGGCACATGCCTGTCTCAGTCGTGATCCCAAGTGCAGGCCCTTAATGAGCGAAGTAGTGGAAGTGCTTAAACCATTAATAAACCTTAAAGACATGGCAAGCTCTTCGTACTTCTTTCAGTCAATGCAAGCAGAACGTGCTGCAGCAAACAGCATTAACCAGGCTGGAAGAAATGGTTTGAAATCACAGGCTTCGTTTCCAAGAAATGGGCACCAGCCTGTAAGAAGCCTCTCTAATGGTTCACATCCTTCTCCATACCGCCAGTCACCAAAGCCCAATGACAAATAACCATATGAGCGCATAAATTCCTGTATTTTATTCCGCGGAATTGGAGATCTTGAATGGCGAGAAGTATGCAGAACTGTGGTGATCTCTGTGTTGTATATCTGGTGATCGGGAGTCTGAGGGCTCCTGTGGATAAAGGTTGATGGAGGTGTGTGGGACTGGAGTCAACCTTTGTTGGTTACAAGTTACCTGAAAAGAAGGACTCTGAAGATATTTATAATTTTATGCTTCCATTGTCTTGCGTATTGTCAGTTGCTTGATATGGTCAATTGAGTTGAAAGAGGTTTTACAGGTTATCAAGTTTGTTATCGGGGCTTGCATGGTTTGTGAATGATTCTGACCAAAGAATCGTGGGGAATGTTCCTATTTTCCCCATTTCTTTTATTTTCTCTTTTTTAAAGCCTATCTGTAATTTATATCAAGCTTAAAGTGATAGATCATCGGTTATACTTTCGACATGACAAGCTGGTCCATAAGCAGTGTTGGGGAAAAATGGTTACTTAGTAGCTGTTCATGGTGCTGTGGGCAGGTTGACACTGAAATAAATAGCATAGCTTGATGGGGCCTTAGGCCTTTCGAAGGCTGCCGGAGCTGCCCTATCTATTAGGGTCTTGCTGTTGAATGGCTGATAAAATATCAGGTTGGATGGTCCAGGGAATACGGCTAGCCTACTTTAGATTCTTGGTTTTGCAAAGAATGGTACCCGAAAACATGCAAACAACATGACTCTCAGCTGATAAGCTAAATCATTGTCTTGGTGTCAGGTTCAAGCATTCAATTGGGCTGCTTGGATGTATCAATGAACTAGTTGAGACAACATACTCTGGTTTGGAATTGCATCCATGCATTTAAAGTTAATCTTAATAGAAAATCTTTAATTACAGAGTTTCTAAGGACATCATATTTGATAGATATCATTTACATGTATACATACATCCTAGCAGTCCTAGATGATTCGAGTCACACAAAAAATTATATGGCTCGGAGGTTTTTGATCTATATATTAACCAATCAAAAAATTTATTATTTTATATTATTTAAATTATATATTTATTTTTTATTATTTGATATAAAGATTGGGATATTTAAATTATATAATTTTTAATATATAAATAATTTAATGATAATATATTATATTTAAGGGTTTGGATCATGATATTTTTTTTATAGAATCTTGTTTCTTTCGACACCTTTAGTGCACATGCATTACATCTAGTGTTATTTTAATGCCGAGACAAATTTGTGACTAGTGAACAGGATGAAGTTTTTTATTTCGTGCATTACTTTGGGCAGAATGAAGATATAGAATTTTGATAAACAATGCGCCCGTTTCTCTCTAGGCTCAGGCAAAACAGTTTCTCTACTGAAAAATGTCCAAAGCCGAAAAAAACAAACTCCTTACGAGAATTATATTCATGCTCCACGGTTTCTATTTTGTTTTCTTGTATTCTTTCCTGTACGCGGCCTTTAAGCATCATATGGTTTCATGCTTCAATGAAGGTCATCTGGTTTATATGTTACACCGAGGATAGATGAACCAATGAATCATTGCTAAGAAATTAACCTCAAAACTGAGCGAGTCTATGAATTGCTAATTGATCTTGAGCCTAGCCCAATCTAGGTAGAAAGGTCAGTAGTGTTTCTCTTGTTAATGCCCTTAGTTTTAGATTTCTCGATTTGTTGATAAGCGTAATTCTTTGTCCATCAAGAACAATATAGAAAAAATATATCGTTAAATATGATTGGATTACGTAAGTCCCGCTTTTCAACGCGTATTTAATATCTATAGCTTTACCTTTTCGTTAAAAAATTTGAATAATAAAAATATCATTCTTAAAAAAAATTATGATATCTTGTGGCTTGCCTTATAATACCCCATGGGCCGTGGCTTGGATCATGACACCTTTATATTATAATATCATGGATTTAGCCATAAGCTTGTTGTAAGGGATGATGGCATAGACATGGCACGGTGCTATAAAGGGTTGGCATGATCAAGAATTTGCAATGCTCCTCGATACCTTGGAACCCTCGGGATGGAGTTTAGCTGGATATCTCGTTGGGATAACGAGGGAAGTAATGGTTAGCCATGGAATGGCATAGTCATGGCATGATATCGAAGGGCTCGGGAGGCTTGATATTTGGCATGGCAGTGGTTTGCCAATATATGTATTGAGACTCAAGAAATTCTCTTGGTTTTGAGAAGGGATGTAGGGCTTTGGTCATATTTCCGACTCCTCCAGGTCTGTAGGATATGGGTTTGCCGTGGCACAGTTGTGGGGCAAGGTGGTGCCACATCCTGATGGTCTCGTGCTGAGGCATTCGGGGTAATGTTGGTTGGACGAGTTGGTCACATTGTATAGAAATAGAAATTTCCAAGATGTTTAGTCTTGAAGAATTGTTTGAGCTACTCTATGTATTCTTAAACTCTATGATGGAGTAAAGAGACGATAGAGGACCAATCAGACAAGGGTCTGGCCTATCTAAATAGGCAAGTCTCGTAAGCACTGTTGAGTGATGTCTCACAGGGATCCATGGAATTCGGTTGGCCATGAAGTTCAAGTGTGGCTCATGAAAATTCGATTGGGGCATATGCCTTGAAGCTGGGCTAAGGATCAGGATGACCAAAAGGGTTATACCGAGAAGAGGATAGTGGGATGCAAGGATCCGCCGGTCGAAGATATTTACTTGATCGGCAGACTTGGATGCTGATATGTGGTAGTGCACAGAATGCGAGCAAGCCATGGACATAGAGTATTGGACGGTATGGTCGTGGACCTTCAAGACCATGGCAATGTGCAGCTTTGATAGCAAAATCCAAGAGAACTTTGGATGTGCCCGATCAAACATAGCTTTGTTGGGCTATGAGGTGTGTCAGCTTGGCGGGTCAGCTAAGCAACACTGGAGATGGTTTGCTCAGGTCTCATGCAGAGTAAAGGCATTACATGGTAATGCCATATCAGTTTGGTCTATTATTCTTGAAGGACAACATGGTGGCTTGTGGATCAGTGGCACAGTAGTTATATCATGGCACGAAAGTATTCAAAGATTTAGGGCATATCAAATAGGCACTGATGTGGTAGGATCGCTGACATGGAATAGCTGTCAGACGCCATGTCAGGGAAGACCGCCATGTCAGGTTCTCTAGTCTGACTCCTTGGCCGGATCGGGCTCCCTCAGAACAACGAGGCCGACCGCCGACCCGAGCCCTGTCCTCCGCCAGATCGAGCCCTTCGAGATTGAGCCCTGTGGTCGGAGTCGAGCTCAGCCCTCTCCTGCCACGTGGAGTCTCTTTCCGAGGTTGAGCCCTCTGGGCCGGAGCCGCCACCTGTCCTCCGCCAGATCGAGCCCCTTGAGATCGAGCCCTGTGGTCGGAGTCGAGCTCAGCCCTCACCCACCACGTGGAGTCTCTCTCCGAGGTCGAGCCCTCTGGACCGGAGCCGCCACCTGTCATCCGCCAGATCAAGCCCCTCGAGATCGAGCCATGTGGTCGGAGTCGAGCTCAGCCCTCACCCGCCACGTGGAGTCTCTCTCCGAGGTTGAGCCCTCTAGGCCGGAGCCGCCACCTGTCCTCCGCCAGATCAAGCCCCGTGGTTGGAGTCGAGCTCAGCCCTCACCCTTCACGTGGAGTCTCTCTCCGAGGTCGAGCCCTCTGGGCCAGAGCCGCCACCTGTCCTCCGCCAGATCGAGCCCCTCGAGATTGAGCCCTGTGGTTGGAGTCGAGCTCAGCCCTCACCCGCCACATGGAGTCTCTCTCCGAGGTCGAGCCCTCTGGGCCGGGGCCGCCACCTGTCCTCCACCAGTTCAAGCCCCTCGAGATCGAGCCCTGTGGTCGAAGTCGAGCTCAGCCCTCACCCTTCACGTGGAGTCTCTCTCCGAGGTCGAGCCTTCTGGGCCGAAGCTGTCACCTATCCTCCGCCAGATCGAGCCCCTCGAGATCGAGCCCTGTGATCGGAGTCGAGCATAGCCCTCACCTGCCACGTGGAGTCTCTCTCCGAGGTCGAGCCCTCTGGGCCGGAGCCGCCACCTGTCCTCCGCCGGATTGAGCCTTGCCTCCCCTGCTCGGCCTCTAGCTCGGGCAAAGGCGACTGCAACCGGGAGGACAATACCATCACCCTAGGATGCCGGTAAGCCATCCAAGGACCGCAGAGCAGTGCCCACCATACCGCAATAACTGCCTGCCAGCCACTTACACCAGAAAGGAAGGAAACACCCTGATCAAGGAGCCGCACCCTCCAGCAACCGCCCGTACTACTAGAAGGATGGGCCAGCCAGAGGGCACGAATCCCGGGGGTGGCGACCCTCAGATCGAGGCTCTGCCAAGTTTCCTGGAATGGGGCGACCGGAGAGAATGTCAGAGCGAATGGAAGTTTCCCCTACTGCATGTCAGGAAAGATGTCCCGTCTACGGCACGGTACCCCGCCGCACATGCTTGCCAGCCTAACGAGGATCCCAAGGCAAGCGGCCAACGGTCACCTTGACTACAAAGAATGATCGACACCCCCGAAAGGGGCAGGTAACATGAAAAATAATGCAGTATCAGTGCAAGCTCAACCATAAGGGCAAGGCACCACCACCACAATCACTAAAAACAAGCAAAGGAGAAGCGGTTAAGCAGAGAATCCCTCTAGCTCCGCCGTCATCCTTCTCCTGACACACTTTCATTTCATTCTCACACCATTCACTCCTCCTAGAGTGGAGTCCATCAAGAGGGGCTCGACCAGGAGGATCCGTTCCCCTGGATCATCACTGACTTGATAGTCGGAGTGCCCCCGCCGGAATCCCCGGCCCGGGTCACTAACCCAGTCTTTTGCAGGTCCGACCAAGACGGGACCTCCCAGGAGCACCAAGCCACGCACTCCGGCACCGACAGCAGCTACAGGCCACGACGATCTTGGCGGCAACAGATTGGCGCGCCAGGTAGGGGGGAGGAGCAAGGCTCGCCATAGGACAACGAATCCAGTCTAAGCCGTCCCCCATTCTTCTTACAAGCAATTCTACGGAAGGATGGTAACAACACGAGCAAGGGAGGCTTCCACCAGCCGTGCGGGGGACTCCCCATCCCGGGAGAACCCGCACCATAGGAGATGGAGCACCCCGCTCTTGTTCAACCACCTCCGCTGGAATCCCAGCTGGACACATCCCCTAGCAGATGCAAATCCTCGCCACAGCAGTGCGCCAGCTCCAGCACTAACACCGGTCCTTGGCTACCCACCAGCAGCCAGGGACCCCCGCGGCCCATGCTGCAGCCTCCCGCGACAGCCTGCGTTCCTTCCAAAGAAGGCCTTCACAGCCGCGGGCCACTACTGACAACCGGGGTAGCCATCAAACTTCGGCGAAAAGACAACGAGCCTGCCCTGCCGACAGGGAGAGCCGCTCACCAAACCTCAAGCAGGCGGTGCCCAAACCCCGCAGAGGCAGGAAGAGCAAGACCCCCCATCACGGAGATCGCATACCCATGTCACCTTCTCCGTCTCCTTCGGCGAAGGGGTCTACCGATGAAGCCGTCAGGCGCGCGACAGAGAAGCGCCTGGAGGAACATGAGCGCAAGCTGGCGAAGTTCTCTAACCGGTTTGCCGATATGCAGGGCTCCACTAGTGAGCCAGCGGGCTACGATGCCCATCCCCCATTCTCCCAAGAAATCCAAATGGAGCCGATCCCGTATTGGTTCCGGATACCGCAGGTGGATCCTTATGACGGGACCACTGATCCCATGGACCACCTGGAAAGTTACAAAGCCCTTATGAGGGTCCAGGGGACGATCGACGCCCTCTTCTATGTCGCCTTCCCTGCTACCATCCGGAAGGTGGCCCGGGTGTGGTTCTCGCACCTCGAGCCGGAGAGCATTGGATCTTTTGCTCAGCTGGAGCAAAAGTTTGCGGTCCATTTCGATGCCTGCCGGAAGGTACCACGAGAGGCAGACAACCTCTTCTCCATCAGGCAGCAGGACCACGAGCCCCTGCGGGACTACGTGGCCCGCTTCAAGGCTGTCGCGTTAGAAATCTACAGCCCTGATGAGCTGGTCGCTATGCTGGCACTGAAGCGAGGGCTCAGGACCTCTCGCCTGACCTACTCTCTTGATAAGAAGCCCCCCAAGACGTACGCTGAGCTCCTTCTTCAAGCCTAAAAGTACATCCGCGCCGAGAAGACGGATCGTACGAGATGGGAGCTCGATGGGAAGCCACTGAAGAAGTCAGACCCTGCCGAAGCGTCCGAGATGCGGAAGCCGGGACCACCAGCTTTGGGCCCCTGCCAAGGACCGAAGCCAAGAGGCACTCCCACCCCCAAAGGGGGTTATACCCCTTGCTTGCCCCAAGGACGAAGATCCTCATGGAGATCGAGGGCGAGAGCTACCTAAGGCGCCCGCCTCCCATGAAGCCATCTACTGGTCGTGACAAAACGAAGTACTGTCGCTTTCACCGTGACCATGGCCACGACATCGAGGACTGCCGTAACCTCAGATGGGAGATCAAAGAACTCATCAAGATGGGATACCTCGGAAGGTTTGTGGGGGGCAGATCTCAAGCGGAACCTCGGGCACTTGTCGCTCTCCCACCAGCCCCGGTAGTCGACAACCGCCCTACTGAGAAGCCGGTGGGGATGATAAGCTGGGGAGCCGGGTGTGCACCCAAGAAGGCCCAAGGGGCAGGGTGTTCTGAAAATGCACTTCCTTTATGAAGGAAGGGGAAGATGGGGGAAAAAATGTAAATAATGATGCCGTGGTCATCGAGATGACGATCGCGAAGCATCCAGTAAAACGCATCATGGTTGACAGTGGAAGCTCCATGTATGTGATTTTTTACGATGCTTTCTCCAAGATGGATCTTGCTCCTGCTCAACTCAGACCTGTGCACACTCCCCTTGTTGGTTTCACAGGTGATTCTGTAAGAGTAGAGGGAGAAATAACTCTCCCAGTCATCACCGGGATCCCACCTCGGTAGAGCACAGTCATGATGACTTTCACGGTTGTCAGGCTTCCTTCGTCATACAACGTGATTCTGGGCTAACCCGGACTCAACTTGCTTGACGCCGTTGTCTCCACCAAAAGGTTGCTGGTACAGTTCCCAACTCCATACGGTGTTGGAAAAATGAGGGGAACACCCCAGTTGGTGCAGCATTGTTTCCAGACCCTCCCTAGGGCCAAAACCCCCGAGGCCGGTCCCAGAGCAGACGACCTCGACCAAAGGGTCCAAGACCCCAGAGGAGGCCCGGTCGATCGCCTGTTTTCTTTCCCGTTTAGAGCTGACCAGGCAAGGACGGTGCAGATTAGAGCTCAGCTACCCAAAGAGGATAGGGCTCAACTGCTGGAATTCCTGCATGCCAACATGGATGTGTTCTCCTGGACAACGGCGGACATGCCAAATATTCCTCCTGACATCATCATCCATAAGTTAAGCATTGACCCAAAGTACAGGCCAGTCCGGCAAAAGAAGAGAAGCTTCACCCGGAGAGACAGACAACCATCAACGAGGAGGTAGATCAGATCCTCGCTGCTGGTTTCGTTCGAGAGGCCCGATATCCGAGCTGGCTGGCGAATGTGGTGATGGTGAAGAAAAGCAATGGCAAGTGGAGGATCTGTGTGGACTACACCGACCTCAACAAGGCATGCCCGAAGGATAGCTTCCCGCTGCCAAAGATTGACCAGCTTGTGGACACCACCTCGGGACATAGACTGCTTTCGTTCATGGATGCATTCTCCGGATACAACCAGATCCGGATACACCACGAGGACGAAGAGCATACTACCTTCATCACCGACCAAGGGACATATTGCTACCGGATGATGCCCTTTGGCCTAAAGAATGCTGGGGCCACGTACCAATGTCTGGTTAACAAGGTCTTCAAAGACCAGATTGGTCGGAACATGCGTATACGTGGATGACATGTTGGTCATGAGCAAAATGAGCTCGGATCACGTTACCGATCTTCGTCGAAAACTTCCACAACCTTCAGAAACATCAAATGAAGCTCAACCCAGCGAAGTGCACCTTCAGGGTGGCAGCTAGGAAGTTCCTCGGCTTCATGGTCACCCAGAGGGGCATTGAGACAAACCCGGAGAAGGTCCAAGCGATCATCAACATGGAGCATCCCACAACCAAGAAGCAAGTCCAGCGCTTGACGGGGCACGTCGCTGCCCTGAGTCGGTTCATCTCGAGGTCGGCCGATCGTTGCCTTCCCTTCTTCAAGGCGTTGCGCAAGATGCACGACTTCACCTAGACGGAGGAGTGCAGGACAGCCTTCGAGGAGCTGAAAAAATTCCTAGCTTCTCCCCCTCTGCTCTCCCGATCAGAGGAAGGGGAGGAGCTCCTATTCTACTTGGCGGTCATGCCCGGAGCCATCAACTCAGTCCTCATCCGCGCAGACGGGGACAAGTCCCAGAAGTCAGTGTACTACACCAGCAAAATCCTCTGCGACGCAGAGATCAAGTATACCCACTCTGAAAAACTTATTTTTGCACTAATAATGTCTGCTAAGTGCCTCAGACCCTACTTCCAAGCACACCCTATTGTGGTCGTGACGGACCAGCCACTGAGGACCATACTCAGCCGCCCCGAAACCTTCGGGAGATTGGCCAAGTGGTCCTTGCTGCTCAGCGAGTTCGACATAGTGTATCGGCCAAGGCCTTCACAAAAGGCCCAAGTCCTGGCTGACTTCATGGTCGAATGCACCGTACTCATCGAGGAGGCGGAGCAGACAACAACGGAGCACCGGACGGAGCCCGCACCAGGGGAGGAGCCCTGGATCCTTCACGTGGATGGCACGTCCAACTCCGACGGGAGCGAGGCAGGCCTCATCCTCGCCAACAGTGATGGGGTGGTGGCAGAGTGTGCCCTCTGCTTTAAGTTTGCCGCGACAAACAACCAGGCGGAATGAGGCGCTCCTCACGGGCCTGAAGGTTTCCCGCGAGCTGGGCGTGCAAACCTTGAAAGTCTTCACCAACTCCCAACTGGTTGCCGAACAAGTTTCTGGGAAATACGAGGCCAGAGATCCCCAGATGGTGAAGTACCTGGATTGGGTTCGCTCCAGCACGGCAGGCTTTCGGCGCTTCAGCATCTTCCACATCCCCCGGGGTGAGAATGCGCGCGTGGATGCACTATCGAGGCTCGTGACCCTACCAGACTCATCACTAGGGCGAGCCTACATCGAGTATCTTGACAATCCAAGCTATAAGAGCCCAGAGGAGGTGCACCAAGTCACCCTCAAGCCGAGCTGGATGGATAGGTACGTCAAGTACATTACTGATGGCACCTTGCCGGAGGACCGCTGGAAGCCGGCCTCATCAAGAAGAAGGCCTCCCGGTTCATCCTGATGGAAGGCCAGCTCTACCGCCGATCTCACTCCTACCCCCTATTGAAGAGCCTCAGGCCCATAGAGGTGACCCTCATCCTCCAGGAGATACACGAAGGCCTTTGTGAGAATCATGTAGGAGGAAGAACACTGGCTTACAAAGCCCTTCGCCAAGGATACTTTTGAGAAACCATGAGGGAGGATGCCGCCGACTTCGTCAGAAGGTGCGACAAGTGCCAGCGCCATGCTCATATACAGCACTAGCCGGCAGCGCCGATTTCTCAACTCTCATCCCCTTGGCCCTTTGCTTAGTGGGGAATAGACATCTTAGGGCCGTTCCCCGTGCACTTAGACATCGGAGATTCCTGCTGGTAGCGATCGACTACTTTACCAAGTAGGTCGAAGCAGAACCACTAGCCCGAATCACCGAAGCCAATGTTTGCCAATTCTTCTGGAAGGCAATCATCTGCCGCTTTGGGCTCCCTCATTGCATTGTCATTAACAACGGGCGACAATTTGACAATCGGGAATTCGAAGGGTTCTGCGCTGAGCATGGCATCCAACATCGCTTCACCTCGGTAGCTCATCTCCAAACATACGGAGAAGCCAAGGTAACTAATCGGACCATCCTCCAAGGGCTCAGAACCCGGCTGGACCAAGCCAAAGGAGGATGGGCAGAAGAGCTTCCAAGCATCCTGTGGGCCTACCACACAACACCCAGAACGGCAATTGGCGAGATGCCCTTCAACCTTGTCTTCGGTACCGAAGCAGTCATCCCTGTCGAGCTTGGCGTGCCCACAATACGAGTACAGCGGTACGACAAAGCACAGAACTCGGCACACCTCCTGCTCAACTTGGACCTCATCGAGAAAACAAGGGATAAAGCCCGACTCCGAATGGCGGCATACCGGCAACGAGTTGCCCGGTACTACAATGCACGGGTGAAGCCAAAGGTCTTCAGACCCGGGGACTTGGTGCTGCGCTGAGCAAAGGCATCGCAACCTTGAGAGTGCGGCAAGCTCTCATCGAACTGGGAAGGACCTTACAAAGTAGCTGATGTCCTTTCCCAAGGGCCCTACTACCTCGAGGACCTGGACGGTGCTAGGTTCCCCCGAACATGGAACGCCTGCATTTTGAGAAGATATTACCAATGATGTAAGGCTTCCTTCCAATGATAATAATAGAGGTTTTCTTTTGCACACGTCGCTATCTGTCTTGCAGGATAATCTTCAATCCCGGAGCCCAGCTCTCTGGCAAGAAGTCTTTGAGCCTAGCTCCAAGACACCAACAATCCTGGAGCCCAGCTCTCTGGTAAGAAGTCTTCGAGCCCAGCTCCAAGACACCAACAATCCCGGAACCCAGCTCTCCGGCAAGAAGTCTTCGAGCCCAGCTCCAAGACATCAACAATCCCAGAGCCCAGCTCTCCGGCTAGAAGTCTTCGAGCCCAGCTCCAAGACACCACAATCCCGGAGCCTAGCTCTCCGACAAGAAGTCTTCGAGCCCAACTCCAAGACACCAACAATCCCGGAGCCCAGCTCTCCGGCTAGAAGTCTTCGAGCCCAGCTCCAAGACACCACAATCCTAGAGCCTAGCTCTCCGACAAGAAGTCTTCGAGCCCAACTCCAAGACACCAACAATCCCGGAGCCCAGCTCTCCGGCAATAAGTCTTCGAGCCCAGCTCCGAGACACCAACCATCCCGGAGCAAGCACTCCGGCAAACGAGCCCAGCTCCAAGACACCAACCATCCCAGAGCAAGCACTCCGGCAAGAAGTTTTCGAGCCCAGCTTAAAGACACCAGCAATCCCGGAGCCCATCTCTCCAGCAAGAAGTCTTTAAGCCCAGCTCCAAGACACCAACCATCCCGGAGCAAGCACTCTGGCAAGAAGTCTTCGAGCCCAGCTCCAAGACACCAACAATCTCGGAGCCAAGCTCTCCGACAAGAAGCCTTCAAGCTTAGCTCCAAGGCATCTAAGACCTGAGCCCAGCTCTCAGAAACCTTGGACAGGGGCTCAGCTCTCCGGCCAAGGAGTCTTCAAGCCTAGCTCCAAGACATCAAGCCCGGGGAAAAGCCCTCCGGCATCGAGGCCTCGAGCCTAGCTCCAAGGCATCCAAGACCTAAGCCCAGCCCTCAGGCACCTTGGACTGGGGCCCAGCTCTCTGACCAAGGATTCTTTAAGCCCAGCTGCTCTCAACTACCGAAGTCCTGAGCCCAACTTACCAATGCCGAAGCCCGATCTCTGGACCCCAGACAAGGTGGAACCTTCTCTCTGATCTCACTACACACTTAAAAAAAAGAGAGGAAAGAGTGAAGAAAAAAAAAGAAAGAGAAAGAAAAGAGGGGTAAGGGGAGAGACAATGAGTACACAGGACGAAGTAGTTGAAGAAACCTTTCTTTCATTAAACAAAACTTCTTTACAAAGCATCCTTGGGCCCCCGACATGCCGGGCAACCCAATTCGAGTACAAGAAGAAAGAAGAACTATTCTATGGCTGGCCTCCCAGCTGGGCTATGAGGCTGTGAGGTCCCATCCACGAAGACCTCTGACTGAGTGGCTCCGGTCTCTGGTGGCCCCGCTCCATCCTCAGATGGTGGAGGAGGTTTAGGAGCAACGGCCTCCTCAATGCCCATCTCCTGTCCCGACTCCGTGTCTGAGGCTCGAGGATAACTGAGGCAACTTCAGCCCTTGTCAGGAACGAACCCCTTAACTCGGCGTCGCAGGTACATAAAGCCTTTGAAGGAGTCCGATGCCGTTTGATGAAGTTCGACGATGAACTCCTCCGAGGCCTTGTACCTGGCCACAGCCTCCTTGGCATCCCTCCTCGCCTCGATCGCTTCCTTTGCCTCGCGGCCTCCGCTCTGGCAGCCTCAGCCGACTTGGCCGCCTCCTCGGCTGCCTTCTAAGCTGCAGCCGACTTCTCCTTCTCCATCGCTAGCCTAGCTTGAAGGGATTGAGCGATCCCTTTCTGCCAGGCTACCTCGGCATTGAACACTCCTAGCCTCCGCTCGGCATCGGTGAGCTCCTCGGCCCTCTTCCTTGACTGGCGCTGCTCCCGGTAGAGGCTCTCCTGGAGCTCCCTTGCTCACTCCTCGGAGCTGGCAAGCTGCTTCTCGAGGTCCTTGACCCACCGGTCAAGCACCCCGTCGGCATCAGCCCTCTTCTTCAGGTCAGCCTTTAGCGACTCGACCTCTGGTGCTCGCTGCTGGTCATTATTCTGCCAGTTTCGATAGCAGTCCCTGATGAAGAGGACCTCGGCACTGATCTGCATCATGCAAAAGGTCAAAAAAAAAATGGGGGGAGAAAAGAAGGAAAAAGAGAGAGACGAAGTCACTCACCGTGTAGAGCTGGGGGAAGATGCTACTGACCACATCTCCCAATCGCAGCCCGGCCATATCCTGTCGATCGCTTGGCTGGATGGAGAAGTCCATCATGCGCTCGGCCAGGGTGAGGTTGCCAAGCAAGGAACTCTCTGGCCCCAGCTTGAACGGAAGTCGACGCCTCGCCTCATCCCTCCTGCTCTCTCAGGGAGCAGGTGCTCCCATCCCACCAACAGTGGGACCCCCAGGGGTCGATCGAGGATTCAGCACCTTCGTAGGTGGAGCCCCCATCGCAGGCGGACCCCCGTCACGGGTGGAGCTCCAGCACGAACCTCCCCCTCCTCGACCTCAATCACTGTCGGGCTCGGGGAGTGGGGGGATGCAGCAGCAGCAGCTCTAGCCCGAACGACCACCTCGAGCTCTGGGGCAGGGGCCTCGGTCGCTCTTCAACCTTCTGAACCGCCCACTGACTCGCCTCTAGTGTTGCGGACAGTGCAGGAGCAACCTCAGCATCCCTCCTGCTCGAGGCGGTCGGTGCAGCGAGAGCGGCCACCGATGCGCTCTCGACCCGAGCCCGCCTCGGAGGAGGCTCATCGGCCATCCCGGTGGGTGGCCTCTTCCTGGTGATTGATAGTAAGTCACTCTCTGAGAAGATCATCCCCTGCACACAGATCAACCACGGGTTAGAAGCCAGAAAAGTCAATCCAAAAAAAAGAGAAAAAATAATACATATATATGAAAGAAAGACCTAAGCTGGACTCACCAGACCCTCTCGTCGGGTCGACTCTGGCATCAAAGAGGTTCTGCTCCGATAGTAGAACCTCAAGAGAAGGGATCTGGGTGGTGCGAAGCTGCTCGAAGTCGTCTCGGTCAGCCGCATCAACCGCAGAGATTCGGTTGGGGCACTGGTCTGAATCACTCCAGACCCATTCAACCCCCTCGATGGTGGCGAAGAAGAACTTATTCTTCCATCCCTCGATGGAAGAGGGGAGTTCAAACTTGATGCCCTTCGGGCGGGAAGACAAGGACTACCACCCATTCTCGGTGGGGTGGCGCTTCAGGGCAAAGAACGCCCTGAACAAAGAGAACCGGGCGACAAACCCATGGACATGACAGAGGACGATGAAGGAAAAGATAGTCCTAATGGCGTTCGAGACTAGCTGAGCAGGGACCAGGCGATAATTGCTCAACACGGACATGAAGAAGGGGTGGAAAGGAAAACGAAGCCCTCCCAAGAAGGTCTCTTCGTAGAGGGCGATCCAGCCCGGGCCGCTCGAAGTGACCCTATCCCCAGGTCGGGGAACTAAAAGCCAGACAGAGTGTGGGATGTCATAGACATCCCGAATGGTCCCCAGCTCCATAGCAGAGATCGTCGAAGCAATTCCACTGGGACATGTTGATCAGACAGACTCGAAAATGGGTTCCGGTGGAGGAGGAGGACGAGAAGGATGAGAAGAAGCGGCCCCCGGTTCCCTAATGGACACGGGGCGAAGTGGAAGGGCCGGCCTCCTACTGAACTCGAATCGTGCCCTCTCCGACTCCTCATCAGAAGAGGAAGATGCTGGTCCCTACACAGAAGGACCGGCTTCGCCCTGATTGGAAGGACAGAAACCAGGACCGGAACGAGACATCCTATGAGGAGGAAGGAAGAAGGGAGACCAACCTGGTTCCTTAGGGGGAGGAAAGGCAGAAGCAAATCGTGAAGAAGAAAGGGTCCAAGCACTGTAGCAGGCATGAAGAATTTGAAAGAATAGAAGTTTTGGATAAAAAACTTCTTTTCACTTCGAAAAGACCCGTCAAACTCGTACCGTTACGACCTCTCCGCCAACGGATCCTCCACACGTGTCGGCCATCGATAAGAAAGGTGCCCCGGTCGCTCTGGATTCCACACCAGCATTAACTACTCCTCGGATGTGGCCACGTGGCACCTCTGCAATGGCCTGGGGGACCGTTCCATGAAGCACCAGCGATCATGGCCATCATTGCACCGGATCTTCACCTTTCCATGTCAACAGTGCATTTACTCCCTTCGACTCGAGCGACGTGCACTAACGAGCCTCGGGAGTGGGGGGCAAATGATGTGGTAGGATCGCTGACATGGAATAGCTGTCAGATGCCACGTCAGGTTCTCTAGCCTGACTCCTTGGCTAGGTTGGGCTCCCTTAGAACAACGGGGCCGATCGTCGACCCGAGCCTTGTCCTCCGCCAGATCAAGCCTCTCGAGATCGAGCCATGTGATCAGAGTCGAGCTTAGTCCTCACTCGCCACGTGGAGTCTCTCTTCGAGGTCGAGCCCTCTAGGCCAGAGCCACCACCTGTCCTCCGCCAGATCGAGCCCCTCGAGATCGAGCCCTGTGGTCGGAGTCGAGCTCAGCCCTCACCCGCCACGTGGAGTCTCTCTCCAAGGTCGAGCCCTCTGGGCCGGAGCCACCATCTATCCTCCGCGAGATCGAGCCCCTCGAGATCGAGCCCTATGGTTGGAGTCGAGCTCAACCCTCACCCGCCACATGGAGTCTCTCTCCGAAATCGTGCCTCTGGGCCGGAGCCACCACCTGTGCTCCGCCAGATCAAGTCCCTCGAGATCGAGCCCTGTGGTTAGAGTCGAGCTCAGCCCTCACCCGCCACGTGGAATCTCTCTCCGAGGTCGAGCCCTCTGGGCCAGAGCTGCCACCTGTCTTCCACCAGATTGAGCCCCTCGAGATCGAGCCCTGTGGTCAGAGTCGAGCTCAGCCCTCACCCGCCATGTGGAGTCTCTCTTCGAGGTTAAGCCCTCTAGGCCAGAGCCGCCACCTATCCTTCGCCAGATCGAGCCCCTCAAGATCGAGCCCTGTGGTCAAAGTCGAGCTCAGCCCTCACCCGTCATGTGGAGTCTCTCTCCGAGGTCGAGTCCTTTGGGCCAGGGCCACCACTTGTCCTCTACCCGATCGAGCTCCTCGAGATCGAGCCCTATGGTCGGAGTCGAGCTCAACCCTCACCCGCCACGTGGGGTCTCTCTCCGAGGACGAGCCCTCTGGGCCGGAGCCGCCACCTGTCATCCGCCAGATCAAGCCCCGCGAGATCGAGCCCTGTGGTCGGAGTCAAGCTCAGCCCTCACCCTCCATGTGGAGTCTCTCTCCGAGGTCGAGCCCTCTAGGCCGGAGCCACCACCTGTCCTCCATCGGATTGAGCCCTGCCTTCCCTGCTCGGCCTCTAGCTTAGGCAAAGGCGACTGCAGGCGGGAGGACAGTACCATCACCCCAGGACGCCGGTAAGCTACCCAAGGACCGTGGAGCAGTGCCCACCATACCGCAATAATTGCCTGCCTGCCACTTACACTAGAAAGGAAGGAAACACCCTGATCAAGGCATCGCACCCTCCACCAGCCGCCCGTACTACCAGAAGGATGGGCCAGCCAGAGGGCACGAATCCCAGGAGCGATGGCCCTTGGATCGAGGCTATGCCAAGCTTCCTGGAATGGGGCGACTGGAGAGAATGTCAGAGCAAATGGAAGTTTCCCCTACTGCATGTCAGGAAAGACGTCTCGTCTACATCACGGTACCCTGCCGCACGTGCGTGCCAGCCCAATGAGGATCCCAAGGCAAGCATCCAACGGTCACCTTGACTACAAAGAATGATCGACACCACCACTAAAAATAGGCAAAGGAGAAGCGGTTAAGCAGAGAATCCCTCTAGCTCCGCCGTCATCCTCCTCCTGACACACTTTCATTTCATTCTCACACCATTCACTCCTCCTAGAATGGAGTCCATCAAGAGGGGCTCGACCAGAAGGATCTGTTCCCCTAGATCATCACTGACTTGACCGTCGGAGTTCCCCCGCCAGAATTACCGGCCCGGGTCACTAACCCAGTCTTTTGCAGGTCCGACCAAGACGGGACCTCCCAGGAGCACCAAGCCACGCACTCCGGCGCCGACAGCAGCTACAAGCCACGACGATCTTGGCATCAACAGGCACTACTTAGCTTAAGGAGCATAGCATCAAGTTGGAATAAAGGTGTCGAGCTGTGGAGCACTTTTGGAAAGAGTCTAATGTTATGGCACATAGGTGTGCATGAGCATCGCAGTTGACCTAAGAGTCGAGTTGCTTGCGGGCATTTAAGAGTGTCACATGTGTTCAGTTCGACAATGTTACTGGGCAGGGACATGGAGGTGCATACTTGGTTACGTGGCTAGATTACCGCGCATTTATATATCCTAGAAAAAGACTCAGGAGGGCTAGCCTTGGTATGTGGCATGTCGAGGCACCGCATCAATGTTTTAGGTAGAAACACTCACCCTATGATAGTTGGTATCAGAGCAAGGTTGCTCAGTCGATGGTTGATACTGTATTTATTGTAGGCTGCTAATACGGGGGTATCCAAAGTAGTAGAAGTCTAGAAATCTAGAAGTCCAGTGTTAGAGGAGCTAGATATCTAAGTCTATTATGGGTGTCAACAACTCAAAGTAAGGGAGCACGTTGCAGAGGCGATGTGCTCCATGCTGAATGCTCAAGGTGGTGCATCGTTTGCATGTGTGGATGGAAGCCCATGAATGTGAAAGTCAACCGGTTTATGGCTGCAAGATGGAATTCACGGTAAAGAATGCTCGTGAATGCTGAAGTACTTGGGCTATATGTAAAGTTGCAAGGCAAAGCATCTTGAGGGACTAGAATTTCCACATAAGCAAAGCTAGAGAAATGGACTAAGGTACTAGGGTGTGTCTGCAGTGCATAGAAGTATGTCACATCCAAATTTTAGAAGTGCAAGGTGAGGTGAAGGCTTGGAGAGTCAAGGGATCCAGGTGCACAAAGATGTGGGATATTGGAAAGAGCTATCTCTTGTATGGGTGACCATGGCACGAAGCACATGAATGGCAAATTTGAATAAAACTTCATGGAACTGCTCTCAAGGTGAAGGTGATGAAAAGCCGAGGTACTAGAGGCAAGTACTTGGCCAAGGGTGCTTGCTCACTACACGAGCTTGTTGTTTTAGGTTGCAGGAGGCAAAGCATGAGGGTTGTGCTGTTGTTAGCCAAGGTGGCCATGGTGTGGAGACACTTGTGTTGGACATATTGTGAGGCATAATTCAGGCTCAGATGTCAAATGCAAGAGGATGTTGATATACTGGAGTCAGAGGAGTGAGGCAGGCCAATGGGGTAGCCTTAGTTGGTACTTTGGACTCGGGGTGAAGACATAAAAAGATAGTCAAGATAGGCCGAGTATCTTGTGAAATAGCATGAACAACAATTTTGCAAAGATTGACATTTGGTGCTCGGAGTGAAGATTGGTATATCAAGGAACTCGAGCAATATGGGAAGTGGCCTTGATCGGATATCAGGGTCTTGCTTGGTAGCAGCGTGGATCTGCGTTGGTAGGGGACGACACAGAGAAATAGAGGTGACTTGTTAGTACTTAGCATCGGTATGATGTAGAAGGTCCAAAGGCATAGTGCTGAACAGAAAGGTTAGAATTACCATAGGGTTGCAAGGTGGGTATGAAACAAGCCAGGCATTTGAGGAAGAGTTACCAGAGGGGACTCTTGGGGTGGGCCACTCCTAGATCTAGTTGGATATGAGTTAAGCCTTGGATGCAATCCAAGAATACCATTTTATATTGCTTGTAGTGAATTAAAGGAGGATGCTTTAGTAGAAATAGTAGCTGCTCTTAGATTAGGATAATTAGGAGTCGGGCCTTAGAAGAGTTTGGGGAGTGCCGTATAAGTTTTAAGCCAAAATTAGAGAGTCAGAGGACTACAAAGAGCTCAGAAGATGTAGTGGCCGCTCTTAGATTAGTGCAATCAGGAGTTAAGCCTTGGAAAAATTCAAGGAGTGCCATGCAGTTAGAAGGTCAGAGGACCATAGTGGATGCCTAGGGTAGAGGCCGACACTAGGATTATGGAGAAGTCTGAGTTTCATGGAAGAGTCAGTGTGGTATGGATGATGGATTCTCAATGATGGAGAAAGGATGAAGGACATCAAGGCTATGGGGCTCTGGCTTGAAGAACCATAGTTGCAGTGGCTGCAACAAGACTTTGGTCGTGATGATCAATATTCTAAATAATGGTTTGGGCATCAACGAGGATGTCGATAGCTTGAGTGGGAAAGAATTGACACGGACTTAGCCATAGGCTTGTCGCAAGGGGGCCAGCATAGGCATGGCACGATGCTACGAAGGATTGGCATGACCAAGAATTCGTAATACTCTTCGATACCTTGGAACCCCCGAGATGAAGTTTAGCTGGATGCCTCATTGGGATAGTGAGGGGAATAATGGTTAGCTATGGAGTGGCATAGTCATGGCATGATATCAAGAGACTTGGGAGGCTTGATATTTGGCATAGCGATGGTTTGCCAAGACATGTGTTGAGACTTGAAGAATTCTCTTGGTAGAGGGATGCGAGGCTTTGGTTGTATTCCTGACTCCCCTAAGCCCATAGGGTATGGGTCCGCTGGGGCATAGTTGTGAGGTAAGGTGGTACCGTGCCCGGATGGTCTCTCGTGGAGGCATTCAGGGTAATGCTGATCGGACAAGTTGGCCACATTATGGAGAGATGGGAATTTTTGAGAGATTTAATCTCGAGAAATTATTCAGGCTATTTTATGTGTTCTTGATCTTTGTGATGAAGTGAAGAGGTGATAAAGAACCAATCGAACAAGGGGTTGGCCTACCCAAACAGGCAAGTCTTGTGAGCACTGCGGGGTGATGTCTTACAGGGATTCATGAGATCCGGTTGGCCATGGAGTTCAAGTGTAGCTTATGAAAATTTAATAAGGGCATATATCTTGAAGTTGAGCCAAGGATCAAAGATGATCAAGAGGGTCGTGTCGAGGAGAGGACAACAGGATGCAAAGATCTGTTAGTCAAAGATATTTACTTGATGGGCAAACTTGGAGGCTGATATTATGGCAGTACACAGAATGCGAGCAGGCTATGGACATAGAGTATTGGGTAGTATGGTCATGGACCTTCAGGACTATGGTAATGCATAGTGATGTGCAAGCAAGCCATGAATATTGTCAAGTAGTATGGCTATTGATGGAAAGGCATACTAAGGATGCAAGACTGGGATCCTAGCATAGTAATTTGTGGGGGAGCTTGAATAGCAGAACCAAGAGAACTTTGGATGTGCCCAATCAACCGTATCTTTGTGGGGCTACAGGGTGTGTCAGCTTGGCGAGTTAGCTAGGCAACACTGGAGATGGTTTGCCTAGGCCTCATGTAGAGCAGAGGCATTGCATGATCGTGTAATATGAGTTTGGTTAGTGTATTCCTGAAGGGTAGCATGGTGGCTTGCGAATCAGTGGCATAATGGTTATATCATGGCATGAAAGTACTCATAGATTTGGGACATCTTAGATGGGCAGTACTTGGCTTGAGGGGCAAAGCATCAAGTTGGCATAGAGGTATCGTGCTGCAGAGCACTCTTGGAAAGAGTAATATTATGGGATGGAGGTGCGCATGAGCATTGCAGTTGACATGAGGGTTGAGTTGCTTGCAGGTATTGAGAGTGTCGCATGTGTTCAATTCAATAGTATTGCTGGGCAGCTCCTCCGTCCGTTGCTTCTTCGGCCTTTCGGGTGTTGGCTCCATCGCCCTTTGCCTCTTCGGCTCCCTGGGAGTCGGCTCAGAAATGCGGACGGCCCTCCTCTATGCCGAATAATCGCCCGATCTGGCTTCATTTTTCCACCTGCTAGCAAACAAAGTTAGGATCATCAACGACATCAAAACCGACAAAGGAAAGAATGACTATTTTCCTCTCAACGGCCTTCGTCCTATCTAGCATTCGGTGTTGGCTGATCCCAACCTACTGGAGACTCTCCTCGTGGAGTTGGGTGCCGATAAACACCGGGTCCTCGTCGTTCGGCCTATGGAAGTCGGCCTCATCGGCCTTCAATATCTTCCTTCCATTTGCAGCATTCAGCCTAGGCCCTCTCCATGCCGGTTCAAAGCCCCATAGCTATACGCTATCTACAAAAAAATATCGGGACTTCCATCCATAAATTGCCGATGGAAGCCCCCCTAGTATCTTCCGGCCAGGACGGGGGCTGAACACCCACCATTCCTGATTTTGGAAGTCCTGTTTTAGAATAAAGAAGTTGGAAAATAACGACGACCTCGGCTCGATGCCCGCCTTTCGACAAAGGACCACGAAGCTGCAGATTGCCCGAATACTATTCGGGATCAGTTGGGAGGGTGTAATTCTATACAAGTTGAAAATCTGGATAAAAAAGCTGTGGAGTGGAAATCGGAGGCCAGCTTTCAGATAGTCTTCGTATATAGGAAGGGCTCCTAAGGTCAGTGGACCGTTTACCTTCCCCTCACGTCTCGGGATGGTCAGATGCAAGGTAGAGGGGATACTATAAACAACCCTAAGGCTCTCCACCATCTCCCGAGTCATGGTTGAAGGAATATCGTATGGGCCTAGTTCCCTATTCCTATGAGCCGAACTCCGACTACCGGAGGCCATTCTAATGGAAGCTATAGAAGAGAAAAGATGGATGCGGAGCTAACCTAGTTTTCGGGTTTCCTAAGGGAGCTAGAGCAGTAGAAGAAGGGAGCTCTCTCTCTCCAAACCCAGGCACAGCAGAAAATCCCCTCTGGGTGTTCATCCCTCCCTTTTAGAGGCGCTAGGGGGTGGCTTCCCAACGCCTCTCGAGTGCAGCGATCTTACAGCAGAGGACGCGACTCCCGGGTTTGGCGAGAACCCGATGGGACGCGCCGGATCATATCGGGTCATGATCCACGTGACCGTCGAAGCAACAGCGGATTGATCGCTCCGAACACTGCACCAACCCCTCGGATATTACCGCGTGGCCCACATCACGTCAGGAGCTTGACGGGCGTGCGTTTCAGGACTGGCAGCCATCATGCACCGTATCAGCAATAACTGCTTCTTCTGCCACCGTCAATCCGGTGCTGACACCTATCCAGGATGAAGATTCGGGGCAGAAGATGGCCGGTCATAGCACGCCAAATCAAATTCGCCATCATCTTGAGGACTGGCACATTTATTGCCAAGTAGTGCCCTCATCCTTCGAGCCTGCAGACCCGCTCGAAGGGCAAGGGCAAGGGGGCAACTGTTATACCCTACCGGCCCACCATCAGACTGGATCGGCCCCTCTTTGCGGTTCAACTGGGCCGCTCTTCTAAAGCTTCGATGGATATATCAAGGTCAAAGTCTGGCCCACCATAGTAGAGGTTCGAACGATTCACTCCTGCTGGGACCTAACGCACTGCTCTCCTTCAGAAGTCCGAACCACAGGGGCAGAGGTCCGAACGATCTGCTCCTGCAGCCCGCTCCTGTTGAAGTATGGACAGGCACTTTCCTTCGGACGGCCAACTGACCCTCCCAGTCGACATCCGGCCCACTCTCGCTGAGGTCTGATCGGGCACTCCTCTTCGGACGACCGACTGGCCCTCCCAGTCGGCGTCCGATCGACTGGCCCTCCCAGTCGGCGTCCGACCGACTCACTTCAGGACCCAGAGAATTTCAGAAACCTCTTTCTGTCACAACAGAATCCTGCCACATCAGCGGTACTGCTCCACTACTTCCACGATGCTACCCCATCTGGGCACTACATGACCATTCTCCAGATTCTCCTAGGGGCAGATCAGTCTTTATCGGCCTCTCCCCCCTAACGGATTTTGGATTGTTCCGTACCTATATAAGGTACCTGGGGGATCCCGTTTTGAGCTAAGTACACTCTCCCCTCTTCCTACGCTGCATTCTCTTCGATTCCTCATTATGTTATTCTCAAGCTCCTGCTAACTTAAGCATCGGAGTGTCCCTCGCCGGAGCACCACCGGTGCTAGGGAGATTTTGTTGCAGGTCAACTGAGAGAAGAGCGCTCTAGTATAGCCGACTAAGCCCGGCCCAGGAGAAAATGCAGCAAAAGGTTTAAATTTATTTTGTCCCTGAAAGGGGTTTGACTAGACCACCTTTATCTACAAAAAGCTATTCCATTTGGCACAAACGGGATTTTCCTGCCTTATCTTTAATGAAATGGGCAAAAAGTATTACGTATTAGTTGGGCGGACCTAGGAAACATATATATCACATCAACTTCCAAAAAAAAGTTCCTTTCATTTGCTTAACTTCCAAAAAAGTTCCTTTCATTTGCTTTAAAGTGGGTGGAGTTGTAGTGGATGGAGCATTAACGTGTAGAATTGTGTGCGCGAGTGGCAGGAAGAATATAGGAAAAGTTTCAACTTGGTTGTGCACGGTTCGGACCGATATTGGAATATTCCTGGAACCAAACCGACTTAAATGAAATTTTTAAAATGGAAACCAAAATCAAATCAATCATATGCTAAAACTAGTTCAATTCAAATCAATTAGAAAAAATCCGGTTCAATCGATTTATCAAGTTTGTCATGGAGTCGATGGTGAATGGAAGGAGGGATTTACTTCGCTATTGACATGAATCACCAGAGAAAAAGAGAGAGGGAGAGAGAAGCGGACATACCTTTGTCAGTGATCGTTAGACGCAATTATTGGTAAAAGATCCGCATGCCATCCTCAACACCAAGGCACCCTCTGGTTTCAACGATCTCACCCTCATCATCCATCTCGGTGTTATTATCTTCATCATCATTGTCAGCCGAAAAAAACCTATCCAACTTCACTCCTTTTGAATTTGGTGCCCGTGGCTTGTTCTCCACCTTTGCCGTTCTTTTCCTTACCTACATTAGCTTCGATGCAATGTCTATCATAGCTGATGAAATCAAGAACCTCACCTGTGACATCGATCCCACTCGATCTCATCAATGCCATGACCATCACCCCCTCTTTACTATATGGCCTCCTCGCCATTATTTTTGCATCGATTGATGGTACAATTATTGGATACGGTGAGGACGATACGAAAAAAGAGATGGAAGAGGAATTGGAGCTTAATCACCCTTGCTTATGATTTTTTTTTTTTTCCTCTTGAGAGGAAAACATCGAGAGAGAATGTGCAGAGGAGATTCAAGAGGGAGAGGATATGTGGGTGAGATCGAGAGAGATGATGCGTGGATAAGAATATGGGAGGGAGGGAGGATATGTGGGCGAGAATCTCACAAGAGAGAGGGAGAGGATGCATGGGTGGGAGAGAATGAGTAGGTGGTGGGCCCACTTTTGATTAAGTGAAACCTAAGCCGGCTTGGACAAAACTAATACACCCAGTATTGGTTCGGTTCGATTTAAATTGGTTTTTCGAAAACTTAGAGCTGAACTTCTTAGGTTCAAATTTTTTAAAATAAATATTAAATTAATTTTTTAGAAAAATTGATCCTGATTGAACCAAAAATATCCATTCAAATCAGGTTTACGATTCAAAGGCAGGTCCAACCAGTATTGCTTATTTAGATCGAAGCGAGTCAAATTTATAACATGGATCAACAAATATTAATAAAATTTTTAATTTTGTAAAAACAAGTCAGGCAAATTAAATCATTCGAGCATGGATGCATTCGTAATAATCATCAAACAAAATATAAATCAATGAAAAAAATTATGAAAGAATCCTTTAAAGCATTTTTTTTAATATCTAGGGTGGTCCATGTTCTACTGTACACTCCTCTGTGTATGTAGTCTATCTTCGCTGGTATGTTTACTCATCAATTTCAAGCTTCATCTTGGAGTAATCTCCTTTTTATAACTCTTCCCCATTGCGAATTTTGAATAATGTCGAGTGAAACATGTCGGTAGAGGAGCTAATAATGCTGTAAATTGGATCGATTAGCTTAATAATTCCGGTATATATATATAAAAAAAAATAACGCCACCCGGCCGACGCCCTTACAGTTGCAAGGAGGACCCAGTCCCAGTTCTCGGTTCTTGGCACCCTTGTATCGTGTCACCCGACGCTCCCTTTGGAAACCGGAACCAACTTTCCGGTTTTTGACCGAGAGAGAATGAAAAGGGGCTTCGGAGCATTGCCAATTCAACCGAAGTCTTCTTCGCTTCCTGCTTCCGAGGTAATGCGAAACCCCTTCTCTCTTTCTACGATCTGTCTTCGGCTTTGTTCCGTCGTCTCAGGAACTTGCTGAGTATGGAATTTTTTTTTTCCGGGAAGGGGAATTCTTGCATCTTTCTTTTGGTTTGTTGTCGTTCCTCGTGTTTTCGAGGCGAGAATTTGACGCGTGGAATCTGATTGCTTTGATTCAGTGGGTAGGAGGATTGGAAATTAGGGTTTAGAGAAAGGCCACATCGACTTGCCGGTATTAATGGTTTTGGACATGATCCATTTTTTTATGAACCGGTTCTTGATAGGTCGGTGACGTGATTACTTGGACCTTCTTTGATCTTGCATCTTCTGCCTGGAGAAAACTTCCCAAAATTTTCACAAACTATCTGCATAAGTAAGTTGCTCGAGATCTCCACCGAAATATTTGGTTTGGTCTCCATCTTCAACTTGGTTGGATTTGGGTTTATCCTCCATAATCGTTTTGTGAAAGAAGAAAATGACAGGATGAGAAAATTGCACCGAATTATATTATTTTATTATCGCTATTTATTTTAATTTTAATTTTTTTCTGGATTTCCATGTTCCGATTGGTTGGATTTAGGTTATCCTCCTTGAATGTGACTGGAAATCGTTTGGTGAAAGAAGAAAATGACGGGTTGAGAAAATTGTTCTTGGAATTAGGGCCATGCCTCCCCCAAGTTTCACTCATCAAGTAATCGGTGTATTAGGTGTTCGTAGTTGAAAAACAGAATTATATAAAGAAATCAATATCGCCGTGACGAATTTTTATATGCTCTTCCAAATGTTTGGTCCCCAAATGGGCTATCGTATGCTTTACCGGTCCACGTTTTAACAGATAAGGATTAGCATACTCGTGGCGCCAGGTATAGCACCAGGTATAGTCTTGCTGACCGTGGGCTGCATGTTGACTTTTCAATTGATTGCAAGATATGCCAGTATTTGAAGGGTCTTACTGCTTTGTCGTTTTGCTAATAGAAATATTCTATCGTCCACACCATTTATTATATAAACCAGTTTGCAATATCCAAGACCTTGTTCTAGGATAGCATTCGTGCAGCTGTTTTGAAGGTAATCTTCTGATCCTAGTGGTGTCTTATTGATGTTCATTATGGTTCTTAAAATCAATTGCTTGTGACGCTATTTTGTCTTGAGGTTTGTGGCTTAAAACCTGTTGTGCTGTGCAAAAGGACTTCGGGGTATGTTTGGTTTGGAATAATCAAGGGAGGTCTATTTATCCTGGTTAAGGGTGTCAGTTCCTGGTATAATAATTACAAAGGAAGGCTGGAATAATTTTATTCATGGAATAAAGCCCTCTTTCATACCTACCTGTCTTTATTCATAGATGAAACACCCTCAGCCTAGAACTGCTTCAGAATTTTAGCCAAACAAAAACAGGAGTTTCTTGCAGAATGTTCCAAAAACAATGAATATTCCTATTTCCTGAACCAAACACAGCCTTAGAGTTTCTGAAAAGGAGATGGAATTGGTGAATGAAGTATTTGATGATTATAGAGTAATGATTTCTGTACTTATGTTACATGTCCAGACTAGGGATTATGTGTTACTCTCTCGTGTGTGAGAATTAAATTTCATGTTTAGTTGTTTCTTGTTTCTTTCTATGAATGTATAACTCTGATTATCAACGATTCTGTGATGCTATTTTTGAATTTAACATTTACAGACTGGCACATATTTTTGTTTTAAAGCTCATATGAATTATATGTATCTTTGTCCTTCACACCATATTGAGTGGTAGATGAAGGATATTGGTTTTTATGATGTGCAGATGATTATCTTGTTGCTGATGTATAACTCCATGAAATATTACTGCAAGTGTTATCTTCTTCTTCTTCTTTTTCACGACTATAGGGACATGGCTTCACTGGCCTACTTTGAGCATTTTGATATATGAGCATCAGTTGCAGCTAGTTGTTTCACTCTATTACAGGATTACTATTCTGCTATGCTCACGATCGATAAGCAGGATCTTAGAAATTTGAACCATAGACTGTAAAGTTCTCATAAACATATCTGATTGTAAGACTGAAGGTCATGTTACATTTGTACCAATGCTTCTTACACAGATTGTACCCATTAGAAATATATTTGCAATTTATAAACAGGCCATTCTGTTTGGTGGTTCTCAAATTATCGCTATATTGATCAAGCATGCCCACCTAGATGTAGCTTGGATTGCTTAAAATTTGAACACAGAAGAAGCTTGCAGTGACCGTGGATGGATTCTAATTGGAATTGGCAAACAGTCTCGCATTGATGTCTCCAAATACATGAACAAGGTTTTTGGCGTGGTCATGTCTTAAACAGTTTGTTTTTTTTTTCATTGTACTGTCATCAGTTAAGAAATGGGGCAGGCTTGTTGTTGCATACAAGTGGACCAGTCAACTGTGGCCGTCAAAGAAACTTTTGGTAAGTTCGCTGCTGTGCTTGATCCTGGATTCCACTTCTTACCTTGGTGTTTAGGACAGCATATTGCTGGCTACCTCTCCTTGCGTGTGCAACAACTTGATGTTCGTTGTGAAACAAAGACAAAGGTGTGTTTCGCTAACTGCCATCTTTTTTATTTTATTTTCTCTTATAGACTATACTTAACACCAAGTATTATAGATTGCCATTGTCATCAATATCATCATCATCATCGTCATTGGTATGGTTGCATTATGTTCTGGAAAGAAGTATAGCCAAAATAACAATATCTGTTGCATCAATTCCCGGTAAATCTTTGTCATTTTGTTTAGTGTTGCCAGAGGCATGCCAAAGACACAAGGCTCACCTATAGGCACCACCCTTGAGCCTTGCAGTAGACTGCAAGGCAAAGCGAGTTCAATTCAAGGACTCAGGTCTCGGCAGGACGTCCCATGGGACACTGGGACGGGGTACCATTTTATGTGTTGGGACAAGATGTCCTGCTAGCATCCTAGCATCCCAATCGGGACACCTTGGAATATTCCATGTCCTGAGTGTCTGGACGGGATGAGGGACGCATTGGCATCCTGTTCCATGGAAAAACCAGGAAGAGCTAAAAAGGTGTGCTGTTTGTGTGCCTTGCAGAAAAGCCCAAACGCATGAGAAAGCATGCCTTTTCTAGTTTTAATACGGTAATCCATTAATGGTGCTTCTATAAATTTCCCTTCAAGGAATAAAGCTCGGTGGCATTTCTGCTTCCCTTTTTCATAAAAAAGGCCCATTAATGGTGCTTCTCTGTCCATCAGAAACAGAGGATGAACTATTCCTTATGCTGTTTCTGGTGGCCAGAGAAGTGCCTTGTCTATTTTAACACAGTGGCTGTGCTTCTTCTTATTCTTCCCCTCTTCTTCTTCTCCTTCTTCTTCTTCCTGTGTTGGCATTTTAGTTCAGATAATTGATCATTGAACACTTTTTACATGTTTGTAATTCGATATTTTTGTACTTCTTATTTGGTAGTAACTATTGTGTTACAGTTGGTTACTTGACTTTATATTTGAACATTTGATATTTGACATTTGACATGCCATATCATTCATACGTGTGCAGATCTGAAATCTAGTGCTTTTTACATTTGTATTTTGTGCTGACATGTTGGTAATTCATCGTGAACATGTTTAATATCATGTATTCATTATTATGTATATGTTTACACCATTGCACCTCACTTTGTCAAGGTGCATGCCTGGCTTTGCACCTTGCACCTAGGCTCCAAGAAACCTTGTTGCCTCAGTGCACCTTGAGCTTTTGGCAACTTTGGATCAGAGATATATCAAAATCCAAGAGCTTTTTATAATTTCATTTTATTTGCCTATGTTCTGCATAAAGGAAAACCATTAAAGAAAGGTTAACTGAAATGGAGACTGAGTGATTTGTACTTACATTACACTTTTAATGAAATAATTTGCTTCAAAATTAAACTTCAAAGACAAGAAGATGCAAAATACATGATAAACATCTTGCTTGAATTAAATTAGATGTGAAGCATGACGTGTGCTTTAGTAAACAAACGCCTGATCTGATTTCACATGTATCTTTTAGTTGCCTGCTCATATTAGTCTGTTATTCTTTTTTCCTTTTCTGCTTTTAGGTTCTGTTAGTATTGAAGATTCAGAGAGTGTTATGGATCTATTAAATCTATCATGTCTTATGTGTATCTCCTTGGTGTTTCAGGATAATGTGTTTGTCACTGTTGTTGCATCCATACAATACCGTGCTCTTTCTGACAAGGCATCTGATGCTTTCTACAAACTTAGTAACACAAGGGAACAGATTCAATCTTATGTTTTTGATGGTATGATTGCATTCACCTTCTAGTGTGGTCAAACTCTCTTTTGTGATATTGAATGCCATCCCATTGCATCTTGCTTATTTTACTTATCCATGTTTAGTTATTATCTCTTGCATAAGTTAGGAAGTCTACTATGAAATTTCTAGAATA
Organism: Areca catechu; assembly: GCA_021397845.1. NCBI lineage: Eukaryota > Viridiplantae > Streptophyta > Magnoliopsida > Arecales > Arecaceae > Areca > Areca catechu. Next base: position 7,933,656 of record CM038039.1, read on the forward strand.
ATTGATTTCTTTTTCCTTTATAGGTTGAAATTATCTTCTTCAATTATAATTAGCAAAAATATAAATATTTATCTGTTTAGATCATTTTGCATACCCATGCATATACTCACAACTGGACACTACACGGCATAACTCACAACTAGACACTAGACAGTGTATGATCAGTGTGCCATATATTGATTGATAAAGATCACTATTTTTGGATGCATGGACCCCATAGCCCCCATCTGCTTTGATCTTGTATCCAATGGCCATAAATTTTCTGAGGCAATATAGATTAAGAATCATTATCCTTTCAGAGCTTACATACATATCAATTCAGATTTTATTGGCCTAATGCATGGTGCAATTTGTGCTTGATACATAGATAAGAAGTATATGAAGTATCAATATGTGTATAAATGTTTTTGATGATTTAGCCTTCAGCATATAGCAAACAGTGAATTCCCAATATCATTGTCACAGCATGCACCTGTCACTGATTATTAAGGTGAAATTGATAACAATTAACAAGTCTAATTCCAACTTTTGCTTGTGGTATCACAAACCCTTTTTCTGTTTTCATAAAATTTGAAACTGTTTAGTATTTTTTTCCCCGGCAGTTTCCCTTTTTTTTGTCAAAATTATGTCTTTGTTCCCTTCTCAAACTCCTCCAAAGCATCTTTGGGCCTCTCCTCACCAAAACTGCCTCAGCCCGTTTTGCTTGGTCATTACCTTTCTAATTATCTCTCCACCACTTCGTGCAACTCCAACACTTCAATTTACTCTTCTTCACTTTATCATTCCCACTCTTATCACACATTCACCTTAGCATTCTTACCTTTGTATTGCTTATTTGTGCAAGGGCCTTGAGATTCTAGACCATGTGAGATGTTTAGTCTTCTTTGATATCTTATATATATATATTTTTCTTTTTAGTCTTAAGGCATGCTCAAAAGTATTGCCACTTGGCTATCCACTTGAGATTTGTTAGGTACATCATACAAGATACATCATACATATTTGTTAGTTTCCATTCTTCGTCATGATAGATTCAAGATAATGAAAATGAATGCATTGGATGCCAATTGAATAGATTGACCAGGGTCATTTTGTTTTTGTTTCCATGTAAAATTGCATTTGATAGTCCTTGATGACTTGTAGCTTAGCTGCTTTGAGCATGTTTGGTGTTGCTCCAAAAAAGTCCTTTTCTAAATGTTAAAGCAAAAAAGTACTTATTGGGAGAAAAGATATTTGGTACATTATCCAAGAAGTGTTATGAGAAGAAAAGTGAATAAAGTGCTTTGTTTTCTGTAACTTTCAAAAAGCAAAAGCAACAACCAAACGGTCCCTTGAGTAGGAGGTGGGTGTTAGAGTGTATCTGAATATGGGTACAAGGAATTGGAGCTTTCAAAATTTTAGTTTAGGAAGTGCTTAGGAAGATGGTTTGAGCGTGAGTTTCCTAAGAGATTCTGAAGCGGCTTGAATACTCCAGATAGAAGTGTTAGACGTTTTCTGCTACCAAGACTTGAATGGGTTGTTGAAAAAAGCATCCCCTGAAACTTTTCCCCATATGTTTTAATTAACTTTAAGATTCTTGTCTGATCAATTGACATTATTTCATTTCCAAACAATGTATACACAGGTACCCTTTCTTGAAATGAGTGTTAAATTCATCTAAGATAATTGTAAAGAGTCGGTCTTTTTGAAAATATTGTAAAGAAATATGGGGGTGTATGGTGCTTCTGAGACTTGTTTATATCCTGTCCTTAACAATTTCTCCATGCATGTTGAGTACCTTCCTTTGATCATTTCCTCTGAATTGTTAACATGCATGCAGATGATACGGCAAGAGCACATACATAGAACCTGTCTTATTCTTTTATAATACAAGAATCTGAACTTCTAATATTCAGAATGAGAGGTTATGCTTCCCTCATGGTTACAGGACCTTGGCATTTAATTTATGAAGTCTACTATTTTTGCTGTGGATTCAAGTTAGGTGTTGTTTGGTTCGAACATATGATCTTTGTCAACATAATTGGTTTTTGCTTTGCATTTCATCCTAGAAAAATGATACATTTTCTGTAATTATGAAGGGCCAATGTTGATTATGCTGACCATGATCCTTCTGGTTCAAACAGTAGTTGCTTTGTGGAAAATGGATTTGGGAAATAATGTGAAAGCAACAAGCAGGAAAATATGGTTAAAGAAAAAATCTTAACGTATGAAATAGGAAGCATTGTAAAATATTATTATAAAAGTTATATATATAGATGAAGAATTACAAAGAAGTTACATATGAATGACTAAAAAAATTATAAAATAATAAAAAAATATGGTAGTATATGGTGTTGGTCAGTTGCAGCAGTGGGGAGTTGGACAGCAACATCCATGAAGAAGGGGTACAGGCACAATATTTGACTTGCACCATATACTCCTTCCTGCCCCCTCTTCATCACCTTCCTGCCATGCCCCAACATCCATGAAACGGATCATGTCTTCTCTGCTATCTGCCATGCACCCCATCCACATCTACCTTCCCTCCAACTCCCACCCCAAATAACTGAGTTGGTTTAAAACCTTTGTCCTTATGTTTTTCAATCTAATTTGATTTAGTTTTTATTAAAGGAGAAAATTTGTTATCTGGAAGTTCATAATCTTATGGAGTTTGATCAAACAGTTGATGTGAATCCAAATATGGAAAACATGATAAGTCACACACGGTGAAAGAAATCTGTGATTTCAAGGGATGTGGGTGTATTAGTTTTCTTGAGAATGTGAATTATGTGTTTCTCAAAACCCGCTGGGCACTAGTTTCCCAATTCAGTTCTCTGAGAAACTTATATTGAAATTATAAATGCATGGTCCAAATTCTGCAAATCTTTCATGAAATCTTATATTATAACTTTTTTAAAAATTATTTTCATGAGTTCTTCTGTCTGTATTCTTATTCAATTAAACCTAATGTGCATAGAATCCAAAAGGACGTTTTTTTTTTGCTTCAGAGTTGATAAAGTTTTTTATTGGTTTGGATTGAATTTTCTTAAATTTTTTTTTCCCTTTTTTTATGTTTTGAATTGCAGTTGCGGTCGAGGCAAGTTATATTTTGAATCCTTATCATTGATTACCAGTTCCTTTAGGCTCTGCGACTATATAGATTTCGTTAGTGTCTTTATTAACTAGTTATGATATTTAGCTGGATGCTAGTTTGAACATGATGAAACTTGTTTTTATGGGTCAATTGTGGATGTTTATTAAACGTGTGATGAAGACTTAAATCCATACACAGTAACTTCCCTTAGAGATGTTACACAGTAAATTCCTTAGAGGTGTTCTGTTGCTGACAGTCATCAGGGCAAGTGTTCCAAAGCTGAATTTAGATGATGTGTTTGAGCAGAAGAATGATATTGCAAAATCTGTGGAAGAGGAACTTGAAAAGGTGATCGATCTGTTTATTCAATATTATATTTCTGTCAGACAAATTAGTCAAATGACCTCATCTTTTCTGATATAGGCAATGTCAATGTATGGATATGAGATAGTTCAAACACTCATTGTGGATATTGAGCCTGACGAGCATGTTAAGAGAGCAATGAATGAGATTAATGCAGGCAAGTTTATTTCTCAAAATGTCCTTGACATTAATTTATGATCTTTGTCCTCCTATTAGAGTGATGTTGTTTCTGAATGTGACTTTTTCCTTGTGTATCAGTGCATGCTCTTTCTTCTTTAGCATAGATAATCCATTTTTTGCCTAAAAATCTGAAAATGCCCACTTATGTTGCCTGCCACTGGTAATAAGCGTGCATGCGTACGTGTATACAATAGGTTGCTGTCACATGATTTTCTTTTTCACTGGATCTCGTCATGTAAATTTGAAATAATTTTCAAGCCGGTGCTTTAAAATGTTTGTTATATTCTGAAGCGGATGCAATAATGTCCCAACTAGTTATTGGTCACTAGTTTCAGATACGTGGAATGCTTGTGCAAGCAAGAGAGAGGATAGGTGTGAATCTACTGCAGACATGAGGTTGTATAATTGAGAGGGATTGGGTTGACGGATTTGCTCACACAGCAATGCCGGTTGTACAACATAACAGATGATGGATTTGGCTGTGATTTGATCATGTACATGGGAGTTGATTAAGGGATATGAACTAAAGTCAAAGGGAGACGTGCATGGTAACAAAGTAGATCTAATGTTCATTGGACCGTTGGATGTTCTGAATTCTGATGCAACACTTGTGTGCATATCATATTGCGGTGCGTGAGTAATGCTGGTCATTGATGCCCAAGCCCATGTAATGACTAATGCTGTGCATATCAGATTAGATCACCCGGCAATGCCTGTTGCACAAGATAACTGGATGGATTTTGGGTGTGGTGTGATCTTGTACATGGGAGTTGGTTAATGATATGCACTAAGAGCCCATTCTTTGGAGGGTAAATAACTTACGATGAATCTCTATTTTTTCGGGGATAATTTTATATATTAAAAAATAGCTCCGGAATGTGTTACTTGTATTCTTTTGTATTACTATATTTTCATGTAAATTGCTAAGATCTATCTATATTTTTCATAATATCTTTATTATATAAATATATTTATTATATAAACTATAATTTATATTATATTATTTATATATAATTTAATATATCATAATATATAATATAATATACATAATATATTTCATTTTACTATAATATTGTATATCATATAATATAATATATTAATAATGATAAATTATTTTATGATAATAGATTAATTATTTATTAATATTCTGGCTCGTAAAAATGGTTTATTCACCTTCTAGGTAGGTAAGATTTTTTTCCTTTTTTAGTGGATAAATGCTATCCATGGAAAAATAATTTATGTATCTAGAGAAGCATAAAAATATGGATAAGTTGGTCAATAGGAAAGTTGACCAAATTTTTCATGATATTTACCTACCAAAGAACGAACCATAAAGGTAAAAGGGAGATTGGGTTATGCGGTAGGTTTAATGTTCATTGGACCATTTGATGTTCTGATGCAACACTAGTGTACATATTCTATCGTGATGCATAACTATTGCTGTACATTGATGCCCATGCCCAGGTGATGTGCACAAGGCTATATATTTTATGCATCTTTGTGCATGATTGTGGCTGCCATTGCATGCAACTGTCATAATGCTCTTAGGATGGCATCACCCATGGCCCGTGCAATGCACTGGCAGCCATGCATCGTGCATTTCAGTTCATGATGTGGTACTCGCACTGCTGGAGCCGTGAAAATTTTGCACGGTGAACCTATCCCACCTTTTGCAACTGTTAAAGAGTAAAAGGTTGCACGATTTTATTTGAGTTATTTTTGCTAGATGTTAAGATGACTTTTTTTTAATCGTACCATCAACTGTTGCCACAGCTGCTAGGCTCAGGGTGGCAGCAAATGAAAAGGCTGAAGCTGAGAAAATACTACAGATCAAGCGGGCTGAAGGAGATGCAGAATCCAAGTACTTAGCGGGGCTTGGTATAGCACGCCAACGCCAGGCCATTGTGGATGGGCTGAGGGACAGCGTGCTCGCCTTCTCAGTAAATGTGCCTGGGACAACAGCAAAGGATGTCCTGGATATGGTGCTGGTGACCCAGTACTTTGACACCATGAAAGAGATTGGAGCATCCTCCAAGTCCTCTGCTGTGTTCATCCCTCATGGACCTGGAGCTGTGAAGGACATTGCTGCACAAATAAGGGATGGCCTCCTCCAAGCCAACACCACTCTCCAGTAAGACCGAATGGAGGCTAGTTTTCTAGTTATGGTGCTGTTATTGGGAATATGCTGTAAATAGTGTGTTTATATAAGTAATTTTTGTTGTCTTTGGTGTCTTGCGTGAGTATGTTTTATGTGCCTTGTTGAACTAGTTATTTTCATGATACAGTTTATGTACACCAAAAAAGATACAGTCTATGACCGCATTACTAAGGTATATTGATGGAGATGGTAATTTTTATCATTATTATTTCTTTGTTGGGAAAATTAAAGAAAGACCTCAACTTTGGGCCAAGTTCAAAGACATCTCTCGATTTTTAAAAAATTTCAAATGAGTCCCTCAAGTTTGCAAACAATTCTAAACTAGTCCGTTGGTTCCCTAACCATCAGATGGTGTTTGGTGTTGACATTGATAGAAATGTCCTCTTTCCATTTTAGCTTATTTTAAATTTAAGATATGTATAAGTGGATGAATAATATAGATCATCCACATGGTCACTTTGTGATGTGTGCAGGTGAATTAATATTCAAATCGTTCATGCGGTTGTTTTGATATCTATGCAGAGATGGATAAGTATTCAGATTGTTTTAAGATTTATGCATGTGGATGCATAATTCAATCATCAATTGATCATTTTGAGATATGTGCAGTTGGATGAATATTTGTATTATTCTTATGATTGTTTTAAAATTTATGCAAGTGGATGAATAATCTAGATCATCCATGTTGTTTTGAAATATGTGTAGGTAGATGGATGATCTTGGTTATGTATTGGTCGCTTTAAAATCTATGCAGGTGAATGAATAAAAAAGTTAGGAGCATTTTGAGATATATGCAATGAATGATTCAATAATAGATATTTTTATGGTATAAAGGTAGCTTGATTATAATATAAATTTGTACTATCATGTGATGGTGATGCCATTTTGTTAATAAAGATAAATATAATAACTCATTTGAAATAATTTAAAATAATTTATAAATTTAAGGGATTCATTTACAATTTTTTAAAGTTACCTTTAATCTTATAACTAGTGTGTGACTTGTGTTATGCAGCAGATTTTTATTTATATAAATAATAATTTTATAAAATTTATCTAAATTATTTGAAATTATATTAATATTATATTATATTTTTTTTATAATTCAAATTTTTTTAAAAAAATTATAGCAGATCTGGATCTGAGCATTGTTCCATAAAAAAAATAATATGCTAGGTTGTTTTGCAAAAATGTATTTTTTAAAACCCTCATCCAAAACCTCCTTTCTCCTCAATCCCATCCTGTCTACTATGTACTCACTCGTCCGCTCCTCCCTTCCTAGCTCTCCACTCCAATCTCGCCGTTTGGTCTTGTTCGCATTCCCTCTTCGTATCTCCCACTCATCCATCTACACTCGTCCGCTCCCCTCTTCGTGTCTCCTCGCTCCCATCTCACCATCCGGTCTTCTCCATATCCGGCATTCTCCCCACTCACCCATCCGCTCCCCCCTTCTGGCTCTCCACTCCTTTCTCGTCATCTGGCATCATCTCCATCTCCTAGTTATGTTATTCCTCACTGTATGTCCACTTCCATGTACCACATCTTAAGATGGCAAAGGTCCAAAGGTTCCACCATCTAAGATGAGTTACTGTTGAGAAAACTTGCCATTGATAGCGTCTACTTGGAGATTCGTGCATTGTTACCTTCCTACATGATCGCCGGTGATCATCGAGGCTGCAGAGGTCGTAGCCACGGGCTAGGATGGTAACTAAGTTCGGGAACCCGGGAATGGCAAATCAGGTGGCCAATGACCGGACAAAAGGGTCAAGGGTCGAGTCATGTGGGTATCATCGGAGCCATCACCGGAAGAGCTGACGGAGCTAGCATGGCGATTTTTAGAAGTGGTGGAGCTTCCAAAGGATGAGGTGAAAGGGGAGACAAAGGATTGGTTGGCCAAGGGGTTGGTTGCTAGGAGTCTTGGCCGGAGAATCCAAGCGGAGGCAGTAGCTTCCGAGTTCCAGCTATGTGCCAGACTCAAAGGTGAAATCTCAGCATACAGTATTGAACAGGGCTTTATGCTTTTCTTATTTTAGGAGGCTGAGAGCGGGAGGAAGTCCTCGACCGGCCATGGGTTGTCATCGGCCAAGCTTTGGCGATGGAACCATGGCGGCCAAGATTTGTTCCATCACCCAATGTTATCCGCTCAGCAATGGTTTGGATGAGACTACCCCAACTACCTATGGAGCTCTAGGGATGGTGGCTCTAAGGAGAATCACCAACTTGGTCGGTGAATTGGTGGTGGACTAATGTACATTGGAGGGGAGAAGGGTTGGATTTGCCATGATCTATATTCGGATTGACCTATCTCGCCCGTTGTGTCAAGGGATGCTGATCAGTGGTGAGGGCAACGGTGGCAGAGGTTTGTCTACGAGAACCTTGGCGGTGTCTGCTTCTGGTACAGTTTCTTCCACGGCTCTGGAGAGACTTGTACAGCAATTGGGGGTGGCGGTCTATGAGGGATCCATTTGTCGAATATGGCCAGAGGGGAAGAGGGGGGTGGCGACTAGTTTGGGTTCATGTTTGGGGCCCTGGCTTGTGGCAGTCCGGCATGGATGCCATAGCTGGAAAAGATGGCTAACGCGGGGAGGTTGGTGGGCATTCGTGGAGATGACGTTACGGGTCCGAGGCATCTCGGGAAGTAAACAGCTTCTTCGGGTGATGGCCGGATTGACAAGGTGTCGGAGGTGGACGGGTGGTCCAAGCCGGTGAAGATTGCTCATCCGCATTCTCCTCGCCATCATCGATTGAATCGGCTGAGGGTGTTACGGGTGCTGGACCAGCTTCAGTGGGTCGGTTTGGGCCATTAGGGCTAGGGATGGATGGCTTAAGCCTTAGTGGGGAGGAAGCAGGGCCCAGAAAGGAGGGGGCAGTGGGCATGGGCATGGGCCAGCCCAAGCATGCCAGGTCTCCAAATCCTGCATGTGGCTATGCTAGAATTTGGTTGGGCTCAAGTAATTCTAAAATGGTTGGGCCCAGCAAGAGGCCAGGTAGGAAGCATCGAGCTTTGGCTAAGGAGTTGTGGCCTCTTGTAATCAAGGACCTGACACTGATTGGTAGTGGCTATCAGGGGACATTTATCTTCACAGTAGGTGGCCTAGGGGAGGTTGTTACCGCTCCATGTCATGAGGCATCACGGGAGATCGGTGCCTAAGGAGTGGTGGGATCGCCTACACAAGGGCTTGAGATGATGGTGGTGCCTCAAGACTTGTTCTACGAGGATGCTATTAGGCGACTCAGAGAGGCTATCTAGGAGGTAGGGGACCAGCCTTTAGGGTTGGTCGCGCCACCGGATGAGATCGTTGTGGATCAGGCTGAGGGGAGTGCAGTAGCGGACCCCCTCCATTCCAAGTGTCATCATGAGGATCTTGATTTGGAACTCCTGGGGGGTAGGGCCTATTTTTCGAACTTCATTTGGTAGATTGATCCAACAGCAAGGTCCTGATATTTGTGTGATGCTCGAGACCAAACTTTTTGGGAGGAGCCTAGAATCTAGTCCAGAGGCCTATCAGGGGGACCCTGGTGATGTGGAGACATGATTCTGTGAGGGTGGATGCTTTTCATAGATGTGAGTAGCAAGTTGCCTGGTCATCTCAAAGCAGATGGGTGGCCCCTAGCTCCTTTCTGGAGTATATGCTAGTACTGAGTATAGGGAGAGGAGAAGACTTCGGTATAAGATCTCCAGGCTATTGACCCAGGGCATTCCTTTCCTTGTTGCTGGTGATTTCAATTGCTTTGTAGGGCCCCATGAGAAGATGGGAGGCGGCAATAGATGGATAGCATTGACTCCAGGAAGTTTAGAGAGTTTATGGACGACACTGGGCTGATTGATCTTGGTTACTCTAGCTCTTGCTTCACTTGGTGTAACAATCGATCTGGTACCACCAAGGTTTGGGAGAGGACTGATCAGGCTCTTAGCATGGCAAGTTGAATGTAGTGGTTCCCTGGGCACCATGTTCAGTACCTCCCGAGGATAGATCGGACCACTACCTGCTCTTGATTACTATTGACGATACTTGTATGTCTAGACCACCTTTCCATTTTGAAAAGTTTTGGACCTTCTCCCGAGATCCTAGGACTTGATTAGAGCAGTTTGGAGGATGCCGATTCATGGAGATGCGAGGTACTGGATGACCCGGAGATTGGAGTTGGCCAGGCGGAGGCTCCTTTAGTAAAACCGGACTAAGGTAGGCGATATATTCAGATGGGTTGAGTAGGTGGAGGCCAATATTGTTGACCTTCAGAGGTGTCAGGATTAGGAGGGGGTCTCCAGGAGGCTGACCTTGGGAGGCTTCGCCACAGTCTCTCTTCCTACCATGCCTTATTCAGACAACAGGAGACCATGTGAAGGTAAAAATCTAGGATCCAATAGATTAAGGAGGGCAACCGGAATACCAGATTCTTCCATCAGACTACCATGATCTAGAGGTTGGCTAATCGTATCAGGTAGCTGAGGGAGGATGATGGCATGCTGGTGACTGACAGTGACTGGATTGAGAGGCAGAACTTTCAGTATTTCAAGTCGAGGTGAACCCTTCCCATGGGGGAGGATATTCCTCTCTAGGGATTTCATCCGGTGGACCATGTCTTTAATCAGGAGAACTTTGATCTTACTCACCCTGTATCTCCCACGGAGGTGCAGGAAGTCCTTTGGTCCCTTGAAGAGGATAAAGCCCCAAGCTCAGATGGGTTCCCTCCCCTATTCTTCCATCGATATTGGTCCATTGTTGGGGGGAGGTGATGGAGGTGGTGCAGGCTATCTTTCTTTATGGTATCCCTGTCAAGTGGAAAAAAATTTTGGTTACTCTCATTCCTAAGAGACCTGATGCATCTATGCCTAGCCATTTTAGACCAATTAGTCTCTATGCTACTCTTTATAAGATCTATACGAGGGTGCTGGTTAGGCGACTGCAGCTAATTGTACCCTGTCTTATCTATTCGAAGCAAGGAGCCTTTGTTAGTGGTCACTGCATCACTGATAATGTGCTCCTTGCCCAGGAGTTCATGCATGACCTTAGGTGAGCCCCTATGCGGTGTAGGCTCATGGCGATAAAGTTAGACATGGAGAGAGTTTATGACCGAACGAGCTGGCATTTCCTTCAAAGAACTCTTCAGGATTTTGGGTTCCAAGACAAGTAGATCAATTGGATCACGGACCTTGTGGAAGCCCCCACCTTCACCATCCTGATGAATGGTGCTCCTACTGAGTATTTTCACTTGACGATCGGCCTTCGGCAAGATTATCCTCTATCTCCTTGTTCATTTTATGTGCTGATACTCTCTCCTATGCTCTAAAAAGTATGGTCTAGGATCATTATTGGAGCCTTACTGGCTAGCCCTTGGAGCCCAGCCTCTTTCTCATCTTTTCTTTGTAGACGACTGCCTTCTTATCGAACAGGCTTCAATCTAGAATGCAAGATACTTTGCCACCATCGTTGAGTCCTATTGTTGTGGCTCTAGCCACATGGTGAACTGTAGAAGTCCACTATTATTTTCAATCCTAGAATGAAGGCCCAAACAAAGTAGATGATTTTTTCTAGGTTGGGGATCTCTTAGCAGACCAGCACCCTTACCTACCTTAGTGTTCCTATGACTGGTGGGAGGCTCTGGAGGATGGAGTGCAGACACTGGTACAGTGGATCCATGATCACCTTGAGGGGTGGCAGGCCTCAACTCTATCTATGATGGGCAGGCTCACTCTCATCAGATCCATCTTGAGCTTGATCCCTGTTTACCTCTTGGCGAATACTGTGTTGCCCACTTGGTGCCTCAGGGAGATGGAGCAGCTTTTCTAGAACTTCCTATAGAACTCCGGTCATGACAACCATAGGGTTCACCTGGTTTCCTGGGACATTGTTTGCCAACCGGTTAGGGATGGTCGTCTTAGGATCCAGTTGCTTCTAGTCGGGAAGGAGGGTTGCTTGCTAGACATGCAATGAGGTATCTTCTTCAGCCTGATTATTTGTAGAGCAAGATAATGAGAATCCGCTCTGGTGCGTGAAGACAGAGATCCCAGATTTTGACCATGCATAGCTGCTCATCTATTTGGAGGGAGATCTGTGCTCGGGGACCTACTATTCTGGCCCAGGTCAGGTGCTTAATCAGGGAATGGACCACGATTGACGTGAGTTAAGATGCATGGATCTCCAGCATTCCCTTGTCTAGATGGCCTACCTTTGTTTGCATAGAGGTGGTTGACAACCTTCGGGTTTCTGACTTGTTGGTAGATGATGGCAAGACTTGGAGAGCTTAGGAGGTGACCAAATTGTTCGGGTGCCAGCTAGCTACTTGAATCCTAGCCATCCCGATTTTGACCTATGGTAGACAGGACATAAGGGTATGGGGCCACTCTTGCTATCCCAAGATTTCTTCTAGTATCCTTTCTGATATTTACAGGAGTCATTCTGAGATGAGGATTGCAGCTACCTAGATCTGGAGGCTATTTGTTCATCCAAGAGTGCAGCTTTTTCTTTGAAAGTTGGCTTGGGGTCACCTTCCTACGAGGGAGCTCTTAGGCACAGAGGTATGGACCTGCCAGTCACTTGCCTTGTCTGTAGTTTGGAGGACAAGTCCACTAAGCATGCAATCCTGCATTGCCCTAGGGTGAGGCTGATTTGGAGATTGGCTGGGAGATGGCCTTGGTCAAAGGCTGATGGATCCCAGCCATCTTCGTTCCTTTACATGCTCCAGCACTGTTCGATCGAGGTTCATCACCATTCTGCCTACATTGCTTATTAGATTTGGCTTTCTAAGAATAGCTTGGTCTTTGAAGCGATTCTCACTCTAGCACATTAGGTTCTTCAGAGCACAAGTTCATGGCTTTGGAGATCACCACTTTGGCACTACTACATCCCTTGTGATCCTGGATTCTTGGGACTCCCCTGCTACCTCGGCAACTACCCGAAGGGCTATATACATCTTTTGGGTGCCCCCTCTAAGATTTGTCAAGATGAACTTTGATGGCAGCATCCATAGTATAATGGGGGATGCTGGGTTTTTGATTCATGATATTGAGGGCAGGTTATTGGTAGCGGGAGGTTCCTTTCTCCATGAGCCTTCGATCCTTGAAGCTGAGCTCAGAGTTGCATGGGTGGGCATTACCTGAGCTACACAGGTGCCGCAAGTTGAGAGGATTCTCATTGAGAGGGACTCTACCATTATCATCAGTTGATTCAGGAGAGGTCGGAGTAGCGTTAGGTCCACCCTCTTTTTCGTGACATCTGGTGATCCCTTGGATTAGAGATGTCGGTGTTGATTCACCATATCTACAAGAAGGTAAACAGTGCGGCTGACTAAGTTGCCTTCTTCATTGCTGAGTACTCTGCTGATTGGTCCTGGCACTAGGGTGAATGCATCTCTCTACCCCTACGAAGTTTATTTTGACTGTCTGGACTGCTCTCATACCAAAGTTGTATGACTACCCATCTGTATAAAAAAAAAGATGGCAAAATCATGTAGGACCTATCTCATGGTTGGATGTAATGATTTTCACCATCCGGCCTTGTCCGTCCCCACTCACCCATCCGGTCCCACTTATCTCAATTAGCGAAGGTAGCCAACCACCTGAATTATTAAAAGAAGAAAGGTATGTTAGATTTTTTTTAGTGAAGGAAGGTGTGTTCCCAAGCATTTCAAGTGCCAAAGTGGGACAACAACCGAGAGGGGCCGAGCAACAATGAGGAGGAGGAAGAGGGGGCTTTGTGCTGAGCGATCACAGTGGGGCCTTCTCCTTCGCCATGGAGGGCATGCTCCAGCTAGCAGCATCGTGTGGACTGGTGATCACTGATGTGCTTGAGCCTGACTGCCCCATCATCCATGTCAACAAAGGTGTGAGGCCCAACCCACCTGGGCTCATTTTGAGCTGAAGTCGGCGAGCCTTCGATTGCTGACTTTAGTTTAAAACTTTAAAAAAAAAATGAAATTGGGGTCCTATCCCGTGCTCGATCGGGCATTGAAATCACGTGAATGATTGGAGAGATCATTGCGAGCGAGTGAGGAATGACCGAAAAGTCATTTAGAGGTGGTTTGATTGGTGAACGGTTGGACTTACCCATTGCTGAGTCGAGTTAGTCTCTTCTGAGCTATCCTCTTTAAATTTCCCACCATCCTTCTATCTAACACCATTGAGCCATCTCCACCTTCCTCCACCATTTTTCCAAACATTGATGATCGTAGAACTACCATAGTTAAGTCCCCGCCACCCAAAATCCCTCTACTTCCTCCCTAACCTCTCTACCCTCCTTCAGTTTAGGAGATTTTAAGCCGATTGGCCTCTTCGCCATTGAGAATTTGGCACACTGGTTGCATCTCTGCTATTGCCACCTCTTATCAGTAAGCCACTCTCTCCCCCTTTTTGATGATGACAAAACACTGGGCATGGAAAAACTTTACAGTTATGTATATATGAATACTTAAAAGTATCAAAGTAACTCGTATATATCTTAAATTGATAAGTATCAACATGTATCAAGAATATATCAATAAGTATCAAGAAGTATCAGAGCTTTTTGTATCAGAGCCAATATTTGTCAAAAACTACTTTTGCTTTAGAATGTATTGGAGCCAATTAAGTATCAAAGTGTATCATAGCGAAATAAGTATCAAAAATATATCAAAACCAATTAAATTCTATTAATTTACAATCAAGAAAATATCAGAGCTAATTAAGCATTAAAATGTATTAGAGTCATGTTATTATCATTGATTTCCATGCATAACTGATTTCTCCCCCTGTTTTCCATATTTTCATGAAGTTTGAATTTTCTATGCACAACATTAATATTACTCCCCCTTTTTGTCATCAACAAAAATATTCTTTAAGCATCCAATAATTTTAGAAATAGAATAGGAAAATTAAGATATTTTGAGATAATTTCACCTTCTCTTTATATTCTTGATATTCTTGTTAACATTTTCTTTTCTTTTTCAAAGTCAATTGTTTGATATTAATTGTTGAGTTTAAGCTTTATGCATCACAGAAAAGTTAAAATGATAAAGTAAAATGCCAATAGCATTCAAACAAAGTACACATGCACACACACACACACACATATATATATAAGAGAATTTTAATACAAAGTCAACAAAATCAAGATCTACAAGGCCTAATCTTCTTATTCCTCACTGGAAGAAGAACCTATTTCTAAAACAAAAGATGATACAATAGTTTTCATGGGTTTAGGTCTGAGATCTCTAAATCTAGTCCTAGTGGGAGCTTTAGGTACATTAGTTTTGGCTTTAGGTTTAGCTCTAGGTCTAGCAGAAGTAGAAGTAGGCTCAGTCTTAACACCTCCAGAATGCATATCAGTCTGAGCAGAAGAAGGAGGTGGTTGTCTGGCATGTGATGGAGGCTGTCTAGGTCACGGTGAGGGCTATGGAGGTGGCTACCAAGAAGTAGAAGCTCTGGATCCCGAATGCACTCCAGTGACGAAGAGTAGAACCGTCCTCAACTCGGTCCCCATCCTCTGAACCTCCTGCTGGATACCATGTAATGCAACAGCCTGATCTCGAGCAAAAATATATATTGCTCCCCGAAGCCTGCCAAAGTCAGAGTGCAACTGTGTCAAATCTGTCATGTAGTCCTGTTGTGTCCTCTGACCCATCTCTACAGACTCCACTCTAAGTGTCAGCTCCCTCATCTCTATCCAGAACTCCTCTAGGCCTCTCTCGAGTATTTGGTGAAGATCACCAAACATCGATCTGAAAGAGCTAGTGAGGGTCTCGGTGAACTGTGAGAGCTGCTCCAAAGTGATAGAGGTCTGGTGGAAGGCACTGCAGATGTCGAAGGTGCTGAAGGTCCTGGTGATGGTCCTGGAGGAGTCCTCAGATTGTCAATCTGTCTATCCATCTCCTCCTGAGCTCCAGCCTCCACATCAAAAGAATCATCATCACTGCTAGAGTCAGAATATGTTTGCTCATCTGAATCCTCTAGTCTAGCAGTAGCTATAGTATTCGCAGCAACAATAGGCTCGGCCTCCTCATCAGAATCAAAATGATGTACAACTCTCTGACCATAAGTCTTCTTGACCCAAACACCCTATACTTGGTGGTATCCCATTCTCTCAGGGATTTCACCAAATACCTGTCAGTGTGGTGTAGGGATCGACTGTTTTCTCCTGTCAGATCAACTCCAAAATCCTAGAACAATAAAGTAAACGCCATTCCATATGGCAAACATGCCTTAGCCTTTCGGGCTGCATCTTGAATCTGGGTAAGCATAATAAATGGCAGATTGAGGGCCTCCTCCTCAATCATGTATCTCATAAATATCATATCTCGTTCGCTGACCCAGTCAAAATGACCTGTCCAGGATAGAAAAATCCTACTGATGATGTGGTGTAAGAGCCTCATTTCTAAAGATAATATGTTGGCCTGAACATTTGTTATTCCATCAACATTTCTCCTTTCCAGTACTGTTCTCAAAGTCTTCTACCTGTCTTTCAAATTCAAATAATACTTTCCATTGCTAGGCATTTGCAAAACCCTGCTAAGCCTATCCTCATCAACTATCATACTTATTCCCTTCACAGTGGACATTACATAATTCTATCCAAGTGACAAGTTTTCAAAAAAATTTCTCACAAGATTGGGGTAGGTAGGTATATTTAGAGAACAAAATTAACTCCATCATTGATTTTCTATCCATTCTCCGATTCTAAGTCCCAAATTTTTAAGAAATACAAAATCTATTTTCCTTCCACTAGTTAATGGACAATTTCTCATGAGAATCACTTGCCTTTAAGGTGCTTGCAGCTGAACTTGGGCTTCTTCCAGGTTTTCTTGAGGAATCGGCTCGTCCGCTCTTCATTTTGATCTCCTCTTTGCCTCAACTTTCCCAAAAGCCGTCTGACTGGATCTCTTTGCAACTGCCCTTCTTGGTGCCATTTGGTCAAAGATTATGGTGAAAAGGGAAGGATCGGTGGTTCTAAGGTGGAATATGCTGTGGTCCCCTAGGGCTTGGCTTGAAACAATGAAAGGGAAAGAAGTGAGGTTTTCTAAGTCATACGGGTTTTAAGTGAACCCGTCACTCGAGTCGACTTGACCTCGAGCTTCTCTGCTCGAGTCGGCTCGACCTAAAATCAAAAAAATGGTTTAAAAACTTAACAAAAAGATTTCTATTCCTTGGAGTGCACTAGATAAGGTGGTTATTATCCTTAAATTGATGATGGAGATTTTCTAGATATTTTTTTCTTAATTTTGAAGGAATTAGGTCAAGAATTCTAAAAAGGGTCACACAAACCTAACTCTCCTCTAATCATTTGAAATATATCTTCATTAAGTGGCTTAGTAAAGATGTCAGCTAATTGATTTTCAATTGGAATAAATTCATGTTCAATATTACCATTTTATATATGATCTCTAATAAAATGATACCTAATTTCTATGTATTTTGCTTTAGAATGCTGAATTAGATTCTTTGTTAGATTAATAACACTTGTGTTATCATATTTAATAAAATTTTTTGTTTGAATAATACTATAATCTTCTAGTTATTGCTTAATCCAAAGTACTTGAGCATAACAACTTCCTGCAGCCACATACTCTGCCTCAGCAGTAGACAGTACTATGGAGTTTTGCTTCATAATGTGCTATAAGATTAAGTTCAACCCTAAAAATTGACAAGTACCACTAGTACTTTTTTTATTAATATTGCATCCACCATAATCAGCATCAGAAAAATTAACTGAACTCAATGAAGATTGTTTAGAATACCATAAACCTAGATTACTTATTTCTTTTAAATATCTTAAGATTCTTTTAACAGCAAGTATATGTGATTTTTTTGGATTAGATTTTTAATTGTATCCAATTCCAGCTTTACTAATTGAAAATCTTTGATTGCTAATAATAACTCAAGCTTATTTAGAGTCAATTTATCAACCAAGGACTTGAGTTTATCAACTTTTTTTTGCAACCTTTGATTTTCTTTTTGCAAAGACTTATTCTTTTCAGCATATTCAATCTTTTCTTTTGAATAATTTTATAATTTTCAGAAATAGAATTTAATTCACTTTGCAAAACATCATATTTTTCAAAAGCATCATTTCTTTCTTTTTGAAGCATATCATATGTTGTTTTAAGATTTGATGCTTAGCTCCTAACTTTTTATATTCAGACATTAAATCAAAAAAAGCATCATTAAGTTCATCAAATATAAATTCTGAGTTAGGTACAGAATTTATCTCATTTTGTAGAACCATAAAGCAAGTGTTAGCAGTTTTTGATTGCTCTTCATTTTCACTTAAGCTTGAATCTTCGCTGTAGCTCTAAGTGGCTACCAATGCCTTCTTTTTCTTTTCTTTCTCTTTGTATGGCTTCCCTTGACCATATACTTTTTTTCTTTATCTTTAAATCTATCCTTTCCCATAAATTTTCTAAATTTTTTCATAACAAGGGCCAAGTCATCTTCATCTAGCTCCTTTTCGGATAATGAACCGGTGAACTCTTCTTCAATTTCTTTAGTAGCCGCCTTGAGTGCTATTGCTTTCTTTTTTTTCCTCTTCTTCACTCCGGCGCTTCAATGTGAGTTCATGAGTGATAAGTGATCTGAGAAGCTCTTCTAATGGAAGATTACTTAAATCCTTTGCCTCTTTAATTGCGGTTACTTTAGGGTCCTAAACTTCTGGCAAAGATCGAAGAATCTTTTGAACCATATCTGCATTAAAATACATTCTACCAAAACTTTTCAAACTATTAGTAATATTAGTAAACCTCGAAAACATTTCAGAAATAGATTCATGAGGTTCCATTTTAAACATTTCATATTCATGCATGAGCATATTGATCTTAGAGTTTTTAACTTGTGTTATGCCTTCATGAGTTATTTCAAGTTTATCCCAATTTTTCTTTGTGGAGGTGTTGGTGAAAATTCGGTTAAGCTCATTGCATCTAAAGCACAATACAAGAGGTTCATTGCTCTTGCATTTAACTCTTTCATTTTCATGTCATGGTCATCCCATTCCTCTTTAGGTTTTGGGATGTCTTTGCTATCAACCTTCTTCGTGGGTGTGTGAGGTCCTTTTAAGATAACTTTCCACAATTAAAAATCTACTACTTGAATATAGATCTTCATTCTTGCTTTCCAGGAGGTTATTTATAGATTGGCCTTCGACCAAAGAGGTACTCATAGGGTTTGCCATAGATCTTTTCTCTAGAAAAATAAATTACATAGACACTACTCTGATACCACTTATTGCCCAGTTGACCAACCCAAGAGGGGGGGATGAATTGGGTTTGAAAGTTTTTTGAACAAGTATATGCCTTTTGAAATCTTTATGTGGTGAGTGAAGTGCAAGAGGTATTGTGTGCGGAAGCTAATAAATATGCAAAGATGAAAACAATCACAAACACCACAATTTATAGTGATTCGGAATTAAAAGTTTAAAAGGCATAGCAGGCAGATAGAGTATATTTTAAAACTATTTTAAAGTACAACATAATGGAATACTTGGTAGATGATCAAGTCGATCTACTAATCTGTCTACAACAGAATCCGACATAATAAAAGTGCATGTAGAGTTATCAAGAGCAAAAAAAAGGAAATGATACATTACCTTTAACCTTTGGATGCAGGTGATGAAGAGTCGCTGAGCCACACAAATGTCTGGCCTCTACAGGTAGTTCACACCAGGGCTTGATCCCAATCAACTCTCTTAGAGTGCAAGCTCCTTAGGATCCTTGAGGCTGATCTTTTCCTTCCTTGGACCTGCAAGACTTTCTTGAAGCCGCCGGAAAATCTGGTTAAGAAATAATAGGGAGAAGTAGAAGTGGAACCCTTCCCAACTAACTCTTTCTTCCCAAAACCTTAGCTTGATTCCTAGGTAGGCTCACACCTAAAACCCAAATCCTCTCAAACCCCACTCTAAGGATACCTTCCCTCCAACTCTTAGAAAAGCCCAGCAAAAGTCAACCTCAACTAACTCTGCTGCTCCTACAAAGATACATATTTATAGTAGCAGCAAAGAGGGAGAGAGATATGGAAGGAGTGATTAGGGGAGAGGGTTAAGGGTTGAACTGAGTTAGCTCTAGGTTTATATAGGAGAAAATCTGCATTCCAAATAATGCATTCCATAAAAAACCTTGGAGCTAATTTCAGCCAAGATTTGAAATTTGAATTCAAAATTCAAATTGAATCTTTTAAAGGAAAGTGAACATGACAAATCAAATATAATTTGATCCTAAGCCAAATCACATTTGGTTTGACCGATCAGATTGCAATCATATTGCAAATAAGTCCTCCAAAAATTTACTAATCGAATTAGTGAAAAATCCTCGTCATAGCCAAGTGTTGACTTATGGAAGTGTTAACATTTGGATCATGGTCAATCATATTGACCCCATAGTGTTGCTAAATGATTCTCGATCATCGATCGACCTTTAGATCAGGTAGAAATCCCTATGGTGTGTGACCCCAAAGGTTCAAACACTAAGCCGGTAGCACTGGAACATTTTCAGTACCAGTCAAAGTCATTATCTAGCAATGATACCCGATGTTTGGATAGGTCGAAGATGCAGAGCAACTCTCTAGAACCTCTGGCATATGGTTATCGCATAATTTATCCCTTTGACATCATAATGCTTAGGATGACCTAGGGTTTGATTGCCAATCCTAATTTAGTACATCCAGATCGTGTCTCAACCTTATAAGTTCTGTGACCCCTCACAAAAACTATCATGGCCAAGGTTTTGCTAAATTGAGACATAGTGAGTCATTCACTCCAAACCATTTGGAGGGATAAATTCCATCTTGATCCACCACTGCTCCATAAGTACTTGACTGTATTCAGAAACCTTCCATCACTGGATTAGAAATCCAAGTAGTCCGATACCAAAGTACAGTGAGTTGCATGTAAGCTACCATGGTGACCTCAAGTCTGAGAGACACATATACCCATATCCCTTCGAGAGCAACCCTTTGGTAGAAGGGAGCTCCGCAGATGGTCACGTTCAGTGAGAAATCATACATTTCACCTGCATATCATATCAGTATCTATACACTCCTTAGTTAAGAGGACAACCAACCAATGTGACATACAACAACCTATGCTTGATACATCGTTGTCCTATAACAATATATCCTTTGGTTGTGAACCAGTTGAAGAACTACTCGATACATCCTCTTTGTATCAAATATAATGTAGCTCTAAGGACTCCATCACATAAAAACTCTTTTCAGAAAAATGCACATATAATGAATAGCTAAAAGAATAACTTTTATTCATTTAAAGAATTCATATACAATTATAAAATAGCACAACCATCTATACTCTAAATGATTGGCTTTAGAACACTATTCCCAACAACTCCCACTTGTACTAAAGCCAATCAATAAAGAATCTTATTCCTATTTTTCATTTACAATTGTTGAACTCTTGAACTTCGGGTTTAGTGAAGGGGTCGGCCAGATTCTCCTTTCCATCGATCTTTTAAAGGTCGATATCATCTTGTTCCATGATTTCTCGTACAAGGTGATAGCACCGCGGAATATGTTTGGTATGGTGATTGGACTTCAGCTTTTTGGCTTGAGCAATGGCTCCAGTGCTATCACAATACATCGGAACAGGACCATCTAGGGAAGGTGCCACTCCCAGCTCGCCTAGGAACTTCCATAATGACACAGCTTCCTTTGCTGCATCCAATGCTGTGATGTATTCTGTTTCGCATACCGAGTCTGTAACAATAGGCTGCTTGGAACTTTTCGGCAGATCGTTTCCCCATTTAGGATAAAGAAAAACCCTAATATACTCTTGTTGTCATCCTTATCTGACTGAAAACTGAAGTCAGTATACCCCATAAATTTCAAGTCAGATTCTCCATATATCAGCCATTGGTCCTTAGTATTTCGTAGATACTTAAGGATGGTCTTTACCACTTTCAATGAGCTTCACCTAGGTCAGACTGGTATTTGCTCACTATGCCTAGTGAGTATGCCATGTCTGGTTTAGTACATGTCATGGCATACATGATAGAACCCACTACTGAAGTATATGGGATTCTACTCATATGCTCTCTCCTCAGGAGTTATCGCATAATCCCTTTTGGAGAGTGTAATTCCATGGCCTATGGGGAATACCCTTTCTTGAAATTCTCTATGCTGAACCGCTTCAGCACAGTATCAATGTACGTAGACTGGGATAGTTCCAGAAGCCTCTTAGATCTATCTCTATAGATCTTCATACCTAGTATATAAAAGGCTTCACCCAAGTCCTTCATAGAGAACTGGGATGACAACTAGACCTTTATTCCTTGTAGTGCTGAGATATCATTTCCGATTAGAGATGGCAATGGGCCAGGTTCAGGCCGGGTGGATGACTATCCAAACCCAAACCTGAATACTCAATAAACTATCCAAACCCGGCCCAAACACTATCAGGACTGGATTTTTTTATCCAAATCCATCTCAATTGGGTATCAAGTAATTCAAGTTTACCCAGCCCGAACCTAATTGAGTTATATTAAATATTTTTTTAATTTTTGTTAACTTTAAAATCATCTACCATTTTATAAATCATATATACATTAAACAAATAAAATATAACCATATTTTTAGTTCAACAGTATTTAGTTTCATATTTAAAATAAAATTTAAATTATCTTAAATAAATAGAATTTAACAAGACTTAATTCAATACTTCTAAAATAAATAAAAATATAATATATATTAATTATATATTTAAATATTAAAATAATTCAGGTCGGGTTTCGAGTTGGGTGTATATCTACCCAGTCCCGGTACAAATCCAAAGTTAAACATTCGGGTTTTATCCAAACTTGGTCCAAACCCAGTCAAAGCATTGACACCCGGCCCAATCGGGTCGGGCTGGATCGGGTACCCACGGGTTTGAATTTTGTTGCCATCCCTATTTCTAATTAAGAGAATGTCATCCACATACAACACAAGGAATACAATCATAGAATCATTAGTCCATTTATAAATGCAAGGTTCTTCTCCGTTCCTAACAAAGCCATATGACTTGATACACTTATCAAATCGCATGTTCCAAATTCTAGATGCTTGCTTCAGTCCATAGATGGGCCTTTGAAGTTTGCACACCTTTGACTCATCTGTGAATGTGAACCCTTCAGGTTGTACCATATACACCTCCTCTTCTAGCTCACCATTTAGGAAAGCTGTTCGGACATTCATTTACCAGATTTCATAGTCAAAGTATGCCGCTAAAGCAAGCATGATCCAAATGAATTTGAGCATTGCCACAGGAGAGAACGTCTTGTCATAGTCAATACCATAATGTTAACAATACCCCTTGGCAACTAGACGGGCTTTATAGATCTTTACATGCCCGTCTGCGCCCCTTTTCCTTTTGAAAATCTATTTGCATCCAATGGATTTTATCCCCTCAGGTGGATCAAATAATGTCCATACATTGTTGATTTCCATGGACTCCATTTCGGATTTGATGGCTCTTAGCCATAGTTCAAAGTTAGACCTTTGCATTGCATCCATATAGGTGATCGGGTCCTCATTGTTCTCATTGAGTTCAATAGGATCACCGTCCTGGACCAAGAAACCATAGTATCTGTCCAGTCGATACAGTATCCTATTGGATCTCCTTAATGGTTCCTGCATGGGCTCTAGATATGATCTAATCACAACCGATTCTATGTTGTCCCTTAAGTGTGTCAATTCTTCTACTTGTTGAACTTCACTAAGTTCAATCTTAGCGGCTACAGTTCCTTCACTAAGAAACTCCTTTTCTAAAAAGATAGCCCTAAGACTGACGAACAACTTTTGTTCCTCAGTCAAGTAGAAGCAGTATCCCTTAGACTCTTTTGGACATCCAACAAATAGGCACCTGTCAGACCTAAGTCCAAACTTATCCGTTTCCAAACATTTGACATAAGCCATGCAACCCCAGAGTCGAAGGTGTGCGCATGTCGGCTTACGTCCAGTCCATATCTCATATGGGGTTTTGTTAACGGACTTACTCGGAACCCTATTTAAAAGGTAGCAGGCTGACTCTAGAGCATATCCCCAAAAGGATAGCGGCATAGAAGCAAAGCCCATCATGGACCAAACCATATCTAAAAGGGTTCAATTCCTCCTTTCAGATACTCCATTTAATTGATGTATCCCTGGAGGTGTCCATTGAGAGAGAATCCTATTCTCCTCAAGATATGTCAAAAAATCATCGAAAAGATATTCACCACCTCAATCTGATCGAAGAGTTTTGATATACTTTCCAATTTATTTTTCTACTTTATTATGATATCGTTTGAGCATTTCAAACAATTCAGATTTATGTCTCATCAAGAAGACATAACCGTACCTCGAAAGGTAGTCTATAAATATAATGAAATAATTATACCCACCTCTGGAACTAATATTCATAGGTCCACATACATCAGTATGTACCAGACTTAGAATTTTTTTGGCTCGTTCACCTTTTCCAGTAAAAGATGATTTTGTCATCTTTCCAAGAAGACAGGACTCACAGGTTGGTAGTGAATCATATTCACTAATCTCGAGAAGACCCTCGCTTTTCAACATATTTATATTGTTCTTGTTGATATGACCTAGCCTATAATGCCATAGATACGCTTCGCTAACATTATCTATCCTAAGGCATTTGCTAGATATGTACACTACACTAACAGGTCACGATAGTATATAAATGCCATTATTCATGTATCCATTCATCACAACAGAACCATTCCAAATAATTTTGCAAATATCATTCTTTATTGATAGTTCATAACCATACATTGCCAACTAGCCTATAGAAATGACATTTAAAATGAAAGACAGACAATAATGACACTCATTCAAAATGATTGTACAAGACTCGAAAACTAATTTGAGGGTTCCCAATGCCAATACTGGAACTTGGCTTCCATTTTCCATGTTCAAAGATCACTCGCTGTCGTCGAATCTCCTACTAACTTGAAGTCCCTGCAAAGAATTGCAAATATGAATTGGACTTCCAATATCCAATACCCAGTTAGTAGTTTTGCAGATAGAAAAACTACAAGGTGTTATCATATAAATACCTTGTCCAGCACTGCCATGCTGCTTCCTTTTCTTGGACCTATTCGGGTCAAAGGATGCAATATAAAGAGGTTAGTTCCTCTTCTAATGACCCTGCTTCTTATAGAAGAAATACTCCACCTAGCTCTTATTAGCCTTCGCCTTCTGGACTTGAATGAGCCCAGAAGCATTTTACACCTTCTTCCCTTTATTTCTCTTTTTTTCTTTCTTAAAGGGATGATGCCCTACAAAGGATCCTCCCACTAGATTTACCATCCCTTTATTGAGTTGGTGGTCTTTCTCATAAGTCTGCAGTAACCTTAACAGACCGTGGTAGTTAACTACAGGCTTATTCATTCTAAAATGATCAAGAAAGTCTAGATAAGAAGGGGGTAAGGAAATTCAGTATCGCATCTTTCCTAAGCTGTTCAAGCAAGGGACAATACATGATCAGTGACTGAGGCCCCATCAAGCATCCGCATGTTGTAGATAGCATAGGAGACCCTGTACCTCTCAATGTCATCTGGTGTATCGAAGGACTCCTTCAACTTTTGAAGGATCTCCTCTAGCTGAGCTTTCTCGAATTTGTGACTGAACTTATCGTTCATTGCTACCAACATAATGCATCAGACAGTGATCCTATTAGAGAGCCACTTCTGATAAGTGTCTCTGACAAAATCCCGAGCATTGGGAGCAGGGATTTCAGATACCGGATCCGATATCACAATAAGATTCGTTTATGCTTCAGGACAATCTTGAGCCTTCGATACCAGCTATCAAAGTTGGGACCCTTGAGCTTCTCATTATCGAGAAGAGATCGGAGCAACAAGTTGGTAGACATCTGAAAGAAAAACCAAAACTTATTAGTATATATGAATTATTAACCCCAAAACATGGGTTTTAGTCTAAAGGCCCTCCCACTATTTTATTCAGACTAGTAGCCTCTACCTCCAATCCGAGGAATTACTTTAATTCCTTAGTGTGTACTAGAACCCAATAGACAACACAAGAGCCCGACTTTGGCCGGCCCATCCATGTGCATCTAAAGGTAAATTCTTTAACCGATTACTTCTCCAAGTAACTTCTAGTATTTATATTTTGCTCCAAGGTACACTTCAATCGACTTTTGGGCCTCCTATTGAAGGTCCCGATTAGGTCTAACCATTAACATGACAAAATTCAATGCTTCCAACCAATGAATAGTCAAGCCCGACTTTCACCGGCCGACCTGACCATCATTAAGAGAGTCGTACTGAGCCATCATATTAAGAATGGTAATTCTAATAGCCTGATGAACACCCGATCTTTGGATCTATCGATGAACACCTAACTATTGGACCCATTTCATTCCACTTAATGAGAGGCTAGGACTCAGTTATCCCTATAACTTCATCCTTTTATGGACCTAATAATTTAGAGGGTTTAACTTTAATGTGATAGATGAAATAGATAAGAAGACATGGATCAACCTCCCACTAACTACATTAGTCATAAAAGGGGGTTTCTGAAACTAATGATCCATGGGCACCTAAAATCAATCAAGACTGATTAACTTTAGGTGACATGGGGTTAACATGAGTCTGTGAGCTACCCAATCAATTCTGATTGACCACATTGGCCAGGTAAGTGAGATCATGGGATGGGTTCCGCTATTAACCGTCTTGCCTTAGACACCAACCGGGTTGGTCAGGTAAGAGGTAGCCCCATAGAACCATGATCAAAGCCATACTTATCTTAGATACCAATTGGTTCATCAGACTCAATTAGACTAGCTTAAAGACTCGGACTGACCACGGAGCCACAAATCAGGTTCATTTAGATTTATGGACTAATCAATCTTACTATTAGAGAGATCGATAGAGAAGAAATCCTAACTCGACATTTGATTAGATTAGTTCTCTATTTGATTCATTCATCTAAACTTAGGTCTAACCCAATTAAGGACCTAATTGAAGCTAACCCATGACCCTTAAAGGTTATTGAAATGACTTAGAGTCTTTGAATCATATTCCTAGATCATTTTGTCATTCAAGGTAACTTAATTCTTAGTTAAGTTCAATAATCTTCATAAATCAAAATAATTTTAATTTATATTGTAAAACAAGTTTGCAAGCATATAGAATTTGAATTCACTATTTCAGGATTTTCTGGTCGAGTCGACTCATGCAGAATGTGAGTCAGCTCGTCCAGAACTAAAAACTGACAGATTGTTCTGTCTGCAAAGATGAGTCAACTCGAGTAGGGGTTGAGTCGGCTCATCCAGAACACAGAACAAACAGACTATTTTGTCTGCAGAAACGAATCGACTTGAGCAAGGATCAAGTCAGCTCGTTTGTCGAGGTAGAAAATAGTGACTTCAAATTCATGCATTTTACTTGAATTATTCAAAGTTTTTAGATCAAACATCCATAGATTAAAACTATTTTAACCTATAAAATCTCTCACTTTCTTCTTTATAAGGTCATGATGCAGCGACACCCTTACACACCATAGGAGAACCCCATTGAATGGGAAGTGATGGCCTTCAAACCATACTTCTCTCCTATGACGAGACAGCCATGGCAAATCCACCTTAATCCAAGTACTTTATGAGGAAAGCTAATGATATCTTAACATGCTACTATTATTATTCTACAGCAACCTGGCTCTGATACCAATGAAAGTTTACAAAGCATAGCAAGCAAACAGACTATATTTTAAAACTATTTTAAAGTACAGTACAGCGAAAGACTTGGTAGATCGATCAAGTCGATCTACCAATCTACTTGCAATAGGATCTGACATAATAAAAGTGCATGTAGAGATATCAAGAGCAAAGAAAAGGAAAGGGTACGTTACCTTTAACCTTTGGATGCAGGTGATGAAGAGCCACTGAGCCACATAAATGTCTGGCCTCTATGGGTAGTTCACACCAGGGCTCGATCCCAATCAACTTCCTTGGATTTCTAGCTCCTCAGGATCCTTAAGACCTATCTTTTCCTTTCTTGAACCTGCAAGACTTTTTTGAAGCCGTCGGAAAATCTAGTTAAGGAACAATGGGGAGAAGTAGAAGTGGAACCCTTCCCAACTAACTCTTTCTTCCCAAAATCTTAGCTTGATTCCTAGGTAGGCTCACACCTAATATCCAAATTCTCTCAAACCCCACTCTAAGGATACCTTCCCTCCAACTCTTAGAAAAGCTCAGCAAAAGTCAACCTCAACTAACTTTGCTGTCCCTACAAAGACACCTATTTATAGTAGCAGCAAAGAGGGAGAGAGATATGGAAGGAGGAGTGATTGGGGGAGAGGGTTAAGGGTTGAACCGAATTAGCTCTAGGTTTAATGGAAGAAAATCTGCATTCCAAATAATACATTCCATAAAAAACCTTGGAGCTAATTTCAGCCAAGATTTGAAATTTGAATTCAAAATTCGAATTTGAATCTTTTAAAGGAAAGTGGACATGACAAATCAAATCTAATTTGATCCTAAGACAAATCACATTTGGCTTGACCCATCAGATTGCAATCATATTACAAATAAGTTCTCTAAAAATTCACTAATAGAATTAGTAAAAAATTCTTGTCACAGCCAAGTGTCGACTTATGAAAGTATCGACATTTGGGTCATGGTCAATCATATTGACTCCATAGTGATGCTAAATGATTCTCAATCATTGATCAGCCTTTAGATCAGGTAGAAATCCCTATGGTGTGTGATCCCATAGGTTCGAACACTAAGCCAGTAGCACTGGAACATTTTCAGTACCAGTCAAAGTCATCATCTACTAATGATACCCGATGTCCGGATAGGTCAAAGATGCAGAGCAACTCTTTAGAACCTCTGGCATATGGTTACCATATAATTCATCCCTTTGACCTCATAATGCTCAAGATGATCTAGGGTTTGACTGCCAACCCTAATTTAGTATATCCAGATCGTGTCTCAACCTTACAAGTCTTGTGACTTCTCACAAGAACTACCCTGACTAAGATTTTGTTAAATTGAGACATAGTAAGTCATTCACTCCAAACCATTTAGAGGGGTTAATCCCATCTTGATCCACCAATGCTCCACAAGTACTTGACTGTACTCAGAAACCTTCCATCACTAGATTAGAAATCAGGTAGTCCGATACTAAAGTATAGTGAGTTGCTTACAAGCTACCATGGTGACCTCAAGTTTGAAGGACATATATATCCATATCCCTTCACGAGCAACCCTTTGGCAGAAGGGAGCTTCGTAAATGGTCACGTTCAGAAAGACGTTATATATTTCACCTATATGTCATATCAGTGTCTCTACACTCCTTGGTTAAGAGGACAACCAACCAATATGACATACAACAACCTACGCTTAATACATCGTCGTTCTATAACAATGTATCCTTTGGTTGTGAACTAGTTTAAGAATTATTCGATATATCCTCTCTGTATCAAATATAATGTAGTTCTAAGGAATCTATCATATAAGAGTTCTTTTCAAAAAAATGCACATGTGATGAACAATCAAAAGAATAACTTTTAATCATTTAAATAATTTATATACAATTACAAAATAGTATAACCATCTACACCCTAGACGATTGGCTTTGGGATACTATTCCCAATAGGAGCAACCCAGCTCCTACATCCACTACCCAAGGTACCACTTAGGATTTTCATTATATTTATAATAGAATAGAGTTGGTTTATTTTATACCGGGCTCACAAACCAAATCCAATCTTGGTTTACACCGGGATCACCAAGAACCCAAACTTAGTTTTCAAGGCTCACCAAAAACCCACTCTTAGTTATTCAATATTCTCATAAAAGTTTTTTTAAAATTGTTCAAATCTCTTATTTATAAACTTTAGAACTGATCCCAAGTAGATATGACTATTGTAGTGCCTTGGGAATTGAAATATAGCATTGAAGTACTTTTTGGATTCAAAAAATTAATTCTGGAACTAGCTGTTACTCACCCGAAATTGGGATTCGAGTTGGCTCGGTTAGGTCGAGTCGGCTCAGATTCTCAGACATGCTAAAATAGTACTCTGGTCGAGTCAGCTCTTCTCAGTCAAGTTGGCTCACCTAACTAGTTTTCTCAGAACTGGTTTTTGCTCACTCTAGAGGAGTCGGCTCGGTTGCTTGTTGAGTCAACTTGGATGACTGGTTTCAGAAAACTACAATTTTGGTACTATGGACGAATCGTCTATAACTTGGTCGAGTCGGCTCGGTTGCCTGTATGCCTGAAACCTTTGTACTATGCCAAGACAATGAGTCGGCTCTCTTGCTTGAGTTGGCTCGAATGACTTTTGTTCAAAAACTTTCAAACTTCTTTAGATTTCTTTCAAAGAGTTTCTAACTTCTTCTAAACTTAATCTAAGTAATTTAACTCAAAAAATTATATAGAAATGCCCTTTTTCACAAGTATATACAATTAAGTTTTCTAGGGCTCTTCATTATATGAACATTTTCACAAAGAAACTTGATATATTACAACAATTTCAGATTTGTAGGAAGAATAACTGTGCATTAGAATTATCCTACAAAAACTTCTTAAACATTCAAAAGTGTTAGAATCAAATACATACTCCAATATTTTATTATCATCAAAATCATTCCAGGGGTCAACACTCTCTCTTTCCTTTATTTTTCCTTTCTTTTTTTGGGTTTACTGCTGTGGTAGTAAGGGGCAATGCCCTATTCCTTTTTCCTCCCTCTTTCAGCTTTCTTGCTGATGGTTGGATCACCACCAGCCATGCCGGCTTTGCCGCCATGACCTCTTTGCCATCTCGGCCATGCCCGTCAAGCCACTCCTATCCTCTTTTCTCGTGCCTCCCTCTTCTATTTATGCGACAGGGAGGGTTAGCTTTGTTCAGCCAAATGGAAAGAAAGAAAGAAAGAGAAAAGAGAAAAGAGAAGAGAGAAAAAATAAATAAATATTGATGATTAAGAGAAAAATTCCTTTCTTTTCAAAAACTATTTTCAATTTAGACTATATATGGATTGGATCTAAATCAAATTATGTGCTAATCAACCCTACCCAAATCATTTGAATCTAATTAGCTACCTAAATTAAACCCTATATCAAATCCAGACCTAGACCTGACCAAGAGTCTCTCTCCTCATTCAAGTTTTTTCTTCTCAAATTGAAGGATTAATTAATAATAAACTTGTTCCGATAGAGTCTTTATCTCTTTCATTGGTAAAGGAGTACCGGACCTAAGGTTTAAATTATGTATCACTGGTAAAATCATTTTTTATAAATTATCTCTACTCATAGTGTATTTTGCTATATATAATCTAATTTAAAGATTGATTTATTATTGTGTTATATTACTCAGGATAAGTACATTATGTACTTTATGATTTGTTGAACATGCATATTTGATAATGAATTATATTGTATTGTATCAAAAATATGTTATTTGTTAATTCTAGTAATCTTTAGTTTGACTATGACACATGAGTTAGGATCTAGTCTCCTTTTGAATCTCAGTAGGTTGATCATTGGTACATGACTAATAGATAGTATATTATAATCAGGAGCTAGATTTCTTTTTAGCTTAACCAGGCAGGGCTAATCACTAGCACATGCTAAAGAAGCATATTTCTTCGTGTGATATCAAAGCTAGATCCTTTTGGACCTAAAGTGGGATGATTACTGGTATATGACCAATGAACAGTATGTATAGTCAGGATCTAGTCATTTTTAGGCTAGCTACGGACCGATCGTGGTCATAGTTAGAGAGACTAGGAGAGTAAGAGTGGATGATCAACCTTAGTTATATTAAAAATATATTGTAGTCATCTAATTAAAAATTTTTATTGATTAATCTAACATATCTCATTGGATTATATTTTATGGATAATCATTTAATTTAATATTTCATGAGTTAGAGGTTATGATAACTTATTGGGATCATGTAGCTCATTATATCTTTTTTTCTTTTCAGATGCTATGGAGTAGTCAGGCTTAGGATAGTACTGTGAGAATCTTAAGATCTAGGAGAAAATAAATTAGATTTTTTTTAAAAAATTATTGGATGCTATATGATGTATTATGTAACTCTTTGAGATTGTAAACTTCTCTTAATTGTCATGATTTATTATTTGTTCCTTTCTACCACTGCCCGATTAAATGATTTTGACTTATGAATTATTGAAAAGGTAGGCCATCTAATAGGATTAAATCCTAAAGAGATGTAGCCATTTATCATATACCTAGCTTGGGCCTCGAGCCAGGACATGATAGATTTAGTGGTATCAGAGTAGAGTTCAAGATTGCATGGCTTATAATAATTAGTGAGAGTGGGACAGAATTAATTAGGATATGATTGAATGAATAAAATTATTAGTAACTTAGCAAATTAAATTATATTGAATCTAACTCTTTTTGTGAAATAGGTTGTAATGGATTGAACCAAATCCATGAGGATGTCTAATATTGTGAAAAATTTTTATACTACAAATACATGTCGCACTCATCTGAATGGTCACACCTGTCGAACCCCAATACCTCACGAACTCAAGATGTCTCTCAAACAATTGGTGCTTCTCAACCTAATCCTTTTAGGCTACAGGTAGTGCTTCTCGAGTAGTTGGTACGTCTCAAGCTACCAGTACCTCTAGGTCAGCTTGTAGTCCATTACCATATCAGGATGAGAGCTAAACAATTAGCCTTCTTGCCAGCAGTATAATGCTCCCAATATCCCAAACAACAATCGGGGGACTGCCAATTCTAATGGCCAGGTAGCAAACCTTATTCAAGTTTTGATTGAATTTGTTCAGGAGAAGAGACAACAGGGAAATAGGAGCGGTCAATCTTCAAGGATGGATCGGAGGATTAGTGAATTCAAGAAGCTGGCACCGCCTACTTTTGAAGGCTCCATCGAACCTACCAAGTCACTAAATGGCTTAAAGAGATAGAAAAGACTTTTGCCAGCATAGAATGCACTAACCAAGAGATGGTCCACTTTGCTGCTTATCAATTGTAGGGTGAAGGTTTTGAATGGTCGGAAGCTATCAAAAGACAACATGGAATTGATAGGTCAATCACTTGGAATACTTTTTATCAAGAATTCATGGATATGTACTATCTTGAGAGCCTTAAATTTAAAAAAGAAAGTAAATTTACAAGGTTGATTTAAGAAAGTATGATAGTTACCCAATACGAGGCCAAGTTTACTGAACTGTTCCATTTTGCTCTGGATCCAGTGCCATGGATGGTGTCAAAGCCTAGAGGTTTGAAAAAGGGCTGAGACCTAAGATCCATGCTAGATAAGGCCAATACAATTAGTCTCATATCGAGATGTTATCAATAAAGCTAAAATTATGGAGCAAGAGTTAACAACATACAGCAAGAGAGGGAGTGGCGGTAGAAAAAGAGGCTAGATCTGATGGACATCAAGGTGGCCAATTTTCTAGCAATCAATCTAAGCAATTTGAAACTCATGGAAGGGTATTAGACCCAGTAGAAGAATGGACCCCATTGTAATGGGTGTTAAGGATTCCACTCAGAGCAAGATTGTTGTTGGTTTTTCGAAACTTGTTTTAGCTTATGGCCAGCAGGGCCATAAGGCTATGGATTGCCTATATCACTAGAACTTTGGATATCAACATCCTTTTCAGAATGTACATAGACTACTTGCTTAGATTACTCCAAATGCACCGACTTCTTTTCAAGACCAATCCTTAGGGAAGGGATATGGAGGACGTCAAGAGGAGAAGACCCAAGTCATGTCTATGCCATGACTCAGTAAGATGCTTAGGCATGAATGCTATAGTAACATGTATTCCAAAAATTTCTTAAGTTTAGTTAATTTAAGCTTGTATAATTTCTTTTGTTGAAGGTATTATTAATAATATTAGAACTTAAATCTTTGATAGGTATTATCAAAGTAGTATTTGCATATGCTTTTGTCTTATTTGACTCCAAGGCAATACATTCTTTTATTTCATCTGGATTTGTTGGAAAGGTTGATTTTGTGCCTGTGTCCCTGAATTATGAAATATGTGTCTCTACCCCGAATGAGAATATCATCATGGTGACTTGCACTCTGAGCATTGAAGGTCATGATCTTTGGCGCCATTGCCAGGGACTGAATTTTTCTAATCAAATTATTTATGGTTTGCAAGTTTTAATTAAGTACTTTGGTAGTAATTTTCTGCTGGTTTGTGGTTTATAACTCGAACCTCTCATTCAACTGAATTGAAACTTGATCCAGAAATAGAAAGGACCTTGCATAGATTAAGGAGAGAAGCTAGGCAAACTTCGGCAGAGCAAACTTCAACATCTAGGAGAGGACTTGTTTCTTCGCCAAGAATTAACATAGCCCTTGAATTAGATTCTGACAATGGTTCAGAAGTTGAGGAAGTCATGGCTGCAAATAACAGAACTTTAAAAGAGTTGGCTGCCCCTGATTTAAATCAATAACTTTTGTGTATTGAGTACCCTACTTTAGATGCTGCATTTGAATTGAAATTGGGACTAATATATTAATTACCCACTTTTCATGGTCTTGCAGGAGAGGATCCACACAAGCACTTAAAAGAGTTCCACGTGGTATGTACAAGCATCAAAATTTTGGTGACGTTACCTGGAAATTTGATAAAGACATAATTACACATTTTATTTCTCCTTATATTTAATTTATTGGTATATTTATTATCTCATTGTGATGATTAATGCATAAGTTTATATATGAGGATTAATTTTTAACATTGAATAATTTCGCCCCTCTAGTTTCTTGCAGGTTTTTGATAATCTTAGCATCAGAATTGGAAGAAATGGTCTTTAATGAAGTTGTAGGAGACATCCTAAGCTTTCCAAAGAGCTATGGTTCATTAAAATCTGAATTCATTTGGACCTCCAAACTATTCTTCAAAGTGATATCTAGAAACTGGAGTTTCTGTTTAAAGGCTGAAGCTTTGAAAGGGAATATCTGAGCTTCCAAGGGCCAAATGATGTGATCCAAAGGCCTAAACTCAAGTGCATTCGATCAGATACAAGTTTTATGAAGAGCCCAAGGTCTAAAAACGTAGCTATCCTATCAAAACAACTCAGGAAATAAACTCTATTTTAGAATGCTGGGCGTCGGTGCAGAAGATGGCTGAAACCAATTTCTGGCTAGTTGGAACCATTGGAAAAGAGCATGGACGGCCACCAGCGAAGTTGGTTTGGTGAAGTAATCCTGGTGTGATCTAAGGACCCAAGTGGGGAGCAGATAAGAGCGTAAATCTAGAATAGATTACTGGAAACAAAGTCTCTGTTTGTTGGAAGACCAAGGTAATGATTTACTGAATTTAAAAAAATGGAGATGCTGGAATACACAGTTGGGATATAGGAGAAAGGCTCGGAGCAGATGGACGTGGAATAGGTTATGGAGGTAGTCATGGAACATAGGGGTTTGTTGGATTTGTTGGGAGACTAGGAAGAAGTTTATCAAGCGAGGAGGCATGTTGCTAGCAAGAGTTCTGTTTTCAGCAGCAGAACGAGTTTAGAGTTTTGTTTTCGGAGAGGGGAACGAGTGCTGTAGCAAGAGAAGATAAGAGAGGAGTTCTTGGCTGCAGGGAAGAACACAGAGGAAAGAGGAGAAGTAGATTTGATTTCTGCTGGAAGAACAGGACATATTTGTTTGCTGCTACATTATTTCTGTTGGAAGAAATAGAGCATCTATTTCTGCTAGAAGGGAGAAGAACAAGATTTCTGCTATGAACTGGGAAAGGAAATCAGATCAAACTTATGTTATTTTCCTTTTCCATAATTGAGTAATTTCTTTGTTTTGATTCAAGGGATAGCTAGCTATGTTAGCATGGTTGTGAGGTTGTGATGTTAATTTAATATTATTCTTTTACTGAATATCTATGTTTCTTAATTTTTATTGTTGATTTATTGTATAGTTTAATTGATTAAGAGGCATATTAATTGATTGTCTACATGATTGATTACTAAACTAAGTTCTTAATCCGTAATTATTATGCAACTTGGTTAAGGAAGTACTTAGGCAAAATGATTATGATCCCAGTTTTCATCTTTGTCTAAAAGGAAACATAGAATGAATTAAATAATTTATGCTTGTCTAATTGTTGTTCATTCTTAGCTTCATCCTAGTATGTAATGCTATCAATGAATGCACGGGGATTATTTAATACCAATTGGTTCATTGATAAGAATTTAATTTGGACCTTGACTTAAATTAATGAAAGTAGGGATGATTATATTTATCTAGCTCCTAGGTAAGTCATTGGCTAAGTATTTAGAGAAAGAATAATATATTTATATACCAATGATCAACCTGCAACATAGCGTAAAAACCCCTTGAATCAAAACAAAGAAATTACTCAATTATGGAAACGGAAAATTATATGAGTTTGATCTGATTACCTTTCCAATTCATAGCAGAAATCTTGTTCTTCTCCCTTCTAGCAGAAATAGATGCTCTATTTCTTCCAACAGAAATAATGCAGCAGAAAATAAATATATCATGTTCTTCCAGCATAAATCAAATCTACTTCTCCTCTTCCCGCTATGTTCTTCCCTACTGCCAAGAACTCCTCTCTTCTCTTCTCTTGCTGCAACACTCGTTCCCCTCTCCGAAAACAGAACTCTAAACTCATTCTACTGCAAAAAATAGAACTCTTGCTCTGTTCTTCGCTGAACTCTCTTCCAGCAACACACCTCCTCACTTGATAAACTTCTTCCTGGTCTCCCAACAAATCCAACAAACCCCTTTATTCCATGACTGCCTCCATAACCTATTCCGTGTCCATTGCTCCGAGCCTTTCTCCCGTATCCCAACTGTGTATTTCAACATGTCTATTTTTTTAAATTCAGCAAATCATTACCTTGGTCTTCCAACAAATAAGGACTTTGTTTCCAGCAATCTATTCCAGATTTACACTCTTATTTGCTCCCCACTTGGGTCCTTAGATCGCACCAGGATTACTTCACCAAACCAACTTCGCTGGTGGCCGTCCATGCTCTTTTCCAATGGTTCCGACTAGCCAAAAATTAGTTTCAGCCATCTTCTGCACCGATGCCCAGCATTCTAAAACAGAACTTGTTTTCCGAGTTTTTCTGATAGGATAGCTATATTTTTAGACTTTGGGTTCTTCATGAAACTTGTAGCTGATCGAATGCACTTGAATTTAGGCCTTGGATCACATCATTTGGCCATTGGAAGCTCAAGACATTCCCTTTCAAAGCTTCAGCCTTCAGACAGAAATTCTAGTTTCTAGATGTCACTTTGAAGCACAGTTTGGAGGTCCAAATGAATTCAGATTTTAATGAACCATAGCTCTTTGGAAAGCTTAGGATGTCCCCTACAACTTCATTGAAGAATATTTCTTCCAGTTCTATGCTAAGATTATCAGAAACCTGCAAGAAACAAGAGGGGCAAAATTATACAATGCTGAAAATTAATCTTCATATATAAACTTATGCATTAATCATTACAATGAGATAATAAATATACCAATAGATTAAATATAAGGAGAAATAAAATATGTAATTATGTCTTTATCAATCTTGCATCTAATATGATAGTTTTAGAGATGAAGGATTTTGATATCATCCTAGGAATGGATTGGCTTGCTTCTTATCATGCCATAATGGATTGTTTTATGAAAAGAGTAACCTTCTAGATTCTAAGACAAGAACCTTTTAGCTTCATTGGCAATGGAGTGAATGTCCCTATCAAAATTGTTTCTGTTATGCAAACTTGTAGAATATTGAGAAAAGATTGTATAGGTTACTTGGCCAATGTCTTAAATTCTCAATAGGAAGAAATAAAGTTGGACAGTACTCCAATAATGAGGAAGTTTCCTGATGTATTCCTAGAAAAATTGCAGGATTACAACTTGATTGAGAGACAAAATTTTCTATTGATCTCATACCTGGTACAGAACCTGTCTCTAAAGCTCCCTTCGAATGGCTTCAGCTAAATTGAAGGAGCTTAAGGAGCAACCCTAGGAAGTACTTGATAAGAGCTTTATTAGGCCCAGCATTTCTTCATGGGGTGCTCTAATACTCTTTGTCAAGAA
This sequence comes from Areca catechu, assembly GCA_021397845.1. Lineage (NCBI taxonomy): Eukaryota > Viridiplantae > Streptophyta > Magnoliopsida > Arecales > Arecaceae > Areca > Areca catechu. Next base: position 7,971,418 of record CM038039.1, read on the forward strand.
GAAGGATGAAAGTCCGAGATTATGCATTGACTACAAAGAATTAAATAAGCTGACAGTTCAGAATAAGTATCATCTTCTTAGAATTAATGATCATTTTGATTAGCTTCAGGGTACCCAAGTATTTTCAAAAATTGATTTACTATCTAGATATTATCAATTAAAAATTAAGGTGGATGACATACCCAAAATAGCCTTCTGAACTAGATATGGGCATTATGAATTTTCGGTTTTGCCTTTTAGATTAACAAATGCTCTCATAGCTTTTATGGATATGATGAATGGAATATTCAAGTCTTACTTGGATCAGTGTATAGTCGTATTTATAGATAATATTTTACTATATTCCAAAAGTCAGGAAGAACATAAAGAGCATTTGAAAATAGTATTATAATTATTAAGGGAGCAAAGATTATATGCAAAATTAAAAAAGTGCCATTTTTGGCTTGAGAGCATCTCCTTCCTCGAGCATATAATTTCTATATGAAGATGGCATATTTGTTTACGCGATGAAAGTAGAGATAATTATAGATTGGAGTTGACCAACTAATGTGATAAAGATCTATAGCTTCTTTAAACTAGCTGGATATTATCAAAGATTTATGGAGAAATTTTCTTGCATGGCAGTACCTCTGATTCACAAAGAAAATAAATTTGAATGGATAGAAAAATATGAGAAAAGTTTCCAAGAGTTGAAGAGGTGTTTGGTATCAACTTCTATCTCTACCCTGCCATCTAGAAGTAGATATTTTATTATTTATAGTGATGCCTCTAGAAGGGGGCTAGGAAGTGTTCTTATTGAAAATAAGAAGATAGTAGCATATATCTCTAGACAGCTTAAATCCCATGAGCAGAACTACCCTACTCATGATTTGAAGCTGACTGCAATAGTTTTTGTCATGAAGATTTGGAGACATTATCTATATGAGTACCATTCAAGAATTTTATAGATCATAAGAGTCTTAAATATTTATTTACTCAAAAAGAGCTGAATTTGAGGCAAAGAAGGTGGAGCTGATTAAAGATTATGATCTGACAATTAACTACCATCTGGGTAAAGCAAATTTGGTCACCGATGCTTTAAGCAGGAAGTCCGTGGGTGGATAGCAGCTTTAATCACTTCATAGAAAGATATTCTTCAAGAGCTTGAAAAGTTAGATATCGATGTATGGTTGCATAATTATGAACTCCAACTCACTATTCTTAATGTGCAATCTACCTTGATTGATAGGATTAAAATATTCCAAATAAATGATCCAGAATTACAAAGAATCAGAAAGAAGGTACAACTAGGATGATATTAGAGTTTAGAATTCATGATGATGGATCCTTGAGGTTTGGAAATAGATTATGTGCTCCAAGTAATATAAATTTGAAGAAAAAAATTTTGATGGAGGCTCACAACTCGACCACATCGTGCATCCTAGGAGTGAAAATATATAGGGATCTTAGGAGAAACTTCTGGTGAAGTGGTATGAAAAGGGAAATAGCTCTATATGTTATTCAATACTTAACTTATCAGTAGGTGAAAGCTGAGCACCAAAGGCCAGCAGGATCATTACAATCCCTTGCTATTCCGATGTGAAAGTGGGAGCATATCATAATGGACTTTCTTTCGAGATTACGAACGACTCCTAGAGGATTTGATGCTATCTGGATGATTATGGAGATTGATTAAGTTAGCATATTTTTTGCCTATCAAAGTAAGTTTTCCTTTGAAAATGTTAGCTAAGTTGTATATAGATGAAATTGTTATACTTCATGGTATTTCAATGTCTATTGTATCTGATAGAGATACGAAGTTTGTCTTATAATTTTAGAGAAGTTTGCATCAAGCCATGAAGACCAAGTTGGAGTTTAGTACAACCTTTCATCCCTAGATAGATGTCAGTTAGAGAGAATAATTCAAACACCCAAAGTTATATTAAGGGCATGTATATTAGATTTGAAGGGACCTTGGGATGAACATTACCATTGGTGAAATTTGCATATAATAATAGTTACCAGGCTACTATTTAGATGGCTCCCTTTGAAGCTTTGTATGGGAGAAGCTGTGGGATCCCTGTATATTGGGATAATATTGGTGAGAGAAGCTTTAGGGACCAAATATTATTCAGCAAACTATGGATAAAATCTAGCTTATGAGAAAGCAGCTCCTTTCAACTCAGAGTCTACAAAAGAGCTATACAGATAATAGAAGAAGAGAATTAAAATTTCAAGTGGAAGATCATGTGTTTCTCAAAGTGTCTCCTACTAAGATAGTGATGAGGTTTGGGGTACAAGATAAGCTAAGCCCCCGATATGTGGGTCCTTTTAAAATCTTGGTGAAGGTTAGAGTAGCAGCTTACCATCTTTCCTTACCACTTTTTCTTGCTAGAGTTCATAATGTCTTTTATGTCTCCATGCTGAGGAAGTATGTATCTAATATTAATCATGTGATCTAGTTTGGACTGCTTTAGCTCAGAAAAGATTTGTCTTATGAGGAATGACCAGTGAGAGTTATGGATGGGAAGGAGCAGGTCTTGAGATGATGCATTATTTCTTATATCAAAGTGTAGTGGAGTAATCATTTAGAGCGAGAAGCTATCTGGAAACTTGAAGAGGTCATGCAAGCTATGAACCCGTAGCTGTTTCATGAACTAGGTATGTCAATTTCAAGGCTGAATATGTTTTTAAGTAGGGGAGGATGTGAGGCCTGGCCCCTATGCTCATTTTGGGCTAAAGTCGACAAGCTTTGCTGACTTCAGTTCAAAACTTCAAAAAAATTTGATCGAAATAGGAGATCCTATCCCTTGCTCGATCGAGTGTTGAAACTATGTGAACGATTAGATAGATCATTGCGAGTGGGTGAGGAACTGTCGAAGGGCCGTTTGGAGGTTATTGGACCAGTGAATGGCCAGACTTATCTGCCATTGAGTCAAGTTAATCTCTTCCGAGCCACCCCCTTTAAATTCTCCACCATCCTTTAATCCAACCACCGTTGAGCTCTCTCTACCTTCCTCCACCTTCTTCTCCAATGTCGGTGATCGTAAAACTGCCATAGTTAAGTCCTCGCCATCCAAAACACCTCCACTTCCTCCCTAACCTCTCTACCTCTTTCGACTTAGGAGATTTTGAGTCAATTGGCCTCTTCGCTACTAGGATTTTGGCACACCGGCTATGTCCCCACCATCACCACCTCTTGCCGATAAGCCCCACTGCTTCCTCTGTTTTCCCTTTGATTTTTTGGATTTACTGCTATGGCAGTGAGGGACAACACTCCATTCCTCTTTTTCTCCCTCTTGACTTCCTTGCTAGTGGCTAGACCATCGCTACCTGCACCGGCTTTGCCACCCTGACCTCCTTACCATCCCGACCATGCCCATCGAGCCACCCCTGCCCTATTTTTTCATGTCTCGATCAGCTATTTATGCCATAGGGAGGGCTCTATTCAACCAAATGGAAAAAAAAGAGAGAGAAAAGAGAGAAGAAAACAGCGAGAAATAGAAGAGAGAAAATAAATAAATAAATAAATAATTATTGATGATTAAGGGGAAATCTATTTCTTTTCAAAAACTATTTCCAATTTAGACTGCATGTGGGTTGGATCTAGACTAAATTTCATGCTAATTAATCCTATATAAATCATTTGAATCTAATTGGCTACCTAAACTGGATCATAGACCAAATCTAGACCTAGACTTGATTGAGAGTCTCTCTTCTTATTCAAGCTTTTTCCTTCTCATATTGAAAGATTAATTATATAATTAACTTATTTTGCTATAATCTTCATCACCTCCATTGGTAGAGTACCGGACCTAGGGTTTAAACTACATGTCATTGGTAGAATCATTTTCTATAAGTTATCTCTACTCCTAGTATGCTTTACCATGCATGATTTAATTTAAAAAAATTAATTTATCATTGTATTATATTACTCAGGGTAAGTACATTATATGCTTTATGAAATATTAAACATATATATTTGATAATGAATTATATTATATTGGATCAAAAATATATTATTTATTGATTTTAGTGCTTTATAGTCCGACTATGATCATATGAGTTAGGATATAGCCTCCTTTTGGATCTCTAGTGGGATGATCACTAGCATATGATCGATGGATGGTATATTGTAGTCATGAGCTAGTTTTTTTTTGGGCCTAGCCAAGCAAAGCTAATCATTGGTACTTGTTGAGAAAGCATGTTTCTTCGTGTGATATCAGAGCTAGTATCTTTCTGGACCTATAGTGGGGCGATCACTGGTACATAACTAATAAATAGTATGTGTAATCAGAATCTAGTCTCTTTTGGAACTAGCCACAGGTTGATTGTGGCAATGTTAGAAGGACCAGGAGAGTAAGAGTGGATAATCGACCTTGGTTATTTTGAAAATATATTGTAGTCTAATGTACATAATTTAAAATTTATGTTGATTAATCTAACTATCTCATTGGCTTATGTTTTATAGATAATCACTCAATTTTATATTGTATGAATTAGAAGTTATGATAATTTACTAGGCTCGTATAGTTCATTATATATTTTCTTCTTTTTCAGATGCTATGGAGTAGTGGGTTTGGGATAGTATCATGAGAAGTTTAAGATCTAGGAAAAAATAAGTTAAATTTTCTTTAAATAAATTATTAAATATTATATGATATGTTATATAACTCCTTGAGATTGTAAACTCCTCTTAATTGTCATGATTAGTTGATTCTTGGTTTTTATCACTTCCTGATTAAATATTTTTGAGTTGTAAATTGTTAAAAAGGTAGGCCTTGCACATTCAATGGAATTAAACTCTAAGAAGATGTAGCCATCTATCATTTACCTGGCTCGGGCCTCGAGCTGGGACATGACAAGAGGTTTCGAAAAGGCCATGAGCTACACATTGAGGAGGTGCTCGAGAGGAATTGGTGAGTGCATTGCCTTATTTCTGCTACCAAAATCTTGTCTTTGGTTTTTTGGGTTCCTTTTCCTTTGACTAGCTTTGGTTCCATCAATGTTTACCTTTGAATTGGACATGTGAAAGCGTTAGAGTTGGTTACCACATCCTCTCTTATGGCTTCTCCAACCTAAGCCCTAATTTCTCTCATGGCTCATCCAAAGAAAACCCTACTCATTCGTCAGAGCCTTCTTTTCTGGAGCACGAGTCACCAGAGTGCAACACCAGCGGTCACAGGTAAGCCCTCCCCTTAAACTTTTTTTGTGTTTCCTTTTTTTTCCTATCCTATTTTTGTTCTACTTTCTTCCCTCCCCTTTTTTCCCTTGATCCATCTCCGCATTTTTTCCTTTTCCCTCTTCTGATCTCTCCCGATCCTTGTTTCAACACCAGTAATTTTTCGCCACCACCAGTGGGAGCTAGCATTAGGGTTTCCGCTTCGCCAGGGTAAGGGATACATTTTAGATTTTGGGTTAGGTTTTGGGTTTGGATTAGGTTTAGGTTTGGATTTGGATTTGGTCGAAACACCTTAGCCCAGGCTCAAGTCCAATATCCATAGCCTGTGATCCACAAGCCTAAGCTTTGGTCCAAAATATATTGAAGCCTAAACCTATACTCTATAATCTAAAAACCCGAACCCAGCCTCACCATAACCATGCCTAGGCCCAAGCTCAATACCATGGGTTGTGATCCAAAGGCCTAAGCCCAAATCCAAAATGATATCTAAGCTAGGCCCAACTCATAACATAACCCAACTCTAACCCACAAAACTTGAACCAAACTTCCAACCTACATAAATCCGGGCCTAGGCCGACTGTAAGCCCACTTTTCATCAAATATTGGAACCCCATCCATGGGCTGACACCCACGAGCTCATACCCATCCACAAGCCCATAGGCCCAAACCTATACTTGGACCACACCCATGGGCCTGAACCCATTCACAAACCCGAACCCCATTATGAATCCGGATCTTTATCCTTTTTCAGTTTTTTTTCCTGTTCTACTTGTTCGGTTATCTCCTCTTTACTCATCAGAATACTTTATCTTCCTTCATTCTTCCTTTGTTCCATTCAAATCCTCTTTCATAATCTTGTTTTTTTTGGGGGGCATAAAAAGGCTACTGCATTACAGCAACAACCATTCTTGGATACTTTGGTTTGAAATTTTTTTTCTTTTCATAGACATGATGGATGACTGCTAAATTCTAGTAGCAATCTATATCCAAGTTCATCAACAATTGTGGCCGGACCTTCTGACCGCCCCTTCTCCCAAATGATGTTATAAAATATGAAGTGGAAGGCTATTGTTACTAAAACAGCAACCCTCCTAATAGTTTATGAGAAGGTTTCTCATGATGATACTAAAAACTACATAATTTGATGGGAAGAAATTTAAAAAAACATGATCTTACTCTGGCCACAAACTCCCTTACTCAAACAATCATTTCTTACTCTGTACCTAATAATAAACCGAAATATTCAATGAGCAAAAAAAAAAATCAACCCTAATTGAAAACCCCACCTTGGAGCCTCAACCAAAGCAACTAGTCCAGGAGCTCCCATAGATACCTTCTTATAAACATTTCCTCCATATCCTTTGTTATCCACAAATAAATGGCCCATCTAATCAGCCATCCCCACCATTTCCCTTGCCGTGTGCAACCATCATCCACAACCTCTACAATACCTTTTTTTTATTTTTTTCTTTCCTTCTCTCAGCATGAAACAGCATAGTAACACATCACTATACCTACTAGAGTAGACCATTCCTTCTTTTAATTACCTCTCAAACCTACTCTATTGACCTAATTAACCATCAGATTAACAAATCCTGTCCCTCTCCTTTACCAGATCTTTAGTGGACTCGTATCAAATTTTTTTTTCCATTTCACTTGTTCAGCCATCTCCTCTTTATCTGTCAGAGCACTTTACCTTTATTCTTCTTCTGTTCTATTCAAATCCTTTTCTATAATCTAGTTTTTCTTTTTTTTTTGTGGCACAAGAAGGTTGCTGCATTACAACAACAACTGTGCTAGGAAACTTTTGTTTGATTTTTTTTTAATATATTATCATGGACATGATAGATAGTTACTAAATTTTAGCGACAATTCATGTCCAACTTCATTAGCACTAGAAAGCTGCTATACCATAGCAGCAACTATGCTCCAAAATTTCTTTCTGCCATAGTAAGGCTATTGTATCGTAGCAATGGTGGCCGAACTCTCTGACTATCATTCACCCAAATGATGTTATAAAATATGGAGTGAAAGACTGTTGTTACTAAAACAGCAACCCTCCAATGCAGCTGACGAAAAGGTTTCTCATATGATGCTAAAAACTATATAATACTGATTGGGAACAAAAAAATTTTAAAAAAATATGTGATCCTGCTCTAACTACCATAGCAATTATAGCCGAACCCTTTGATTGCCCCTCCCCCAAATGATATTATAAAATATGGAGTGGAAGGTTGTTGTTACTAAAATAGCAACCCTCCTACACAGATAAGATTTCTCATATGATCCAAAAAACTACATAATACTAATGGGGAGCAAAAAATAAAATAAAAAATATATGATCCTACTTTGGCCACAAACTCTTTCACTCAAACAATCCCTTTGCTTTCTCAACACACCATGTGCAAGTCCACTGATGTGTTGCTTGCTTATCCCTCCATTATCGGGGTGCATCATGTGGAAGCCCACTGACATGTTGCCTGTTGAGGTGGTGCAACATTGTGTTGCTTGCTTATCCCTCCATTGTCGTGGTGCATCATGTGGAAGCCCACTGACATGTTGCCTGTTAAGGTGGTGCAACATTTATATATACCTGAGAAAAAAAATGAAAATGGGGGAAGGAGAGCAGGGCTGGAGAGGGGCAAGATTTGTTGATTTGATGGTTGATTAAGTCTTTAAAGTTTGGGACGTATTTAAATAAAAGAATGGTCTAGTCTGGTAGGTATAGTGACATATTACTAACCTATTCTTATAGCTCCTTACCATTCCCTGCCACTATGCACAACCATCATTCACAGCCTTTATAGTACTTTTTATTTGGTATAGCGGAATTGTCTATAAGAAGGCATCTACGAGAGCTCTTGGGCAAGTTGCTCCAGTTGAAGCTCGAAGACTACTATATCATAGCAACTATGGTCGGACTCTCTAACTGCCCCTCCTCCAAATGATGTTATAAAATATGGAGTGGAAGGTTGTTGTTACTAAAACAACAACCCTTTTATATTGTTGATAAGGAGGTTTTTCATATAATGCTAAAAATTACATAATACTGATGGAAAACATATTTTTTTTAAAAAAAAACTTGATCTTGTTATGGTCATGAACTTTCTCACTCCACAATCATTACTCAAACAATCCTTTCTTGCTTTGGTCTAAATAATAAAATTGAAACATTCAATAAAAAAAAAAAAAGAAAAAAAAAATCAATCATGACTGAAAACCCCACCTTGGTGACTCAACCGGGGCAACTGGTCCAGGAGCTCCCATATATGCCTTCTTATAGATAATTCCTCCATACTCTCTATCATCCATAAATAAATATCTTGTCTAATCCATCCTCCCCATCATTTTCCCTCACCATGCACAACCATCATCCACATCCTCTATAGTACTTTTTTTTCTTTCTTTCTCTGACCATGAAATACCTTGGTAACATGTCACTGTACTTGCCATACCAGACCATTCCTTCTTTTAAATATCTTCTAAACCTACTCTGAAGACCTAATCAACCTTCAGATCAACAGATCCTGCCCCTCTCCATGCCCTGCTCTCCTCCCACATGTCAGCGGACTTCTATATGGCATGTTGGAAAAGGGAGGGATGCGCTTCCTCCATACCCTCTATCATTTATAAATAAATGTCTCATCTAATCCACACTCCCCACCGTTTCCCCCCTCATGCACAACCATCATCCATAGTCTTTACGGTATTTTTTTTTTGAACTTTTTCTCTCAGCATGGAACACCTTGATGACACATCACTGTGCCTACCAAATAAACCATTCTTTCTTTTAAATACCTTCCAAACTTATTCTAAAAACCTAATCAACCATTAGATCAACAGATCCTACCTCTCTTCATGTCCTATTTTTCTTCCACGTTTTCTTTTTTTTTTTTTTCAAGCATATGGAAATATTGCACCACCTCAACAGGCCACATGTCAGCAAGCTTCCATGTGGCATGCCGAGGACAATGGAGGGATAGGCAGGTAACACATCAGCGGCTTCCAGATGGCACATTGGGAAAGTGGAGGGATGCACTTTAGTGTATAGGATAGACATTTCCTCTGTTTATGAACTTGTTGGATAGCTATTATTTGTCGTGCTTCAGTCAAATAGCCTCAAAGTCAGGTTGGATGTAGGGCTGGAACTGGGCCAGTCCAAAGCCCATCGGCTAGAACTAGGCCGGGCAAGTCCAATGGACTTTGGGCCAGTCCGAAATTGGGCCGAGCTTCAAGCTAGATTTTAAGAACTTTCGGGCCGAGCCCGGGCACCCCTTTAGTCTAAAAATTGAATGGGATCTATTTTAAAGTCCGAAGTCTGGCTCTAAAAAAGAGGGCATGGGGTACAAAACAGAATAACTAGAAAGCTATATCAGTTTAGGGTCAAACTTGATCTTGTTATGGTCATGAACTTTCTCACTCCACAATCATTACTCAAACAATCCTTTCTTGCTTTGGTCTAAATAATAAAATTGAAACATTCAATAAAAAAAAAAAAGAAAAAAAAATCAATCATGACTGAAAACCCCACCTTGGTGACTCAACCGAGGCAACTGGTCCAGGAGCTCCCATATATGCCTTCTTATAGATAATTCCTCCATACTCTCTATCATCCATAAATAAATATCTTGTCTAATCCATCCTCCCCATCATTTTCCCTCACCATGCACAACCATCATCCACATCCTCTATAGTACTTTTTTTTCTTTCTTTCTCTGACCATGAAATACCTTGGTAACATGTCACTGTACTTGCCATACCAGACCATTCCTTCTTTTAAATATCTTCTAAACCTACTCTGAAGACCTAATCAACCTTCAGATCAACAGATCCTGCCCCTCTCCATGCCCTGCTCTCCTCCCACATGTCAGCGGACTTCTATATGGCATGTTGGAAAAGGGAGGGATGCGCTTCCTCCATACCCTCTATCATTTATAAATAAATGTCTCATCTAATCCACACTCCCCACCGTTTCCCCCCTCATGCACAACCATCATCCATAGTCTTTACGGTATTTTTTTTTTTGAACTTTTTCTCTCAACATGGAACACCTTGATGACACATCACTGTGCCTACCAAATAAACCATTCTTTCTTTTAAATACCTTCCAAACTTATTCTAAAAACCTAATCAACCATTAGATCAACAGATCCTACCTCTCTTCATGTCCTATTTTTCTTCCACGTTTTTTTTTTTTTTTTTCAAGCATATGGAAATATTGCACCACCTCAACAGGCCACATGTCAGCAAGCTTCCATGTGGCATGCCGAGGACAATGGAGGGATAGGCAGGTAACACATCAGCGGCTTCCACATGGCACATTGGGAAAGTGGAGGGATGCACTTTAGTGTATAGGATAGACATTTCCTCTGTTTATGAACTTGTTGGATAGCTATTATTTGTCGTGCTTCAGTCAAGTAGCCTCAAAGTCAGGTTGGATGTAGGGCTGGAACTGGGCCAGTCCAAAGCCCATCGGCTAGAACTAGGCCGGGCCAGTCCAATGGACTTTGGGCCAGTCCGAAATTGGGCCGAGCTTCAAGCTAGATTTTAAGAACTTTCGGGCCGAGCCCGGGCACCCCTTTAGTCTAAAAATTGAATGGGATCTATTTTAAAGTCCGAAGTCTGGCTCTAAAAAAGAGGGCATGGGGTACAAAACAGAATAACTAGAAAGCTATATCAGTTTAGGGTCAAACTTGATCTTGTTATGGTCATGAACTTTCTCACTCCACAATCATTACTCAAACAATCCTTTCTTGCTTTGGTCTAAATAATAAAATTTAAACATTCAATAAAAAAAAAAAGAAAAAAAAAAATCAATCATGACTGAAAACCCCACCTTGGTGACTCAACCGGGGCAACTGGTCCAGGAGCTCCCATATATGCCTTCTTATAGATAATTCCTCCATACTCTCTATCATCCATAAATAAATATCTTGTCTAATCCATCCTCCCCATCATTTTCCCTCACCATGCACAACCATCATCCACATCCTCTATAGTACTTTTTTTTCTTTCTTTCTCTGACCATGAAATACCTTGGTAACATGTCACTGTACTTGCCATACCAGACCATTCCTTCTTTTAAATATCTTCTAAACCTACTCTGAAGACCTAATCAACCTTCAGATCAACAGATCCTGCCCCTCTCCATGCCCTGCTCTCCTCCCACATGTCAGCGGACTTCTATATGGCATGTTGGAAAAGGGAGGGATGCGCTTCCTCCATACCCTCTATCATTTATAAATAAATGTTTCATCTAATCCACACTCCCCACCGTTTCCCCCCTCATGCACAACCATCATCCATAGTCTTTACGGTATTTTTTTTTTTGAACTTTTTCTCTCAGCATGGAACACCTTGATGACACATCACTGTGCCTACCAAATAAACCATTCTTTCTTTTAAATACCTTCCAAACTTATTCTAAAAATATAATCAACCATTAGATCAACAGATCCTACCTCTCTTCATGTCCTATTTTTCTTCCACGTTTTCTTTTTTTTTTTCAAGCATATGGAAATATTGCACCACCTCAACAGGCCACATGTCAGCAAGCTTCCATGTGGCATGCCGAGGACAATGGAGGGATAGGCAGGTAACACATCAGCGGCTTCCACATGGCACATTGGGAAAGTGGAGGGATGCACTTTAGTGTATAGGATAGACATTTCCTCTGTTTATGAACTTGTTGGATAGCTATTATTTGTCGTGCTTCAGTCAAGTAGCCTCAAAGTCAGGTTGGATGTAGGGCTGGAACTGGGCCAGTCCAAAGCCCATCGGCTAGAACTAGGCCGGGCCAGTCCAATGGACTTTGGGCCGGTCCAAAATTGGGTCGAGCTTCAAGCTAGATTTTAAGAACTTTCGGGCCGAGCCCGGGTACCCCTTTGGCCTAAAAATTGAATGGGATCTATTTTAAAGTCCGAAGTCTGGCCCGATATGTTTAAAATCTGGCTCGAAGCCCGATCCAATTTCGGGCCGGCCCAGTTCCAGTCCTAGTTGGATAGAAGTTGAAACAAGAATCCCTCTGGGATGGAATCGAAAAGGTTGTCATTGGTGACCGCAGACTTCCTCGTGAGCTTTTGCTTGTTGGATTCCATTCAACGGTGGGACTACTCTGACCGGACAATTAGAAGCAGCCTCATCGCAAGAAAATGTCAAATTGGAGCCATATTTTGGTCGCAGGATTAGCTGATGGTGGGACAACGACTATTATTGTTTAAATATAGATGATGTAACGGGAGGCTTCTGGTAGCCTGGAACTTATGGCGACGTATTTGATGTTTGTTATGTTGAACCATGCGGTCCATGTTGTAAACATGATCTATCAATAAGAGCTTTCCCCTCCTCAAATTGCCGGTCTCTCACGTTCTTTCGACCTTGGTGGCAGAGATCAGGGGCAGAGTGCAAATTGGCATGGCAATTTGGTGCAGATGCACACAGGTTTGGGATATTGCTTAAATCCGTTTAAGCACAGCTCACGCCCATAACCAAAAGAGGGCATGGGGTACAAAACAGAATAACTAGAAAGCTATATCAGTTTAGGGTCAAATAGGCATTGGTTTTTCAAAAAAGAGAATGGAGGCAGATGGATATTGATTTATCAAAATGATATATCAAGGTGCAGAACCGATCCTATCGTAAATGATCGTAAGTCCAGAAAATCACCAGAGAATTTTAGTTCTGTCAATGTTCTATCAGAGGCTCGTGTGCATGTCCCGCTTTGGACATGAGATATACGTACACCATTTTTAGCACTAAATGGTGCTCAAAAGGCTATAGGATGAAAGGAGATTCCAAGACTGAGTTAGCCAAGTTAGCACAGAACGGTGGCAGAAAAGATGCAAACAACCTGGCTCTCTGCCTGATGATAAAGCTAAAGCAGTGCCTCTGTTGGTCTCGGGCATTCAACAAGGGTGCATGTTCAGTGGACTGGACTGGCTACCCACCAGCCAGTGAAGCTAAAGTAGATCTCAAATCTCAGCTGGAAGTAAAGACATAAAGGAGAGACCACCTCTTGCCACGAAGGCAGCCTTTCAGGTGAATGTTATAGTCTCATCATTGCATGTCCCTTTATTTTTCCTCTTCAATAAAATTAATGTTTTATATGAAAGATCTAATCTGTTCTGAAATATAAAAGCAGCTGCGTTTTAGTCTTCCCGAAAGGGCAGGTAGCATCCAGTACATAAAATAGTCTATCCAGCTTGTGTTATTATGTCCTTGACTTATACCAAAGAAACGCTAGGTTTGCATGCAGACTCTGAAACATTGTATGCTTTGAATGCTTCGATTGGAGAACTCACCGTTTGAGGGAGTGTGCCGGGCTGGGGTTGGTTAAGATCAAGCTATTCTCCACATTAAAGTAAATATGTCCGATGGCCTGAATGACAGTTTCATAGGTGTCAAAAGATCAGGTGTGGTTCTGAAGAAAGAGAACAGCAAGTGGAAGGCTTTTTCAGTAAAGAAGCATAGCTCATATTTGGTATATAATTGCAGTTTTAAAGCATGTTTCACCTAGCACTTATTCTTCTGCTTTTGCCTCATTTGGAAAAAAGAAAATTTGTTCACTGTAAGTAATCCCTACTCCCTTGCTTCTCACAGAATTCACTCCTTTATTCTTGCCTTCCTTGTTTCTACTTGTGTATAAGAACAAATATTAGAACTACACAGAAGAAACCAAAGGCATATCTCAGATAAACTACTAGTGAATCTCATCATGATGGACTTGGTCGGTCAGTCATACCAAAGAATGGAGGCTAAAGAACACCAAACTAAAATGTTAGAAAGGCTATGTTCTCTTTCCTGTTAATATATATTTTAGAAAGCAACCAGAATAAAAGTTTCCTGATAAGCAAATAGACATAATATAAATTATGTATTAATCACAAAGAATCTTAGAAAGGAACATAATTGTATCCGTGAGCTATTTCAACTACAATGTACCGGCTAATCTTCATACAGCAATCCTAATGACTTTATATTTGATAGATATCACCGTCCTAACATTCAGTAAAAAATTCAGGAATGAGGTACATACATGGAAAAAACCAAGTAGTGACATGAATGAGAATTTAGTGTTGCCCCAGTTGGCAGATTATTGATTCTTTGGGCGCCGTTGGTGCACAATCATTACACCTAGCATTATTCTAATGCTGAAACAAATCTGTGAATGTAGTGAACAGTTTGAAGTTCACCAATGTGCCCTCCATAGTTTGTAGGAAGTGCACATGCACAAGCTAACCATCCTATTTCATGAGGGAGACTTTGGGTAGAGGGCAGACATGTAGAATTCTGACCAACAATGCTTTAAGCATCCCTTTCTTGCTAGGACTCAGGCAAAGCACTTACTTTGTCCAAAAATGTCCAAAGAAGAATGCCAAGAAAGTAATTTTGTTGCATGAATTACATTAGTGCCCCAAAGTTTCTTTTTTGCCTGATGTTCTTTTAGTCCAAACTTAACACACATTCACATTTTATGGGTTACAAGCAATAGACATAAATAAACAGGTGTATTCCTATGTGCCCTCGGCAACCACCGCCCCGCCCCCCCCCCCCCCCCCCCAAGCCACCCCAAAACCCAAAAAAAAAAAGATAAAGGGAAAAGGAAAGAAATCTACAGAACATAATGCTAATGTAAGGCACATAAGACATAAGTAGGCAAAGATGTGTAATGTTTGTGCTTATGCTATGTATAATTGCAGGATACTAAACACATCCCCCAATTTTTAAGCAGTCGAGAAAAAGAGGGAAAATGGGGGAAAAAGAATAGCATTTAGTTTTGCATAATAATAACTGAACTATTGCATAGAAGTGCTTGAGAAAATCATAAAAAAAGGTATAAATACTTATTTAGTAAGTCAATATCCAATAGTTACACAACTATTAAGAATAAAACAATTAACAATAAAAACAAAAAAGAATAGCTTTAATTCCAGAAAGGTTATGACAACAACAGATCTAGCATTGACCAGACACATCCCTGGTGTATATACTTCATCAAAGGATATTGCAGCCATGTGCACCGTATGGGCATTTTAAAATATTTTTAAATTCCAGACAAAGTTGTACAAGAAAGAAGGTCGGCATCAAAGCCAGCCTTCTCTTTATAAAAGGCCCAGCATGCACCAGAAATGAGACATAGATCCAGCTGATCTTTGGCTTCCTTATTTCTTTCACATCATCCAATATGATTTCTCTCATGACAGTCTATCATGTTCTGGCAGCAACAGTGCCACTGTATGCAGCCATGATCCTGGCTTATCTTTCAATAAAATGGTGGAAGCTCTTCACCCCTGACCAGTGCACAGGGATAAACAAGTTTGTAGCCAAAATTTCAATCCCCCTACTGTCCTTCCATGTGATCTCCACCAACGATCCCTACAAAATGAACCTCAAACTTCTAATATCAGACTCGCTGCAGAAAGTAATTGCCCTCCTGGCCTTTGCAGTCCTAAGTAAAGCATGCTTTAGAAGCAGCTTGGATTGGCTAATTACTGGGTTCTCTTTATCTACACTACCGAACACCTTGATTATTGGGATTCCCTTATTAAAAGGCATGTATGGGGATGAAGCTGCCAAACTCTTGGGTCAGATCGTTGTCTTACAGAGCTTAGTTTGGTATACTCTTCTGCTATTTCTCTTTGAGTTCAGGGCTGCTAAGGCAATTGCAGCAAATCCAACTGACAGTACAGGTAAGAATCTGAACTATCTAAGATCATCACATTTTGAGCATCCTAATCAAGAAAATTAATAACAAGAGAATTGCAGTAAACCCAAACGAATAGATAATGTCCACTCTCACCAGACACTGCATTTAGTATAATCATCATCATGTCGGCTTGTATAAAGTACCAAAAGTTATTTAAAACACCATATGCATTGTTTAAAACATCATGTGAAATACTCTTGATAAATATGGATAACAACACAATGCACTAAGGATGTATAGATTAACATAAAGAAAGAACTTCATAACAAATTATATATAAGAAAGCGGCTATGCTCACATTGGTCCCTGGGGAGGTCCAATTGTCTCAAGTATTAGCACACAGGGCCAGACATCAATTACTCTATTCAGATACTTCATTTTAACTATTTTAGTTTTTGTGTAAGGGAAGGGTTCTTTAATGAAAGGATTCGAAATGAATCTTCAAGTAATAGGGAAAAAGAATAATAAATCTGAACTGCTGTCTCATCAGCACAAATTACTTTAGTATTTTACATTTACAAGAGTTCCATATAATCTATCTCATTGGCTGATACTCGATGATGATTATCACCAAACTTCCATTTTAAACCACATAAGGATTGACACTTTCTGGACAAAAGACAACAATCTATATGTTGCAAACAAGAATGCTAGGATGAGAGGCATAATTTCAGGCTAACCGTACAGCAATCCTGTTCTTGAGCTTTTATTAATGAAAATATAGATAGTCTCAAACACAGTTCACATATAACACACTGATGCCATATTATTTCTCCCATTACAGAAGTTCTCTTTTTCATCTTGCCACACAAGTCTGGCATACCATAGCATCCAAATGAACAAGCTATTCAAGGTTACACAAAATATTGAAACTTTATGTTTCATTCATGTAGACTTTAACATTATGCAACAAGAACTGGAAAGTTTAAACATAATTTCAAAGTTTTTAAGTCAGCCTAAGAGATCATACATCCCAATTGAGTCCAAAGATGGTAGTTATGTTTACTGAAACAAACTTGACAATCCATATCATCGTTAAATATAGAATATCATTAAGTATCATTTGGTCATATTAGACCTAACAAAATCAAACAATTTCAGGAAGATATTATCATATCTTCATATAGCTAGCAAAGTAGACAGGCGGTGACAGTATATTTTCATCATCAAGGTAACAAAAGATAAAGTTCCTTCTTGCAAAGACCTCAAGCATCATCAGGATGCTTCATATGAACAACTGTCTAGCAGTATTCAGAGCTTCATCCATAAAAAAGCATAACTACTACACAAGATTTTTAATAATTGTAATTATTAATTCAACCAAAAAGCATCTTTTCACAAAAAAATGTACATGATTTGATATGACCCAGTGATAGGCATGTTATTGTTACATTTACAATTAACAATCAGCAACTTCTTTTCTTTATGCAAATAACTCATCCATGAGACAATGAGAATCATAGGTAGCAACTGTCGAACCAACACAAGTCATCTAAGAAAATACATGCTATGCATATATGAATAAGAAAAAGGTTTGATTCATATAGGTACTCACTAAGAAAAAGAGTAACATTGCATAATCTAGCAAGAAAGAGGAAACCACAAAAGAACAACATTCCTTATTGATGAATTTATGTAAACTATTTTATCCTTTTAACACACTGATCCTCCAAGTGATTATAGGATTCAGTTTGGTCAATGCAACTGATACAATGAAAATTTCTGTAGAGCATGCAATCCCTCTGCCATTTTAATTCCTTCCCCTTTTCATTTTTTTTGGTTGTGTCATCAATATCTTGCTAAGAAATATTTATCTCTTTCATGATCTTGAAGGGGAACTGGAATCCTCTGGAGGAATACACCCCAGACCTGAAGAGGATGAAGTAAAATCCCTGTCCATAAGAAATATCAAGAGTTTGTTCATTCTTTGGATGGTGGGAAAGAAACTTTTGATAAATCCCAATACTTATGCAAGTTTAGCAGGCTTTGGTTGGGCTTTAATCAGTTTTAGGTAGGCTTCTGGGAGCATTTTTGCTCCTATCAGAGGAATTGAGTGTTTTTTTCTTTCTATTTATTCACATGTGCTTGGTACCAAAATCAGACAGCTGGATGGCATATTTTGCAGGTGGGGAGTAGAGCTACCATTAATAATTAGCAACTGCATATCAATATTATCAGATGGGGGACTTGGCATGGCAATGTTCAGCTTAGGTTGGTACTTAAGAGACAGTGACATACCCACAGCGAATATTGGAAACAAAGACATTGTCTGGACTTTAACATTGGGTTAGTGGTTACATGACAGGCCTTTTCATGGCATCTCAGTCTAGCATCATAGCTTGTGGGACTCGAATGATGGTTTTATCAATGGGATTAAGGTTCATAATTGGACCAGCCTTGATAGCAATCCCTTCCTATGCTCTTGGAATGAGGGCAACATTGTTAAAAGTGGCAATTGTTCAGGTACATTCACTTCACAATACACGTAACACATGCCACATGACAAAAGGCAGATATATTTATCTATATCCAGCATTTTGAGAAAAGGAAAATAAACATACCTGAGAACATTCAGGCATGTACATGCACTCACATAAAGGTCCATATACTGTATTACCTTTTGTTGGGTAAAAACTGTGGTTTTATGCAGGCAGCTCTTCCTCAAGGAATAGTAACATTTGTGTTTGCTAAAGAGTATGGCATGCATCCGGATATTCTGAGCACTGGGTAATCGATGTTCTTACATACATTATTCTTAATTATAATTGTTTATTCTTAAGATAAGCTGTAAGTTGTTTCTGAGATATGTATATTGTGATTGTAGGGTTATTGTTGGCATGATCATAGCAGTACCAGTTGCACTTGTGTATTACTTTATTCTAGATGCTAGTTAACTTCTTTATCTAAACATATGGAGTTCCATGTTCTTATAAAAGGAGCAGAAGCATAGCATGGACTCTGGATGAAGACAGCAGTGACCAAAATTCTCAATTTTCTGACTTGTAAAATGATAGAAGAAGTATACAATCACAGTACGATTAAGAGGTAAGGTGTTTCACAAGATTGCACCAAAGATATCTACCTTTCCGCTCTACAGGTACTCTTAAGATTCTACTTTGCCAAATCCATTCAGGGACCTGACCAGCAGTATTTTCTGTGGTATGATAAGATTTATAAATGGTGCCCACCAAGGAGGGTGATGCACATTTGTTGCAGTGGAATGATAGACTCAAATTGGCAGTCTGCAGAATATCATGACAATGAAACAGGACAGTTCTCTTGTACTTCTAGTGTCGAATTTCTTATTAATTTAACAGAAAGAAACAATTTCCATAGATAACACAATGTTGAACACACTAGGCATAGGCCAATTACAAATATTGTCCCGCTTAATATAATATGTAACAAACTACAAATAAAAGGATGGATCCACCAAAATGAGTTTTTCAGTAGCCCTGACAGAAAAGTTTCATAATCTAGAATTGCTATTAGTTTCAATAGTGCTACTGCTTTGTTCTGTTTGAAACAAAACAAAACAGCAGGAGACAATTTCTAGATTTTTCAGAACCCATTTCCCAGAGTATACAGTAATGTTTGATTTCTAAGAAAATAAAAAAAAAATACAATAATCTTATTTAAAAGCATCCAAGCTACACTTCATGAATTTTGAAATAACCTCTGTTTCTTGGAAAAACAGAAGTTTTACATGAGCCTTTTAATTTGCATGTGAACTAATTCATTGCAATCAATGACTACAATATGGTCACACCTCATGCATCTACAGACATATATATATTGCGTACATTCTTCCTTGCAAAGCTCATGTAAGTTTACAGAAATATTTCATTTTTACACAATTAATGCACTACAGTGTCATCTCTTCTCGTTGGAATAGTGAGCAAGCAACAAAAAATCAAGGACACCAACTATGCACACCTCTTATTGAGCAGGTGGAGGATGGTGGATGTGTTTCCCTTTTAATGCACAGCCCATACAGATGATGCCAGGCCTCCAAGTATTCATTCTTCCAATCCTCCCTCAGCTCTGCAGACTCCCTATACCACTGCCTGCGAAGTAATGATTAACAATGTCTTAAAGAAGATAGCAAGTCTGGAGACTGACTAAAAAGTATGCTTAATCTATTAGCAGATAACAACTAGATTATATAGTCAATTATAAATTCTTTCTATCAATTATCAATGGTTATCAGGATATCAACCCAGTGTGGAAAAGCTTAAAAATTATAAATACGAATAAAAGAGAATGAAGATACCCTAAAATCAAAAGGCACAGTGTTATTCCATCAATGGGAGGTACTTGACGCTAATTACTGGCAATTTATATCCATTATAAACAAATGAAATTGTGCAACAGGGCTGCTCTTGCAAATACAATCTTGAATGAAGCCAGCATTA
This sequence comes from Areca catechu, assembly GCA_021397845.1. Lineage (NCBI taxonomy): Eukaryota > Viridiplantae > Streptophyta > Magnoliopsida > Arecales > Arecaceae > Areca > Areca catechu. The sequence goes on from CM038039.1 coordinate 7,991,699, forward strand.
TTTTGATCAAAGGAAATGTTGTTTCAAGTATTCACTTGAAACTTCTTTTCTTTGTTAAAAAAATAAAATGATGTAACATAGACAAGCTCCAAGTATTATAGTTCATGAACAATCCAGTTATGATATTGTTGTTGGAAATTATAAACATGTAATTTCATATATAAATACATTTAGAACACATTTTTTAATTTATAATGTGTGGGAAATTGGGGCTGCTCATTCTTCAATTGTGCCCAGAGTCCAATTATCAGAATTCCTTTTATACATAGTCTGAACAAAAGATGTAAACTATCAGCAAATGAAACTTATTGAGTGATATGTTCCTGATATATTTTAATAAAAAATATAAATAATAGGAGAAATTGGAAGAATATGGATGCCTCAAGGGGATCCGGACCTCCTATAAACCACTTTGAGGGCGTTAAACCTCCATTGGAAGCAATGTCTCTTCATTATCCTCTGAAGCAAGCTACAATCATTATTTATAGAACTTCTTAACATAATATGGAAGGAAAATAGAGACATGACACCATAAATAACCTACCCGAATCCCTTGATTAATGGAAATTCAAAATATATTAAAAAGGAAAACAGAGATTCGTATCAATGAGAATATCTATCGGTCCGGTATGCAGAGACTAAATTTCCTAACAACGTTCTTGTGTCCCTCTCGACCTAAATAATCGATAAAACTACAGGCACTCTGGAATGGGGAAAAAAAGAGTCTGGAAGAGGGGAGTCCCCTTTTCTATGTGATTTCTCGTACAAATCCACAATGAATTAAATGAATAAATTGAGACCCGTAAACTAGAAATATTGGAAATTTTACTTCTTCATCTCGACTCACGATGCCGTTAAGGTGATAAAAAGGAAGAAATCCATATGAAGTGCTCATTCAAATGCATGAAAGAGTTTTGATTAAGATATATAATAGCCCATACAAGAACAAGGTAAACAATTTGAAGACTTTGAGCCATTCGAGCCTCGGATTACTTCAAAGAAATCTTCGAATCAAGACGACATACTAAATCCGCAGTTTCGAGTTGGGTCCAAGCTTCTTACTTGCAGACGAGAGAACAGTTGAGGAGATCGACGCAGTCGAGCTGCGAGAAGATCCGGGAAATGACATGGGCCGGGGCCCGGAGAGCCGGCGGAGGGGTGCCCTCGTCCTTCCCACTCTCCCTGACTCCGTCGGAAGCGAAGCTGGCGACGACCTCTTCCCGGCCATCTCCTCCGCCTTCCGACGGCCTCATGGCGAGCTCATGCGCCGGTGAATCACCTTCCCATGGGCGTCTTCTGTTTTTTTTCGACAAAATCCCATGGGTGTTTTATCGGGTGCCATGGAAGGATCAATTGGAGTGCCAGGATGGATGGAATATTCGTCCATCTTTGGTGAAACGTAGGCGGATAGGTGGGTTTTTTTTAAAATATAGAATAATTTTATTAAACTATTTTAGTGAAAAATATAATTATTATCAATTTATAAAATGGTCAATATATTAATTTATAATCTTTATTATTTATAATTATCCAAAAATATAAAATTTAATTCAATTAATTAAATTTTATAAATTAATTATATATGGATGAATAATGAATTTATTTTTATATATTAATCATATAAATAATAAATTAATTTATAATTTAATTTATATAGTTGATTAATTTTATAGAAATAGTTAACTATTAAAATAGCCCATATAAATTAAAAGTAGAAAACAATTATAATTATTTACTTGTAATCATGAAAATTATGTATTAAAATTAAATAATTATTAATAAAATTTAATAGTATAAATAAAATAAATATATAAAAATAATGAGAAAATGAATAAATATTAGAGTTTTATCAAAATTAATGAAGAATGATTTATCAATATAGAAACCTATTTATATAAAGCACTTCATCCCTCCTTCCAAATTTAAAAGGATACAAATTAGTGGATCAGGATGGATGCCAGTCTTTCGTTTTTTAATCTATTATTTCTAAGATTTTGTGAACCAAAATATAAGATCTAGCCCTTCTTTGCTTGTAAGATATAAAGACTAAAACATTGGATTGAGATTTGGACTTCTTTTTTAAACTCTCTACATGCCCATTACCTTGGTATTGGTGTTGCCATTGGTATATTCTACTTTGAGGTGGTGCTTTGATTGGGCCGAGCCGGTATTCCACAAGCAAAACTTCAGAATTGGACATTAAGATTCATTAGATAGATTCATAACTCAAAATGGTCCTCCTGCTTCTTGGAGTGAAATATATATAATTTGGATTGATGAGTTTTTTCATTATGCAAGGTTCATTGAGAAGTCTAGATTTTCTAAGATATGTATTTTACTAAATCGAGTGCTATACAACTTGGAATGCTTGTCATATCATCTGTCTTAAAGATGGAAAGTAATTATTGATCATCTTAGAATTTCTAATAATATCACTTTTGATACTACCAAACATAGGATGTCGTAAGATTAATGATGGACGTTCAGTTTTGAGATGAACGATGTGGCAGCTATCCAGGGTTGCACAACCCTTAAAGCATAAAATATATACTACAATGGATCTCAATTTAGGTGCATTGATATCAAGTTAAGTTTATGTAGAATCCAAGATGAATGATATAACCACTATTCAGGGTTGCGCAGCCATCGAAAATGCAAAACATACACCGCAAGAGGTGTAGTGGATCTCAACTTGGGTGCATGGATATTATGTCAGCTTTGATGCATGAATTTTGATGCAGGCTCTCCAAGAGGCTATTAAGAACACCAATACACCAACACAAGTAAAAACCAAATTGGTTTAAACCATGTTATTCCTTGTCAAGAAACTGATCTCAAACATTCTGGAGAGATTTGGATATAGCAGTGCCTTCTTTATTGCAAGGAGATATCTTGCTATCCTACTCATGCTATAGTACATAATTATCTTCCTTATATTATTGAAATATTTTTAATTTGCTATTATTGTGCTGTATTTGAAAACTAGAACAAGAGAATCCTGGTCGAAGTAGAGTGAGGGGTCCAATGACTTTTGGAACCAAGCTAATGACATTTTTATATATCGATAAGTTGATCGACATGCATTTAGCAACATCCTTGCATCGATTATAAATCAAGAAGTAGATGTTATACATACATACATGCATTTATACACACATGTACACACGAGTGCATCGATGTGATGATGTCCTCTTGAGATATGGCTCTTGAATAACTTTAGCATTAATATTATTTTGAAAACAAGATCATTGAAACCTTAGCTGAAATCAGGTGAGGGCAGCAGTTGAATCCAGGTCATTAAGCTAGAAATTTGGTATTTACACACTAATGAGTCGATAAACAAATATCAAGAATACTTGTGCATTTGTTATAAGCCAAAAATAGATGTCACTGTATGTGGTCCTCTTTTGATGCGTTGCGCAAAATTTAAAAAAAAAAAAAAGAAAAAAAAAAGAAGTATATATAGAGTAACATCCTTTGAAATCATGGATCACTCATATATAAATATATTGGCCCATCTACTTTGGAAAGGCTCGTACATCTTTGTTTTGAACAACAAAAGGCTACTCTATCCAACAAAAAAATAAAAAAAAAACACAACACAACAACAAAAGACTTGCACATCTTATTACAGTTCCGGAACGTTAATACCAATTAAAAAAAAAAAAAAAACATAGAAATTGAAGGCCGTAGGATGAAAATACTGTAGCAGGAGTCGAGCAACCTCGGTTGGGTAGGATAAACATTCTATGTCCTGCATCTAACCACTATGGAGTTGGACATCCATCGTATATATATAGATCATTGTTTGGTTGGGGGGGAGCTCCTCCGGCAGCACCTTGCTCTAGAGCATATAGCTGCCTTATGACCTCTTCCTTTTTGGCTTTCAGGGCGTCAATTTTAGCGTCGATGTTCTGTAGCTTCCTCCTTAGCCTGTGTGGATCCGTGATCTTTTCCTTATCCTTTTTCTTTCCTTCGTTAGCCACCCCTTCCATCTCTCTATCATAAAAGCAAAGCTCAATCTTATCAGTCCAAATTCAAATGCTTCCTGTTTATTTTAAAAATTCTCAAGCCTTTTATCTCGTTTCATATATGAATACATTCATCTTAATATTGGTCATCTACCAAGAAAACAAGATAGCAAAGAATAAAAAATCACAGCCACGACCACCACAATTACATGGGAGAATTTATCTTCCATATATATATATTTTTTTGGGTGACCATGTCACAAGGATGATATAATTTGACTTAACAAAGGGAGGTGCAGGTACGTACTGACCTTTCTCTTCTCAAGAGGACTTTCTAACTTATATATCTTCGATATGAGGTTGGAGGCCAACTCCAAGATCTCCACGTATTTATAGGTAAAGCGAAGAGAACCTTCTTTCCAAGTTCGGACGTCCAACTCTTGCATATGGGGACGCAAATGAACCTTTCGGCGAGAAATAAGCATGCCCACAAGCAATGGGAAGTGGATTTGCTTAAGATCCGGAGATCTGTAACTTATTAATGGTTGGAAGCTAATGACTAATTGAACGTACGGATCGAATCCACTTCCACGGCGATGCAACTTGTGATGAATTCTGTGTTTATGAACTCAGTTATATCTGTTGAAATGGTCATGCTTCCCATGAAACTTGTCCATATCACGCTGCGCTTCTCTTGGATCTAATTGAAGCCTCTCTCTCTCTCTCTCCAGTCTCAAGTTTGGGACCAATCGATGCGCATCGACTCATTCACGATGAACTCGTGTTGCCACAAGTGGTGCACCTCATACTTGGAATCTATCACATCATTACATATTATATATCTAGATTCTAACACTTAGAAATTAATGCACTATCGAAGATAAAAACCTAAAATATTTGGTTGCTGGACAGAGGAGTATGACTATTGGATCAAGTCTTTTTTGCCACACCATTCATAAGTCGACGGGAGCCAGACAAGTGCCTGCTGCAACTTCAGGCACTTGTGATGGAGCAAATCCAGCTCTTTTATCAATCATGTTGCTCCAATAGATGCACGCGCGTCATGATATGAACAAAATGCATGCTTTTTGACCCATTCCTGGAAGCTAAGCCATTGTAATTTCACTCGGGATTTTCGACAAACAGATGTCGAGCACAAATGCAACCTGGAGCTCCAGCATAAGATGCATAGCAATGACCTCTCACACAAGACTGCAGCATTTTGACGGCTACCAACTAGTTGATCAGTCTTTACTTATAGTACATGTTTTTGTTTCGTTCACGGCTACCATGGATTTGTGGAACCCATGACATGATTGGTTCGATAATGTTCATGCTTCTTTCTCCGTGGATATTGGATTCTCGTGCAGGAGAATAAATCATGCAGCAGATTGGACTGCATCCCATGCGACCAATCACACAGGAGTTATCTTGTGGGATCCCACCCAAGTCTTCCTTCTTCCCTTATGAAAATTTTGCGTAGATGTACTTACATACATCATCCATAGTTTATACATTTGGGGGTACCTTTTATGCGGAAGAATAATTCACCTCCATTGGCATGGTCAACCGATCATGCACTCGTTACTTTAAAATTCATATAAATCGATGAAATAAAAAATATATATATTTTAATAAATCAAATAATTTTATTTTTTAAAAAATATATATTTAAAAAGTTAAAAAATAATGTTAAGGTGGTGGTCAGGTTTAGTCTCACCTTCCAAGATACGATAATTTCATTAAATTCAAAAATTTTTCTGATCCAACCAACAATATTATTTATTTTTTGATAAAAATATATAATTAAAATAATAATAATAATCTAATAATTTTTGATGATCAAGTAAAATAAAATAAAATTTATCTATATTAATATATGGAATTGAAAGTCTTTGATAATAATTATAAAATAACATCTCCGGGATAAATATATGAAGCATGTAGTGTATATATATATATATATATATACAATTTTTTCCAGGTTACTCTATCATTGAAACTGCCATTAAAATTATCGGATTATAACTAATAACACCACCAGCCCTAATAAAAAAATTGGAGTCGTCTCAAATTAAATAAAAAAAAAACTGTATATATCTCTCTCTCTCGAACGCGCTGCCATAAAAAAATATTTTAATCTTTTTTTCAAAGAAAAAAAATGATAAGCAAACACATTTTTTCAATAACACGTACTCGCCTTTCATCGCATTCGGCACCACTCAAAAGTCAAAGTCCGCGCATGCGAGCGCACATCACGAATAAATGGGAGTGTATTCATAACCCCGGAAAAAAAATAATAAGCCTTCCTGATGCCGTTCCCTGCATGCCACATTGTCGCCAGCTATTATTGAATCCCTTCAGAGATTAGACGGTGATCGATAACTGGCATCCAACGATCAGACGGCTAATACGTGATATACGACGATCGACCTCACCAAAACGATGCGATGAATCTATACTCGCGCATGATAAAATGAAAGCATATACGGAGGAAACCGATCCCAGCGGTCCGAAAAAGAGGATCGCACTACTTCGACGGATGCAATTTATTGAGAAGCCAACATCTCTGGTACGAGAAATTCAAGCACGAGAATTAGGGTTTTTTTAATTCGGCCCTTCCGTTCCACGCCGCCACCGTTATATAATTATCCCAATCTCTCTCGACAAGGAACGGCCTTCTTCTCCCTTCTCTGCCTCACCCTTCTTTGGAATTATTCCGGTTCGTGTGATCTCGACTGAGGGAAGATGGGTCCGGGTCTCTATTCCGAAATCGGCAAGAAGGCTAGAGGTTTATTTTTTTCCCCTAATTTTCTCTGTTGTTGTGGATGATTATTTGGGTTTATCTTTGATTTTGAGCGATTTTCTTGATTTCCCCTGTAGATCTTCTCTACAAGGACTACCTCACGGACCAGAAGTTCACCGTCACGACCTACACGTCTAATGGAGTGGTGAGCAATTTATTTTCTTGTTTCCTTTTCGTGTCAAACTTGATCTGGAATTTACTCTGTGAGGGTTTGCGTACACGTTGCAAAATTACCGTTCCTGCCATATCAACGTATTTTGCAGATTTTTTACGGATTTATTCTGTTCTTTTTTGGCGGATCTTCGTATTCCCCCCCCCCCCCCCCCCCATCCCGAGTGTTATGCGATTTATAAAATCTTTAGAAAGGCAAAAGCGTGAGCAAATAAGCGAGGAAACAGATCGGTGAAGAAATATATAGATCTTTTTATATAACTATAGTTACTAGTTTTTTTATCCTTCGTTTTCTAGCAGTATTTATGCTATTAAGATGTAGTTACATTCTTCTGAGTGAGATTTAGAGGTAAAAGAGTCTGTGCTAGGATATATTTGGGGAAATGCATGTCTTTAGATTTTGGAACCTGTGGTTTCAACTATCTGCAATAAATGCTCTCAGTTGGTTGGAATTCATTTTTGTCTTTCTATATTTTCGGTTAACTGGTAACATGATTCCTGTTAAGATGGCTCTCTCTGTGCACACAATTTATGGTTTTGTACTGTATGTTTGTGACTAAATTAAAATAAGTTGCCAAAAAAATTTAGGGAGAGGATTGTACCTAAATCTGTGGGTGGACTTGACATGTTATTGAATCACACATTCTATTGAAAATTCAAGAAGTTGAATGGTTACATGGTTAAATAAATAATCATTTGTGTTTGACTCTCTTGTAATCCACACACATGTTTAACTGTTGATATCTCACTTGCAATATCTGAAGAGTCACTTGACAGCATGCAACACCATATTTGAGACCAACATAGAAGAATAGTTGGTTTAAAATCCAAAACTTTTCAAACATAAGTCAAACCCAGTTAGGTTGCAGCAAATCAGTGACAAAATATGCACAAATATATTAATCTTAATCTTGGAACAGGATGTAACACACACTTGATGAGGTGAGGTTGATCACCCAAACAAATTCTTGACTTAAAGAATACTTGTATACCTGAAAATGGATTAAGTATCACAAAGATTTTCTCCCTTCAGACATGTATATGTGTCTCGTTGTGATAGGAAAATCCATCAAGACATGGAAATCTACCGTATGATCTGTATAGATTTTTCACCAAAACAATGAAATTAGTTAAATGATATCACATTTAGTCAGTGCTTATTGATCTATTACAAACTAAAGTTTATGACAGACGTAGATTCACAAGAACATAATTGACCTTATGCATGCTAATGTTGTGCATCACATGCTTTGGTTCACAATTATATTCAACGGGGAAGATAATAATCCCATCAATTTATCAATTGGAGAAATAGGAAGGTATAGGGGAAAGGAAAGTAATGAAATGAGGAAGCATGATAATTTAGCAAGCCAATTGTGCACTCCATGAGAAGATTAGATCTCATCTTGTCAGGATGGATAACCAGAGTGCATCTGCGAAGGGAGTTCATCAATTTCCACAGTTAGTAGGTCGGTCTAATTAAGCACACAGCACTATATTGGCATCCATATTACATATGTTTCTGCTATTAAAAGGCCAGTAATGAAGAAATACCATACAATCCCATCAAAAGCTATTATGGACTGACTAATCTTAGCAGAGATATTAGCTAAGGCATAATTATTAATATCCAGTGGCATGAACTTGTGGTTCTTTGGGCTAGCCATGAGTGCTAGATTTAAGTTTCTATCACCTCTGTCTCCTTTCACTGTGGCATAAGCTTTACAAAACCATGTCAAAAAGGTATTTAGTGCATCCCTAGTTTACAGCGACAAGCACTGCATGTTCGTGATTAGTTAAAGCCATGCATCCCGATATGTTGCCTCATTGTAGTGAAGCAAGTTCCTGTAACTTTGAATTGCTTTTGATGCCCTTCTTTTTTTGGTGGTTTGGTTTTATATTCAATATCATTTTGTTGAACAGTTTTCTTGTATTATCATTCCTGCACATGAGTTCACTCACTTTTTGTGGGTTGCTAGCTGCTGAGTTACCTTGGATATGCTCTTGATGACCGAGGAAACTGCATTTGTCTTGATTGGTATATAAATTTCTTGTTATAAGCTGTGAATGAATATTCTTTTTTATTTTTTGCATTGTTATGTTTTCACGAGTTCACATACTAGTTACTGGCTGTCAGTTTTTATCTGGTTCTATTTGCCTGACTGCTCAGTTATGTATTGATGTTTATTTTTTAATGTTTTTTCTCCTGATTTTTATTGTAAAAAATGGAATTTGGTAAGAAGTATGGCGGATCTGACATGGTGTTTTGGTGTTCATCTATGTGGAGAATTTTATAATTGTTTAACCATTTGGCTGGCTAAATTCAAGTATTTTAACCTATGTATATCCTAGTATGTTTTCATGCATTTTCAATTATCTTGACATATCTTCAGTTTTATACATTAGGCATTTGCAATCCAAATCTTGATATTCAAAAGGCTACCTATATCTTAGTTTGTTGATCATAACTCTAGGAAAGCACATTTCTGGTGTCAGCAAGGACAATCCAGCTTTTAACTTAGCCTGAAGACACATGGAAATGTTACTGTTATTGCCCATGAAAGGGAGTGAAACTGGTGTTCAAATATATGAATAGAAATAGGGAACCATGGGAGTCAATTTCTGAGTTCAGTTTGCACAGTGTTTCATTTTAAGATTTCACAATCACATTGCTTGCAACCAGTTTTTTATTTGGCATAAGATGCATCTTTTATGTATTACCCAGCAAAATCCCTATGTTATGACATCCCATATCCTATTCTGGAAGCCTTAATGGAACACATGAAATGCAAAGCGAAATAGTAGTTTCATTTTTTTCTGGTTTATTTTTTTTAAAAAATGTGATTATTGATTTTCTGTGGAATTTGGTTTTTAAATGGAACACCTGAAATGCAAAGCGAATTAGTAGTTTCATTTTTTTCTGGTTTATTTTTTTTAAAAAAATGTGATTATTGATCTTCTGTGGAATTTGGTTTTTCTCTGCTTTTTATTGATGCTTGTTCATTTCTGACTGTTGTTTCTACTTCTTTTGTGCTACTTCTGTTTTTGTGTAATTTTAATTTCGCTGTGTAATGGGAACTTGTTTATCTGTGGTTTTCACAAATGGTTCTGTATTGCATTGCAGGCAATTACAGCTTCGGGTACAAAGAAGAACGAGTTTATTTTTGGTGAGATTCAGTCTCAGCTGAAGAACAAGAATATCACAGTTGACGTGAAAGCAAACTCAGATTCAAATGTGAGACTTATTTGTTGTCGTTCTTCATGAATTTACTCAGCTAATATGTTTCTTCTCAGGCAGTATGTTTTCTTATTTTTTGTGCTTGGGTATGTTGTACTATGTTACATTGTTTATTACCATTTGTTGAGATGTACACAAAAAACTTACATTACTAAAAAAAAAAAAAAAAAACTTAGCTGATATTGAATGTAATGGAAAGTAATGATCATTGAAACAAATCACATATTCCTACTGAAACCGCTGAAGTCATTTCACATGACGATATGTATATGCAACTTGGTATTATCCATATGATATGACGCTATGCAGATTGGAGGCACTTACCGCTGTTTCTGGTTTTTGCCAGCTGTTAACAACTGTTACAGTTGATGAACTTGCTACGCCTGGATTGAAGACAATATTCAGCTTTGTTGTCCCAGATCAGAGATCTGGAAAGGTACAGGAACCTACACGTTTTGCCAACTTTGGATAATCCTTGTTCAATTAAAAGATTTTTGGAGTGATGTTTTTCTGTTCTTGGTGGGGTTGTAGGTTGAACTTCAATACTTGCATGATTATGCTGGAGTCAATGCAGGTATTGGATTGACTGCCAATCCCATTGTCAACCTTTCTGGTGTTGTTGGAACTAAAGGTCTCTCTGTTGGTGCTGATGTATCATTTGACACTGCAAGTGGGAACTTCACCAAATACAATGCTGGATTGAGTGTCACCGATGCAGATCTTATTGCTGCCCTGACTTTGTAAGTTACTTCTTAAGAAAGGATTGCCATTTATATTGAGAAATTTGTTTGAGGACGGTGAGAACAGAATATGCCGAGTGGAACAAGCTCTCTGAATTAATATGTGTTTGGTTGTGTACTGTGATATATTGACTTTAAAAAAAAAAAAAAAACTGTTCAGGAACAACAAGGGAGACAGCCTGACTGCTTCCTATTACCACTTGGTGGACCCACTGTCAAACACGGCTGTTGGGGCAGAGATCACCCACAGCTTTTCAAGTAACGAGAACACCCTCACTTTCGGGACGCAGCATGCGCTAGACCCTCTGACTCTGGTGAAGGCACGCTTCAACAATTATGGCAAGGCCAGTGCCCTCATCCAGCATGAGTGGAGGCCTAAATCATTTTTCACCATTTCTGGAGAAGTTGATACCAAGGCCATTGAAAAGAGCTCAAAGGTTGGACTATCCTTGGTGCTCAGGCCATGATGATAAAGTTTTGGACACCATGAATGTACTTCCATTTCGGGTGTGGTGGAATGGAATAAGTTGAACAAGGACCGATGCTCCAAATTGTCATGGTGGCCTCCTTTTGAGACTCTTGGAGTACTTGTTTTGTTAACAGAGCTTGTTTTGATACCTGTCCTGTACGAATAATTTCTTGTTCAGTGACTTGGGTACAAGTTGAGTTACTGTCTCATGCATTTTTTTCCCTTCCTTTACCCAGTGATTTGAACTGGCTCTGAGCAAAGATTAATATGAATTGTGTTCTTGCTAATGGTTGTTTTGTGCCTGCATTGTTGTTTAAAAAAGGAAAATTGCATAAGAAATATTTGACTGCCCTCCTTGGTAGCTTTGTTGCTTCTTAACTCCTTGGTGGCTATGTTGCTTCTTAACTGTGGTTGTTTGGTTGATGGCAGGTGTTTGTGCATTTGTGCGGAGAGTACTTATTGTATAAGTTTAACGCAGCTTATGAAGATCTGGTTGATAGCTATTTCGTGGATCTAAAATTGCTACATGGTTGTTAGGGGTTTTGGTATGCCTAGGAGTTTCTGTTTTGTGGTATATTAAGGAATATTTTAATCCGGTGCTTCTTCCTTAGGTGAAGGCATTTCGGGTATGTTGTAAAGTGCCATTCTTTCTCCTGCATGGTTTGAGCCTTTCAGAGCAAGGAAACTCTCTCCCCCCCTCTCCGAGACTTGGTGTGCTTCTCTGCATTGTCTTTTTTTATTTTTCCTTCTCAGCTGTAGGTAAATGCATTGTCTATCTTCTTCTTCCTTCTTAGCTGTAAGCATGTTTCTCGTAGTAAATGCTTTTCTGGAAGAGGTTCCTCTTTGCTTAGCTTGGTTGATTCTGGATAAGCATGGTCCATCCTCGTCTCTAGCTGGAGTGGTAGAAGAAGTGGAAAAAACGTGGCTTGTGAATGTGTTTTTTTTTTTTTTAAGCTCATACCATCAGTCATCGATCAAATTAAACGCTTTTTTTTTTTTTTTTGTGTTTCTTGCACTGTAGGGAGGAATTCCGCCGATTTGGCTTAAAGAAGATTTGTTGCAATGTACCTCTATAGGAACCAACAATAGAAACGGTTGCACTTAGTTCGTTGAGGCCAGCATTCGCTTCCTCAGTTTGTAACGGCTTCCCGAGGAGGCATTAGAATAACGGTTCCATTTCCTGCATGGGATTCTCGCAGCCATCAATTTCGCATGCATTAGATCAGTTTACAATTAAGGTAAACTACGTCATTTTTTAAAATTTTAATTAACTGTGTCCGGCGTACGATTGTAAGAGCGCAGGTTAAGTCACTTCCATCTATTCCGTATGATTCTCCATCTATTCATGGAAGTACAGGTTCTTCCCAGCTACTGAATTATATATACATCACTTGCTAAAAAAGTTGTTCTTCCTATTAGTATTAGATATTAGCCACTCGTTGCCTCTAATATGTTGCAACATTTACGTTCTTGATGTTTGTTTCAATTACAGGCGATTTTAAATTTTCCAAATTTTATCGTTTTGCTGCTGTGTTAAACCTATACTTCCCGAATTCAATCGAAAGTCTCATCGCCAAATCCTCGAACAAACACCAAAAGACACTGGTATTTGCTTATTATCCGGCATAATAAATAGTTCACAGAACCTAGAATTTGAAGTCTATTAAAAGTTTTTAAACGTACCTTAAAATGAGAGAGAGAGAGAGAGAGAGATTCATCGAGCGTGGATGATGGAATTCTGTAGTACTATTCAATATAACACACAAGTTCCACACTTCTGAATCATTACACACATATAACAAACTGAAAAGTTTAACAAAATTATACACATTTTGAAATGAAACCAGAACCAAAGTCCTCCACAACATACCTACATAATGCATTAAAACATTGGATTTTCAGTCGTGGGCGGTAGTTGCTTGAAGCAATCCATCCCGAATCTGTGTGGCGACATCACGAACAGCACCAGGTCCATGAGGAATGAAAACAGCCGAAGATTTGGAGGCTGCACCAATCTCCTTCATAGTGTCGAAGTACTGTGTGACCAAGACCATGTCCATAACATCTTTTGCAGTGGTCCCTGGCACATTGACCGAGAAGCCAAGCACGCTGTCCCTCAGTCCATCTACAATTGCTTGGCGTTGGCGAGCAATACCCAGACCTGACAGATACTTGGATTCAGCCTCACCCTCAGCCCGTTTGATTTGGATGATCTTCTCGGCTTCTGCCTTCTCATTTGCAGCCACCCTTAATCTTGCAGCTAACATGAGGCAAGAGGGAGTACCAAATGGTTGACAGATAATGTCAAAATCCAGTTTCCTTGGTAGTATAGGAGTAATTAATATCACCAACACATTTTTCAAGATCATAAGATGATTATCAAGCTGCCTACAAGTCTTCCATAAAAGTGACGGTTTGTTTTTTTTAAGAAATTTATCGCACGTAGTAGGAAAGTGTACAAATTGCCCGCATCAACAAAAATATGTCGATCAAGTAAAATAAAGTAAAATAGCAGCAGCATGAAAGAAAGGGAGTGCCCATGTGTCAAGCAAAGGAAAAATAGAAAATAGACATTCCCAATCACAGTGGCATGGGATGCTCGGTTAATCTTTTTTTAAAAATAAAAAATTAAAAATTTTTAAAAAAGTTTTGGTGATGTTCAAAGAATTAGAGAACGCTATAACAAAAAGCATATCTACACTGATTGCATTTATTGGTCATCTAATAATCATTTTTTATAGCTTTTGTAAGGTCCAAATATTAGAGAACACCATATCCGATAGTATATATACCTGCATTGATTTCATTCATTGCTCGCTTCACATGTTCATCTGGCTCGATATCAACAATAAGTGTCTGTACGATCTCGTATCCATAAGCCGACATAGCCTTTTCAAGTTCCTCTTCTACAGCTTTTGCAATATCATTCTTCTGCTCAAAAGCATCATCCAGGTCGAGCTTTGGGACACTCGCTCTGATCACTAAAGGAATGAGAAAAGGCATTGTCAGTTCCTTCTGGCAACCGAGAAGAAGAATAAGAGAAAAGACATGCTGTATTGTCTGTAAGTTGAAAATGTCAGTATAGTTTCTTTTAGCCTGGGCAATTGCTGGGATTTGGTATCTTCCTCCTAAAAGCACTAGGAAAACCAGTTTATGGTACTTATTTGAATCAATAATCTATATCAAACAAAGAGGATACACAGAGTAGAGTCACAATTACAACCGCAAAGGATTTTATGCTCGGTAAACTGTATCCACTTTAAAAAAAGGAGACATAAATACAGCAAAAAACTAAGCAGCCCTTTTGATGATGCCTGCTAAGCTCCACTCCTTGAACTTAATCCAGAACATTTATGCTAGTTATTTTCCACCATCGGTAGGCAATGAAAATGGTCTCAATGTGGTTTAATACTTAATGCATGGACAAACAGAGTGAAGGTTTTCCAACTTCCAGCGCACATACCTTACAGCTCAACAGGCCCTAAAACAGCATTCATTCCCGCAAGAGTAATAAAGACATATCTAATCATAAAAATCCAGCAAGTTGTGATTTTCAAGTAGAATTAAGTTAAGTTTTCTGTGATAGTAGAAAATCTCATGTAAATATAATTTTCCATATATCTTAAGACTCGACTTTTTATCCTTGATATATGCTTCTATATTGGAGAGCTGATCGTCAAAGACTGCGATATCTGTTATTCGTGCCTTTAAAATCTTCAAATCCAGTATGCCTAGTGGACTAGCGGACTTTAAGAATTCCACCAGTATCATGTGTACATAAGATGATCACTTTGGATCTCAAATGCCTAAGAAAGTGATTTTCAACCTTGAGCATAAAGGTTATGATAGAACACTGTCATGGAAACCTTGAGTATAAAGGTTATCATAGAACACTGTCATGGATCTATATTTTTGTCAAAAGGTTTAATACTTAACTAGGTACCTGAATCTTGTGAAGGACTTTGGAAAGTGAGAACTAAGCTTTATGTAGCTTATAAATGCTAAATAGGAGGAAAAAATTATATCGCATGCTACCAAAAGCATAAAAATAAAAATCATAATCAATTGAGTTTTGCTGTTGTGTTTAATCTTGGATTTGTGAAGCACAATGATTTGGTGTCGAATTTCGTACCATCAAACACATAAGCTTGTATTTGAGTCCTCGTGTTGGTCAGTTTATAAAACGCATCATTTGCCTTGTCAGACAAAGCACGGTACTGTATAGAAGCAACAACATTGACAAAAACATTGTCCTGCAAATGAGGAGGTGCAGCATTTTCAGCATACTTGTAACAATTAGCTATATCAAGCATGATATACAATGAAAATATCAAATGCTAACAAGAATCTTATATATCTAATGCTCACAAATATGATCTAGGCATAGCCTTGTATCAGTTGAAAATATCAAGCATTCAGAATGCAAGGGTAAAATAATCAAGTCATAGCCCTGTATCAGTTGAAAATATCAAGTATTCAGAATGCAAGGGTAAAATAATCGAAGAGTTGTATATCTAGCATTAACATGGTGTGAGATGAACCTTTGTCTTTGTCTCACACCGCACATCCAATTGTTGCAGACGGAGTGAAAGATGGCCAGCTATTCGACGACCCAGGATCCAGGGTAAGCAATGGCAGCCTGGCTCAAGCACATCATCAAACTTCCCAAATTTTTCCCTGATTGCAACAGTGGATTGATCCACTTGGACACAGCAAAGCAATTGGCCCATGGACTTCCTTTAATCTCCAAGCTATTATCAGGTTAATTTAAGACTGAGCAAGTGAGCATGGTTTGCACACCCAAGAATCCAAAATTGCAGAAAATCATTACTCACCACATCCGAAAGAGATCATGACAATGATTTGCAGATCAGAATAAGCAATCTAATCAACGATGAAATATGACAGATTTTATTTGAGATATTGAACAAGTGCATCAAGTATTCTTTTTTTGAGGAATAAGTGTGTGCATCATGGAAATGTATATACTTCAAGATGTCATCGAGAGCATAGTGAAGGTTCCCTATACATCATTGTGTTTTATAAGGAAGAAGAAAAAAGCGAAAAGGTAAAAAAAAAAAAAAACACATCTAAAAGTTCTATAACTGATGGGAAGAGAAAAATATTGGTCTAGATTCTAAGATATTAAACCATGGAAGCAAAAGATTTTATGTATTATATATTATTATCCAGCATAATATCAGCTTTGTCATTGCGATAGCAAGTGGATCTACTAAAACATACATATAGTGAGGATAAATGGTGCTCATATGACCAGACATATGTACAGATGTGTTCATATGATAAAAATGCTCGCGTATATGAGACAATCTTGTCTTGATCATGTGCTTGCATATATCTAACATGAGTTGACTGCAATTCTGGGGATACAAAATTCTTAGTAATTCTGGAGGCTTTGTGAAGCTTTGACATTGTCGATGCAGTATTATGATCTCATTCTCATTCTCATTCAGAAGAAGAAAGGGTAAAATAATCAATTTCAGCTAGTGGAAGAAAAAATTGGACAGCAACTTGATATATCTCACTCTTACGAGTTAATTTACTCAAAATTTCTATTTTTTTGCCCTAAAATCTGTGGGTAAAATCAACAAGTTCAGCTCTGAAACACACAAAAAGCAAACCCAAATTTTTAGTTGCTTGGAACAAGAATTGCAGTATCCTTTCAGAGGAAGAAAAAGGTAAAACAATCAATTTCAACTAGTGGAAGAAAAAAAGTGGACAGCTGCTCGATATATCTAATCTTACAAGATAACTAACTCAAAGTTTCTATTCTTTTGTCCCAAAATCTGAGGCTAAAATCAGTAAGTTCAGCTCAGAAACATGCTAAAAGCAAACCCAATTCCTTCACAAAGGCTCAGTTGTTTGGACCAAGAATTGCAATATCCTTCTTCCCCTCCATTTTCAGTGAGAAAAGCATTAATTGTTCCATAAAACAATCATTTTTCTCCATCAAAAACCAAGTGAATAACTAATAATTCAAAAAATCTACCATGGCTGAAAGTCTGAAACATCCATACATGCAAATCTCATCGGAAGTCTGCCCAAAAGAAAAGAAAAAAAAAAAATCTCAACAGAATTTCAAAAAGCCAAACCTAAAGCAGCACTAGCAGGGCGGAGTACGCAAAAGAACCTAAAACAAGGTCTTCAGAAAGGTGGCAGGAATAATGTGACCCTCAGATAAACAGGGATATATATATAGGCAAGTGGATCACAAGAATAATGCCGGCATAGTTACCCTTTGCTTGTTCTTTCCGCTTAAAAAGGTCAAGGCGTACACAACAACGGCAAACGGCAAAATATGCAATTAGCTAGAATAGACATCTTATAGTTAATATCCAATCTATATATGATGGTTTGAAAAGAATTCCAGGCAATAATATTTGATGAAGAGCAAATGAATAGAAACTCCGGAGAAGAATACCAGGGGGTCATATTCCAGCAAAACAGACATCGCGGGGATGAGCTGAATCTTGACTTTTTGCATGGTGATCCACAGTGTACAAGAGTTTTCTAATAATTTAACACAAGGGTTTTGGTACAGAATTTAATAGACAAAAAAAAATAAATAAATAAAAACTACAGATAAGCATGAGAATGAAGGCCAAGTCAATGGAGAGGAATGGAATGCCGCCTAAAAACCAAGAAAGGTAAAGACAAGTACTTGGCAACCCACCGCGGTTCGATGCATTTTGGAACAGAAACGAATGGGATGACTTCAATGGCACCAAACATCAAAAATATCTTACCGCAATAGTGGGCCCTAAGACATGACACCGACACCTAAGGAAAAGCTCACCTCATCAGAGAGTCGATGTTGGATTTCTTTTACCTTTTTATCTCATCGAGACGTGGAAAGCGGTAGAACCCAAGAACCAGTTTTACAATTAAGGGGAAGGTGATCGACAATAGTAACGGATAAAAATATATATATATATATATGCAAGAATCTAAGAAAATGCGCCATAGCGAAGTACACCGAAAGAACCGGCGAGAGAAACGAAAAAAATCAAGATTAATAGTTCCATCAATCATCATCAATAAGGAAAGCGATGGAGACTGCATGGAAACTGCCGCGGAAAACAAAGAACAAATCTACGGGTTTTTTTTTTTAAGAAAAAACAAATACATCGAAACGAAATATAAAACAAATTGGAGAAAGTCTGCGTGCCGGGAAAGTTTTCTCCCTCCATTGGTCGGAGAGAAAGAAGGGGATGGGAAAGGCGAAAGAAGGGGTTGGGAAAGGCCGAAAGTAGGTTCGGTTCGACCAAAAAGTTCTGCAGGAATACTGACTGCAATCGGGAATTTGGGGTGGATCCTTTGCCCTTTGGAGGAACATCCTCCGATATCAAGGCACCGTCGGAGTCGTGGGACCCACCGGTAAATAGTTTTGCCAGCTTGATATTAGACACGGTATCGATCGGATCGTGCGCCAACCTGGCCCTTACTTTCGCCGCACGAGAACGAGGCCGCGCGGCTGACAATATCGAATCTTATCTTCCAAGGATCGTTTGCGCAGACGGCCGGATGGATATGCTTTCAAAAAGCATCGATAAAGAAAAAAAATGAAAATGAAAATAAAAATGTACGGTTTTTTTTTTAAAATAATATTTTTTAATAAATATTTATTAAAATAATATTATTTTAAAAAATATTTATAAAACTAGCACAGTTTTGGATTAGTGAACGCAAACAGCACTGGTTTTCAAATTTTAAATTAAAAATATATAAAATATATAAAATATTATAATAAAATAAAAATGTAAAAAAATAGAAAAAATATATATAAAGCTATAAATCATGCCTGCCGCGGCTTCACCTTAGGTGAAGCCACGTGACGTACCTACAACTTTACCTCATTCCTCTTTTCCAAACAAAAAATTTAAAAAATATATAAATAAAATTATAAATTATTATCTTATTAATATTATAAAATATTAATATTATAAAATAAAATTCATTATAATATATAATAAATACTATAAATATTATAATAAATATATTACAATATATTAAAAATATATATTATATTATAAAATATAATAAATATAATAAGTATTGTATAATATAAAATATAAAATTTATAATTTAATATATTTAATATATTTATTACATTTATTATAATATTTATGTTATTTATTATATATTAAAATGAATTTCATTTTATAATTTTAATATTTTATAATATTATTAAGATTATAACTATATTATAATAAATATTTTATATTTAAAAATAATTAATATATTATAATATATTAAATTATACAATATAAATTTTAACATAGTTTTATGATGATGTGCGTGTACTGGTCATAGCCAAGGTAGTGTCATGTCCGATGCCATTAGTACTGCATGATGAAATAGGATGTCTGTTGAATGACGAGGCTCAAGGCAATGGGCATGAGCATAGAGATGTTGGTGAGAGCTTGAAACATGACTTGTACCCGTCCATCAGTACTCCTCGAGACCCGATCGTGACGATCGAACTAGCATTCAGACTGGTGACTAGACTGGTATGGCTTGACAGCCAGATTGGCACTGACCTGACAACCAAACTGGCAACCGGATTGGCACCAGCTTGACGGTCGAATCGGTGACTGAATTGGCAACTAGACTGGCATCAGCCTGGTGGCTAGACTGGTGGTCGAATTGGTGACCGGATTGGCATCAACCTGATGGCCGGACTAGCATCGACAGCATGATTGGGTCTCGGGGGCACGGGCAGGTGGGTGTCCATCGTGCCCCAGGCTTGCATTAACATCACCGTGCTCATACCCCGTCACCTCCGATCCTAGCCACACAACAAATATTCCATTCCATCGTGCTACACCAATAGCACTGGATGCAACACCACAGCTACTATGATCGATGCACGCACATCATAAAATTATATTATAATATATAATATATAATTTAATATATTATAATATATTAATTATAATATTTATAATATTTGTTATATATTATAATAAATTTTATTTTATAATATTAATATTTTATTATATTATTAAAATAATAATTTATGACTTTATTTATATATTTATATATTTTTTTATTTGAAAAAGAAAGATATAAGAATAAAATAAAATTATATGTGTTGCCGCCCGACCGCCGTGGCCTGTAGCTGAAGGTGACCTCGGAACGCGCCCTCGTCGCTTGGGAACATGCTCACGTGCCTGGACCTGCAAAATAGAGGAGACCCGGGCCGATGATCCCGGCGGGAGCACTCCAACGCTCAAGTCAGTGGCGATCCAGGGGAACAGATCAGCCTGATCGAGTCCCGTAGGTGGACTCCATGCGAGGAGGAGAAACTTATGTACTGGAGAGTATAAATGGGTTGAGAGTTAAGCGAGAGAAGTGGCAGTGGAGGAGAGCTCATACTGAATGGATGTGTCCGTCGAGACCCTTCCGGTGGGTCTCCGGTAGCCTAAAGCTCTCGGTCGCTCTCCTGTATGCTATCTCTTTCGTCCGTTTGTTACTTACATTCTTCTTGGAACCTTGGAGAACTCTTTTAAGCCAGGATGACTGCCAGCCGCCTACCTCGGGATCCTCTCCTCGCTTGCAGATGCGTGCGGTGACGTTCTGTGCCATGCGCAAGATGCCTTTCCCCATTCATGATAGGGAACAGCACCGTGCGCTCTGACCCTCCTTCTGGTCGCTATATTTTGAAAAACCTGGCAGAGCCTCGATCGAGAAGTAGCCGCCTCCTAGATTCGAATCTCCTGTGTTGACTTCCTTTTTTGGGTGGCACAGATGGTTGGTTGGGAGCGCAGTGCCTCGATCAGGGGACCTTTTCCCTTTTGGTGTAAGAGGTAGCTGGAGCAATTATTGCGGCATGGCGGGCATCCCTCCACTATCGGTCCCTTCGCCTGAAGTAGGGCTGGCGCAGGGATGAGGAACTCGACTTCGGCCAGGGCGTCTCGACCTCGAGGGAGCCACCTGGTGAAGGAGTCCGAAGAGAGGCAGAGCTCGACTTCGACCAGGGCATCTCGACCTCGAGGGAGCCGCCTGGCAAAGGAGTCCGGAGAGAGATGGAGCTCGACTTCGGCCACGGCGTCTCGACCTCGAGGGAGTCGCCTGGCGAAGGAGTCTGAAGAGAGGTGGAGCTCGACTTCGGCCACTATGTCTCGACCTCAAGGGAGCCACCTGGCAAAGGAATCCGGAGAGAGCAGGAGCTTGACTTCAGCTAGAGCGTCTCGACCTCGAGGGAGCCACCTGGCGAAGGAGTCCGGAGAGAGCAGGAGCTCGACTTCGGCCAGGGTGTCTCGACCTCAAGGGAGCCACCTGGCGAAGGAGTCCAAAGAGACATGTCCAACATGGCTGCTTCCTCCGACATGGCAGCGTCCTCTAACGTGGCATTTGACTGGGTCTGACATGGATTCCACATCAGCGATCTTGCCATATCAATATGTACAACCTATGGCTTCACTCATTTTTTTTATTTTTTTAAATTTTTAATTTAGTTATATTATTTTAAATTTTTTTGAAGCTAATTTTACTTGCAATTTCATATGTGATTTTCACATAAGCCAAATAATTTTATTTTTATAAATATATTCTAAATAATTCTACTTTAATAAATATTTGTTGTGACAATGACTCAATCACTTGACTTCAGTGTGATAAAGTTGACTAATAACAAAGGTGGCTAATCAAGCAGTATGACAAGAGCTCATGAAAACCGACCAAAGGTCATAAAGGCCGACCAACTTGAAGCCCCACCAAGAATGAACCTGGTTGTTATAACCAACTAAGTATATAACTAATTACTGGTTGTTATAACTAACTAGGTATATAACTAACTACTGATTGTTATAACCAACTAGGTATAAAACTAACTACCAGTAACTGCAATTAATTAAGGGGAAGTTACACTAACCAACTTCCCCAACCGAAATCAAGAAGGCTTAACTATATTCATTTATAGCAACACCTATAAAAAGGATAAGAGGGGACCTTCAAGGTAAGTAATACTAAGCAATGGTAAGCCATTCCATGCAAGTCTAAGCCGATCTATGACTAGCTTGTACTATGCATCTCTAACTCTCCACTCATTTCATCTCATTTTCTTTCTTTGAACTTTCCATTATGTGGCCTGAACTCTACTGACTTAGGCATCGGAGTGTCCCCCACCAGAGAAAATCCGGTCAGGGATTTGTTTTGCAGGAACCCAAGGAGGTGAATCGATGACTCAAAAACTCCGTCCGGTCTGTAAGGATCAGTGTCAATAGATTGACGTGCCAGGTAGGGATCTGTTATTCCCCTATTGGAAAGGAGAGTCCTCAAGGAATTACAAGATATTGACAAGGAAAGCCCAAAACATCAAGCGGAGATGCCCTTCCCTAGGGATGCATTACTGAAGTTGCCAGATATTGGGCTCGGGCTCGTCTTCCCACAAGGCGAAATGCTGCCTGATATGGCAGGATCGCTGACATGGAGGAATCGACGGGCACCACATCGAGAAAAGATGCCGCGTCAACTCTCCAGCTCATATTCCACTACCGAGCTGAGCTGAGCTCTTTCAAAATAGCAGGCCGAGCTCAGTCCTCCGCCAGGTCAAGCTCATGAGCTCGACGCCAAGGTCGGAGTCGCCTTCCGCCCTCCAGAGCGAGACCCTCGAAGGCTATTGCCCTGCGGTCGAGGTCGAGCCAAGAGCTCACCCGCCGATGTGGAGCCTCTCCGAGTGCACGCCCTTTGGACCGGGTCCGCCTTCCGCCCTCCAGAGTGAGACCCTCGGAGGCTAGTGCCCTGTGGTAGAGGTCGAGCCAAGAGCTCACCCGCCGATGTGGAGCCTCTCCGAGCACGCGCCCTCTGGACCGGGTCCACCTTTCGCCCTCCAGAGCGAGACCCTCGAAGGCTAGTGCCCTGCAGTCAAGGTCGAGCCAAGAGCTCACCCGCCGATATGGAGCCTCTTTGAACGCGCGCCCTCTGGACTGGGTCCGCCCTCCACCCTCCAAAGCGAGACCCTCGAAGGCTAGTGCCCTGCGGTCGAGGTCGAGCCAAGAGCTCACCTGCTGATATGGAGCCTCTCCGAGCACGCGCCCTCTGGACCGGGTCCACCCTCCACCCTCCAAAGCGAGACCCTCGGAGGCTAGTTCCCTGCGGTCGACGTCAAGCCACGAGCTCACCCGCCGATGTGGAGCCTCTCCGAGCGCGCACCCTCTGGATCGGGTCCGCCTTTCGCCCTCCTCCACCAAGCCGCCCTCGCGAGTTTGGAATGTCGAGGTTGGAGCGAGTCATGCCGCCCTAGCTCGGCACCAGTCCGGACAAGGTCTTCACCAGCCCAGAACATCGGCGAGCCACCCGAGGATTGCACTGAAGCACTTTCCAGGCCGTACTGACCACCTACGACCGCCAGTTCAACCAATCCGGGGATTCGAATCCCACGGGCGGCGGCCTGCCATTCGAAACACCCCCAAATTTCCCGGAATGAGGCAACTAAGAGGAGTGTCGGAGCGCCTGACAACGCCCCCTATTATGAATAAGGAAAGGTCCCTCGGGACACTGCCGCATGCACCTAATAGCCCGGCGGGGATCCCGAGACAAGCATCGAACGGTAACCTGGTTCACAGCAAACCCAGAGGTAACACACACAAAAACTCCAGGAGACGGAGGAGAGAAAAAGAAGTGCAACCCCCATCAGCAAGAGGGGACGGCACCACTACCATCACCATAAGCATAAGCGCAAGCCCGACCAAGAGGGCGAAGCGCCACTACCACCATAGTGGAGGGGAAAGCGAGGGATACAAGGAGAGGCAGAGGAACAGAGCATCCCTCTATCCCAGCTATCATTCTCCCTCGGCAATATTTTCACCTTCACCCATATTTTACACTTCTCCTAGAGCGGAGTCCATCAAGAGGGGCCCGACCAGGAGGATATGTTCCCGTGGATCGTCACTGACTTGATCGTCGGAGTGCCCCTGCCAAAAACCCCAGCCCGGGTGTCTAACCGTTGTCTTGCAGGTCCAGGAGTGGAGGACCGCCGGGCAACAAGGCGACCGCACCCAGCGAGGAGATCCGGGAACCGAGAGCCGCGGGCGGCAGGAGGAGTGCACTCCGACGCCGATGCAGCTACGGGCCACGACGATCTTGGCAGCAACAGATTGGTGCACCAGGTAGGGGGGAAGACGGGCATGACAAAGTCCTTCATCACTCCCCAAGTCAATATACCGTAGAAGGACGGTGACGACACAAGCTAGAAAGGCCAGCAGAGTGGCAATCTCCCCTAGGCCTCTCCAGGACATCACCTCCTTCGTCCCTTTCGATGGGGAACCCACTGGCAAAACCATCAGGCACACAGCGAAAGTGTGCTTGGAGAAGCGTGAGCACAAAATGGTGGGATTCTTCCACCAGTTCATTAGCATGCGAGGCTCGGCCAGCGAGCCACCGGACTGCAACGCCCACCACCGATGGAGCCCTTCACCGATCGCGGTGAGGCAGAGTATCATCACTTCCACCGTGATCACGGCCATGGCATCAAAACAATGTCGCAACCGTGAATAAGAGATCGAGAAGCTCGTCAAGGAGGCCCACTTCCGAAGGTTTGTAGGGGGCAGGCCTCGAGCGGGGCCCCAAGTGCTCGCCACTTTTCCATCGGCTTCAACCACCGACGGCTACCTCACCGCGAAATTGACGGGCATCGCCACCTGGAGGGTTGCGTGTGCATCTAAGAAGGCTCGGGGGGCAGGGGCACCTGAGAGTCATTTCCCTGCCATGAGGGGAGGAGCAAGCGAAGAAGTTTTTGTCAAACAACCACTGGATTTTATCGATCACACATTTCCAAATCATGTTTTCAAATTGAATAAAGCTTTGTATGATCTGAAACAGATACCTAGAGCCTGGTATGACAGACTAAGTAAGTTTTTAATTGCAAATGATTTTATAAGAGGTAGTGTTGACACTACACTGTTTATTCAAAGAAAAGATAATGATATTTTAGTTGTTCAAATTTACGTTGATGATATTATATTTGGATCTATTGATGAATCTTTGTATCAAGACTTTGCTAAGTTAATACAGGATGAATTCGAGATGAGCTTGATGGGTGAGCTGAGTTATTTCCTCGGGCTTCAGATTAAACAATCTAAGGAAGGTATCCTGATTAACCAAGCCAAATATATTAAAGAGATTATCAAAAAGTCTGGTATGGAATCAAGTAAAGAAATTGGAACACCCATGAATCCTGCATGCAGACTTGATAAAGATGAGAATGGCACGAATATTGATCAAAAGTTGTACAAAGGTATGATTGATTCTTTACTTTACTTGACAGCCAATAGACCTGATATTTTATTTAGTGTCTGTATGTGTGCACGTTTTCAATCTAATCTAAAAGAGTCACACATCATAGCTGTTAAAAGAATCATTAAGTATCTTAAAGGCACATGCAATCTAAGTTTATGATATTTTAAGCATACATCTTTGAAATTAATTAGTTATTCTGATGCTGATTATGGAGACTGTAAAATTGATAGAAAAAGTACAAGTGGCACCTGTCAATTTCTAGGTATTAACTTGATTTCATGGCATATCGTAAAGAAAACTCTGTAGCACTGTCTACTACTAAGGCAGAATATGTGGCTGTGGGGAGCTGTTGTGCTCAAGTATTTTGGATCAAGCAACAACTAGAAGATTATGGTGTTGTACAATCTAAAATTCCTATTAAATGTGATAACACTAGTGCTATTAACTTATCTAGAAATCCAATTTAGCATTCTCGAACTAAGCATATAGAAATTAGACATCATTTCATTCGAGATCATATTTTAAATAATATTGTTGAATTAGAATTTGTACCTACTGAAGATCAACTTGCTGATATTTTTACTAAACCCCTTAGTCAAGATAGATTTGAAAAGATTAGAGGCGAATTAGGCTTATGTGACCCATTATGAATGTTTTGATATAAGTTTTCAAAAAAAAAAGAGGAAAAATTATCTAGACGTTTCAAATTTCCTTCTAGAGCTTATGACATCCTATTTTAGTGATAAGAATCCCTTAGAAATTTGTTTTACCTATTTTCAAGTTTTGAGCTAAATTTTAGCTCGAGCCGACTTGAGACACCAGGTGTTTTGATGAGCCGACTCGAGGATCAGGTCGAGGGTTTTTAAATAAGGTTCCATAGGTTTGAAATCACTATTTCTTTCCTTATTTTTCACTTTCCCTTGGCCGACTCCTCTCCCTAACCTAGGAAAAGCTCTTAGAACACCTCCTAAACCCTCCAAAATCTTAATCCAAGCTAGATGGCTCCTAGGAAGGCCGTGGCCAAGAAACCTAGAAGAGTTGTTCGATCAATGGTGGAAGAAAGAAGGACAAAGCGACGGTTGGATACTTTAAATCCTGAAGAAGAACATCAAGAAGAACATGAAGAAGAACAAGAGGCACCAAGGCAGGTAATATTAATAGGAAATAGGCAAGTGACTTCAGGTAGATGCATAGATTTCACTTTCCTAGAACAAGAAGGTTTGCATAGTGGTGATTGGTTGGTTAGACAAGGATGGAAAGACTTTTGTATGCTCAATCTTCTCACATATCCCAACCTTGTTAGACAATTTTTTGGGAGCATGTCTTTAGGTGCATTTTACATTGAAGGTACTGTGAAGGGTAAGCATATTGAAATCAATGAGTAGAAGTTGTCTAGTATTCTTCATATACCAAAAGAGGGTGAAAGCTACCTAGTGTTGAAGGACAAGCAAAAGACTTTAAGAACTGTGCTTGAGAGGACAAATGTGAAAGGTGTGGTTCATGTTAGTGCCAACCAACTCTCTTTGGAGATGAGGTTGCTACATAACATCATTAGCCGTATCTTTTTACCCCGGACGGAGAGATTTGACTGGATTAGTGAGCGAGACCTAATCTTTATGAGATGATTGGTTGAGGGGGAGGCCCTCAATTTACCATTCATTATGTTGTCACAGATGAGGGAAGCTGCTCGAAGGGCATAAGCATGTCTTCCATACGGGATGGTGTTTACCCTACTATTTCAGGATGCCCTGGTTGATTTGTCTGGAGAGGACAGCAGACCACTTTTATACACAAACAAATACAACCTAAAGTCTTTGACCCGGATGGGATTTATTAAAGTTGAGGGTCACTGGATTAGGAAGAGCTCAGGTCTTCCAGTGACTCATTTGGATGACTCAGATGAGGATGCTCGGGCAGCACAGGGACATGGTGCAGAGGCAGAGACACATGTTGACAAGGCTGGACCCTCAGAGCCAGCTTCTTCTACTACTCGATCACCTGTCAGAGGATCGACAGCTGTTGGACCAGGTGATGATGACAGATTGCAGCGTGTATTGGATGAGATCTCGAGTCTTCACAGAGGAAGATCTAAGACTGATGCCAGGATATATGCACTTCAGTCAGAGATGCACCAGAGCTTTCAGGACATCATAGCTATTCTTCGACAGCTTACAGCAGCTAATCAGTCTATACCTACTACTTCTATAGCAGCACCAGATATTGGCATAGATTGCAGGCAGGGACAGGCAGCACACTTCAGTGATATTCCTTCTGAGGCCACTCCTGCTAAGGCTGAGACTAGTATTGAGATTCCAAGATCTAATGTTGGAGACACTCCAGCCATAGAGATATTGTCTACCACCAGCACTCTAGCCTTATCTTTTGATCCTCCTACTACTAGACCTACTCCTATTGTGATTTCCTCTGAGTCCAAAGTTAAAGTTAAAGCCAAAACCAAAACCTCTAGGACTACTACCCTGTTAGGACCAGGCTTGGGGATCTTAGGCCTAGGTTTCCTAAATTTAGACCTGCTCCAGGCATTTTAGAGGTCGGTTCCTCCTCTAGTGAGGAAAAGCCTAGTGATGATGACCCCGGTCCATCCTTTTGATGTTTTTAGGACTTTATGTTTGTCATGATTTGTTGTTATGATACTATTTTTGTTGTGCCGGGGCACTTTTGTACTGTATCACTCATGTACTGACACTTTTATATATATATATATGACTTTTTATGATACATGTTGTGAATGACTCAATTTTGTGAATGATTATTCTTCTTATTTTATACACCTTTTGTTGATGACAAAAAGGGAGAAAAGGGAGAAAATATGAATGTGCATGAATGTGAATATGAAAATGAATATGTAAGAAAATATGAAGAAAATATGGAGAAATATTATTACATTGGTAAGGGGGAGCTTATGTTAAGTTTTTGTTAAGTTTTCTTGAAACTTACTTCAAATACTAGTTAATTTTGTGAAGTTTCGATACATAGTGCATCGATGATATACATGATACATTATATTTCGATACATTATGTTTCGATACTTGATACACATATGATACAGATGATACATTGTATTGATACATATGATACATTGTGATACATCATATTGATACTTATCAGTTCAACAATTTGATACTCAATTTGGATTGATACACACTATGTTAAATATCAGTTGATATATATGAATATGATACACAGTAATTGTAAAGTATTTTTTAAATCCTGTTCATGCCCAGTGTTTAGTTATCATCAAAAAGGGAGAGATTGTTGACCCCTGGAATGATTTTGATGATCACAAAATACTGGAGCATGTATATGTTACTAATTATTTCAATTACTTGAGAAGTTTTTGCAGGAAATTGGTTACCTTTAGTTTGAATTGGTTTTTAAATTGGTTGAGAGGTAATTCAATTGTGTATAGACTCTTATGTACTCTAAATTGTAAAAGCCCCAATTTTTCAACTTTGTAATATTGTAAATGGGCTGTAAAATTGTAAAAAGAAAAGTGTGTAGATTAGCTCTTGTTTGATTCAAGTGTTGAAGAATTTTGGAGAAGTTTAAAGCATTAAATGAAGTTTTGGCAAGAGCCGACTCCTTGTGGCATGGCACAAAGAAATTTCAGAGTTTCAGTACCTCGAGCCAACTCGTGTCCCAAGAGCCGACTCATGGAAGAATACATGTTTATGAAGTCTGAGATCTCGAGCCGACTTGAGCTTCAAGAGCCGACTCGTCCAGAGTTATGTTTGTTGGTGATTGAGACTTCGAGCTGACTCTGTCCTGAAGAGCCGACTCAAGGAAATTTCTATTTTGAATTGATTAAAGGTTCGAGCCGACTCCAGCTTGAAGAGTCGACTCGCACAGGATTTCTATTTGGGCTGTCTAAGACTTCGAGCCGACTCGTGAACTTCGAGCCAACTCGAGTGACCGTTTTCTGTACTATAACGGCTAGTTACTGAAAGTGGTTTTTGAATTCCAATTGATCTCCAACAGCTCTTTCACGAATCCCTAGGCCCTACAACGGCCATATCTCATGGAAAATTATAAAAGGGATTACTTTTGATGGATTAAACAATTTTTTAGAGGAATTATTATTGATTTATCTTGGAAATTTGAAAAGCCTTCAAGTCTTTCACCAACCTACTTCAAGAGCATTCAAGATAGGATTCAAAGCTTCATCAACTTCTCTTTATCATTGAATCTACTCATTGAAAAAGCAAAGAAGCAGCTTGAAGAGCATTAAAGAGCATTCAAAGCTAGGATTCACATTGATCTACATCGACAACATTTAAACAAACTTGGTTTGTTGTGTAGTTGTTTTTTATTTCTCTCTATCTTTGTTTTCTCTCTAAGAACGGCAAGGAGCTGTGTCTTAAGAGAGGGTTAAAGATTTTTAGGTAAATCTTGTGAAAACCTAAGCTGGGTTCTTGGTGATCCTGGTATAAAACCAAGTGTTAGGGTTTCTTTGGTGATCCTGTTCAAAACCAAAGGGAGTTGAGTTTTCTTTGATGATCCTGGTAAAACCAAAGTGTATAGATTTGGATTGTGAGCCTGGTAAAACAATCCGACTGTATTCTGGTTGGGGGATATAGTGAAAATCCCAAGTGGTGCTTGGGTAGTGGACATAGGAGCCGGTTGCTCCGAACCACTCTAAATTTTCTTGTGTTTGCACTTATTTTATCTTATTGCATTTACTTAATTACTTCTGCATTGCATATTGCACCACAACACCAAAAGGATTTCAAATTGCATATACTTGTGAAAAGTTTTCATAATCCCAATTCACCCCCCTCTTGGGAAGCCACCTGGGTAACACCCTTCACTCGAGCTGACGACCATGGGAGACTCCAGCACAGTCTCTCCTCTAGCCCAATGACCGAGGGAAACCCATCGGTCTCCACCTCGTCTCCTCCCCGAGTGAAGCTTCAGGGAAGCCGTCGACCTCCATCTCCTCTGCTCCAAGAAAAGAATCGCATTCTTTAACACCTCCCTGGAGGGAGATCAGCTCAAAGAGAGCCACCTTGGATTCAGATCAACTCTGGCCTCCACCATGGTCGGCACCCACAGAAGAAACCAATTGTCCTGGCCTCTCCTCTGCTCAAAGCGGTGCCCATGAGAGGAGATCCCTCTGGCTTGGTAGCCATGAGAAGCTCACCAACCACCTCAACTTCCTCCAGTTTGATCGGCGCCCACACGGAGGACCGTCTTGGCCTCCAAATGAATCGTGGCCTCAGACCTCGCCATAGGCCCGATTATGGTTGAGTCAGTAACCGCGAGACCTCTCAAACCCCTCTAGTCTGCTCGGCACCTAGAGAAGCACCCATCTCGAACTCTTATGGATGGACCCGCTCGATCTCTTCTTAATGGCCTATCTCTTCTTAAAGGCTGATCTTTTCTTAAGGGCCGATCTCTTCTTGCTGGCTGATCTCCAGAAACATCAATGGCACTCTTTTTTCTGACCGAACTCCAAACACAAGATTGACAGCCCCTATTCAAGGCCCACTGAAGCCTACGACGGGCCCATTAAAGCCCATCGGGTCCATTTGTTGCCCAGTAAGCAACCCAAGAGGGGGGGTGAATTGGATTTTTAAAAACTTAAATGCAAGTGTAAAGTGCTCTTAATGAGTATGCAGCGGAAATATAAAAACAGTAAAAATAAGAGCAAATTAAAGAGACATGCAATCACAAACACAAAGCAAGTATAGTGGTTCGGTGCTTTCCAATATACCTACATCCACTCCCCAAGGCCCACTTGGAAATTCACTATAATCTCAACCGGTTATAGCTGATTAGTTTTCCAGGCTCACTAATCAAACCCAACTGGTTTTCACAAGGCTCACAAGTCAAAATCTCACTTGATTTTCGGGCTAACTAAGAACCTAATTGATTTTAAGGCTCACCAACAACCTCCCTTGATTTTGCGGGCTAACCAAGAACCTAATTGGTTTTCAAGGCTAACCAACAACCTCCTTGGTTTTCTAATAGGCTAACCAAAAGCCTTTACAACAAGAATAAGTTTGAAGTAAAGAAACAATAAAAGCTTTCTAATAAAAACAGATATCTCTTTGAAGTTTTGATGTAGTGCTGTCTTCAACTTGATGAAGCCTCTATTAATGCTCAAGAAGGTTGAAGTTGAATGCTCTTGAAAGCTCTTGAATGCTTGGAGACTTCTTTTTGCTTGAAGGTAGTTGTTCTCAATGAATTTGAGTGAATGCACTTGCTTTTTCTTTCTCTTGGTGTTCCTCTCTTAATCCTCTTGATCTACTTGTGTTTAGATTTGATTTGAATCATTAAATACCTTCACAAGGCCTCAAAGTCGGTTTATGGCCGTTAGATATGAAAAACTAGCCATTGGGAGCCAAAAGGAGCAAGTTCTGTGTTTGAAAAACTAGCCATTACTGTTTCTTGAATCCAAGTGTCGATACTTCAAGCTGTAAGTTGACACTTAAGGTCAACACTTGCATTCCATGAGTCGACACCTAGTTCAAATATCTTCAATGAAGCTTTCTGGAATTCTTAGACGAGTCGACACTTACTTTGGTGAGTCGACACTTTGAGTCGACACTTGACATCCATGTGTCGACACTTCAAGCAAGTCTTCAACTTCAGCAAGTTCCGTAACAAAAAAGTCTCAGGCGATGAGCCGATCCTTGAGACAACACTTGACTGGTATGAGTCGACACTCCAGCCGTGCCATCTGAAACTCTTTCTATGAATTGGCTTGAGTCGACACTTCCACTGTCATGAGTCGACACTTGACTGAGATTTCTTCAAAAATACCTTAACTTTTGCTGAAACCAAATTGTGTTGAATTCTTGTATCCTTTTAAGCATTCTTCAACAACCAAAGTTCACTTTAAACTGATCTTTCATCCATAGTTGGGATTTTTTCATTGTTTCACAATCAATCAAATTTTGTTGAATTGATGAACACCTTTTTCTATAAAAACATACTTTAAAAAAATAATTAGTACTCAACTTATACTTAAACGTTTTGCTTATCATCAAAATCAATAATGGAGTCAACACCATTGAAACCTGCAAGGCCCACTGAAGCCTAAGACGGGCCCAATGAAGCCTACTGGATCCCTTGAGATCTGGAAGCACAAAGGTGGGCCTGACCAGCCTACCTTACTAAGGCCCACTAAAATCTAAGACGGGCCCACTAATGCCCATTGGATTCCTTGAGATCTGGAAGCACAAAGGCAGGCCTGACCAGCCTACCTTACTAAAGCCCACTAAAATCTAAGATGGGCCCATTGAAGTCCACTAGATCCCTTGAGATCTGGAAGTACAAAGGTAGGCCTGATCGGCCTACCTTATCAAGGCCCACTAAAGCCTAAGACGGGCCCACTAAAGTTCACTAGGTCCATTGAAACTTACAAGCACAAAGGCGGGCCTGATCAGCCTACCTTATGTCAATATCGAGGTCGAAGAGATAAAATTACTCTCTTCGTCCAAAAAAGAATAAAAGCCAAAGCATTCACTAGCATTATTTTGAGCTCGGGAGTGGGAGGCAATGTTGTGACAATGACTTAGTCACTTGACCTCAATGTGATGAAGCTGACTAATAACAAAGGTAGCTAATCAAGGAGTATGACCAGAGCTCATGAAGACCGACCAGAGATCATAAAGGCCAACCAACTTGAAGCCCCATCAAGAATGAACATGGTTGTTATAATCAACTAGGTATATAACTAACTACTGGTTGTTATAACCAACTAAGTATATAACTAACTACCAATGGCAACTGCAATTAGTTAAGGGAAAGTTACACTAACCAACTTTTCCAACCGAAATCAAGAAGGTTTAACTATTTTCAGTTATAGCAACACCTATATAAAAGGATAAGAGAGGACCTCCAAGGTAAGTAATGCTGTGTAATGGTAAGCCATTCCATGCAAGTCTAAGCCGGTCTTTGACTAGCCTACACTATGCATCTCTAAATCTCCACTTATTTAATCTTATTTTTTTTCTTTGAGCTCTCTAGTATGTGGCCTAAACTCTACTGATTTAGGCATCGGAGTGTCCCCATCGAAGAAAATTCGGTCAGAAATTTGTTTTGCAAGAACCAAGAAGGTGAATCGACGATTCAGGCACTCCGTCCGGTCTGCAGGGATCGGCATCAATAATTTTCATTAAAAAATATTATTTTAAAA
The DNA here is from genome assembly GCA_021397845.1 of Areca catechu. Lineage (NCBI taxonomy): Eukaryota > Viridiplantae > Streptophyta > Magnoliopsida > Arecales > Arecaceae > Areca > Areca catechu. Next base: position 8,025,517 of record CM038039.1, read on the forward strand.
AATTTTATGATGTACACACCAATCCAAAATATATTTTTTAATATATTTTATTAAAAAATAATATACTTTGATTGTTGACCGGATAAAGTTAAAAAAGGAATTTGATTTTAGCCGTTCTTTTTTTAAATTTTTTTATTTAAAGCTGGGGAGGTGGGGTGCGTGGGGGTGGTCGAGGAAGGTGGAGGAAGATTATTTTGATTTGATATGAAATAAAGCAAAGCGGGACCATGCAAAAATCCAAATTGACCGTACAAGGAATAATTCGAGACCAATTCTCTATTAAAAAACCGAACAAATTATGCATATTAAATAAATAAAAGAGATGAACTGTCCTCCCTTAAAATTTAGAGAGAAGCTAATCAAAATAAAGGGAAGATACGATGCCTCCCGCTTGTATCATGTGCTTTGAGCCATCATAATCTCAAGTTTTAAAACATCATTGAATTTTTGAAAGTTGTGTTTGTAACCACATTTAAACCACCCATCATAATCATGATAGCACTATCATCCTTTTGTGTTAATTATGGATGAGTTTACAAAGCATATTCAAAGGAAATTCCTTGATTGATTGATGCTATTTGCAGGTGATATAGTTGCGGTGGATGTTATTTGGATTGGAGTTAATCAAAAGTTGAAATTATGAGAGGGTATATTAGGATCTAAGGATTTCTTAGGCCGAATTATAAAATTTTAATAAAATTAGAAATAGAGATATAGATAGAGTGAAAAATATGGATCATGAAGTTTTTAAGAATGATTTTTTTGATATTTAAAATCAGATATTTATAAGAAATAAAAGATTGAAAGAATTAAAATAGAATATAGATAATTAAATGCAGGTGATCAAATGATACCGGGCAAAAAAGAGCCATAAAATAGCCACTCAACCAACCATGTTTTAAGATGCAGAATGTTGACCAATTACAAAATAATATATAAACAAGATATGTGTGATCAAAACGAGAATATTAAAATAAATGTTGACTCATTCTACTCTACGAAACAAGTTAGTCATTAATTTAAGAAGAGATAGATTCAAAATGAAATCATCTATAAAAGGATAGAGATAAATATAGAGATAGACCGAGAATCATATGGGATGAAGTTGTAAGGAATGAATAAATATCTTAATATTTTTAGCAAGTATAGCCCTAAACTAAATAGGGTGAAAGAAAAAAAGGGACATATTGTCCCATGACGACTCATCCTCAACCAGAACCGGTCCAGTCCTGCGATCCGATTCAGCCACCCTCCTCAAGGCTCCAACTGAAGAGATCCGACTCGCCGGTGCTGAGGTCCGAATGACCCTCTCCTGCCGGAGTCCAGCCCACTATTCTTCGCCAGAGGTCCGACCCGCCGGAGCTGAGGTCCGAACGACCCTCTCCTGCTGGAGTCCGGCTCACTGTTCTCCGCCGGAGGTCCGACCCACCGGAGCTGGAGTCCAAACGACCCTCTCCAGCTAGAGTCCGGCCCATTGTTCTTCGCCAGAGGTCTGACCCACTAGAGCTGAGGTCCGAACGACCCTCTCCTGCTAGGGTCCGGCCCATCGTCCTCCACCAGAGGTCCGACCCGCTGGAGCTGAGATTCGAACGACCCTCTCCTGCTAGGGTCCGACCCACCGTCCTCCGCTAGAGGTCCGACCCGCTGGAGCTGAGGTCCGAACGACCCTCTCCTGCTGGGGTCCTGCCCGTTGCTCTCCTTCGGAGGTTCGGCCGTTGATCCGACCAGCCGATCGTCTCATGGCCGATGTCCGATGGGCAAGCCTTGGCATCCAGGGTATTCCAGAAGCACCTTTCTATTACGGTGGGATTCTGCTATCTCAACGGCCCTGCTCCGCTACTTCCACGGTGTCGCCGTATCTGCGCGCCACGTGGTCACTCTCCAGATTTCCATAGGGGCAGATCGATCTTTCTCAGCCCCTCCCATAACGGATTTTAGACTGTTCCGCGCCTATATAAGGTATTTGGGGGATCCCGATCGAAGGTAGAACAACTCCTCCCTCTCCATACGCTATTGATCTTTCAATTCCTCCATTATGTTGCCTTCGACTTCCTGCTAACTTAAGTATCGAAGGGTGCCCCGCCGGAACACCACCGGCGCCCTTGGAGACTTTTCTGCAGGGTCGCACTGGAGAGGAGCGCTCCAGCCTGTCTAGCCATCCCGGTTCTCGGTCCAGGAGTTGACGCAGCAACAGATTGGCGCTAGGAGGGCTGCACCACTCTTTTCCTTCTAAAAGGAGGAATCCATCATCCCGGCAAGAAAATGGCTAATGGAAGAGCTCCAAATGCCACTGCCAGGAGAGATACCTCTCCTTCCAGGTCTGAGGAGCCTCTTCGAGAGAACGATTTCGCTGCTACCGCCCCTACTGCTGCAGAACTCACCATTACTTTGGGATTGCAGCAGTTCCAAACCTTGGTGAACCGTATCGAAACACTTACGGCTGCGGTTCAGCAGTTCCAGGAAACAGTCGACAATGACAGCAGCTACTGGCTGCTTCTTACACCAACCATCTGACGCTACTGTGGGAGGTCGACGGCCAGAGATCCCTCAGCATGGTTCCCACGCCGCCGCGGAGCCCCAGAGGTCCTTGGGTGATCGAGCTGACGGCAAAAGGGCGAGGTCTGCTTCGCCTTCCTATGCCGAGTCCATCCCCTCCGGCGGTCGGCTTATCGCCGAACCACCGAAGGACTATGGCAGCAAAATCATGCGCATGGAGGAGCGCATTGTTGAAATCGCCCTTCGGTAAAAGGCCGAAGGGGAACAGGTATACGACTCCCGTCCCCCGTTCTCTGAGAAAATTCTGGCGAAGATGATTCCCAACCACTTCAAGATCCCACAGGTGGACCCCTACGACGATACCACCGATCCGATGGACCATCTGGGCATGTACAAGGCCCACATGATGGTCTAAGGTGCCTCCGACACCCTCCACTACATTGCCTTCCCTGCAACCCTCAAGAAAACCGCCCGGATGTGGTTCTCCGCCATCCGGCCAGGTACGATCCACTCATTCTCTTAACTCAAATCACTCTTTATTTCCCATTTCAGAACTTGCAATCGGATCCCGAGGACTACCGACTGCTCTTCCTCGTGCTGCAAAAGGAGGGAGAGACCTTTCGGGATTTCATGGCCCATTTCAACTTAGCAACCATGGAAGTCCCGGATTTAAACAAAGCTGTGGCGATGTCGGCCTTCAAGCGAGGGCTCCGCTTGTCCAGGCTGACCTTTTACCTGGGCAAGAAGCACTCGACAAGCTACAGTGAGTTGCTGGCCAAAGCGCAGAAGTACGCCCTGGCGGAAGAACAAGCAGCCGGCCGGTGTCAAGCTGAAGGCCCCGAAGAAGCGGAGCGATAAGGCTCCCGAAGTTCGACCTCCAAACGACAGTCGGCGATTGGCCCAACATCGAAGTCCGAAGCCGAGGGACTTCCCCCGAAGGTTCGAGACTTATGCACCTCTGTCCCTGCCAAGAGAGAAGATCCTGATGGAGATCAAGAACGAGACCTTTCTGCAAAGGCCTCAGCCGATGAGGGGCCCTCCTGTCATGAGGAACAAGGATAAATTCTGTCGCTTCCACAGAGACCATGGGCACAGTACCGAAGAGTGCCTGCAGCTGAAGGACGCCATTGAAGACCTCATCCGGAGGGGATACTTGCGCAAGTATGTCCGACCCCATCGGGACCGGGCAGAAACATCAAATGCCAGAAACCCTCTGGAGGAGGTGGAGCTCCCCAATCAAAGGCCAACTGGTGGGGACGTTGGCATGCTGCACCGGCAGTCCAGAGGAAGTCAGGAGAACAGGGCTGATATTGCTAAAAGGTCCCGGGGCTCCAATGCCATTACTTTTTCTGATGAAGATCTCCTAGAAAATCATGTTTTTAAGAATGATCCTGTAGTCGTGTCGGCAGTCGTTGACAATTACGATGTAAGGAGAATAATTGTTGATAATGGAAGCTCGACAGAGGTATTGCTATATGATGCTTTTATGAGAATGAACTTATCCAGATCTATTCTGTTGGAGTCCCCCGTGTTGCTGACAGGGTTCGGGGATAACTTCGTCGAAGTGGAAGGCGAAATAGTTCTCCCTGTGACAATTGGGATGGAGCCTCTCCAGAAAACTCTCCTCATCAACTTTATGGTCGTACGGACGACTTCGCCCTATAATGCTATTCTAGGCCGACCGGTCCTTAACAAATTCAGAGCCATCGTTTCTACCTACTATCTGTTGGCGAGATTTTCAACCAGGAACAGGGTCGGAGTAATGAGGGGAGACCGTCGGATGGCTAGGCAGTGTTTGACTATTTTGAATCAACAATCAGAAGGCCATTCCACCATGGAGCAACTTGACCCAAGGGCTGAGGCCGACGACCTCGGTCAGCCAAGGGAAAAGATTCTGTTTATCCCACTCCGAAAGGATGATCCCACTAAAGTCCTTCAGATCGGGGGCTCCCTCGGTGAAGACCTTAAGTCGGAGTTGATCAGCTTTCTTAGGAGTAATGCTGACGTTTTTGCTTGGTCAGCGTCGGACATGCCTGGGATACTGTCGGAGGTTATCACTCACCAACTCAAGGTCTATCCGACCTACCGACCTATCCGACAGAAGAAGAGAAGCTTTGCTGCCGAAAGACAGAAAGCTATCGATAAGGAAGTGAAGAAACTTCGTGATGCTGGCTTCATCAGGGAGGTTCACTACCCTGAATGGCTGGCAAATGTGGTCATGGTGAAGAAGTCCAACGGAAAGTGGAGGATCTGTGTGGACTACACCGACCTCAACAAGGCCTATCCGAAGGACAGCTTCCCAGTACCCAAAATTGATCAGCTGGTGGATGCCACGGCCGGCCACCAACTTCTCAGCTTTATGAATGCCTTTTCCAGATACAACCAAATAAAAATGCATTCGGAAGATGAGGAGAAAACCGCCTTTGTCACTGACCAAGGCTTGTACTGCTATCGGATGATGCCTTTCGGCTTGAAGAATGCCGGCGCCACCTTTCAAAGGCTGATCAATCGGGTGTTTGAAGGATAGCTGGGAAGGAACATGGAGGCTTACGTGGATGATATGATAGTGAAGAGTCTCCATAAGGCTGACCACATCAGGGACCTGCAGGAATCATTTGACGCACTCAGGCGCCATCGGATGAAACTGAACCCCATGAAATGCACTTTTGGGATAACCTCTGGCAAATTCCTTGGTTTTCTAGTTACGCAGAGGGGAATTGAAGTGAATCCGGACAAGATAAAAGCCATCAAGGAGATGGCGCACCCGACCAATAAAAAGTAGGTCCAAGAACTCACCGGTCGAATCGCCTCTCTCAACCATTTTATCTCCCGGTCGGCTGAGAAGTCCCTGCCATTCTTCAAGACCCTGCGCCGGTCGGAGGGCTTTCTATGGACTGATGAGTGTCGGTTGGCTTTTGAAGCATTGAAGGAGTATTTGAAGAACCCTCCGCTGCTGGCCAAGCCGACGGAGGGGGAGCCCTTGTATCTTTACCTTTTGGCATCGGACGAAGTGATTTGCACCGTCCTTGTGCGAGTCGGAGAGGACGGACAGCAAAGGCCTATCTATTATATCAGCAAAGTCCTCCATGATGCCGAAGTGAGATACCCTAAGATGTAAAAATTGATTTACTCCCTGGTCACATCAGCTAAGCGGCTCCGACCATACTTCCAAGCATATCCAATCGTAATGCTGACAGACCAACCCCTTAAAGCAGTCCTCCGGAGCCCAGATACATCCGATCGGCTCACCAAGTGGGCCATCAAGTTAGGAGAGTTCGACATCTCCTTCTAGCCATGATCTGCCTTAAAGGCCCAGTAATTGCTGACTTCATTGCAAAGTGTACATGGAAGCAGGAGATGCCTTCTCGGATGGCCGAAATACCCGAAGCTGATGTTATTTATGAAGTAGAACCTGCCTGGACTCTCCATGTGGGCGGAGCGTCTAACCTTGCAGGCTGCGATGCCGGATTGATTCTGGCCTAGCCAGATGGGGAGAACCTGGAGTATGCTCTACACTTCTTATTTCAGGTGTCAAATAATCAAGCAGAGTATGATGCCCTCCTTGCGAGGCTGTGGATTGCCCATGAACTGGGCATCAGCTGGCTTAGAGTTTTCTCTGACTCCCAGCTGGTGGTCAACCAAGTGAAGGGGGAATTTGAGGCCAGGGATCCGACCCTGGCAAAATATTTAAACCAGGTACAAAGCCTCATCTCTCGGTTCAAATTTTTCGAAATCCTCCACATACCTCATCTGCAGAACTCCTTGGCCGAAGCTCTCTCTAGGCTGGCTACGACCGTCAACAGGACTTTCGACCGAACCTTTGTGGAGTATTTGCGGCATCCTAGCATCGCCGAAGAACCGACAGAGGTCCACCAGGTGGAACATGAAGCTTCTTGGATGGATCCGATCCTTACTTTCTTGGCCAAAGGAACTCTTCCTGCATATCCGGCAGAGGCCAAGAGGGTGCGCCTGACGGCCTCTAAGTACGTTGTCCTTGATGGCGCCCTTTACAAGCGATCGTTCTCGCTGTCGTTATTGAAGTGTTTAGGGCCAGCGGACGTCGATTACGCCCTCAGGGAAGTTCATGAAGGCATTTGTGGCGACCACCTCGGAGGGAGGTCCTTGGCTTACAAGATCATCCGGTAGGGGTATTACTGGCCCACCATTCAGAAAAACGCATCGGACTTCGTCCGAAGGTGCGATGCATGTCAAAGGTACTCTATCATTCAAAGAAGACCTGCCAGCGAGCTTACTCCAATCACCGCCCCATGGCCGTTCGCACAGTGGAGGATGGATATCCTGGGACCCTTTCCCCCGGCCTCCGGGCAACGAAAATTTTTACTTATGGCTATCGACTATTTCACCAAGAGGGTGGAAGCCGAACCACTAGCACAGATAATGGAGGTTAAGGTAGAGAACTTCGTCCGAAACAACATCATCTTTCAATTCGGCATTCCCCGGACCATCATTACTGATAATGGGAGACAGTTTGACAATTCTAAATTTCGAGATTTCTGTCAGCTATACCAAGTCTCTCACCGACTTACCTCGGTCGATCATCCACAGTGCAACGGAGAGGCCGAAGTCACCAACAGAAATATTTTACATGGGATGAAGACCCGGCTCAATGAAGCAAAGGGACTGTGGGCAGAAGAACTCCATTCTGTGTTATGGGCATATCGGACGACCGCCAGAGCATCGACCGGTGAAACTCCATTCAACCTCACTTATGGAAGTGAAGCCGTCATCCCTATTGAAACTTCTCTCCAATCCCTCCGGATCGACCACTATACTGAGCCAGCCAACTTCGAGCAGCGAAGAGCCGACTTGGACTTGCTTGAGGAAACAAGACTTTGGGCAAGCATGAAGATGGCGATATGTCGCCAAAAAATGGCAAAGTATTACAACTCGCGGGTCAAGGTGCGAGCTTTCCGAGTCAAAGACTTGGTCCTGCGGAGAGCCGAAATCTCGAGACCGACTGAGCAAGGCAAGCTTTCCCCAAATTGGGAGGGACCTTATTAGGTCGCTGAAGTGGTTCGGGCCGGCACATATCGACTGGAATTTTTGGACGGACAGCAGTTGGCACATCCGTGGAATGTAGACAATCTCCGCAAGTATTATCAATGAAGTTCACATTTCTTTTACGAACCACTTCCAAAAGTCCGACTCCGGTTGGCAGAGGCTCTAGGGCAGCCCACTTCCGAAAGTACGACTCCGGTCGGTAGAGGCTCTAGGGTAGCCCATTTCCGAAAGTCCGACTTCGATCGGCAGAGGCTCTAGGGCAGCCCACTTCCGAAAGTTCGACTCCAGTCGGCAGAGGCTCTAGGACAGCCCACTTCCGAAAGTCCGACTCCAGTCGACAGAAGCTCTAGGGCAGCCCACTTTCGAAAGTCCAACTCTGATCGGTAGAGGCTCTAGGGCAGCCCACTTCCGAAAGTCTGACTCTGGTCGGCAGAGGCTCTAGGACAGCCAATCCGACCGCTGCCTCAACTGCCTCAGGGTCCGAAAAGTTGACGGACCAACACTTGGGATAAATTTTCTAAGCTAGTTACTCCGGCCAAAGCTGACATCCGATCGCTGCCTCAACTGCCTCAGGATCCGGAATGCCGACGGACCAACACTTAGGATAAATTTTCTAAGCTAGTTGCTCCGGCCTGAGCTGACATCCGACTGCTGCCTCAACTTTCTCAAGGTCGGGAAAGCCGACGGATTAATACTTAGGATAAATTTCCTAATCTAGTTGCTCCGGCCTGAGCTGACATCCGACCGCTGCCTCAATTACCTCAGGGTCCGGAAAGCCGACGGACCAATACTTAGGATAAATTTTCTAAGCTAATTGCTCCGGCCTGAGCTGACATCCGACCGCTGCCTCAACTATCTCAGGGTCTGGAAAGCCGACGGACCAATACTTAGGATAAATTTCCTAAGCTAGTTGCTCAGGCCTGAGCTGACATCCGACCGCTACCTCAACTGCCTCAGGATCCGGAAAGTCGACAGACCAACACTTAGGATAAATTTTTTAAGCTAGTTGCTCTGGCCTGAGCTGACATCCGACCGCTGCCTCAACTGCCTCAGGATCCGGAAAGCCGACGGACCAACACTTAGGATAAATTTTCTAAGTTAGTTGCGACCGGTGCCTCAACCGCCCTAATCCATTCTCGATCTGGAAGGCCGACGGGCCAGTACTTGTAGTAAAAATCTTAAGAGGATCTAGTTCGGTCTGGGTTCTCACTCAATGCTTGCCCTGAAGATCCGACCACTCACTCTGATATGCCAACTGGCCCATACTTAGCAAAATTTCAGAAAGCGAAGTAGTAAACAGTATGAAGAGAAGACAAGACAATAAGGAAAAGTTTTCTTTATTAATTCAAAATATTTTTACATAGACTGAAGGTCAGACCTTTACAACCAACTAGGTCTGACCTTCGGAGGCTACAACAACGGCCACTTCGGCCCTTTCGGCTACGGTTGCCACTCTAGCCTCTTTGGCAACGATCTCCGCCGGGGCTTCGGTCGCTCGGGCTGTCGGGTCGATCCCCTCCGAAGCTGCTGCCTCCGCTGGCTTCGGTGGCTGGAGGAAGGCCAGGTCGAACTCTAGGAAGGCGGCGCTAACCTTCCCCAGGCACTCATCGTACTTGTAATCGAAGCCGACCATCTCGGCTTCGTTCATTTCCTCCTTGAAGTCTTCGGAGGCCTTGTAATCTGCAACGGCCTTCTCCCCGGCCATCTTCAGCAAATCTTGGGCTGACTTCAACAGGCCCTTGTATCTTTCCACCGATGCCTGATAGCCTTTCGCGCGGAGATCTAGATCAGTTGCACGACCCTCCTCAACCTTTAGCCGACGAGCCAGAGCTTTAATCTTTTTCCTCATGCCCTTGAGCTTGGCCTCCCGATCAGCCTTCTTGGCGAGCAAGTCCTCCGTTTTCTTCTTTTGGGCCTCCAGTTCAACCTGCAAGGGGGACACCTCTGCCACTGCGGCCTTCAGACTAGTCACCTCTTCCATGGAGGCCGTCAATGCTGCCCAGGCGGTGTCCCTCACCAACTCGGCCTCCTCGGCCCTCTGGGTCAGCTGCTCCTTTACGTACAGCAGCTCACCCAGCCCTTGGTCCATCAGTAGGTGGTCCCTGACGAGCTGCCGACAAAGATGAACGGTTAAAGAGGTTTCAATAGTGAATTGGAATTGAAGACAAGAGGAGTGAAGCTTACCCCCAAAAGATGGCGGAGGGAACTACTGGCTACCTCGTTTACTGACCACCCGTCAGTTTCGGGGATGGCTCGCTGGAGCTGCTCCCTTGCCTCCTTCACCGTGCGCCACAGTAGGCACTCTTCTTCTTCCCCCAGGGCCCAAGCGGCCCTCTCGTCAGCAGTCGACGGCCCTTCACCTGCAGGGGTCCTCTGGGTCGTCGGGGGGACCATCGCGGTCGTCTCTGACGGTGGAGGCGCAGGGGCTGCCACCATCCCAGCCGAGGTCGAATGCCTTCCCTCCGCCTGGACGGCTAGCTGTCCTGCTGAAGATGATTGCTCGGACACAATCACCTTCCGGCATTCGGTCAGGGGCATGTCATCCCCGGAGTCGACCGACACCACTAGAATGGATGACTCCTCTGTCCATGGCTTTTTCGGCCTTTCGGGCACTGGTTCTGCTGCCCTTTTCTTTGATTCATGCTGTGCCGGCTTTGCGATCCGGACTGCTCTCCTCTGCACCGAACCGTGCCGAGAGGACAGCCCTATCCGGTTTCATTTTTTTGCCTGTCAACAAAAGCATAGTTAGTAATAGTCAAGCCGACAAGAAGTAAAGGAGATAAGAGTAGAAGCTAATCTCTCCACAACACTCGCCCTACCTAATGTCGGATGTCGGCTGAGTCCTGCTCGGTGAAGGCTGTCCTCAAAAAGCAAGAAGTTTATGAACTTCGGATCTTCACCGTCCAACCTGTGGAAGTCGGCCTCGTCGGCCCTCGAGACCTTCCTCCCATGCAAGGCATCCGGCCTCGGCCCCCTCCAGGCTGCCTCGAAGCCCCACGGCTCCAGGCTATCTATGAAGAAGAACTTGGACTTCCATCCATGAATAGCGGATGGAAGCCCCCCTAGAATCTTCCGGTTAGGACGGGGACTGAACATCCACCATTCCTGACTCCAGAAGTCATGTTTTAACAGGAAGAAGTTGGAAAATATGGTCACCCGTGGCTCTATGTCGGCCTCCCGATATAGGACCATGAAGTCGTACAGTACTTTAATGATATTCGGCGTCAGCTGGGAGGGCGTGATCCTAAAGGTATTGAAGACCTGGACAAAGAAGTTATGGATCAGGAAACGAAGACCGGCCTTCAGGTGGTCTTCGTACATGGGAAGGGCTCCTAAGTTCAGGGGTCCGTTTACCCTACCCTCTCGGCTGGGGACGGTCAGATGCAAGGTGGACGGGATGTTGTAAATTGTCCTAAGGTCTTCGACCCTCTCTCAGGTCATGGTCGACTGGATGTCGAAGGGTCCGGGTTCCCTACGACCTTGAGCTACGCCCATCCTAAATGGCGAAGAGGGAGATGGGGGAAGACAGAGACGGGACTAATCTGATTTTTGGGTCTCTAGAGAAGCCTAAGAGCAGCGCAGAAGGAGCAGGAGGCGATTTTCACTTCCAACATGGACGCAGCAATAAGTTCCCCCTAGGCACTGCCCCCCTCCTTTTATAGGCATCTGGGGCCCGCGTCCCAACGCGTCCCCCACATGCCGAGCTCCGACAGCCGCCGCTTCAGTTTCCGGATTGGACGGGAATCCAAGGAGATGCGCCGGATCGTATCCGGCCGCAATCCACGTGATGGGCAAGGCAAGGCGGATGGGCCGCTCTGGCAAGCGCGCCAACTACCCTGATGGCGCCACGTGTCCCACGTCGTCTCAAGAATACAAATGGACCGCTGCCGCACGCCGTACCAGCCATAACTGCCCCCTTTGGTCCTCACCAACCAGGCGTTGACAATTGTCCCGGAGCGGAAATCGAAGTAGGAGGCGGTCGGACACAGCATGTCGAGCCAGATTCGCCATCATTCGGAAGGCCAGCGCATTTATTGCCAATTAATGCCCTTGCCCTTTGAGCCTACGGACTCGCTCGAAGCACAAGGGCCATGGGGACAACTGTTGTACCATGACGGCTCACCCTCAACCAGAACCGACCCAGTCCTGCGGTCCGATTTGGCCACCCTCCTCAAGGCTCCAACTGAAGAGGTCCGACCCGTCGGAGCTGAGGTCCGAACGACCCTCTCCTGCCGGGGTCCAGCCCACTGTTCTCCATCAGAGGTCCAACCCACCAGAGCCGAGGTCCGAATGACCCTCTCCTGCTGGAGTTCGGCCCACTGTTCTCCGCCGGAGGTCCGATCCACTGGAGCTGAGGTCCGAACGACCCTCTCCTGCTGGAGTCCGGCCCATTGTTCTCCGCCAGAGGTCTGACCCACTGGAGCTGAGGTTCGAACGACCCTCTCCTGCTGGGGTCTGGCCCACCGTCCTCTGCCAGAGGTCTGACCCACTGGAGCTGAGATCCGAACGACCCTCTCCTGCTGGGGTCCGACCCACCGTCCTCCGCCAGAGGTCCAACCCACTGGAGTTAAGGTCCGAACGACCCTCTCCTGCTGGGGTCCGGCCCGTCGCTCTCCTTCGGAGGTTCGGCCGTTGATCCGACCAGCCGACCGCCTCATGGCCAACGTCCAACGGGCAAGCCTTGGCATCCAGGGTATTCCAGAAGCACCTTTCTTTTACGGCGGGATTCTGCTATCTCAATGGCCCTGCTCCACTACTTCCATGGTGTCGCCGTATCTGCGTGCCACGTGGTCACTCTCCAGATTTTCATAGGGGTAGATCAGTCTTTCTCAGCCCCTCCCCTAACAAATTTTGGACTATTCCGCGCCTATATAAGGTATTTGGGGAACCCCGCTCGAAGGTAGAACAACTCTTCCCTCTCCATACGCTATTGATCTTTCGATTCTTCCATTCTGTTGCCTTCGACTTCCTTTAACTTAAGCATCGGAGGGTCCCTGCCAGAACACCACAGGTATTCTTGGAGACTTTTTTCCAGGTTCGCCTGAGAGAGGAGCGCTCCAGCCTGTCTAGCTATCCCGATTCTCGGTCCAAAAGTTGACACAGCAACATGACACATGTAGCTAACCCCAATTAACTTGAGATTAAGGCTTCATTGAGTTGAGTGAGATACATCCACCCCTTTTTTATAACATGATTTCTAGGCCATACAGTTCATTGTATGATGGAACAACTGCCATCCATCGTACGGCAAAATTCATATACATTGCACCTATTATTGTTAGTGGTGGTGGTGTTTGGACGCATGTGCTCATGGTTTGTAATACATATACCGCATTACCATATGAAATTATTGCTATGCATTGGAGTCTTTCATATTGGCATAATTTATATACATATATTATTATTATTGTTATTATTACTGTTACTACTGCTAATCTATTATTATTGTATTAATATTATTAATTGTTTGCTGGTATCATTGCTGTTTGTTAGCTTTGGTGCTGTGGATATTGATATTGTTCTTAGCATTGCTGGTGTTGTTACAGTTAGTGTTGTTGTCGCTGTTACTGTTGTTGAGCCAAAAAGAGCTAGTGTTGGCCATCAAGGCTTGATCCCTGAACATTTAAAGTCGACGTTTACAAGTAAAAGTATTTCGTCTTGCCAGTTTTTAACCTTTTGGGAGCTTTCTTTTCTATCATATGCTGCTACCGTCAGCTTTGATGGAAATATCAGAGATCCCATTGTTGGGACTGTTTTTGTGATCCGGGCATCGGACGTTGAATTTCTTACTGTGGGATATCCATCTTTTTGATACTACTATTTTCATGATAAAGCTTTATGATATTTGGACTGGGATCAGGTATGTCAGGAGAGTCCTTCTCTCAATCGTTTTATTATTGAAGAAGATTCCTTGATGGGTATTTCCTGGATCCAGAGTACATTTCGCTCTACTCCCTCACGTTCGGGATATTGTTTTTCTGTTACGTGGCTGTACTGGTATTATTGTCTGGCATGTTTATCATGAAGCCAACTTGGCTACTGACTGGATGGTTTCGTTGATGGCGAATCACTCGGGAGGGGTTTCTTGGTCTCTTCTAAAGAAGATGCCTATACAGTTTATGAATATTTTGTTGACCGACCTTTTGGACCGTACTTATTTTAGAATTTTATATTGCATGATCCGGGTTATCAAAAAAATAATAATAAATAAAAGTATTTGAAATTGGCTCGATGTAAGAGGTATGCAAAGTAGCCTGCCTTTGTTTTCATGGGTGGCAAGTTATGATAGAAAAGGCTATTGATCATTGAAACTGGACACCAATCATTTGAACTTTGGTCCAGATGTTAGGGGGCAAGTTGATGACACCTCTTTTCGTATATGGCCCAACTTTCAATATCAACTGTATAACGTGACACTGTTGGGTTGGGCAGCATCTTCACCCACTACTTAAAGAAGATAAAGTTATGGATGTGCAGGAGGTTTGGTTAACCAAAAATTAAATTAAATTATTAATTATTATAATATTTGATCCATTTTTTTTAAAAAAAATTGATTTTAATTTAAAATTAGATTAAAATTTTTTAATTAATTCAATTTTCAGTATTTAATTTGATGAATTTAGTTAACTAAAAATTAAATTTATAAAATATAATAAAAGTTTATTTTAGTTTTTTTAGAATTGTGGTAAATATTACACGGATAAATTACAAAGGTCTTAAAATTATTTTATTAAATTAATATTTTTAAATAATTTATTATTAATTTAGATTTGAATAATAATATTAAGTTCAAGTATAATTTAACAATCTAAATAATAGAATTATTAAAAAAAATTATAAGTACAAATTAAAACCAAAAGTCCAGCATAGAAAAGCTCAAAATTGAATTATCGAATTGAACTGAAATTATCTTAGCTTGGTTTATTCGATTTTAAACTATTCCGATTTGATTTTTGGTTTTATTAAATGTAAATTTAAAAGTTTGATTTTTTTTTTTTTCAAAATTTTGATTTAATTTGAATCGAAAAAACTGAATAAATATCCCTGGATGAAGTATTACATGTATGTGATAGAGTGGGGGTGCTAAGTACTGAGTTTTACCTTAATCACTTGAAATTGGCCTTGGCTGTTAAGGGGCAAGCAAGTAGATAACATCTAGATATTTATTTTACACTGGCTTAACCTGAACAGCAGCTGCATCACATCTCGATCATAATTTTAGCTGGTTGGATAGAACGTGGACCTACCAATTGGGAGGATGGAGTATTGTTTGTTATCGTCAATGCGAGAGAGCACTGACCCCTACCATTTTCCGAACGGCTACTTGATGGCACCTAGCAACTGGAAGGTTGGAGTATTATTTGAGTGCATGCGAGAGCGAGTATTAATTACGGAGGCTCGAGCCCCAACACTTGAAATTGGCTAGTTAATGCTAAGAGGTAGGCGGCTGCATGACATTTTCTTTGATGCATGGCATAACTTTGAACACCAATTGCATCTTGTATAAATTTCTGGCTAGCCGAACAGAACGTGCACGGCCAACAAAATGGATGAAGTATAACCGTTAAGACGGTAGCTTGGTTGGTAGAGATCTGAACTCATCTCTCACCGGTCATGGATTCGAGGCATGATCCTGCGGACGACTTGCTGGGATTGTGCGGCTGCATGACATTTTCTTTGATGCATGGCATAACTTTGAACACCAATTGCATCTTGTATAAATTTCTGGCTAGCCGAACAGAATGTGCACGACCAACAAAGTGGATGAAGTATAACCGCTAAGACGGTAGCTTGGTTGGTAGAGACCTGGACTCGTCTCTCACCGGTCATGGATTCGAGGCATGATCCCACGGACAACTTGCTGGGATTGCGAGTATGCTTTCCACCCCGTCATCTTAGTGGACGTACTCACCAATAATGAAAAAAAACTCTACAATGGTCTTGAATCACCGATAATGAGAAAAGACTACAATGATCTTGAATCGAATATTGCCCGGCCTCGACGTCTTAGTGGTGTTGGGATGTACTCATCAATAATAAAAAAAAAACTCTATAATGGTCTTGAATCATCAATAATGAGAAAAGACTCTATAATGATCTTGAATCGAATATTGCGTAGCGAGAGCCCGAAGGGGGTAGCTATACCGGGGTTAACCTCCCCTTTTCTTTTATCTAAAAAAAAGGAAAAGAGAGGATGAAATATCATGTATGCATGCGTATGAGAGAGGATGAGTGCTGATTTATTGAGGCTTCCCCTACTATTTGAATTTGGCTCTAGATGTTGGGAGGCAAAGGCATGGATGATATCTATTTTCATGCACAACCTTTCTCATCAGCTGCATCGCATGTGCAATATTATGCATGTGCATGTTCATGAGAGAGAGCACTGATTGTTGAGGTTTGACCCCCAATTATTTAGATTGCGTTTGGTACATTGCTAGGCAAGCTTGAGAGGTAAAGTAGATTTGTCTCAAGATAGCTTACCATGAATTAATTTATTAATAATGTTGATCATTATATTTGATAGATGCAGGAAATATTGTAGTAAAATTACTAAAAATCTATGTGATCATATATATATATAATTATATAGGAGAATTTAAGAGAAAAAACCTAAAATAGTAAGGGGTGCGGGTGACGAGTGGCGGAGGAGCCCCGGGCTACGGTGGGGGGTGCTATCAATTATTGTATAAATTTTTTGTAGAATAATTTTATCCAAAAATTTTATTACAACATTGATAAATAATTTGGATAACCATCCCCTCTCAAAGACTATCTAGATGATCTTATGAAATAGATTATCAAGATAATTTGAATTGTCACAAAAAGATATACCATATATATATATATATATATATATATATATATATATTGGTAAACAAAAATAAAAATAAAATGTGCACCTACCAATTGAGATGATAAAGTTTACGAGGGCTTGAGTCCAATAAGCCAATGATAATTAAAATGTGCACCTACCAATTGAGAGGATAAAGTGTACAAGGGCTCGAGTCCAATAAGTCAATGATATTTATTTTCTCGCTGGACTTTTAATGTCAGCTACATCACCCATCAATTGTTGGCGGATTGGATAGAAGATAACACTCACCAATTGAGAGGATGAAGTGCCGTTAAAACAAGTGCCATCCCATCTACCTTATCTCCATTGTTCTCACCTCGCGTGTATATATGTCTCCAACTGACCTATAACAAAAGCGATAGAAAATTTCATTCATCATCCTATTCATCCTTGGTTTTATTTTTATTTATTTATTTATTTATTATTTATTTCTTTCTTTCGGTAGCGTGTGACCCAACTCTCCTGGCTAGTTAAGCTTGGACAATAGTAGGTTTTTGAAAACAATAATTATTGTATATTAATGATAGAATTATAAATAAAGTATCATATTAAAAATATTTAGAAGCAACAAATAACTTTATTTCACAATTTTTAATATTTTTTTTAGTTTTAAATATTATTTGTTTACATAAAAATGAAATATATATTTTTATAAAAAAGTAAAAAAAATTATCAATATAAATCATGAAAATATGAATTAATGGTTTATATAATCGTTTTTAATATAATTATAGCTATAGTATGGTAGTTATTGAAATACATCTGGCTTCATCTTCTGAGCCTCCGTCCTCTACTCCCTCTCGTTCTTCTCCAACCCGTTTGTCCTCCACTCCAAGCTCCCCTCCTAACTCCGAGGGCTGGCAAAAGCCCTCTAAGGTGGCTCGGAGGCGCTCTCCAGATGCTTCAGGGTCGGATCTATTTGAGGGAGGGGGAGTTCTAAAGGCTGGGGGAGCCTTCTTTGCTCCCATAGCCGACTGTATGGAGCTCATCCGGTTGAAGGTGGACTCAAAGACTAGCAGATGATAGAATATGGGACTGTCTCATTGAAGCGGAGCAGGAGCCCGTCAAGGTCCACTTTTCCTTCCTCTTCTAAGTCTATTCCCTCACTGCCGGATCAGGTCAGCCCCCCTCTCCCTTCCTTGGATGCTGTTAAACATAATATGTCTGCTCTAGTTAGGTCGTCTGGTTTCCCTGACACACTGGGTAAGAAGGGTGAGAAGAAAATGGAGTAGAGGAGGGTGGAGGGAAAGAGTAGCAAGGCTAGGGAGGCTGTAGCTAAGCTGGGGGTGCTTGGGAGTCCTTCCTCTGTGGAAGGGGTGCTGTCATTGGTTCTTGGGGTGGCGGGGTGTGCTCCATACGGGAAGGGTAAGTTAGTGCCCTGTTCTGTGAACTCGCCATCCGGGTAGGTTGGAGGGGGAGGGGCCGCTGAAGGTTGTCTCTGCGAGTCTTAAGGTTTTTATGGAACATGGGTCTGTGGAAGGATGGGAAGGGCTTTTGGGGGACCACGGGTTTGCTGAGGGTGGTCTCAAGGGGTTAGGACAGTCCATGGGAGTTGGGTTTCAAGGCGGAGCAGGGACTCAGGGGCACTCAAGGAGTGAGGTTAGGAGGAGTGTCACGGGCACCCAGGGGCTCTCAGGGAATCTTGTGGGGACAGGGAAGCCAGATTGTGTTGGGTCTTCAATAATGCCTGGGACGGTTGCTGGGCATGACATTGTCTGTGAGACAGTTATGAGGGTGCTATGCTCTGTGGGAGGGGGTTCTGTGACTACAGGGGATCTATCTGTAGCTGAAGAAGACCCGGCAAGTGTTGATGGGAAGAAGGAAGTTTTGAATGTAAGGAAGGGGGATATGGATCGGCAAGGGATCGGTCAACCTATGTTATGAATCTATAATGAAGATACTTGTATAGAATGTTAGGGGAGCTAAAAAGCCTTCCTTTTTATCTACTTATCATAGGTATATGTAGCTTTATAATCCTCAGCTTTGTGTATGGTTGGAGACTAGGATTTCTGGTCCTAGTTTGGATTGCATCAGACGTCATGTCCTCCGGGACTGGGGGTTTTATTTTGTGCCCTCCCAGGGTTTGGCTGGGGGCATTATTATTACCTGGAATAGGGTAGCAGTTAAAGTGAATGCTTTTCATAGATCCTCCCAACTTGTTGCTATTGTGGTCTCTAAACCCATTCAGCCCACTTGGCTCCTATATGGCGTCTATACAAGTACGTCATATAGGGAGAGAAGAATTGCCCGGAAAAAGGCTTCGATGCTAATTAATCAGGGTATTCCTACTGTCGTCACCGGTGATTTTTGTTGATAACTTATCTACAGGGATTGCCCCACTGGAGGACGTCCTACCCCAGGTAAGCTAAGCTAGCAGGTGAAATAATTATGCATTTTAAATGATTTAACATGCATGCGGAAGAATTATTTCAAAATCCCGGATCTAACATAAAACATGCTGCATGTATTACAATTAAGCAGGCATGTATAACAATTATTTGGGCATATAAACATATAAGCATGATAACATGATGCATAACATTGTATAGGATAGCATGGAATAAACTAATTCCCATCAACTTAACATACTGTTTACTGAGAATAAGAGTTACCTGAGTGTTTCGGTTGATCCGAACTGAACAAAGACTTGTTCTTTTGTTTGGATCCTTCTCCCAGCACTTGAAATGCCAATCGAACCAGCAATAAGCTTTCACCCCACCTGGAATAATCCTGGAATAGAACTGTACTGGAATTCTGGTGTTGCAGAAATTAAAAACAGAGCAAGCTTTGGATCTTGAACAGCAGCAGCAAGGTGAGGCCAATACAAAACTCTCAGGAGTTGAAATAAACTCCCTCTAGAGGGGAGACACACCGGGGTTCCTGAACCGAGCTTCACACACGGTGCTAGCCGCTGGAAGCTTCACACGGTCACGGTGGAAAATAGCAAAAAGAATAGGGAAGGGAGTTCTTCTCTATGGCGAGCATACACCAAGAAAATGCTCTCTCTCTTCCTCTCTGTGGGTGGATCAAGAACCTTTAAGGTTTTTCTCTCTCTGTTTCTCTTTGAGTTTCTAGAGCTCGCTGGTATCTTTCAATGGGGTATCAAAATCTGCAGCATAGCCTCTCAAGGAAAAGGATCTTTCTTTATTTTTCTTCACTCTTCTACCTTTTGGAACGATGGCCTTCGATGGGGTTTTATAGATGATCTCCAGCCCCTCTCATCCCACGAACCCTTGGCAGTTGTTCTTAACTGCAACAGAGGTGGGATGCCATCGTGGAGGAAGAAGTAGATGACCGGGTCAAACAACCCATTTCAGCGTGCTTTATGGTCCGATCCCATAGCAATTGATTGGTTCAATCCAATTGAACCCGATTCAAATATTCACTTAACCAAGAGAGAGAGGGGGGTTTTAATTTTGAATCCCATTCAAATTAAAATACAATCCAAAACTAGTTCAGTCTAGATTGATCAGGAACCATTCCTAATCGACCCGAACCAACCCTGATTGACCTAATGCAGGTCAATCTATAAGTGTGCTCAAACAATAACCATGACGAAAATTGCCGAGACGATTCTCAATCGTAATCGGTGCCCGGATCAGGGGATAATCCTCTATGGCATGTGATCTCATAGGTTCGAACCTAAACGGTAGCACTGGAACAATTCCAGTACCAGCACAGGAAACCATCTAGCAATGGATCCCGACATCCAGATAGGTCGAAGATGTGAGAGCAATCTATCGAACCTCTGGCATATGGTTACCGTATAATTCATCCCTTTGACCTCCAATGCTCAGGATGATCGAGGGTTAGACTGCCAACCTTGATTTGGTCAGTCCACAAAATGTCTCAACCTTGCAAGTCCAGTGACTCCTCACTATGATTACCCTGGCCGAGGATTTGCTAAATTGAGACACTGTGAGACATTTAATCCAAACTGTTTGGACATGTCAATTCCATCTTGGTCCATCACTACTCCACAAGTACTTTGCCTGTACCCAGAAACCTTCCATCACCGGATTAGAAATCCGGGTAGACTGGCACCAAAGCACAGGGAGTTGCTTGCAAGCTACCATGATAACCTCAGGTCGAAGGGACACGTATGCCCATATCCAATCATGAGTATCCCTTTAGCAGAAAGGGGCTGCACGGAGTCACGTTCAATTGAGATATCACATATCCCACTTACAGATCACATCAGTGTCACCACACTCCTTTGGTCAAGAGGACAACCAAACGATGTGAACCACAACAACCTATACTTGATACATTGCCATCCAGTCCAATATGTCCTTTAGTTGTGAACCTGTTTTTAAGGACCACTCGATATATCCTCTCTATATCGAAATTAGTGTAGTCCTAAGGACTTCATCACATATAAGAGTTCATTATAGAGAAATGTCAATTGTGATGAGCTGCCAAAAATAATCTTTTATTAATTCATACACAATGTTCAATATAATGCTCAACCGCCTACAGGCTAGATGATTGGCTTTTGAGACACAATTCCCAACAACTCTCACTTGTACTAAAGCCAATCAGAACAATATCTAATGCCCATTTCCCTTTTGTAGTAGTCGAACTTTTTGATTCCGAGGGCTTTAGTGAAGGGGTCAGCAAGATTTTCCTTTCCATCAATCTTCAGAAGAATGATGTCGCCTCGTTCCACGATCTCTCGAACGAGGTGGTAGCGCCGCAGAATGTGCTTTGTGTGGTGATGAGATTTTGGCTCCTTGGCTTGAGCAATGGCTCCAGTGTTGTCACAATACACTAGAATAGGTCCATTTAGGGAAGGTGCCACCCCTAACTCTGCAAAGAAGTTCCTCAACCACACGGCCTCCTTCGCTGCATCTGATGCTGCAATGTACTCTACTTCGCACACCGAGTCTGCAACTGAAGCCTGCTTGGTACTCTTCTAGCAGATCGCTCATCCATTTAGGGTAAATACAAACCCTGACACACTCTTGCTATCATCTCTGTCAGACTGGAAACTGGAGTCAGTGTACCCCACAAGTTTTAAATCAGGTTCTCCATAGCTTAGCCACTGGTCCTTAGTATTTCTCAAATACTTCAGGATGGTTTTAACCACCTTCCAATGCGCCTCACCTAGGTCAGACTGGTATCTGCTCACTACTCCTAGTGAGTATGCCACATCTGGTCTAGTACATGTCATAGCATACATGATAGAGCCTACTGCAGAAGCATAAGGTACTCTATTCATACGCTCTCTTTTCTCAGGAGTTGTCGTACAATCCTTCTTGGAAAGAGTAATTCCAGAACCTATCAGAAGATAGCCTTTCTTGGAATTTTCCATGTTGAACCGTTTCAGTACAGTATCAATATACGTAAATTAGGACAATCCCAAAAGCCTCTTAGACCTATCTCTATAGATTTTCATACCCAGTATGAAAGAGGCTTCACCCAAGTCCTTCATAGAGAACTGAGATGACAATCGGACCTTTATTCCTTGCATTGCAGCAATATCATTCCCGATTAAGAGAATGTCATCAACATACAGTACCAGGAATACAATTATAGAACCATTAGCCCATTTATAGATGCATTGTTCCTCTCCGTTCCTAACGAAGCCATACGATTTGATACATTTATCAAACCGCATATTCCAACTTCGAGATGCTTGTTTGAGTCCATAAATGGACCTTTGCAATTTGCACACTTTCGACTCGTCTGTGGATGTGAACCCTTCAGGTTGCATCATATATACCTCCTCATCCAGTTCCCCATTCAGGAAGGCAGTTCGGACATCCATTTGCCAGATCTCATAGTCAAAATGTGCTGCTAAAGCAAGCATGATCCGAATAGATTTGAGCATTGCCACAGGGGAGAAAGTTTTGTCATAATCGATACCATATCGCTGACGATATCCCTTGGCAACTAGACAGGCTTTATAGGTCTCAACCTTCCCATCTGCGCCCCTTTTCCTCCTGAAGATCCATTTGCACCCGATGGGTTTTATCCCTTCAGGTGGATCAACCAATGTCCATACATGGTTGATCTCCATGGACTCCATCTCGGATCGCATAGCACCAAGCCATGCCTTAGAGTCAGATCTCTGAAGTGCATCCATATAGGTGATTGGATCTTCATTGTTCTCATCGAGTTCAATAGGATCCTCGTCCCAGACCAAGAAACCTAAGTATCTGTCCGGCTGACGCAGTACTCTACCGGATCGCCTAATAATAGTCTCTAGATGCAATCCAATCACAGTCGGTTCAGTGACATCTCTAGAATGTGTAGGTTCTTCTACTGGTTGAACTTCACCAAGTTCAATCTTAGAGGCTACAGTTTCTTCACCAAGAAACTCCTTTTCTAAAAAGATAGCCCTAAGAGCGATGAATATTTTTTGTTCATCCTCCAAGTAGAAGAAAAACCCTTTTGTCTCCTTAGGATATCCTATAAAGAAGCATCGATCAGATCTAGGACCAAGTTTGTCTGTGTCCAAACGTTTTACATAAGCCGGACAACCCCAGACCCGAAGGTGTGAAATTGAGGGTTTACGTCCTGTCCACATCTCATATGGAGTGGAGACAACAGACTTACTCGGAATGTTATTCAACAGGTAACAAGCTGTCTCAAGAGCATATCCCTAGAAGGATATCGGCAGAGTAGCAAAACCCATCATAGATCGAACCATGTCCAATAATGTTCGATTCCTCCATTCAGACACACCATTCCATTGAGGTGTTCCAGGAGGAGTCCATTGAGAGAGAATCCCATTCTCCTCAAGATATGTCAGGAATTCACTAGATAGGTATTCACCACCTCGATCAGATCGAAAGGTTTTTATACTTTTTTCAGTTTGTTTTTTCCACTTCATTACGATATCGTTTGAACATTTCAAATGACTCAGACTTATGTCTTATTAAGAAGATATAACCGAACCTCGAGAGGTCGTCTGTGAAAGTAATGAAATATCTATATCCTCCTCTAGCAGTAACTGTCATAGGTCCACATACATCAGTATGTATGAGACTCAACAATTCTGTAGCTCGTTCACCTTTTTTAGTAAAAGGTGACTTGGTCATCTTACCAAGTAAACAAGATTCACAAGTGGGCAGTGAGTCAGAATCACTGACCTCGAGGAGACCTTTTCCTTGCAATTTGTATATCTTGTCTTGGTTAATATGACCTAACCTACAGTGCCATAGATATAGATTACTGACATTTACTAACCTTGGACGTTTGTTAGACGTGTACATAACACTAACAGGTCGTGACAATACATAAATGCCATTATCCAACCTAGTTTTCATTATCTCACAGTTATTCACAATAACCTGACAAATATCTCTTTTAATTGAAAGTTCATAACCACAACTGGCCAACTGGCCTACAGAGATAATACACATAATAAAACTAGGGCAGTAATGACAGTCAACTAGCTTGACAGTACAGGACTCGAAGACTAGACTCAGAACCCCAATCGCCAATACTGTAATACGATTTCCATTCCCGATGCTCAGGAACTGCTCCCCATCTTTGAATTTCCTACTAACCTGTAGTCCCTGCAATGAATTGCAAACATGAATGAGACTACCGGTATCCAATTCCCAGTCAGTAGTATCACGAATAGAGAAATTACAAGGACTTATCATATAAATACCTTGTCCAGCACCTTGCTGATTTCTCCTCTTAGGCCTGTTCGGGTCTAGGGATGCTTTATAGAGAGAACAATTCCTCTTCCAGTGTCCTTGCTTCTTACAGTAGAAGCACTCTGCATTAGATTGATCAGCTTTTACCTTCCTGATCTGACTCAGTCTAGGAGCACTTTGCACTTTCTTACCCTTTTTCTTTTTCTTCCCTTTCTTAAAGGGACGATGATTTCCAGATCCTCCCACTAAATTCACCACCCCCTTGTTCAGGTGATGGTCTTTCTTGTAAGTCTGCAGTAACCCTAACAGACCATGATAGTTTACTGCAGGCCTGTTCATTCTAAAATGATCGAGAAAATCAAGGTAGGAGGATGGCAAAGAATTCAGAATCGCATCCTTGCCGAGCTGCTCGTGCAAAGGACACCCAAGCTTGCCCAAACGTTCAATCATCTCGATCATGTACAGTACATGATCAGTGACTGAACCATCATTTGGCATCTTGGCATTGTAGATGGCACAAGAAACCTTGTACCGCTCTACATCGTCAGGTACGCCAAAAGATTCCTTCAACTTTTGAAGGATCTCATCTGGCTGGGCTTCCTCAAACTTGCGATTGAATTCGTCATTCATCGCTCCAACATAATACATCGGACAATGGTCTGATCAGAGACCCACTTCAAATAAGCATCTCTAACCGGGCCCCGAGCATTGGTAGGAGGGTTCTCAGGTGCAGGATCTGTTATCACATAAAGGATCATTTCATGCTCCAGGACTATCCTCAACCTTCGATACCAGCTATCAAAGTTGGGACCCTTTAACTTCTCGTTGTCAAGAAGTGATCGGAGCGATAAGCTTGAAGTCATCTGAAAGGAAAAACAAGCCTATTAGTATATGAATTAATCATTAAACCTAAAGACTTGGACTTTAGTCTAAAGGTCCCTTCCACTAACTTATCAGACTGGGAGCCTCTAACCTCCAATCCGTGAAATCATATTTCATAGTGGGTACTAAAATCCAATAGACCACGTATGAGCCCGACTATGGCCAGCTCACTCATACGCATCTAAAGGTAGGTTCTTAACCAATTTCTTCCCTAAGCAATTTTCAGTATTAGGTTTTTGCCCCAGAAAACACTCCAATTAGCCTAGGGGCCTTTTATTGTAGGTTTCTAGTTAGGTCCAACCATTAACATGACCTATCCAATGTTTCTATTTAACGAACGATCAAGCCCGACTATGGCCGGCTCACCTGATCATTGTTAAGAAAGTCACACCGAATTATCATTAATCGGAGAGTAATTCTAGTCGCCAGATGTGTACCCGTTCTATGAAACTGTCGATGCACACCTAGCTAGTAGACATATTACTAACCGACCTAATGGGAGGCAAAGACACTGTCAACTCCTTGACCTAGTCTTTTAAGGACCTAATAATTTTAGTGGATTTTGGTTGTGACAAAAGCATGGATCATCCTCCCACTGAATAAATCAGATTCCAAGAGGGTTGAAACAATACAACAATTGATCCATGGGCACCTATAGATCAGTCAGACTGATCAACCTGGTTGACATGGGTTAACTCGAGTTAGTGGGCTTTTCCAATCAGTTCTGGTCTACTCAACTAGCCAGGTAGGTAAGATCATGGGTGAGTAACTGCCATTAACCATCTTTCCTAGACACCAACCAAGTTGGCCGGGAAAGAGGTAGCCTCATGCAACCATGATCAATATGCCAGACCTACCTCGATACCAGTTGGTTTACCAGACTCGATTAGATTTGCCAAAAGACTCAGGCTTCCACTGAGCCACTAATTGGATCCATTTTAGATGAACGGATCAACTAAGCTAACTATTATATAGTACTAAAGAAGAACCTTAATCAATATTTGATTAATCTTCCTTTAATCCAGTTCAACTAAACCTAAGTCTAACCCAGTTAAGGATCCAATTAGATGGCTAACCCAATTTACCCGAATGACTTATGTAAATGACATTTTAGGTTTCATAAACCTTAAGTTTGATTATCACTTATTAAGTCCAACATTAATCAAAAAAAAAAAAATTCCTTTTAATTTATTAATCATGTAAAACAATTTTACAGTTTATTCCATGCAACATTTCCAATGTTATCATTATATCAGCCCAAATACATTTATACATGCCATACACCTGTATCTACTGAATTAAAACATTTTTTTTTTTTTAGATTTTCTTTAAGGTACCTTCTGAAAAGGCCAACACAGACGACTGCTTCGTTCCCTAGGACACACAGCCATGGTGAAGGTCTCAACTAGGTTCCTCGCAGTACTCTTTAACCTATACAGATTCATAATTAAAATACTTTTAATACAATCATGCCATGTTACTCCTAAACCTGGCTCTGATACCAATGTTGATAACTTACCTGCAGGGATTGCCCCACTAGAGGACGTCCTACCCCAGGTAAGCTACGCTAGCAGGTGAAATAATTATGCATTTTAAATGATTTAACATGCATGCGGAAGAATTATTTCAAAATCCCGGATCTAACATAAAACATGCTGCATGTATTACAATTAAGCAAGCATGTATAACAATTATTTGGGCATATAAACATATAAGCATGATAACATGATGCATAACATTGTATAGGATATCATGGAATAAACTAATTCCCATCAACTTAACATACTGTTTACTGAGAATAAGAGTTACCTGAGTGTTTCGGTTGATCCGAACTGAACAAAGACTTGTTCTTTTGTTTGGATCCTTCTCCCGGCACTTGAAATGCCAACCGAACCAGCAATAAGCTTTCACCCCACCTGGAATAACCCTGGAACAGAACTGTACTGGAATTCTGGTGTTGCAGAAATTGAAAACAGAGCAAGCTTTGGATCTTGAACAGCAGCAGCAAGGTGAGACCAATACAAAACTCTCAGGAGTTGAAATAAACTCCCTCTAGAGGGGAGACACGCCGGGGTTCCTGAACCGAGCTTCACACACGGTGCTAGCCGCTGGAAGCTTCACACGGTCACGGTGGAAAACAACAAAAAGAACAGGGAAGGGAGTTCTTCTCTACGGTGAGCACACACCAAGAAAATGCTCTCTCTCTTCCTCTCTGTGGGTGGATCAAGAACCTCTAAGGTTTTTCTCTCTCTCGGTTTCTCTTTGAATTTCTAGAGCTTGCTGGTATCTTTCAATGGGGTATCAAAATCTGCAGCATAGCCTCTCAAGGAAAAGGATCTTTCTTTGTTTTTCTTCACTCTTCTACCTTTTGGAACGATGGCCTTCGATGGGATTTTATAGATGATCTCCAGCCCCTCTCATCCCACGAACCCTTGGCAGTTGTTCTTAACTGCAGCAGAGGTGGGATGCCATCATGGAGGAAGAAGTAGATGACCAGGTCAAACAACCCATTTCAGCATGCTTTATGGTCCGATCCCATAGCAATTGATCGGTTCAATCCAATTGAACCTGGTTCAAATATTCACTTAACCAAGAGAGAGAGGGGGGTTTTAATTTTGAATCCCCTTCAAATTAAAATACAATCCAAAACTAGTTCAGTCTAGATTGATCAGGAACCATTCCTAATCGACTCGAACCAACCCTGATTGACCTAATGAAGGTCAATCTATAAGTGTGCTCAAATAATAACCATGACAAAAATTGTAGAGACGATTCTCAATCGTAATCGGTGCCCGGATCAGGGAGTAATTCTCTATGGCGTGTGACCTCATAGGTTCGAACCTAAATGGTAGCACTGGAACAATTCCAGTACCAGCACAGGAAACCATCTAGCAATGGATCCCGGCATCCGGATAGGTCGAAGATGCGAGAGCAATCTATCGAACCTCTGGTATATGGTTATCGTATAATTCATCCCTTTGACCTCCAATGCTCAGGATGACCGAGGGTTAGACTGCCAACCCTGATTTGGTCAGTCCACAAAATGTCTCAACCTTGCAAGTCCAGTGACTCCTCACTAGGACTATCCCGGTCGAGGATTTGCTAAATTGAGACACTGCGAGATATTTAATCCAAACTGTTTGGACAGGTCAATTCCATCTTGGTCCATCACTGCTCCACAAGTACTTGCCTGTACCTAGAAACCTTCCATCACCGGATTAGAAATCCGGGTAGTCTGGCACCAAAGCACAGGGAGTTGCTTGCAAGCTACCATAATGACCTCAGGTCGGAGAGACACGTATACCCATATCCAATCATGAGTATCCCTTTAGCAGAAAGGGGCTGCACGGAGTCACGTTCAATTGAGATATCACATATCTCACTTGCAGATCACATCAGTGTCACCACACTCCTTTGGTCAAGAGGACAACCAAACGATGTGAACCACAACAACTTATACTTGATACATTGCCATCCAGTACAATGTATCCTTTAGTTATGAACCTGTTTTTAAGGACCACTCGATATATCCTCTCTATATCGAAATCAGTGTAGTCCTAAGGACTTCATCACATATAAGAGTTCATTACAGAGAAATGTCAATTGTGATGAGCTACCAAAAATAATCTTTTATTAATTCATACACAATGTTCAATATAATGCTCAATCGCCTACAGGCTAGGTGATTGGCTTTTGGGACACAATTCCCAACAATTTTAACTCCATTGACAGGCCAGAGGACAAGCGGTATGGCAGACCCTTTGTTCAGGATATTGGTTCTAGAGAATTTACCAGCTTTATCCAGAATAATGGATTGCTTGATTTGGGGTTTATGGGACCTCGTTTTACCTGGTGTAATAACCGGGCTGGTCTAGCCAGAGTGTGGAAGAGACTGGATAGATTTTATTCTACCCTGACCTGGCTCCCTCTTTATCCAGATCACACGGTGTGTCATCTTAGGTGCATTGCCTCGGATCACTGTCCCACTGTCTTTGGAGTAAAATGTTCGGGGTCCAACTCCCTTCAGGTTTGAGAAATTCTAGCTTTCTTTCTCCAAGTCTAAAGACATTGTCCGGGAGGTCTGGAGGATGATAGTTAAGGGTGATGCTACCTATAGGATTTCTCAGAGGTTTGATCTACTCAAGCATCGCCTGCTATGGTAGAATAGGGTGGACGTTGGAAATCTTAACGGTCATCTAAAGTCTGTCGAAGCCTCTATTGATTCCTTGCAGGGGAAAGAAGACTTGGATGGTCATTTATCTGATCAAGATATGGACTCCCTTAGGCATTACCTTTCTCTTCATCACTCTCTTCTTTTGAGACAGGAGGTCCTCTGGAGGCAAAAATCCAGAATTCAATGACTGCAGGAGGGTGATAGAAATACTAGGTTCTTTCATCATGCTACTATTATTAGAAGACATACTAATAGCATTTGGACTCTTTTTTCTAATCAAAATGGGTGGATTGAGGACAAAGCCGATATCAGAAGGAATTTGTTCCACTTCTTCTATTCCAGGTGGAATGCCTCCACTCTCACTTCCTTTTCTACCTCTTCTTTGCCCCCCGAGGTTTTAGTTACTGCTTTCCAAAATTCTTTGTTTCTGACTTAGGTCCTCTAGGAGGAAGTTAAACTGCACTTTGGTCTCTGAAAGAAGATAAAGCTCTGGGTCCTGATGGGTTCTCTCCTTTCTTCTTTTGGTCATGTTGGGATATTCTGTGCACCGACATATTCGCTGCTATCCAGTTATTTTTTGACACTGGGAGGATGCTGCAATCTTGGAAGCAAACCTTTATTGTTCTTATTCCTAAGCATCTTGATGCGACCGAGCCTTCTCATTTTTGGCCGATTAGTTTATGCACAACTCTCTACAAAGTTTGTGCTAAACTTTTGGCGAACAAGATGAGGACTATTCTCTTGCAGCTAATAAGCCCGGAGTAGGAGGCTTTCGTTGGTGGCCGGAGTATATCTGACAATATCCTCACTGCCCATGAATTTATGCATGATCTTCGACGTGCCTCCAAGCATCGATGCTTAATGGCAATAAAGTTAGATATGGAAAGAGCTTATGACCGGGTCAGTTGGAGCTTCCTCTTCAAGGCTTTGGAGGACTTTGGTTTTCATCTTATTTGGATCGCCAAGATTATGGCCTGTATTTCTCAGCCATTATTCTCTATTATGGTCAATGGCTCTCCTACGGATTTCTTCCACTCCTCTTTTGGCCTTCGTCAAAGTTGTCCTCTCTCTTCCTCTCTTTTCATTATTTTCGCTATCTCTCCAGATCTTTATCTGCAGCCATGCGAAATGTGATGGTTCAACCGTATTTTTCTGCCCCTGGAGCCTCGCCGATTTCATATTTATTATTTGCTGATGACTGTTTACTTCTCGGTCGGGCTTCTCTTATAAATGCTTGAGATCTCCGAAGAG
Organism: Areca catechu; assembly: GCA_021397845.1. Taxonomy (NCBI): domain Eukaryota; kingdom Viridiplantae; phylum Streptophyta; class Magnoliopsida; order Arecales; family Arecaceae; genus Areca; species Areca catechu. Next base: position 8,055,812 of record CM038039.1, read on the forward strand.
TCATGGAGGATTATTGCTATGCCTCAAGCTAGAGAGTTAATCTGCACAAGTTTGGGATTTACTTTACCTCTACCAGACTGCGCCACAGAGTTGGCGATATTTTGGATATTACTGAGTGCCAGGGTCCTCTACATTATTTGGGTATCCCTATTTCTGGCTCCACACTTTCTAGGGCGGAGTGTGCTCCTCTTCTTGCGGCTCTTCGGTAAAGGATCGACGGTTGGCAAGGTAGATATCTCTCCTCCATAGGCAGGATTACTCTCATTCGCTCGATGCTTTCTTCTCTCCCCATTTATTTGTTATCTAATACTATTATCCCGAAACGGGTTATCCTCGATGTTGAGCATATGATGCGGGCTTTTCTTTGAACTCTTCGCCTGGCCGTCACAGGATTCACTTATTGAGATGGGATTTGGTGTGCCAGCCAACTGTAATGGGAGGCCTGGGCATTCCTTCCCTTCTTGCTCGCCGGGAGGCTTTCCTGTCCAGGCGTGCTATTAGATTTTTTGTTTGCCCAAATGGTCTTTGGTCCTTCCTTGTGAGGTCCAAGTATGGTGATATCCCTGCTGACTTCAATGCCTCCTTCAGGCCCCCTAGGAATTATTTTATTATTTGGAGGGAGACGATCACCAGAGCCCCGCAAGTCATTCCGCATTTATCTTGGATGATTGGGGATGGTTCTTCCATCAAATTTATGGCTGACCCCTGGATCTCGGATATTCCACTCATTTGTGGCCTACCTTTATCTTGGTGCACATGCCATTGACTATTTTGATTCTTGACATCTTGTCTCCTGATCTTTCCTCTTGGGATCACCGGGCAGTGTTCTTTATATTCGGTGACATCCTGGGTCTTCGGGTGTTTTCTATCATTATGCCCATTCACCCTTGCCCGGATACCAGGGTGTGGAGGCACTCTGCTTCCACACGTGCACCGATTCCAGACTTGGCAATGATTTTCTCTCCAAAGCCTTCTTCGCCTCATTCTTATGGTTGGATTTGGTCTTTACCGGTCCATCCCAGGATCTCTCTATTCATCTGGAAGCTCACCTGGCATCGGCTTCCTACCCGGCACTTCTTTTCTCGAGGGGTCTCTCCATTTCTTCTGACTACCCTTTCTATGCATATAAGAGCGAGACTCAGGCGCATGCTATTTTTTGCTGTGCTCGAGTGGTGACTACGTGGAGATTGGTTGGATTCCTCGATTTGGCCTCTCATACTCATGATATCCAAGACTCTTTCTTGCTCTCCCTGCAGACAAGCACTTCCTTTCATGTCTTTTTCATGGCCTACCTGGCATGCCATATCTGGTTGTCTAGGAATGATCAGATCTTCGCCTATGCTAGATGCTCTCCCAGGATGTTGGTGGAGAGAGCCAGGGCAGCCGATACCGAGTATTGGAGATCGACAGTCATGACTTCGGAGACCTGAAGTTCTCCTTCCGCTCCTCGAGTGACTCTTCGGGTGTCTGTCGCTTGGGAACCCTCTCCTTCGACTTTGTTACTGTCAACTTTGATGGTAGCCTCCACCAGGGCAAAGGAGCTGCAGCCTTCATCATCCGGGATTCTAGCCTTGGATTCTTGGCTACGAGGGGATTCCCAGTTTGGGACCCATCTGTCCCCCAGACCGAGTTGCTAGCGGTATGAGATGGGATTAGATATGCTCGTCAGATCCTCTATCTCAATCGCTTATTCATCGAGGGTGATTCGACCACTATTATCTTTTGAATAGCTCGGATGTCTGCTGCTCCTGCTTCCCATCCTATTATCAGAGATATCAGCTTTCTTCTGCAGGGTTGTGCATTCACTTCGGTCAAGCATGTGTATAGGGAGGCGAACTCAGCTGCTGATTGGGTCGTCTTCTATGTTGCCAATCACTCTGGTCCGGTATTGTGGACCGATTGGCATTTTGCTCCTATTCAGCTTCGGGACCTTGTGTTTTGATTATCTTGGTCGTATTCACTTTCGTCCTTGAATGGAATACATCGATTCATCAAAAAAAAAAAAAAAATTGTTGTCTTATCATATATTGAGAAATTGCTTGGAACACCGTAGTGGTTGCAATTTTAAATTTATCATATATTTGAAAAACACTGACTTGAAATGGATGGACATGGTTCCATCATACCTAATAAATGTATACTTTTATTATTTATCCGTGTTAAAGAAAAGAAATTGAGTGCGGCATATTCATTAATTAAGGAGAATAACCAAGTAGGTTTGGATTAAATATGCTTCACAAATTTTATTACTATAGTACAAAATTTTAGATTTAATAAATTAGTCAAAAAGATAGAGTCATGCCATGAACAGAATTAATAATATTTATTTGGTTTCTAATATTAATTTAATAAATCCTGATACTATGCATTTTAAATGTTTCTTTTATACCATATCAAATAATTTATTATAAATATAAATATTTTGTTCGTATAAAAGAATATCAATGGAAGCAAAATTAATAAAAATAATTATTTTTATGAAAATGTAGGAGAATAAATGCCCGAACATGCATAAAAATGCTTACGGATTAAATCAAGCTTATTACCATTCATCGTATTCTTTACCTTCACTTTATTTCATTAATTATTTAACAAACAAGATTTTCAATAAAAGATATATAAATAAATTATTATTTTTAATAAGTAATTACGTTTTATGTTTCACCCTTGCAATGTGCCCGCCCTGGTACCAGTGCCAGTTATATATAGCACATCATGAAACAACCGGCCACACTCTGAAATCCTTGTGCACCTTCATCCTTTTTTTTTTTTTTTTTTTTTTTTTTCCTTTTTTTATCTTTTTTTTTGAGAAAATCCCCATAGCAATGGCGGCTTACTCCACCGGACGGCTGCCGGAGCCCACCTCCTCTTGCCGGCAAGTCGTTACTCCGGCTAGACACGTAAGGCTGAGTTCGATTTGCGTGTTTTCATTCTTTCTTTTTCCATCCTGTTTTTTTTTAAAAAAAAATTTAAGAGAGCGAGGGTGGGCAGAAGTATCGCCCGTGCAGTTTGTCCATGAACGGGTGCGGAAGGGGAGGAGTGGCACCGGTGGGCATTTGCGAGACGCGGACTCTCCCCGCAGTCTCCGCTCCCGAGTCGGCGGTGTCGGAGCTCAAGTCGGCGATTTCCGCTTTGGTGGAAGCGGACCAGCCTCGCTCCACCTCCGGCATCATCCGCCTCCAGGTAAGTGGCAAAACTCTCTCTCTCTCTCTCTCTCCCTGTTGGACTACCTTATCCGCCCGACCCGCGAAACCATTCAGCGAATACGGATTTCTGTTGCATTGGACGGCGAGGATCGATCGCCAGTCCTACTAACTTGGGGAGAAAAAATAAAATAAAAACGAGCTGGCATCAGCTCCGTATCCTCTCGGTGAGAGAGAGAGAGAGAGAGTGAGCAGGCGGGTGGTCGGTTCTCCGTCCTTCGCCCGCTCTAGGGTTTCTTTATGGCTCTAGGGTTTTTATCGACTCCTAGTCCTTGCCTTCCAAATCCTCTCAGGTCTTTCGACGTCGTTCTTGATCTCTTCTTTGCTGTTAACATAATGTAGGTCCCGATCCGGCAGAGGGCGGATGCCATCGTTTGGCTCCACGCGCAGCACCATCTCCCTCGCTGCTACTTCTCCGCTAGATCTCACCCGAGCGTCTCCTTGCCCTTGTCCTTGGGGGACGGAAATGGAGGGCGGTTCCCAAGCTCGGAGGACGAGGACGTCGTCAGCGTCGCGGGTGTGGGATCCGCGGTTTCCTTTCAAGGCTCCGATCCTTTCTCCTTGGATGACTGGCGCTGCATCAAAAGGCATCGTTCTTGGATCTGTCTTTTTTATCTTACAGTCGTCGATCAACCGCCGCATGTCTTGCTTTTGGAATCACGATCTACTGAATTTTCCAATTTGTTGCTAATTCTTGAATCATGATCTTTTCTTTCCTTTGCTCTCTTTGATCATGCTTTTAGCTTCTTCTTGACATTATCAAACCTAATCAACACGAGTTAAAAAGATTTTATTGAGATATGCCTGAACAATAAGAGCATGTGTCAATGGTATGAATTCCGTGAAAGATTTCTTTCTCTTTATTCAAGTTCTGCACATGCCATATTTTCTCTTTTAAGTGGTTTGGGACCTGCGAGGATTTAGGTAATCTCTAAACAAATTGATCTTTTAGTTTGGCTTCCTTCATAATTTGTTCAAGTCTCGTCCTCAAGAAGCCATGTGAGTTGAATATAAGTTTAGATATGTTGGTTGCGTTATAGCAGCAATCGGTCACATATAAATCAATGAAACATGTACTATTTACTGCCCAAAAAAAGGAAAGAATTACCCAATAAATGAATCATCTCTTATAGATGCCACTGTTCCATCAGAATACGGGCAACATTCCTTTCAGTTTGGAACAAAATTTTGATTCCTTTCACTTATGATTCAATTATCTAATGAGCTAAACATAGTAAAACAAGGCAAAGCTATTTGATTTTTTTTGACACATTTTCGCTAGCATCTTGTTATTCTTTCTTGTAAAGTTGTGCATACCTGTCTCGAAGAATCTGTAACAACATATCCATACGAGTTGGCCAGATAGAAGTAATCAACTCATATAGATCTCTAAACATAATTTCAGTTAGTCTTTTTTTCCCCACTTTTACAAAGTTGAAGATGTGCAATATCGAAACAGTGCCCGCTGATCAGCATTGTGCGGATATGATCATATGGCCCCTGGGTATGGAAAAGGGAACTGTTTGCATTGGTTGAAGTATTGTTTCTCTCAGATTCAATGTATACATGTCATAAGGGTATCTGTCAGGTCGCCTATATGGAAGAGGTATGACTGATCATCATGCCTTTAAAGAGTCAATGGAAAAGTTATTAAGCTCATGATTTTGGTTATGGAGCTGTATACAGTATACATCTTGCTTTCGTAATGAGTGATATTTTTCTTTTAGAAACAAAGCAAGAAGCCAGATGTATCATTGCTACTTGAGTATCATGCCCATAAGTTTGTGGCTGTCTTGAATAATTTTTATATCCTTTCCTAACACATTGTCCTTCACCTTGTTTTATGAAGATTCCTCTCAAAGGATTGTCCTTTGATTCGTGCATATGGCGGTATTCGTTTTGATCCGAGAACAAATGTTTCTCCTGAATGGAAGAATTTTGGTTCATTTTACTTTATTGTTCCACAGGTATGTTGTTCCTCTCCTTTCTTAACTCTAAGTGCCTCCAATTGAATTTCTACATTAAAGTTATGACTGTTTAGATAGTATACATATAGATGTGCACCCACAACCTACTTGTTAGTACTTAACTACTTGCTATTAAAGAAAATGAATGACAGGTTGAGTTTGATGAGCTTGAAGAAAGTTCAATGCTTGCTCTGAATATTGCATGGGATAACACTCTTCTTTGGACATGGCAAGAAGCAATTAATGAGGTTCAAGCTACAATGCACCAGGTATGTATTTGTATAATGAATGTTCCTTTGTTGAGCTCTTTTTGAGTCTCCTTATCTGTTGCATAAGAAATTTGGCCATGCCTTTTAACCTACCAATGGTTATGCAGATTGCCCCCTGTTTCTGTAGATTAAGGAATCTAGTGCCAGGAACATCCATTATTGGCTTTAATCATGTTCCAACAAAAACATCTTGGGATATATCTGTTAAGAAAGCCCTGCAGATAATAAAAAGAAGAAATTCAGAACTTGTGAAGGTACCTATTGTTGTCTTTCTGTGAAATAGAACACACAAGAATTATATCTATTATCTGTTTATCTTAGGACATCATAGGAAACAACTGCTATGAGGTTGTATTGTTTTCTTGCTCTTCCAGTTGCTTCTCAAAGTTTTGTCATGGTTTTCTTTATGCTGGTAACTTACTAGACATATCATCAGTAGATGTTCTCTTATATGCAATTAAGTTTGGCAATTTTCCATCTTGGTAACTGCTTGTTAATGGGGCTTCCAAAATCAATTGCTACATTTACTGCAAATTCTTTACATTTCCATAGTAATTTGCTGAATTTTTCTCTAGGTTGTACTTGCAAGGTGCAGTAGATATGTTACTGATATTAGCATTGATCCTGTATCACTTTTAGCTTGTTTAAAGGTAAGGTCCCTCTCATGCAGTTCTTGTTTAAATCTTTTTGTTAAACCATCTGCTTATGGGCTAAGAACTCAATTGTTTGCACCTTGTCAGCAGGTTGAAGGCCAAAATGCTTACCAGTTCTTTATTCAGCCACCTGATGCTCCAGCATTTATTGGAAATACTGTATGCTAAATAGATTAACAGAACCTAAGCTTGGTTTAAATTGTTCTATGATAACCATATGTTTGACATCTTGTGATACTGTCATTATTTTCATTTGTTTGAAAATTGTGGCAGATGAGCGGCCAGGTGACCGCCTAGTGCCTAGGCCCAAGGCAGCCATTTCGGCTGTTGCTAGATATCAAGCGGGCACAAAAGTAACGAATTATACAAAATGATAGATATAAGAGATAACTTAGAAGTAGCAATAATCTAGTAAATGAAATATATCATATGAAATAAGATGTGCTAATTCAATAGTAAGTATCAGCCTGGCAAAATGTAATATGGATTTATAAATCAATCTTATCCTCTATGCTCATATGTGGTGCAAAATGTTAAAGTGGGCACCTAGGCAGCCTGCCTTGGTAGCCATCTGTTAAAATAGTAATTGTTTCATACTTGTTGCTAATGCACTGCATCTTAACTGGTGTCACAGTGGATTCTACTTTGATATTATTTTCTGTTATTGAGGTGAGAATAATATTGTCCTAATGCTTATGACCATTCAAAACATTCTTATTTTTGATGATACTTATCAGCACCCAAAGGAATCACAAATAATACTCTACTATCATGTCAAGTAGATATGATAATTTAATGCACTTGATAAATGTTGCAAATCTTATAGTTATCATTCTGAAATAAGAAGAACTTCATATTTGGAGGAGTTCATCCAAATCGGGGTACTAAATGAAAATGAATTTGACTTGGGTTCATATTCCTTTTTCCATTGTAAAGCTAATGCGTACTATTGTGAGAAGAATGATACGAGCTCTCTTGGTTCTGTTACTTCTATGTGGTGACTGGAATAAAACATATATGTTATTGACTGTTTCTTTTTGGGGTCTGCACATTGATTACAGAAAACAAAAAATAGTCTGGTGCTGGTAACTGATTACTAGTTTTGCTTAAGTAGCTATATTCTAACTAAAAGCCTCTTTCTTCTTTTTTTGTTGAGTAGCCAGAGAAATTATTTCATCGAAAATACTCCAATATTACAAGTGAGGCTTTAGCTGGAACTCGTGCTAGGGGTCTTACAAAAGTTGAAGATCTTCAAATTGGTCAAGATCTACTTTTAAGGTTTACTCTTTTTTTGCCCTTTTTATTTCATACCGGTATAAAAATTATGCTTCTATCTTTTTAATGATGCAGTTTTCCTTTAATTCAACATAACATGTTATATTAAGATGCAACACTGTTTCTGTTGTGTTCTGGATCTTGATATTTTGCAAGCTTTAATTATGTTTCTATGCCTTTTCCCTGACTCCTTTGTTGTTTCAGAGATGTGGAATCTGTGTTACGCTCCTTACCCCTCTTTGAATATTAATGTTGTAATTGGTAGTCAAGGCTGGATATGTTTTGGCATTATAAATACAGTATCTTGTCCAATTGAGAAGAGTTTAAAAAACTGGCAAAGCATATGTAGATTCTCCCAATTTGCAGAAGCCTCTCAGGACATTATAGGAAGGGCATAAAAGATGTCATAAGTAAGCTTCATATGACAAATACTGATCCTGTTTAATTGGTCTAGACAGCTTTACTTCTGAGGTGTGGGGCCACTTAGTTTTCATAGAACAATCAAAACCGTCTAATGGGAAGGCCATCAAGCAGCTTTATCATATATCACTGATCATATCAATGAAATGGTCAAGTGCTCGAGCACTAATAGCATCTCCGGTGCAGAATTGAACTATCCTTTGTTCATGGTGATCTTGAACGAGACAAATGGCTATAAATTGGAGGTGATGAGAATGTTTGATTTGTTGACTTACTCTCTATGCAAACAGCTATAACTAATGTTAAGATACATGATGGAACCGTTCTGAGGACTCTCAAGTCTCAACCTTCAGGACTCTTAAGTCTCAACCTTAGAGAACCTTTTGTTTTTATCCATATAGATTGGTCACATAGGTATCCAAACTCTACATCCCATCGGAATCACAAAATGATGTGCTCCTTGAAATATCGGAAACGATGAACTTTATGACCTCGTTGTGGATATATTTTTATGACTCTATCATTTTTTCCCCTTTTCCTTTTTATCCTTACATTTCTTTACTTGGTGCATAATGACTGGAAGATGGAAGTAGGCACATATAATTTCCTTCTAAGTATTGACTATATTCTGCTTTATGAATTAGGTTATAGAATGGGTTTTGGGTTTCTCTTATGACCTTTTCTTGGAGTATGCAGAGAACGTTTTTATAAATAGTTCATAGGTTTGAGAAACTAGATTCCTTGTTCTAGGGCAATTGCCCAGGTAATCTTGAGGGAGAGATTCTGATAGTGCAGAAGATCCAAGACCCTCTAATGCCACTTGCTGTTTCCAAAACAATATGAGAACTTGTTTTTACCACCCATAGGTCATAAGAAACTGGATATTAAAAAAAAGAGATGGAAAAAAGACAACATACTTCAACTTAGATTTGCAAGTGTTAAGTCAATACAGTAGTGAACTTGTTACAGGTATTCGTTCTGAAAAGTCCTGTAAGCCTTGTGGTAGAATAGAAGAATTTTTTTTTGCTTCACAAATGAACATAATAATTTAAAGTGTAAACAATCAGAATCAGTTAGATATTATGAAATAATTAATTCAATGCATTGCCTCATAAAGTAAATAATATTTTTTTAGTTATTTTGATTTTAAACACATGAGGGATCACTTTTCAGAAAGACATACCATCTTGTGAGTGGACCTTATGCCTTACCTGCTTCATGCTGGCAGTGCTCAGATGTTTGCATTTAATCTTCTAATTCATAGCATAATATGTCTGAATACATAATGTAAATGGCCCTTAAGTGCATTTCAATGTATGAAGATCTCATCTACATCAACTTGCAAAGTGCTATTCTAAGAGATATCACTTCTGCATATATTGACAGCAATCTCTTGTTTACATGCAGTCCTAAAGATAATAATGAATTTACAATAGTACGGGAAAGCATTAGAAGAAAGATGGAGGCAAGTTGAGTTCAGATGTTTCTGATTGCACCTTGACTTCTAAAATCAACACTGATGCCTGCAAGCACTTTTACCTTGCCCACCTGAAAGTACTTTCAATCAACTCTTGAATTGATGTTTCCCGTGCCTTGATTCTCTTGATATCGTTCTTGTGCAGATAACTTGCAATGAGGTGCTTGTTGAACCCAGTAAAGCACTTCGAAAACTTCCTCGAGTACAACATTTATCTGCAGAGTTATCAGGGAAATTAAGGAATGAAGATGATGAGGTCATATTTTGTGGAGGGTGGCACCATCTTTCAGCTCATAATCTTTTTAATCATTGATGTTGTTTTGTTATACTTCTCTGTATTTTTAGCTGTTCAGATACAGTTATCATATTATTTAATATGCCACTTTAACTTGTCTGTTACTCTTATGATGTGGGTTCTGTGGTTTTTTTTTTTTTTTTTGGTAAATAAAGGGGATGGTGGATAAATCCCGGTGTAGCTACCCCGTAGGCTCCCGTCCTGCCGGGTAATGTTCATACAAGATGCTTAGATTTCGTAGTCTTTCCCCATCTAAAGGTGAGTACGTCAACCTGATACCACTAAAGTGCCGGCTAGTAGAACGGGGACAAAGAGGGTTCTATGGTCTTTAACTGTTACAGATTATGCCTTGAATAGTTTCATCTAGCCTTTTCAAAGTTTTGCAGTTCTTCTGTGTGTATATTTTGTATGCTTGTATGGTTTCATTATGTCTTCTCTAAGTGTTTGTATTTGCTTTGTAGTTTGACATCCTAACATCTCTCCACCCAAGTCCAGCAGTTTGTGGATTGTCTACGGAAGAGGCACGCCGATTTATAGAAGAAAATGGTATATACATCACCTTCTAGTTCGATTTGTTTACTGCATGTCTCCACTAAAGCCTTATAAAAGATATCAAAATTAAAATATGCAGTTTTGACAATATATTCTTCTTTTCAAATAACTATTGAAAGTTGATGTGCAAGTGCTGTAATAAATCCAAATTAAACCGGTAATCCACTAGGGAGAAACTAGCTCAATATCTGTACTTGCATTAGACTGCATCCCTTGCTCATGGATACAAGATATGGAAATAGGGCATATGCATTGTGGGCATACATTGCAAGTAGAGTTGGTATTTCTGCACTTCTTACCTCAAATTTTCTAAAAGGCTGGCAATTCCTGCATGCAAGCAGCCAGAGTATTTCACGAAGCTCCTGGGCAGTAAGCTGCTTACTAGTTATGGTGGTTTCATAGGTTAAGAACATCTAAAAATTAATTATAAATTGGAAAATAGATAAACTCAGTATAAAATTTTGAATAGCTTAATAGAAAATTATAAAGCTAGGCATTGGTAGTGGTAGGAGCGGAATGCTAGCCTAGGAAGGAGGGTGAGCAATGCCAGAGACAGAATTTTTATCCAGAGGGGGCAAAAATATTCAGATACCTAGAGACCTGTAATTTATAATTCAGCATGATAAACTTCATGACCAGCAGAACTAGATTTTATTATCATTATTTCCTTTTCTTCCTCCTAAACTTCATTTTAGGTTTAAATTATATTTAAATTATACAAGTAACAATAATCAGTAAAACAAGGGTCTCATATGCACGTTCTCCAATTTGATAATAGAACCTTTTAAAATGGTTGTATAAGAGTGAAGCAATGTAGCAAAATATAATCAATAATTAAAGGTCAAATTGAATGTTCTTTTTTTTACTAAAGATGGAAATCAAGAACTAAGGATAAAGAATAATCTATATAGTAAAATAGTCTTCATAAAGAAAAAAAAACAGCAGCTGAAAAAAAGAGACATAATTGTTCAGTAGCCTCTAACGTTAAAGGAATCTGTCCTCTTAAGATCACAGCAATCTTTGCATTTTCCCCTACTTTTCAGAATACCAGCAACATGTTGAGATTGATTGAGAACAAAAGTGCAGCCTATCCTAATTTTGTTGCCAGGTGAAAGAATAGTGCCTAGAGACAGATCTAATCTAACATAGTAAACACAGTTTTTTTTTTTTTTTTTTGCATTCTTTTTTAAGAGATTTGGTAGTATGTTACTATTAGAATAAGGTAACAGAATTGTGATGTCTTTATCTATTGTCATGGGGATTATGTCCCTTTTTTTCTAGATTTTTTAATTTTTGGCAGGAAATCTTTTAATGATATGATTTCGGCCATTGACTTAATAGATAGTTATTTTGTGGGCCACTCTCTTCCTAAGAAAGTATGCTAAATTCATGGAATGTTGGATGGGTCAAAGGCTTTTATTTCATGCTCTTTTTTTGGGTCCCAAGTCTTCTTTTTAAGTAGCTGAGGGGAGGAGCAAGTTAACCAATGAGGGAGAGGAGCAAGTTAACCAATAGTCTGGGGGAAAGGGGGTTTGCACAAGAAAGGAATATAAGGGGAAGATAGAGTAAGGAGGAAGCAGTATGTATATATGTACATATGTATGTGCATATGCTTAGCCACACCTGCATGATGGCCATAGGAAGAGCACCTCTCCCTGCTTCCTTCTCTCTCTCTTTTGCAACTTGTCGGTGGTTAGGAGAAGTTACCATGTAAGATGTTATGACTTGCTAACCTTTTATTGGCTTTTGACCTGCCTGATCTGATTATAATGACTCAAATCTGCTTTTGACTGGCTAACCTGCCCAGATTCTAATTTGTTTACCATGCCTGTGGGTGTGATTTTCACTTGGATAGGATGTCTGGACACTCCTTATGCAACTATGCTACATATGGGGGACTTGAGCCCTAAGAAAGACCAGAGGTGCCATCTGTAGCCTAGACAGCAATTCGTTAGAGTAGTCTTTACTCCCTTAAAACTAAGGACTAATCATTCACCAAAATTAAAACTGAATGACTAAACATGAAGTAACATGAGCCTTAAAAAAATGGAGGTTATCATTAAATTGGAGATTGGAGAAGCAATATGGTGTCAGTGTGTTCAAGTACCTTATATGGTTGAAGCTCGGAGAGCAAATTGGAAATGCTGCAGGTTTGCAAGAATTCACTATACAAGGCAATAAGTCAAAATATGCAATTACAATGTGTTATAATGCTCTAGCAAAATATGTACATATGATTAAGCAGTTTATTTACACATAATATTTTAAATCATACAACATTTCTAACACCCTCCTTAAAGTTGCAACGGATTGACTTATATTGAGAGCATTCTGTGCTGTGGATCTTTGCGAAGTGGTCTGCAAGTTTCTTTATAGATTGACATAATGAAGTGGTAGATATGAAGACAGAAGTTTCAAATGAGGTGCTAGTCAATCTTAATGTGCTTTTCCCTATTTGCGTAATCCCAAAATGCTACCAATTCGAATATCACTCCAGTTATTACCCTTTAGGTGGATTGATGAGCACAATACTGATGTCACAGAAAAGGCACCAAGATAAATGAAGTCCATCACATCATAAGCCATTAAAAAACAACTCAAAGATTTTCTCTTTTTTTTCTTAGAAAAGGAAAACCTAATTTCATTCTAAATGAAAGGTATTGTCTACTATTATAGTATTATGCACAAGAGCAGCTACAACTGTAGCAAATCCCTCATGGAGACTTATATGGGCAGTTTTTTACTTTGCTAGAGATGTTTGATCGAGGTATGTATGCTGGGCCTGTTGGTTGGTTTGGAGGAAGAGAAAGTGAATTTGCCGTAGGGATCAGATCAGCTTTAGTGGGAAAGGTAAGGATAAAAAAAGCTTCTTTCTGCAAATACTTGCAAATTTGGAAATGTAGCTTTACAATTTAATGAGTATAATACCTGCTAACGTATGGTTTGATCAATCCTGACATAACCTAACAGTTTTTCACCAAAATACATCACTACCTATATTCTGTCTTCATTCAGTTTTCTCCAGATTTATATTTTATACATTTTGGATTATTTTCTGGTTTGAATCTTAAGTATGATTTTTGTGCCAAGTAGCCAACTGGTCATAAAGCAAATAATGCTGATGAAATAGTTGGGATGAAATCTGTTGGTTATGGTTATGAAAATAGACACGATCTGTCTTGAGATCCAAGTTAAAACCATTAAATTGATTCTAGGTATTTTAAATCTACTGCCCTTCTTGAATTAGCATGGAACACCTCATTAATTCATCAAACTGAAGAGGATGTCTTTTTTCCCCAATAGGAACTCACTGTTTCTTTATGAGGTATAAGTAATTTGTTTATAAAATATTAGAAACATAGTAGCAATTTTAATAAGAGATAATCCATGGTAGTCTTCAAAATCCTCCTTTTGAACATGAACCAAGATATCACACTTTTACAGTAAACCTTTAAAGCAAATGTTAAAGCATTTACCTTTCTTTACCCAAGAAATTCATGTGAGGCAAGCCTAATTGGTTCTACCAGACAGTGCATGTGTACGACCTTGGGGAAATGAAGATAATGATGCCAAAAGAAAAAGAAAGAAGGTAAAGTATAATTAACTGGATGTAACTTGTAGATGTGGAAGAATTACTAGTTATGTCCTGACTCTTTTCATTCGACAGTCAGTTCAACATCTCAAGAGGTAGAAATGAATTATGTAATTTCAGAATTTGTAGGTATTGAAAGTGTGCTATCGGTAGATGGTATAGGAAAGTTATTGGACAAAGGATTCTATAAGGAAAAATGTGTTTTTCACTTTGCAATAATTTGAAGTAGATTTTTGGTTTTGGTCTTTGCAAGTGGTAATCTAAATCCCTCCCAACTTTGAGCTAGCTTGCCTACTATCATCCATCCAATTTCTAATGTTTGCATGATGTTTAACAAAAGTTTTTGATTACTTACATAATTTAGTTATTCATTGGTTTTGTTGGCCAAGCAGATCATCCTACCTTATTCCTAAATTTGTCCAATAACTGAAGTTATTGAAGGACATCTATATAATATGTTGTTGAAGCATGAAATAGTGATTTAGGTACTATTGCAAAATTCACTTCGTAGCTGAAAGCAAGAGGTTCTATCCTTCTGGAAAAAAACATTCAAATGGCGGAGTATCTTGTTCACAATATTTCCACTTATTGATCATTTCTGTTAAAATGCTTCACATATATGCATAGCAGCATATTATTTCATTATTAACTTCATGGTACAATACAACGTTATAATCTAATAGCTGTTGAAGAGAATTGCAAGAATATTTAAAATGAATCTATTGTTGTTTTTCTTTATGGTCGTAGATATACATGAAATAGGATATATTAAATTAACTGCATAATACGATACTATTCTTTTGTTTTTTTTTTTCTTTGCATTTATTGGCTAGTAATTTTTTTTGCTCAACCTGCTTTACCTACCTGTATTCAGGGTGTTGGCACATTGGTTTATGCTGGTGCTGGGATTGTTGAAGGAACTAACTCATCCTTGGAATGGGATGAACTGGATCTAAAGGCATCCCAGGTCTCTCTCTCTCTCTCTCTCTCTCTCTCTCTCGTTTATGTATGTGCACATGTGCAAACCGCATACACTGCGAGCTCCCACATTTTTCCCTATTTGTATATTTATTAACATGGGTGCATGATTCTGTTTATAATATTCTCCATTTTTTTCAGTTCACAAAGTTGTTTCAACATGAAGAAGTACCTCACGCTTGCTATCAAGAGATGAACACGGGCTCTGTCAACTGAACAGGTGACTTGTGACTTTCTGGTCGTTGGTAAAATTTTTTATGAACTCGTGAGTCTCTCATTTGGTTGCATAATAAAATATTTTTTGAAGGAAAAATGGTTTATTTCTGATTGCCTTGCTTGATAATTTGTGTTATCTCCGGTGAGTTCTTGTTTGTATTTTACTCATACAGAAGATTCTGAGGCTGTGATGACCAGGGATGATGTACTTCAAATGCTCTTTCTTACATTATACGATGGCCAAGTATTTTTTGAGAAATCATTTATTAGTAAGCACAACTTTCAGCATTATGGAGGCTCCACTCTCGCATTCTGTTCGCTGCTGAGTTGATGTGCAAACATCAAATTCTAGCTCGTACTGTCCTAAGCTAACAGAAATGAACAGAACTCATGATCAGTTTTTTTTAAATTTTTTTTATGCATCGATTTTTTTTTTTTTTTCCTTCCATTTGAACATTTCTTTTTTTTTAAAAAAAAAAACTCAGAAAAGTGAAATTTTACTAAAAGAGTTGCTTTATGCGTGATTAGTGATCCATATATTGACTTGGGTGATAATAGAGAAAAAATTTAATGGACTGTTTCGTTGCAATTATTGTGTTGTAGCCGTAAATGATGCTGTTCTCTAGTTGTGAATGATGATGTTTACCTTTTCATTTGTGGTGCTTAAAGGGGATTCGTTAATGGCAGGCAGCGTTCCGGAGGTGATTGATGGATCGGCTGGTTCAGCTTTCTCCCTTTTGCGATGGACGTGCATGACGAAATCTCGCAGTTAAAATTTTTTAATTAAGCTAATTAAGAAGTATTTGAATTGCATATACTTGTAATAACTTAAACCATTGTGTATGTACAGACATTTTGGTATGTCAGGTATGTTCTATTGTAAACAAGTAAAGGAGGAAGCACCGAATGAGCTCGTGCTGCGCGCAAATAAATTAACCGTTCAAGTATAAAAAAAATTAGAGAATATTGTTGCAGGAAAAATATTCACACTTTCTGATCTTAGTGTGGTTCATGCCCCGTTGACCAAGTTAGTTTGGTGGGGTGGGGCAGGTGGAATGGGCCGAGCCCATCCATAATATACCAGGGCCAGCCATTTTATGGAATGGGAATTAATTGTTCCCATTCCCAAGTCAGGGTTTCCTTTATCCGAGAATCAGACTTTGGGATCTCGGGCAAACCAAGAAATGCTCTTTTTCAAGCATGGGAAATGTGAAGGATTCTTCCTTGCCTATCATCTACGACTAATTTGAGCGCGGATGAAGAAAAGTTTGGAATAAGCACCTTGTGACGAGGACAAGGCGCGGATGAAGAAAAGTTTGGAATAAGCACCTTGTGACGAGGACAAGGATTCTATATATATATATATATATATATATATATGGATGCCACCAGCATGCAAACCGACGTCAACGCTATTTTTGCTCTCAACTCCAAAATGGTTTGCACGCATGGCAAAACTTTTTTCGAGCCAGCCACTCAATGGACACAGGATTCCGATAACCATATACTAAGCCTCTGCCTCCCAGGTATGATAAGAAAACTTGTCTCCAACTGTATTACATTATATTTCAACCATGCATTATTGCTACAACTCCAAACGAGCAGAAAAATAGAAATCCTTGATTTTTTGATTCCATACAAGCATCGTTCACGTCTACCCTTAACGGGCATTGAGTTTTTTTTATATTTTTTTATAATAACCTTGTTCTCACCAGGGAACCATTTGAGGGATGACAAGACAACAGCACTTCATATTTTAAATTCCTTAATGGTTTCTTTGTAGCGATGCATGTCCTCACCCAAAAAGATCACCGGGAGGTATCATCCGAGTTTCTTAATTTTGGATGAACACCTACGATTCATCCAATGCATAGGATCAAATACACACATGTATGGATCCTCATACATAGCACCCTGTCCATATCCCAACATTCTTGTTAGATTAAGATCTAAATTTGTTTGGATCCGATCACAAATATCCATTGTAAACATTATGATTAGTCCATAATTAACTCAAACAAACATGTACTACGATATCTTATAATCTATATAGATCATAGCCCGCTTTATTCTAATATCATTTATGATAATCTAAAATCTCATCCAAAAAAAAAAAAAACTAGTTAAAATATGTTATTTTGGTTCCTATTGATCTTAATATCCAAGATCTACTACTTTGGTTGGATAAGAAGAGTCTCTCATGTCAGCCAATCACATGGAAGGCATATTGGCCATTCTAAATCTAATCTTTCTCACGTCTCTTTCTTCCCCTTCTTAAAATAAAGGTTTCCAGAAGGAAGAATTCAAGGTCCAGGTCGACAACCGTGGGAAGCTAACAATAAGGGGCGCGAGGCCACTGGGTGATGGCAAATACATGTGTCTGGAGAAGGTTGTTGACGTTCCTAAAGATTCACAAATCGATAAGATCCGAGGGAAATTTGAAGAGGCACGTCTCTCTCTATTCATGCCAAAGAAGGTGGAGGCAGCAGCTCAAAAGGCTGTTTCATGCGAGAAAGAGAAAACGGTAGAAGAAAAGGTCAGCGACAAGAAAACAGAAGAACACATCCAAAGAGAGACGACGACAAAAGACGAACCAAAGATGAAGAAGGAAGAACACGTCCAAGAAGATGAAAAAGCAGCTGCTGTTCCAGCGGTTGTTACAACACCAGCACCAGCTGCTGTTGACGAAGCAAAATCACTGGCAGACAAGAAGAAAGACGAACAACCAGTCCAACAAGAAAAGCATACTCCGGAGCAGAAGCCAAGAAGCAGCCCGGTCAGTGATGACCGGTTTGAAGAATATAAAAAGAAAGCAATGGCTTGGAAAGTAGGAATTGAGGAGGTGGTGGAAGGGTGGCTGGATTATGGATTGATGGATGGATTACTGGAGACAATCAGCAAGAACAAAAAGACCATTGCTATAGTTGCTGCAGCCTTCTCCGCTGGCTTTTATATATCCCGAAAACTAAGGTCAAGTGGATGATGAGGACATCCAGCAGCCTTCTGCAGTCACCTTGCCATATATGATGCTGTTATATCGCTTGTCAAGTACTGAAATGCAGTAACTGCCACAAATATTTCGATCAGCATTAAGATCAAACTGTGAAAATAATGGATGAATCATTCTCATTTCACCCCATGTGTAAGGAGTGATTTATTAAGTATTGTAATACAACTTTTGAAGCATAACTTCTCTAGGTATGATGTAGATCATATAGAGGCATAAAGTGAAATAAAAGTATTGTAATACACACACATCCACACACACGGATACATGAATACAGTGCAACATTTAATTCAACGTACGGAAAAATGTTTTATAATACAAATGCATTTATGAATAATACACTAATACCTTAAATGCGTTCTCCAGTACTCTCGGTAGCAAGAACTGAAACTTTGATGGCTTTATTGATATATTAGCTATATCTAGCACTCCATGTAGGCCTTTGTGTTAATAATTAACATCATTTATCTTATGTAATATTGCTATAATCCTTGCATGTCAAGTATAATGAATTAATATTGATATAAGGGTTGATGCTACATACAGTTCGAGATGAATCCCAGACCTTGAATTCTTTTCCTTCAGCAGCCAAAATCCATTTCTTAGGACTGTTTGATGGCTCATAATATCCTGGCCCAATCTTGACTGCAATCTTCTCATCAATCTCAGCTGCATACACATCCCTCTCTGCCTTGGTTATCTTGGCCTGAAGCATGCAATCAGTTGAGAAATTCAAAACGCGGAAGGCTAAAATGACACTATTTAGGCGGCGCACAAGAAAAGCAAAGAAACGAGGTGCTCATTTGGACATTTCGTACAGGATTCACTCTCAGACAGAAGTGAAGGTCATTCTGAATAACTGATCATGCACTCAATCATGATCAAACCTCTCGCTGAAGATCAAAACTTTAAACACCATGAGGGAAATAACTTTTATATTTTCTTTTTTTTTTTTTTCTTTTTTACATAATGTTTTGATCATGATAAATATTGCTCTACTGGACCACAAAAAGAATTTCAGTTATTTCTAATTACTCAAACAGTCCAACCAAAGCATTCATGAAAACTTAGCACAAAATGTGGTTTTAAAAAGTTACTTTTATATATTCTATCCATGTCTAACAAGGGATCATTCTTTGCATGTTCCAAACATCTAAAAATAAATTAAGGTGTCTTCATTTTGATGTAGGGCATCCATACCATACTCCTAGAGTGAATCTTCTTCTGATGTCTGAGTGAGATTAATCTAGAAATTTCTTGCTGATGGTGAGACAAGATGTGGTCATAAAAAACTGCAGGTGTGCCAGGATGTGTCAGGATGTAGGCATACCCTTGCATGTCCTTACCAGATGGGAATCTCCAATGACCCTGTTGAAAAAACAAGGTCTAACATCAAAAGAGTTTCCATTATTATGAGAGAATAAAAGTCTCATTTAGATATTTAAATAATCAAACCTGTTTTTGACACCATTATGCAAGACATTACAAGTGCCCAAATCAATAGACCACCAATATGAACACTTTGAGATCGATATAATTAGTAACAAGGCAACCCATGTCCTACAATATCTACAAAAAAAGATAACAGAAGGGATGTAAACTCTCAATAAACATCTTTACAGATACGGGGCTTAAAATTTTAACATAATCTAATGGGGCTTTTTCGTAAGCAAACAGCTAGATATTCAACGATTGTTTTTCCTCGATTCCAAGTACCGTATCCATAAGATAGCAATCAATTCATTGTTCACAAAGACCTACAAACACTAAACTCCAAATGTACTGTTGGTTCTGGCAAGTGAATTTTTTCTAAAATGTCCTTTATTTTCAACGAAATGCAATTTGAAGGTTGATAAGAAAAAATAATTCTCAAGGAAGTAGCCTTGCTGGTTGATCTGTTTCTCCACATGATGTTTCAAACAGAGAATTTCGAAGAGCATCTGTAAGAAAACTAGATATATGACCTTTTATGGGCGGGTCAACAACAATAACCAAGGTTTGCCAAACTAATATTGGAGATCATACAAGCCAGTGATTGGTTTGGTACGATATAGAACAATACCATACCATACCATGAGAGGAGCGAGGTGGAGGCACTTACCTGGGCATTGACCAGTGTTGATCGGTTTTGAAGAGGAGCCTGACAAGCGACCAAGCAAGTAGGACAAGTAATTGGGTTAGCAACGGAGCTTTGAAGCCCCGATCATATGAATAAGGGCATTTAGAGCCCAAGACTTTAAAGAGTCTGAACAAACCCAAACGCCTGAACCATTCTGCTTCTTGACAAGTTAGGTTCATCGGGTTCAGGTTGGTTTGGGATTCCTTGAAAGTAACATTAGCTCTAGTGGTGAATCAAATAGTTACAAAAGAAAGGCAAGAATGGAGCTCGAAGTGGGAAAAGTTGGTTATATTTTTTATATATTCATTCAACTTGTATAATGTTATCGTTCAAGTTTCTGCTGCTTAGTCTGGGTGCTGTTTGATGTAGGATGATCCTTCATACTAAGTTTCAGGCTTTTACCTCCACATACTGTCGAGTCCAAATTCACTATGACAGTGCAGGGCTGGGCTGATATTGCGCTAGCCTGTTTCATCTTCAACATTGTCTCTACTCCATGGTGGGTAGATTTGAATCAGGTCATGCAGATCAACCAACTGGCAGGTATGGATTGGGTAATCCTTAGTAGAAGGCAGTGGATATGAATCTGACTTTTCACGAGTGCAGACTGAAACCATGAAGGTTAAATTTATGATATGCATACGGCATATCGAGATATTTGCAAATAGTGGTGAAATGATCAATGCACTCTGGAAAAATCAAAAGCTGATTTTGTAATTTAATCAGAGCATTTTATGTATATGAAGAAGAAGAAAATAATATCAAATAGTAGCAATACAATTAAAGATGTGTACATAAGAACAAAATTCTTTCTATTCCTACCAGTGCAAACAATTAGGGACAGAAAAGGATGATATTGTTAAAGAGTGGAACAGAAAAAGAAAAATAAAAAGAAAGGCACAATGCTAAAACCAGGACGAGATTAAGTCAACAATGACAATAAAAATATTTGGTTGACAAGTTTAAGATAGCTCAGCAAGTAAATAGAGAATGGATACGACAAAGGTACATTTAACATAAAGAAAAGGGACAGTGACCAAGAAAAATTAAAATTAGTCCATGAATTGTTCATGTATTCATTAGGAGTTTTAAGATATGCATCTTCCTTGCTTAACAGTGTCAAATCAAGAGAAAGAACCGTAGAAACAGTTTTGTGACTATTTTGAGAATGTACTTATATTAAAGAAAATCAAGTTAAAATGGATAAATTAGAAAACTTTCACCTTAGTCTTTGCTGTTTTCCAACATGTAGAAAAATGAAACTATAAAAGATCTGAAGAGGCAAGCTAACTTCAGGCATTTCATACATGAGTAGAGCCAGTATCATGATTCCCTATAAATGTAACAGCACAAATCATACCTGAATAGAGCCAGTATCATGATTTTCTATAAAGGTAACAGCACGAGATCGCCACCAACCTACAACCCCAGGTGGCATCCCCTTTTGATCAGATAATCGCCAATACTCACATTTTTCCAAGGCCTAGAAGAAGAAAATAGCCCGTTAAGTTATAACTGATACAATGACATGTTTATTACACGAAGCAATTAATGAATATAAGCTTAACTTGAACTCAGATGTATTGGTAGTTGTCAGTGGGAAATGGGTGTGGAAAATTGATAGACGAACAAGAAGCAAGAGATGAGGACCAAGCAAAGTTCTCAAATAGCATATGATGCATTCTCCATACAAAAAATGAAGCATCTTGTGGTTCAGTCAGAACCTACATTTCAACAAGTTTCTCCCAGACTCAGATATCCTAGGCATTCCCCTATTTGTGGCCATGACATCACAAAGACTTCTAGGATAACCGGAAGTTTCCAACTTTCCATGACCCAAAAAATCAGTCACGCTGAAAACCAGAAATACAAAGTTGAGAGCATGCAATAAATTCATCATCATCATCACAATTTTGTGCATGTGTTTATATTTGCATGCATCAGGATATATTGCAATCTACAACTAAATGCAATATTGCAATACAAAACTCAATGTAACCCTGTGCACACTTTTAGTAGGAGTCAAAATTTAACTCAGACAATTTATATAGCATTTGACTATCCTGGTCATGCTGCCCACCACTCTATAATTTTTTATTGCATTTTAAAGCACATTCAAGCAAGGACATTGCAAAAATTTGAAAGTAAAAGCACAACTCTTCAGAAAATGATGCTCTACATTTACCAATAGAGCACAGTAGACAAACCGACGTTAGATCGAAAATATAACTATAGATATTTTAGGCACCAATACCCATTAAAAGCTTTGGGTTTAAGTGTTTAACCCTCCCAGAGGTTTAATATCATATAAGTTGATGGACTGGTCAACATAATGATCTTGCTCATATGATAGTTGACTAATGTGCAAACCCATGTAAGTTGCATCATTAAGTTAGTGTACTTCAGCAAGAATAAATGACAGCAGACTAGCAACTAAATTTTAAACATTATCTCTATGTTCTTTAATTGATAATATACAAATATTTATTTATATAACTTCTAAGTGTTCCTTATCCAAGTCAGAGCAGTTAAAGAAGCACAAAAATAATAGCAAAAGATCTAGACCCTATGAAATGGGTTATAGCATTTAAGATCACATAACCCGCCAGTCTCAGAGCTGAGATGAGCTTCAGTAGATAAGCATGTTATAGTTCTCTAATGGGTTAAACCTGCTATGACTTCAAAAGAGAAAAGTGGGAAGTTAAAGAGATAAGGAAAATAGAGTCATTAGATCTTACAGCATGAAGGATTCCTTTAGTAGTGACATCAAAGGCACCAGCAGTTCCATTTGTAGCATTTATCCAATCAATGATTCTCTGTCTGCGAGCATCTTGATTATAGTCCATTTCACCATATGTATAACAGAGAGAGTCCCAATACTCGCCCACTGCAAAATATGGTTCACTTGCTTCCAAGTAGTCTTTTACATATCCACCCCAAAACCCACGAACAAAATCTAATCTCCACCCATCATATCCAACTTCTCTTCTGTAAGTGAAGCATTGCAATATAACTCAGAAAATGACTTCATATTCTAGCTAAATCATGGGAGGAAGTCACATCCAAAGGAAAAATAAAGACTAAAATACTTGACTAAAGAAGCAAAAATTCTTCTAGTCTGACGAGCTAAAAGGCATGCTTAATGTTGCTTCTCCTTTTTTGGAAAGTTATGCTTAAAAATCACATTCATTTAAGTTATAAAGAATAAGTACTTTGTAGTATATTTGGTGTTCAGTAATCACACACACATTGTAGAACTAGTTTCCATGGAGGGGGTTACCATGTTTGAAAGACAAGAAGCAATTTAACAAAAGAAGTGGCCAGGAGCGAGTTTGTCTTCTCCTAAAAGTGCCCTTTAGACTTCTTAGAAGCACTTCTCGAGTGACATTACCAAACACTAAAAGCAGAAAAATGTGACCCAACTTAGAAAACAAACTGCACTAAATTCTATATGGGCTGGGTATGGGTTAGGGGTTTTTCTGGTTTTCCTTGATGGAGGTCAAACTTTTTGACCCAAACTTTAAACAGGTTGGGCAAGGGTTAGAGCATAAAGCTTGCTAGGGTCATTGATGCAGGATTGTTTATAAATGCAAAGTATTTTTTCGTGATTAAGCATGAAGTTAAGGTTTTAGATCCCGAATTTCAAGCCAAGATTCAAAGTATAGAATTCTATGAAAATTCTGGAAGTCATGCATGTAGAAATAAACCCTAAAGTAATAGATAAGCAGGATCGTCAAGGTTGAGAAATCCTGTTCAGGCTAGCTTTCCTACAATACCACTACTGATGAATCAAGGGGGTGTACCTGGCAATGATAGAAGCGCCTGCTGAAGATCGTTCCATGAAGAGATCGCTCACGTTCCCGGATACGGCCTGCAAGAACAAGTTTCTAACCCTGCAGATTCGCAGCTTTCTGCTCGGTGATTTGACGGCTGATTAGAAGGTATCCTCGGACTCGTGGAAACTGAGGGACCTACAAATCATCATCTGAGGTTAGAAAACTAAGGATATGAGGACTGAATAATTGAAAGAAGGGAAAAGAAAGGCTCTTGGACGATGGCGGCCAAGGGTTGGAAGGAAGGGGCGGCTAGGATTTTGATGTTATAGATGGAGGCAGGGCGCAGGAATAAGAAGAACTCGCACACAGCACGCACACAGCAAAGAGAGAACTCAAATTTAATTCATCAATATTCTGAAATTACATGAGAGGAGGCCTTTAAATAGGCTTATAAACTTGGAGCTCAAGTAAGGGTATTCATTAGAAATTACATTAGTCCTAAACCCATACAAAGACATAGACTAGGGCTCTCCACTTTTGACCGAGCCTCTCTCTCTTCCTCTCCTCTTGGTCGGCCAAAGAGGGGTGACTCTAAGGGAGGCCGACCAAGGGGGGTGACCATAAGGGTTGGCATTCCTCTTGATGCTCCTCATGGGCCTTAGGCGGCCCAGCATGCTCCAGGCTGCGGTCCAGGGTTCCAAGGCCTTTAAATTCTCTTGCTGGATCTTCCATGGTCTTTAAGTGTGGCTCCATGACTTTAAGCTGGCTGAATCTTCAATTATCTTGAGTCTTCTACTTGTAAAATTTGACTGGACTCACTATAAAATTTACAGGACTCAGAAAATGACTAACTTAACATGAGCTGACTTGACTGATAAACTTCAAAACTTGACCTGACTCAACTGACTTGGCATTCTAAATACAGGACTCAAGTGTGGATAGGACTCCAATGGACTTACTCACAAAACTCAAATGAACTCGCTCAAATTGACTAAACCCTGATTACAAATTGAACAAAACTCTAATTCGATAACCACATCCTAAACTCTAATTTGATAACCACAGAGGGTTGAAATGCCTCTACCAAAGTCTGGGACCTCTGATGCCCCCATCAATTCTCCCGGGGTGGGAGGAACTCGATCCCGTCGAGTAAGAGTCACACTGAACCTGGTGCCTCTCAAGAAGGTCTGAGTGGAAGCGCAGCAAGTCCTCTTGAGTATCCCACGAAGCGTTGGGTCCTAGTAGACCTTGCCAACGGACCAAGTGGCGTTGAAAATCGCTATCCCGGGTCATGGAAGCTTGATCGTCCAGGACACGTTCGATCCGTATTCCTCTCTCAGGCCAAATTATAGGTGGATACTCAGGGTCAGACTCACTCTCAATGGATGGGGTAGGTTCAAAGGCCTCACTAGGAATCGCTGCCAGTTTCCTAGACTCAATCAGGTCTGTGGTATTGAAGGTAGAGCTAAAGACAAACTCCAAGGGCAAATCGTGCACATGGGATCCTACCTTCTCTATCACTTCTAAGGATCCAGCTCTGCGAGCATGAAACTTCTTTTTAGGCCTAAACCAAGATAGAATTCCCTACATTGAATCCATTGGCTCTTATTCGGGAATTAGCTAGTTTGTTAGATGTTTCATTACTTAAATTACTCTTATGGCTAATTTCCTGATGCATATGCTGTGCGGTGTTTAGTGCAGGTGTGGACAGTTGAACTGGGTTTATGGACTTATCAGGCTCAGCACCAGTTGGAAGGTCATCAGG
The DNA here is from genome assembly GCA_021397845.1 of Areca catechu. Lineage (NCBI taxonomy): Eukaryota > Viridiplantae > Streptophyta > Magnoliopsida > Arecales > Arecaceae > Areca > Areca catechu. The sequence goes on from CM038039.1 coordinate 8,081,376, forward strand.
AAGGTCTTTAGGAAGAAAGTCTCCTAAACTAATGTCTACCTCTTGGGGTTGTTCCTTAGGGACTTGTTGCTAGACCTCCTTTATGGATAACTCTCTTGAACCCTCTATTATGTTTAATCTTGTCTCAGTCACTTCTTTAAATTTTGCAGTGGGTTTAGGATCCTTTTCCTTTGATTCCTCAAGGGGTTCACTCTCTAGCTTCTCTTCTACTGGACTCAACTCTTCAATATCAATGGGCTCAAGGGTTTCTTTCTCGAATTCCTTAGCCTTAATTAAATTAACTCCTGTTTTCTTCTCCTTAAGGCTACTAGAAGGTCCCCTAAATGGGTCTTTAGGTTGAGTCAGGTGGATCACAAACTTCTCCCCATGGTGACTAAATGTACAGGTATTGGTTCGACCAAACAAGATTGCATCATGATCATAAAGCAATGGTCAACCTAGGATAATACTACTAACTCCCATGAGAAGGACATCACACCAAATCTTCTCCTTATACGTTTGCAATTTGATCAAGATTTGGCATCTAGATTTGATTAGGATGGAGATGGAATCTACCCAAGAAACCTTATAAGGGCTAAGATGGGAAACTGGGGTCAATCCTAAAGATTTCACTATACTGCCAGAGATGGCATTGACACAACTTCCACTATCTATTATGATCTTGAATACCTTACCTCCTATCTTAACAAAGGTTTGTAGGATGTTGGTCCTACGCCAGTCTTCTTTAATTTGGGTTTGGATCAAGATGCACCTAACCACTCCTAACAGGTTTTCAGACTCAGGCATTTTCTCCTCTCCCTCATACTCATTTATCAATTGTTCATCAGCTTCATAAACTTCTCCCTCAGGCTCAACTATGAACTCAGGCTCATCCTTACCTAGCTCACCTATGTGTAGGGCACTGGCTAGCAAAGTGACCTGGTTTACGGCATCTATAGCACACCTTCTGGGAGATGAGTTCCCTCTGACCCTCTACAGCTTTGCCTTTATCTTCTCTATGGGTCATGGAGGTACTAGGTTGAGTTCGACTCGGGTCAGGGCGACTTAGACTGGGCCGACTCATATTGGGTCGATTTGGATCAGGTAGACTAGGGTAGGCTTGACTAGATCTTGAGTATGGGATAGGGTTTCTAATAGGCTCAGGTTTACGAAAGATGGGCCCTCTTTGGAAATGCTCAACATTTCTAGCAATCTGGTAGGCCTGCTCTATGTCTCTAACCTCTCTCAGGTAAGGCTCCCTCTTAATGTCATCCCTAAGGCCTGCCCTAAACCTAGACAGGACATCTTCATCTTCATCTAAGTCACATCGCATGGAATACTCATCAAATTTTACGATATACTCATTTATACTCTTGCTACCCTAACTCAATCTTTGCCACTGATCCAACAAATCCTGGCGATATGAGGTTGGAATGTATTTCCCTCTAAGCTTGGCCTTCATGGCCCTCAAGGTGACGATGGGTTCATGGCCTCCTAGCCTAAGTGTTCTTTCAACAGTAGCCCAATATAACCTGGCCTAGCGGACTAGCTTAGGCTTGGCAAACCTAAACTTACATTCCTCAGACATATCGTACCACTCAAAATACTGGTCAACTTCTCCCTCCCAATCTATATAAACCATTGGGTCAAGACAGCCATCAAAAGTGGGTGCATCAAGTCTAATGTTTCTATAGGCCCTGTCTTCCTGGTCTATGAAATCCTGATTAGGACTCCTTGGGTGAACCTTTAGAACTGGGTCATGACGATGGGCTCTCCAAGGTTCAACCTCAAAGTATGGATTAGGGTTTGGGTTTCTCCTAGGGTCAGCCTCATAGTAAGGATCTCGACATGGGATTCTCCTAGGATGGGGAGGTGACTCAAAATTTGGTTCATAATGGGACCTGTGTCTCCTCCAGGGTTCCTAGCCGAACATCTACTTGGTCAAATCTGAGTCAATTGAGCATTCGATTGGGTCATCTGGTCATCCATTTGGTCTAATCGGGTGTTCAATCGGGCCATCTGGTCACTCAAGGTCTTTAGGACAGCATCAAGGTGGGATTCCATGGGTTCAGCCGGTTGTGGAGGTGGTGGATGATATGAAGCTCCTGATCTAGTACACATGCAAGACTCAAACAAATCGACTACGGATACCTAGACCTATAGCTCAAACAGAATGGGTCGACTCAACTTACATACAACTCAACCCCTAATCCTTCTACTGGCTAGGTAAGAGATGGGATAGTGGGAGGCCCCCCTGCTTAACGCAGGACCTAATTAAGCAGGACCCAATTAAAGAACCATCGATCCGCTTAAGTCGTTTGACACTGTACCTTTAGCCTAAACACCAGCTTCCAGTAATAGGAGATGAATTGGGTGCACTAGTCTTCCCACAATGGTTGAATCTGACCTGTTGATGTCTCCAACTTTCTAGAGCAAATTAGGTCTAATCAATTTTAGTTAGCATTGGGTTCAAGTGCAAGGATTGTGGTTTTGGGCTAAGGAGAGGTGATCAAATCCTCTCCCATCTGACATAGTAAAAGTGCCCTTAAGGTAAGTTATGTAGATGATGGCACACATATGAAATGCAAATTAGGATTTTGTAGTTTTGGTATTTTCTGAATTTGAATATTTTTTTGTCTTTATATTTGGCAGGAAATAAAATATACAGAAAAGTACCTAATATGCAGAAAAATTAAAATATGGAAAGATTATGCAAGAAGAACCCTAAACATACTAAAATTTGTCTTGCTAATGAACAGAGCAGAATTGTTCTTAAGAAGTATTCCGGCGTACAAAAAATCCACAGACCGAATTAAATCATGAGAAAACTATGAAAAATACTTTCAATTATAAGGAATCCAGCAAAACAAAAATCAGGATTTTTGGATCTTCTTACATGCAGAAATCGCAAGAATAACAGACTATATACTGAGATGACGGGATGCAGAAACTAGCCTTAAACTATGCTCTGATACCAAATGATATGGGATTGTTTATGCATGCAAAGAATTTTTCCGTGATTAAGCATGAAGTTAAGGTATTAGATCCCGAATTTCAAGCCAAGATTCAAAGTATAGAATTCTATGAAAATTCTGGAAGCATGCAAAAATAAACCCTAAAGTAATAGATAAGCAGGATCGCCAAGGTTGAGAAACCCTGGTCAGGCTTAGCTTTCCTACAATACCACTACTGATAAATCAAGGGGGTGTACCTGGCAACGGTAGAAGCGCATGCTGAAGATCGTTTCATGAAGAGATCGCTCACGCTCCCAGATGCGGCCTGGAAGAACAAGCTTCTGACCCTGCGGATTCGCGGCTTTCTGCTCGGTGATCCGACAGCTGATCAGAAGGTATCATCGGACTCGTGAAAACTGAGGGACCTACAAATCACCATCTGGGATTAGAAAACTAAGGGTATGAGGACTGAATAATTGAAAGAAGGGAAAAGAAAGGCTCTTGGACGATGGCGGCCAAGGGTTGGAAGGAAGGGGTGGCTAGGATTTTGATGTTGTAGATGGAGGCAGGGCGCAGAAACAAGAAGAACTTGCACACAGCACGCACACAGCAAAGAGAAAAAACTCAAATTTAATTCATCAATATTCTGAAATTACATGAGGGAAGGCCTTTAAATAAGCTTACAAACTTGGAGCTTAAGTAAGGGTATTCATGAGAAATTACATTAGTCCTAAATCCATACAAAAACATATACTAGGGCTCTCCACTTTTGACTGAGCCTCTCTCTCTCTCTCCCTCTCCTTCTCTTGGTCGGCCAAAGAGGGGTGACTCCAAGGGAGGCCGACCAAGGGGGTGACCATAAGGGTTGGCACCCCTCTTGATGCACCTCATAGGCCTTGGGCAGCCTAGCATGCTCCAGGCTGCGATCCAAGGTTCCAAGGCCTTCAAATTCTCTTGCTAGGTCTTCCATGGTCTTTAAGTGTGGCTCCATGACTTTTAGCTGGCTGGATCTTCGATTATCTTGAATCTTCTACTTGCAAAATTTGACTGGACTCACTATAAAATTTACAATACTTAGAAAATGACTAGCTCAACATGAGCTGACCTGATTGATAAACTTCAAAACTTACCGGATTCAAAACTTGACCTGACTCAACTGACTTGGCATTCTAAATACAGGACTCAAGTGTGGACATGTCTCCAATGGACTTACAAAACTCAAATGAACTCACTCAAATTGACTAAACTTTAACTACAAATTGAACAAAACTTGGACTCGCATCCTAAACTCTAATTTGATAACCACATAGGGTTAAAATGCCTCTGCTAAAGTCTGGGACCTCTAATGTCCCCATCAATTCATGAGAGTAGAATCTACATTTTTGTTGAGATAGCATAGGTCAGGTTGACACATAACCTTGGCCAAAAGTCTTACGAATGGTTGGTATTTTTACTAAAACTAATTGTTCAATTCCTCTTTGTACATGAGTCATTAGGAGGTCCTAAAATCCAGTTCAGGGATCAAGCCTTACAAATTACATTAGGTTATGGGATCAAATCAGGTCATGAGGGTCGACCCATGGGTGGGTATGGACAAAGGATCTTGACCCAATGTCGAGTTGGGTCAGGTTGGGTATCCGTAAAGGTTTCTTCCATTATTTTTCACATTTTGCCTGACTTGAGCCATTGCCATCCCTGCCAAACACTTTAAGGACTTTATTACTCTAAAAGTCAGAGGAAGAGCCTTTTTAAGCAACACCAAATACATCCAAAAGTTAAATGACAGGTGAGCAATAAAAATAGCTTTTGATTGCTAATAGTGTCGAAATCTGTTCGATCACTGGAGTAAGCTAGAGAGGAGATGAAAATGACCGTACCTATAAAAGAAGCCTCGGTCGGAGAAGATTCTGGCGAAGACCCTTCGACAGTCAAGTCAGTATTCCAGACCATCCAGGAAAAATAAGTACAAGTGCACAAGAATATATAAAAAGCATATGAGGGAGTGTGCATGTACCTCTGGAGGTTCTTAAAAAACCCCCTTTTATAGTCGATCCCATGGATAGTTTAGAGATAACCTATCATGGCGATCGACAGACAGGGAATGATGGAAAACATCCGGATTTTTGGATAAAAATCATCCTTTTCTGCCTGAAATATCCTCCTTCCATTGACGAGTTTTGTTTTATGTGTCTTCCCATTGTTTGCCTTAATAGCTTTGGAAAATATGACTTAAAGAAAGGCCCTGCCTCTTTAATGACTGAGATTTGTTCTAGATACTGAACTTGACAATTTGTCTGTCGCGAATTTCATGATGAGTATCGGTAGATTCCTATTTCAGCCTTCGATCGATGCTCTTATAGGAGTGACTGACTGGGTTGGGGCCTTATACCGGAGTTTGGTATTTGAGGGCCTTTTGTGACCAACATTCTACGGAACTCGGGATTCGAGGGAGCCAGACTTCCAATATACCGAAAATAGATAGGAGCATGCATCTTGACTAGCATTCAATTGGTTAGTAACCTGATTAACCGGCGGTTCATTAGGTCTGTTCGGCCTAAACCTATTGAGAGCTAGGAGGGCCAGAGATAGGTACCGGAGTAAAGTTGTCACGTCCCGAATCCAGTATCGGAATCGGCTACGTGACCGGCCACACAAACCCTAGGTTTTATCCTAGAAATCATGCAAGGCCTAGGTACACAAGAGTCATTCATTTAAAATTACAGCAATTGTATCAACATGAATTAAAAGTATAACTAAACAATTCTTTTATTCAAATCAAACTATTAATAGTCCACTGATCCATGATAAATATCAGCAACCGAAAAACTACATAAAACTAACTAAAAGTCGATGTTCCGTCTTATGTCCAGCCCAAACCTTGCTACGCATCCAGTCTCTGAAAAATCAAAAAGTAGAGGGTAAGCTATACATCCCAGTAAGGTTCCCTCACAATCACACCAGTATTAATATAAAGACTGAAAGCAGCAAGATCACAGTAGTATAACGGGAAAGCGATAAATTTTCGGTCACGCAACCAAAACCAATCACATATCAAGTATATCAAAAACCTTTCACAACATTATATTTCCTTTATATATTTTCATTAGTTTTCCTTCTTTAGGATTCTGGACTAACCATTGTCATGCAACGTCCATGACTGGCAACCTCACAATCAACCATGTATTCTAAGCCCGTAGCCAGGTTAGCTCACGTACAAAGCCTGTGACTCTGGCTGTCCCATGTTTTAAACGTCCATGGCCGGCTATTCTACGTACGAAGCCCGTGGCTCCGGCAACTTCAGATCCATAGCTAGTCCAGATACCGTTATCACTTTATCCATCCACATCATGTTATCAAATCATAATATTCATAGCTTTCCAATAACTGTATCATGGTCCAACCCACATAAATAACACATCATTCATGGTCCAATCCACACAAATAACACATCATTGATTATACATGGTATACCAGAACACAGTAACATCAAAAATCATGCTGTCCAACACAAATATCAACTATTTCATGCAAATCTAGTCATGTATGCTGATGCTCATATGCGCACGGATCAAATCATGCCAATATATATATATATATATATATATATATATATATATATATATGTACTGGTGATCAGGTCCAAAGATCTTTATATCTCAAGAATCAACTGTCTACACCCGAACTAGTCCGTATCCGAAATTTGCGTAACGCCTTCTTGCTCAGAAGACTGATTCCCTACATTAATAAATAATTTTATTAAAAATCTAAATTTCCAATTTTTCATGAATCTCGAGAAAATCCCTTGATTCTCTCTTCTTCCTCCCTCCTCTCTTTCTCTCTCTTTTTTTTAACCGTACAGAACCCTCCCTTTTTTTTTTCTCTTCTTTTCTTCCCTCCTTTCTTTCTTTCTCTTCCTCTGAACCGAAGCCTCTCCCCTCCCCCCTTCTCTCTTCTTCCTCGTCCATGGTGACGAGGAGAGCCTCGGGTGAGCCACCGACGGCATTTCTAGCAATCGGCGACTCAACTCAAGTAAATATATTTTTATTTATTATTATTATTTTTTTCTTCTTTTTCTTCTAAACCCCTCCCTGCTGCCCTTCCTTGGCTCGACCGAGTCGACCTCCCATGCTTTCCGGCGATGGCCATGGGAGGAGGTTGCCGGAAAGGGCCCAACGGATTGGTGGCAGATGGCGACACAACCACCGGTGGTCCGAAAATAAATCAACCAAAACCGAAATGTATCCCCCCTTAAATACTTGGAAAATAAGGGAATTAAACTTACCGGTGTCGGAAAGCTCTCCGTCGCTCGCCGAAGAAGAGGGAGACATCGTGGAAGGCACCCGATGGGGCTCGGTTGGTGGCGGCAAGGGAGGATTTAAGGAGAACTCCTGATGATTTCCTCTGCCGTTTGGGAAGCAACCTCCATCCAATCGGAGTTCCAATCCGTCCCAACCATGCCTCCGACGAAGTCCCACTCCTCCACGACTCTTTCCTCAGAACCACTGGTGAAAACCTCGACCGGATACAGGAAACTCGGCCTCCCCTGTTCCGACATGAACTGCCCCCTTCGTTCCCAATTTTTTTTTCCACCAATTTGGGTTGAAGTCGACTGGGCCTGCCGACTTCAGCCTAAGCCCAAATATTACATTGTTCTCCCGTTAAAAATAATTTCGTTCTCGAAATTAGCTTGATTGAACTTAACCCTTGAAAGTAGCCAACCGTCATATCACTCTCAAACTCTCAATTAGTCTACCCCTTAAGGTACTTACTTTCCAAGTCTTATTCAAAATTTGATCTTTTCATTTATAATCTAGATCAAATTTTTGACATCCAAATCATATTCTAATCACTAATATCATAGTTCCAAGTGGTCATAAGCTGAATCCATGTTATGTCTTAATAATCCACCAAGTGATTTCCAAATCACAGATGTCCAGTCTCGAACAATCATGGCCTGAATTCCGATATCACTAATATCTATCAAAATCACTTATACTACAGTTCCAAATCATCATAATCTAAGTTCTATCACTATTCTTGTCATATCCTAATAATCATGTCATTATGATTTTAATCACTTGTATCACCGTCCCAAATGGTCATAACCTAATCATACCTATCACTACCGAATTGGATGCGTTGGCATTCTGCTGCATGAGTGCATACACCCGTCCTTGGGTGCTCGGGTTTTGCTATCCTCCTTCTGGTTGCTGTCTTCCTCGTGGTGGTCGATACAACGATCCCTTTTGGTTATAGCACATAATAGCCTTGTGACCCTCCCTTCTGCAATTATAGCACTTCCCTCCTGGCCAAGTACAGTCTCGCTTAAGATGCGGCCCACCACACTTGTAACACTGGATCTCCTCCTTTTGTTGAGTCTGGTCACCTAGAGCAGCATTATCAGACTTCCATGTCTTTGCAGTGATGTTTCCATTAGGTTGATCCTGAAATCCTCCTGATCTAGATTTTTTTTTTAAAGCTTTTTCTCTTTTTGCTTGAACAACATCAAATCCCCTTTTTATAATCAGTGCCTTGTTGACGACCTCCTTATAGGTTGGTAGCTCGAAGGCAGTCACCTGATGCTGAATCCGACCCCTAAGTCGATTTTCAAATTTCCTGGCCTGGATCCCTTCATCTGCTATCAGTGGAGCATATCTCGACAATTCTTCAAACTTTGCAACATACTGAGAAACAGTTAAGCTATCTTACTCCAAGCGATCAAATTCTCGAAATTTTTGTATCCGAATACTTTGAGGAAAGTACCTCTCATAGAAAACCTTTCTGAAATCTGTCCAGGTAAAAGGTGCATCGTTTGGTCCCTGCTTCTCAAGCTCCAACTCCCACCAAGCAGCTGCCTCATCTTACAACAAGAATATAGCAAAAGTAACCTTCTCCCCTTCCGGACACCGCAAGACTTGGAATACCTTTTCCACAGCTTTCAACTAACCCTCTGCCTTCATGGGATCAGATATTCCCTTGAATACCAGTGGCGCATACTTCTTGAAATCTATCAAAGTGATTTGTCGTTCTTATAGAATCCCGACTTCCAACTGTCACTATGAAACTCCTTGTTGCTACTGTTGCAATAGTTGCTGCATGAACTGTTGCTGTTGCTGCATAAATTGTTGTTGCTGTTGTGCTTCCATCAATCTCTGCATATCAGTTCTTGCAGTGGCTTGTTGTTGCGCCAAAAATTGCATCAGCTGAGGGAGGCCAACCTAGTCCCCAGGCTGAACTCCAAATCCTCCCGGTGTTCCCGTTTCTGCAGTCCCAGTCTCCGGGGTGTTGTCCATAGGATTGGGCATTGGTTCCTGTGGATGCTCCTCATCACCGGTGTTGTCCATGGGATTGGGCGTTGGTTTTTTGTGGATGCTCCTCATCACCAGATAAGATCCCGGTATCCTCGTGCTGCTCTATAGGATCCCAAGCATTTGCTCCATCTGCAAATCTTGTGGGCCTCCTAGCACGTCCAGTCGGAGGTTGATACCATTCACTGAAGCCAAAAATAATATTACAACTCAAATATTAAAAAGAAACAAACATGCATTAATCAACTTTACGAGTAGACTTGTAACAATCAAAACAGAGCAAATCTCATGTAAATTAGACTAAACACTTTTCATGGATCAACATTTAGTGACTAATTTCAATCAATCGGCAATTTTCCAGCAATATTTCCAATGGAAAAGGTAAAAGCACCTGGTGAATTAAATGTTTCTTCTATGAAAAAGGACTTGCATTAGTATGAATCATCTTTCAGGACCCAATAGATCATACAAGTCTTGAACAGCCATTTGTGACACAAAATGCTTTGAGGCACCACTTAGTGCACAAAAAGTTGCCTTGCTGGCTTGGCAACTCAGCATTCGATCAACCCCAATATACCGCATGAATTCTTATAAACTACACATATCCCCTTATGCCACATGGCATGCAGATTAGAGCCAAGAGACTACAATTTTTAACTCAGACCATGTAAGTCTAGTTTGCCAATATATATATATATATCAAAATAGATGCAAGGGGGCATTTAACACTAGTTTGATATTAAATAAAGATCCGCTTTTAATTTCTTTTTTCCCTGGTAAATAGATAAACAAGATATTCCTTTCCTTCTTTTCCTTCTCTTTTTATTTTCAATGAAATTGTCTACCATAAAGATAACAAAGGGTTGTGTTGGGATATGCCAGTTCATGCACAAACCAGCCACCGGTTCGACCGGCCGAAGACATTTCTCGAAATGACAAGGAGAAACAGAACAGCTGACCGATAGCCGAAGCCGAAGCTCTCAACTTCATCTGAAAAATCAGCCTGTGGTCCCTACTGAAGACAGGGCCATCAGCCCGAACCAAAGACATGATCTTCACTACTAGCCGAAGACACAACCTTCAACTTACACCGAAGACAGTCTTCGGCGTACATCGAAGACAAAGTCTTCGACCTACACCGAAAACATGATCTCCGATCTGTCTCCAAGGAGTCCGAAGACGAAGGCGATCCTTCACCAGCCACGCGTTCGACCGGCCGAAGACATTTCTCCCGAACCATGCTCTTTAAATCGAAATGACAAGGAGAAACAGAACAGCTGACCGATAGGCGAAGCCGAAGCTTCAACTTCATCTGAAAAAATCAGCCTGTGGTCCCTACTGAAGACAGGGCCATCAGCCCGAACCAAAGACATGATCTTCACTACTAGCCAAGACACAACCTTCAACTTACACCGAAGACAGTCTTCGGCGTACATCGAAGACAAAGTCTTCGACCTACACCGAAAACATGATCTCCGATCTGTCTCCAAGGAGTCCGAAGACGAAGGCGATCCTTCAATTCGACTACAAATATTTTCCCGAAAAAGAAGCCTAAAGACAGATCTCCGATCTATCTCAGATCTCCACGAACGTGACAAATAACGGTCACCATCGACTACCTAACTACTTCCAGAGCATGATCATGGCACGTAACTCCAGCGGCAACGCCTCAGGCCTAACCGGAACCGTTTAGTAACCGTCCACGATTGCGAATTGAGGGGAAGGAATTAACTCCCCCATCGTAACCGCAGGAGGGAGAACGGAGCCCAAGGCCGGACAACTCATTATAAATTAACGGTAAGAGGGGACGCTCCAGGGTAAGGCAGAAGATACCCTTGAAAATATCAGTCTCCTCTCCATTTTTATCCTCCTCAGAATCTTCCCCATTATTCTATGGCTAGAGCCCGCCTCTGACTTAGGCATTGTAGTGTACCCCGGTGGAGCATCTCCGGCCAGGGATTTGTTTTGCAGGTGAACCAGGGAGCGGGCCTGCGATCCAGTAGCTCCGTCCAGTCGGAATAAGGATTCTACGCCAACAAATTGGCACGCCAGAAAGGAGGCAAACATTTAAGAATCTATTGTTAAGCTCCCTCCTTCAAAAAGAAAGTGTAAGAAGTTCTCGATGGCAGAGAAAGACTCAGATTACCTCAGCAAGTCGAAGTCGTGCTCCTTCCCAGGGGGTGGACGACCCCCAGAAAAGAACGACATTCCGCCGTCATAATTGTTGTGGGACAGCAGCAGTTCGAAAATCTACTGAACCAGGTCAACACTCTCACGGCCATGGTTCGGGACTTCTAGAACAAAGCTTTCCAGGCGGGGCATCCGCCGGTCACCTCCAGACATAGCTCTCGATCCCGGAGGAAGAGAGCCCCTCGAGAAGGATCCACTCATTTTTCCCTCCGTCCTCGATCCTCCCCTGAGGGTCGAAGTTCACAAATGCCCAGGCCCAATGACTCCCTACGAAGAGGGAAAAGGCCTAGGCAAACTCCCTCTCCTTCTTCTGAAGACTCCGCTCCCGTGGAGAATCCGCCAAAACGAAAAGCTCCCGATTACGATGGGAAGTTTAAAGCCATCAAATTGGAGATTGCAAGAATCGGGGAGCAAAGAGACCAGAATAATTTGGTGGTGTGTGATCTGCGCCCTCCTTACACAGCCCGCATCATGGCCGAAGCTGTTCCTCGGCACTTTAGAGTTTCCCAGATGGAGCCCTACGACGGCACCTCCGACCCTTTTGACCACCTGGGCAGTTTTAAAGCCCACATGATGATCAAAGGAGCTTCGAATGCGATGTACTGCCTCGCGTTCCAAGCCACCTTGAAGAAAGCTGCTCGGATATGGTACTCGAGCATATGCTCAGGTACCATTGATTCTTTTTCCGAGCAAGAAAAATTGTGTCTTGCATTTCAGGACCTGCCACAAGACCCCCCACAATACGGATACGCTATTCCTCCTTCATCAGAATGAAGGAGAAAGTCTGCGATATTACATCTCCAGATTTAATTCGGCCACGCTCGAGATCCCCGATCTCAACAAACACGTGACCATGTCTGCACTGAAAAAGGGACTTCGTACGTTCAGGCTCACCTTTTCTGAACAAAAGTTCCCCAAAAGCTACGCTAAGCTCATGTTGAGAGCTCAGAAATACGCTGACGACGAAGAGCAAGCAGCAAATCGCTGACTGACTGAAGGGAAGCCTCCTTCAAAAAAGAAAAACAACAGGGGACAAGGCCCCCTGCTCCTAACAACAACAACAATAAGTATATCGACCGACGACGGAGTCCCAGGCCCAGAGCATCGGGCGGGAGATTTGACTCCTATACCCCTCTCAACCTCTCTCGAGAAAAGATCCTCTTGAAGATAGAGAAGGAAAACTATCTCTAGCGGCCACGTCCCATGAAGGCATCCTCTTCCGCAAGGAACAGGAACAAATACTGCCGATTCCACCGGGACCACGGCCATAATACTGAAGAATGTATCCAGCTGAGAGACGCAATAGAGGACCTAATCAAGAGAGGATATTTGGGGCGGTATGTTGGTCGCCAAGGACCTCGGTCAGAAGCTACAGTTCCCCATATGGCCCCCGAAGAGGCTGAAATGTCGAATCAAAGGCCCACCAACGGAGGTGTGGGGATGATACATCGACATATCAACTGGAGAAGAGACGAAGATGACGCCCCGAAGCGGCTCAAAGACAATAATGCTATTCTCTTCTCCGATGACGACTTCGCGGGGGTTCGGCTCCTGTATGATGATCCCATTGTAATTTCAGTCGTCGTGGTCAATTACAATGTAAAACGAATCTTGGTTGATAATGGATACTCGACTGATGTCTTGATCTACGATGTGTTCTCTCGGATGTGTTTGCCTAAAAACAAATTACAAAGATCTCCTATACCACTCACGGCTTCGGAGGCAATCAGGTCGATGCCGAAGGGGAAATAGTATTGCCTGTAATCCTCAGCACCGAATCCCGACAGAAGATACTGCCGATCAATTTCATGGTGGTCCCGACCCCTTCGGCCTATAACATTATTCTGGGACAGCCCATCCTGGGATTCTAGCCGAAGTAATTACTCATTGGCTAGAAGTTGCTCCTGAACATAAGCCGGTCTGGTAGAAAAAAGGTTTTCGCCCCCCCCGAAAGGTAGAAGGCAATAGATAGAAGCAAGTAAGCTCCTTAAAGCTACGTTCATTCGAGGGCTCATTATCCCGAGTGTTGGCCAATATGGTATGGTGAAAAAAGCAAATGACAAGTGGAGGATCTGCATTGATTACACAGACCTCAATAAGGCTTGTCCAAAAGATAGCTTTTCTCTTCCAAAGATCGACCAGCTGATCGACGCCACTGCTGGTCATCAACTGCTAAGCTTCATGGACGCCTTCTCGGGATACAATCAAATCCGAATGGATCCCCAGGATGAGGAGAAGACGGCCTTCATCATAGACAAGGTCTATATTGTTACAAAATGATGCCATTCGGGCTCAAAAATGCTGGGGCGACATTTCAGAGATTGATCAACAAGGTGTTCAAGGAGCAATTGGAAAGAAACATGGAGGCCTATGTTAACGACATGATCGTCAAAAGCCTCCTTAAAAAAGATCACATCAAGAACCTGGAAGAATCATTTAGTGCCATACGACGCCATCGCATGAAGTTAAATCCAATGAAATGCACCTTCGGGGTAATTCGGGCAAGTTTTTGGGGTTCCTCGTTACCAAACGGGGGATTGAAGCAAATCTTGAAAAAATCCAGGCTCTTAAAGATATGAGGCATCCGTCCTGCAAGAAGGAAGTACAATAGCTGACAGGAAGGATCGCTTCCTTAAGCAAGTTCGTCTCTCGGTCAGCCGAGAAATGCCTCCCTTTCTTCAAGATACTTCGACAGTCCCGAGGCTTCGAATGGACTGAAGACTGTCGTAACCGCTTTCAAAGAGTTGAAGAAGTACTTAGAGACCCCACCCTTACTTTCTAAACCTTAGAGCGGGAAGTACTCTACTATACCTTTCCGCTTCGGACGAAGTAGTCAGTTCGGTCATCGTCCGAAGAGAAGAAGACGGCTCCCACAAGCCGATCTACTACATCAGCAAAGTACTGCACGATGCTGAAACGAGATATTCGAAGATGCAGAAGCTGATATATTCTTTGATAATCACGGCAAAGCGACTACGGCCTTACTTCCACTCCCACGCCATCGTGGTACTGACTGATCAGCCTCTTAAGGCCCTTCTCCGATGCCCTGATACTTCAGGAAGGATAGCCAAATAGGCTGTGAAGCTAAGCGAGTTTGATATTAGCTTTCAACCCCGGTCGGCTATGAAAGCCCAGGTGCTCTCAGATTTCTTGGCTGAGTGCACCTGGAAGTCCGAAGACGAAGCGCCTCCAGCAGAAGAAGAGATCTCGAAAGACATGGAGTCTGTTTGGGTGCTTTATGTAGACGGAGCCTCCAACTCCGCCGGGTGTGGAACCGGTCTCATACTGGCTAAACCAGATGGACATACAGTGGAGTACGCACTCTGATTTTCCTTCCGCGCTTCGAATAACCAGGCCGAATACGAAGCCCTGCTTGCAGGACTTCGGATCGCCAAGAGCTTAGGAGTTCAGAGACTCCAGGCCTTTTTGGATTCCCAGTTGGTGGTGAACCAGGTCAAAGGAGAATATGAAGCCAGAGAGATCCCACTATGGTACAATACTTAGAAAAGGTACAAGCCCTATCTTCTCAACTGGAGTTTTTCGAAATCATGCATTTTCCTCGATCGAAGAACTCTCGGACGGATGCACTGTCCAGACTTGCTACCACCACCCCGGAATCCTTCGGTCGTACCTTCGTTGAACACCTCGAAGCCCCAAGTATAGTTAAAGAAACTTTGGAGGTACACCAAATCGGGAACGAACCAAGCTGGATGGATCCCATCCTCAAGTTCTTAAATGAGGGTGTACTGCCAGAGGACAAAGTAGAGGCTAAAAAGATTCGCTAGATGGCGTCCCAATATGTCATCCTGGATGGAACCCTTTACAAAAGGTCATTCTCTCAGCCTCTACTGAAATGCTTGGGACCATCAGATGCTGACTACGCTTTGAGGGAGGTCCATGAAGGAATATGTGGAGATCACTTGGGGGCAGGTCCTTAACGTATAAAATTATACGCCAAGGGTACTATTGGCCCTCCATTCAAAAAGATTTAACCGACTTTGTACGGAAATGTGATCAATGCCAGAGGTATGCCAACATACGGAGACAACCAGCAAGTCATTTGACCCAATTGGCAGTACCTTGGCCCTTCGCCCAATGGGGCATGGACATCCTTGGCCCATTTCCACCGGCGTCCGGGCAGAGGAAGTTCCTCCTTGTGGTAATCGACTATTTTACTAAATGGATCGAAGTCGAACCGCTGGCTCATATCACGGAAGGCAAAGTTGAGAATTTCGTCAGGAATTCCATCATATTTAAGTTCGAGATTCCACATGCGATTATCACTGACAATGGGAGGCAGTTCGACAATCCGAACTTTAAAGACTTCTGCGCTCGGAGACCATATACAACATAAGCTGACTTCCGTTGCCCATCCACAGTCCAATGGAGAAGCCGAAGTAACTAACCGGACCATTTTCCATGGCCTGAAGACAAGGTTGAACGCTGCCAAAGGATTTTGGGCAGAAGAGCTGACCTCCGTTCTCTGGGCATACAGGACGACCCCGAGAACGGCTACCGGGGAATCTCCATTCAACTTGGCGTACGGTACCAAGGTCGTCCTTCCTATCAAAGTCTCCCTCCAATCTCTGAGGATCGATAAATATGAAGAGCCTGAAAACTTCGATCGCAGAAGAGTTGACATGGATCTACTGCCGAGTAACAGGCTCCAGGCCCAAATAAAAATGATGACATATCAATAAAAAGTCGCCAAATATTACAACTCCAAAGTAAAGGAGCAGAATTTCTACACAGGGGACATGGTGCTGCGAAGAACTGAATATCCAGGCCAACAGAGCAAGGCAAGCTTTTTCCCAACTAGGAAGGACTATACCAAGTTGAAGAAGTCATACGTCCAGGAACGTATCGACTCAAGACCTTGGATGGTAAAGTTCTGTCTCAGACATGGAATGTACAAAACCTTCACAAGTGCTATCAATAAACAGACCCCAGAATCTTTTATGCAAATATGTTCAACTCTAAATAGCCCGTTGCACCAGCAGGATAACAACGGTTTCAATGACCCGATCGAAAGAATCGGCCAGCAGCGCAAAGGAGAGTCTGATCCACTCACCTTATCGGTATGCCCGACGAGCGCAATGAACGACCCAATCAGGCTATCAAAATGATCAAAGGTACAGGGATGGTTCATGTAACCTACCCTATGGTAAATCCGAAAACGTGCCGGGACGGGCCTAATTAGCCTACCTTACACCAAAGAAGGCGCAAGGATGGTTCGTATAACCTACTCTACGGTAAATCCGAAGATGCGCCGGGATGGGCCTGAACAACCTATCTTAATCACGACAGGGACGTTCAGGGTGGCTAAGATACCCTACCCTACGGTAATCCAAAAACGTGCTGAAGTGAATCTACATCACTCATCCTATCAACCGCAAACACTCGATAAGACAGCTCGACCAATCTCATCCCCTCTGCAGATCCTTAATGGCTCTAAGAAATCTACACTTTCGACATATCACAAGGTCAATATTTAGTAGTACTTAAAGATATATTAGTCACAGAAGAAGTATAAAGAAAGTTGGAATTCTTCATTTCATTTTCAAATTTTTACAAAAAAAAAGACAAGCAGTGCAGATAATGGGAAAGTGGATTTAGAGACCGCTTGCCGGCCCTTTCCCATGCCGGCAGGAGATATCGAAGCCACGGAAGGAGGATGGAGAGGCTCCAGAGTTCCCTTCTGAGTCAGACTTCGACTCTTCTTCAAAGTCGGAGTCAAGTTCGTGACCAGGGAACGGGACAGAAGGCCTAATATTTTCCAAGCCCTTCAGATTGAAGTACTTGAAAGGCTTGTCCCGATGTTCTCGGAACCTTCGATGGTACGAATCCAGGACCGCCTCGGCAACTTCATCCTTGTAAGCGGAAGAAACCATGAAATCCGAGATGGCCTCCACCACCTTCTTCCTAGCCTCCTCCGCCTCCGCAGCGGCTACCTCGACTCGAGCCTTGGCCTCCACCAAGCAGGCCTCCAAGACCCAGATTTTCCTCTCCAAGCGAGCGATGACCCCTTGCTGGTCATCATCGTCACCTCTCCAGGGAGCCTTGGAACAAGAAGTATGAAATTTCGATGGCCTACAACAGGAAGAGGCGGGGCCCTATTTAAAAGGATTCTACACCCACGAACGGCCACAGGAAAACATGTTTCACACCTCCCCAGACACGCCAAAAAGTGCCACTGTTGAAGCGATGCCTCGAAACTCAGGTAGTCGCCTGGGAACAGCGTGATCATCAATAACTGCTCCCGGGGATAGAGACCGTCGGTACCTGGAGCCCAGAAAGGTCTCCCTCGGACGGTTACAACATTAATGGCCTTCTTTCGGAAAGAGAAGATATGGCAGCATACAGGACGTGCGGGGACGCGACCTTTCGAATATCCATGCACTCGACACGGGCAACAAAAATTGTGCTCAATGTTCCTCAATCAATAGCCAACGGGAAAATGATACCTGTCCGCCACATCTATTCCAGGACAAAAGGAATAATTACGGAGGGTAACTGACGGCAGCATAACATAATCGAGGTCAGTCATCGGCAGCGGCATTCCGATCTTACTTCGGAATTCGTCTTCAACATCAACCTCAAACAAAACAGTCTTCGGATTACCCGTCAACCAGAAAAACCAATCCAAAAGAGACCAATTTGAAAGAAATTAGTCTTTTATTTCGAGGATGAAGAACCTCATCCAAAAGGAGAACGTTACAGATAGTTGGAAAAAGAAAAATTACAGCATATTTACTTCTTGTTGGCCTCCTCGGCAGTCGAAACAAGAGTAAAGGCCGACATCATTTCAGGCTGAATCTTGGGGGCTACAGATCTATCCTCCGGAACGGCGAGCAAGGAGAAGTCCATGCCGAGATAAAGCTCCTTAATCTTACCCAAACAATCGGCATAACCTGAAGAGTATCCTTCCGACGCTGCCTTGCTTGCCTCGTCTTTGAAAGCCTGGGAAGTCTTATAAGCTTCGACAGCCCCGAAAGACCTCTCTTCAGCCTGCGCAGCCCTCTGGATGGCCGTCGAAAGGTTTGTCTCCAGCTCCTTGACCCTCCTCTCCGATTCGGCCAGACGAGACTTCGGCTCCTCAGCATCCCGTAATACCTCCCTCAGCAACAATTCAAGAGAGACAACTTTCCTCCTTATCTCCTGCGTAATGATTGACACCTCGGCCGCCTGTGCCTGAATGGTACCCATCTATCTCTTCAAGACATCATTCGAGGCAATGGCCTTGTCCCTTTCTTCTTCTGCAGCAACCCGAAGCCTCTCGACGACATCTTTTTCAGCTACGGCTAAGGCCATTCAGCTCCGGAGGCCTTCGCTATAGCTGATAAATTTACGAGCACCTTCTCTTGCAGAGAAAGGTTACGAGAAATCTGCAGAACAAGGAGCACCTACAAAGTCAGTTCAATCGACGAATGTGGATAAGTGACATGCGACGAAGGCTACCTGCTGTATTCCAAGGAAGAAGGTAGGAAAGGGATCCCCAGATTCCTGCTTCCAGGCTCTGGTAACAGAGGTATCGAACCCCACCGGACCTTTTTCTCCTATAACTGGGGCCACAGGCTTAGTACCTTCAACGTATGGGGAAGCCCCACCAACATCTTGGGAGCTCGATCTCATGGATGGCTCAACTAGCACGGCCCTCCCAAGAAAAATCGGTTCCTCCCCTGAGGAAGAACCTATCTCGATAGGGCCGCTGCTCCTAGACTTGGCACACGATAACACCAACACATATCTTAACCTTCGATCTGATCTTCTTACCTGAAAGCCTCTCGTTGGTTTCCCCTTGGCTACTCGCCTAAGCTGTGCTAGGTTTGGCCTCATGGCGCAACAAGCCCTCGGAACGACATGAGGATGAGGAAACAGGAATGGTGTTGCCAAGCACAAATGGCAGTTGATCCAAGGAAATTTCTTTCCATATATCGAGACCAGCGAAATTTAAAAGCACTCGTTCGTAACAACCTCCTAGGCATGCCACGCGCAAACGCCTTAATGGATCAGAGCCTCAACTAGTGTGCTGGGGGGATCACCAAAAGGTTGCAGCCACGATGATCCCTGTTCCCACGCACAGTCATTATGAACTTGATTGCCACTACTTCTCCAAGCAACGACATAGCGGTCACTGCACCCCCGGTAATCCGACTCCAAAAAGGACAACACCAAAATCGATGACTCTACCTAAACCCAGTTCGAAATATGCAACACTTGAAAAGCATTATAGCGCATACAGAAAAGGAAAAGTACTCGTTAATTCAGGAAAGTTTGTCGATTACATATCAAAGAAAGGAAAGGAACAGACAGTGCCTAATGAATCCCTAAGGATCGGCCGAGAGGGATCCAGCATCACAAGATTGGAGTAGCCTATCAATCTGGGCGAAAAGGATTTCCTCAACTTGGGCTAGATCCAGAGAGTCTTCGGCCTGGACACCCTCTTCAGCTTGGGCTCCCTCTTCGACCTGAACTCCCTCTTCAACCTGGACCGGAACTACACCCGAGTCCTTGGCTACGATGGGGATTTCTCCCCTCAGGCTTGGCATCTCTTCAGCCTCTTCAGCCTGGGCCGGAATTACACCCGAGTCCTCGACTACAATTGAGGTTTCCTTTCTCAGGCTTGGTAACTCTTCAACCTCCTCTATGACCCCGTCCTCCTCTTCTTCCTCCACTATGTCGAAAGCAGGGATGCTGGAAAGATCAAGATCAGGGAAGACCGTACTGACCTTGGCGAGTCCGTCATTGAAGCCATGCTGATAGCTGTATAAAGTCGCCTCATTCATCTCTTCCTGGAACTGCGAGGACTTCCTAAAATCCGCAACAGCTCTAGCCGTTTGCTCTTTCAGGGCTTCGGACTCCCTCTGGCTGCTTCGGATTCCAAGGCCGCCTCTTCGGCTCTTAAAGACGCCCTTCTGGCTCTCAAAGATGCCTCTTCAGCCCTCTTGGTCGCCTCCTCAGCCACCTTGATCAGGTCTTCAATTCTCTCATGATTCTCTCCTTGGCAGATTGTTCAATGAGTCAATCTGTTTTTTATTCTTCCTTAACTCTGCCCCTTGCCCTGCAATCATCAAGTGGGCGTTCATCAGTTCGCCCTTCAGGCCACAGACTTCGGTGTCCACGCGAGTAAGTCGACTTTCCATGGACTACTTCAGTTCCTCAGCCACCTCCCTTTCAGCCCTGACTACGTGGAGCTCCTCCTTCAGGCCGTGAATGAGGCTATCTACACTCCCCAAGCCTTCTTCCATGAAAGTAGTGTCATAGACCAGCTATATCAACAAAATGATATCACAGACTGAATGACCCATCGAGCAAAGAAAAGATGATGAAGATCTTACATGTTGCAGAGAGGAAAAGGCAGAATCGGATATCCTGGCGAGGCTTCGACCTCAGACAACTGCCAAATCATAAGGCAGCAGAGTATCCTTCAGCACCCGCCTAGCCACGGCAAGGACCAAAAGACCCCCCGTGGGGGAAAGCTCCAAAGAGCCCACGGGATGGCTCCCCATTGGGGAAGCCTCCCGGACGGACTCCTGTTCGACTTGCGGTGCCTTACCCCTATCCACCGCAAGGGGGCAAGGCTGTGGCACATCGACCACCGGAGACGAACTCTCCCTTATTTGAACTGGAGAGATAGCTGTCGACAGAGATTCAACTAGCTAAGGCCCTATTGGAGCCCCCATCGTCGATACCCTGTCTCCCCCAGAGGTTCCTCTGGAGGACGAGGTGCTCCTACTCCTCCCAGAGTCATCCTCTCGGGCCTTCTTCCAGCCTCTGACCTTGAAGGGGGAGCCTGAGCTGTCCTCTTCTTGGAGGACTGGCGAAGCTAGCCCAAGTTAGGCTTCATTCCACCGCCTGCAAACAGAAAGGCCCTTCTGAGTCAACTGAACTATAAAGGAAATAAAAGAGAAGAGGGAAAAACTTCCACCATTTATACCTAACGCAGGAAACTCGCTAATCCCTGCAAGATGGAGATTCCTCTCCTCCAACAGTTCGCAAATGGGAACGGCCTCTGAATCAGTCAGTAAAACATAATCAAACTGATCAGCTGCCAAAACCTTTTTTCCATCATTGGTAACTAGGTGTGGCTCCTTCCACTCGCTACTGAAACCCCACGGTTCGGTAGACGATACAAAAACAAAGTTGGGCTTCCATCCATTGATGGCGCTGGGCATGTCTTTAATAATCTTGCGACCGGGCCGAGGACCGATCACCCACTATCCGCGACCATGGAAATTCCTCTTGAGAACAAAAAGAGCAATAAACAAATTGGTCCCGGGATTCACGTTGGCTATGTGGCACCGGACCAAAATCCCACAAATATTCCGAATGCTATTCGGAGTCAACTGCGCAAGCACTATTTGGTATATGCGAAAAATTTTGATGAAAAAGAAATGCAGAGAAAATCGAAAACCAGCCTTTAAATGGTCTTCATATATAGCCAAATACCCAATGGAAGGTTTGTTCACCCGTTCTTCAGATGTGGGGAGTATTAAAGGAAATCCTTCGGGAACGTGATAACGTTCTCGAAGGAGGGCGACCTTTCCCAGTGAGACGGAGCTGGGAACTAACTCCGAACTCACTACATCATCGGTCCCGGAAGGCCCAACCTTTACCCCGTGACTTCCTACGATCTTAGCCATGATAAAAGGATGAAACAAAGAAGCGAAAAAAAGATTCTACCTGCAGAAGGAACTGATGGCCAAGAACAAGAAAAGCTGGACCAAAATTGAAGGTATACAAGGATGAAGAAGCTTCCTCAGCCAAACCTTTTCTCCTTCTCATAAAGGACAAGGAAACCCCAGGACGACATCTCGATTAACGGAACAATCTTCCCAATCCGCCACAGACGCTCGATAGGTGCGCAATCCCAAAACAGCCCTAAACTGATTTGATGCGGAATGGACCGAAAGTTATAATCCGCACAAATCAAATGGCTAAGGTGGAGTGTACTTCTTATCCGAGGGATGGGAATAGGCCACGATCGCCGCTCAAATCTCAACCAAAAGATTAGCTGAACCATCGTACAACAGAAAAAGGAGAGACAGTCCCTGGTCCGCCCGCTCATTTTTCACACTCTGATCAGGGGATGACAGCTGTCCGGCACCTGATCCTCGAATCAGCCGGCAGTTATGGCAGATGGTCCAATCAGGGATTTCGTAATCATCTGCCGTACCATTCCTCAGGGGAAAACGACAAATCAGTAATACTCTTACTCTTCAAGGCAGATCGTCACTTCGAAAACTGAGAGTAGGAGGGCAACTATTGAGATATGTCAGTTCATGCACAAACCAGCCACCGGTTCGACCAGCCGAAGACATTTCTCCCGAACCATGATCTTTAAACCAGAATGACCGGGAGAAACCGAACAGCTGACGGATAGGCCGAAATCGAAGCTTTCAACTTCATCTGAAAAATCAGCCAGTAGTCCTTACTGAAGACAGGGCCCTCAGCCCGAGCCAAAGACATGATCTTCACTAATAGCCGAAGACAAAACCTTCGACCTACGCCGAAACATGATCTCCGATCTATCTCCAAGGAGTCCGAAGACGAAGGCAATCCTTCAATTCGACTATAGATATTTTCCCGAAAAAGGAGCCTGAAGACAGGTCTCCGATCTATCTCAGATCTCCACGAACATGACAAGTAACGGTCACCATCGACTACCTAACTACCTCCAGAGCACGATCATGGCACGTAACTCCAGTGGCAACGCCTCTGGCCTAGTCGGAATCATTTAGTTACCGTCCACGATTGTGAATTGAGAGGAAGGAATTAACTCCCCCATCGTAACCGCAGGAGGGAGAATGGAGCCGTGGGCCGGATAACTCATTATAAATAACAATAAGAGGAGACGCTCCAGGTAAGGCAGAAGATACTCTTGAAAATATCAGTCTCCTCCTCTCCATTTTTTATCCTCCTCAGAATCTTTCCCATGGAGCCCGCCTCTGATTTAGGCATCGAAGTGTCCCCGTCGGAGCATCGCCGGCCAGGAATTTGTTTTACAGGTGAACCAGGAAACGGGCCTGCGATCCAGTAGCTCAGCCCGGAACAGGATTCTACCTAACAGGTTGTGGCTTACCTTCCCAGTTCATCGCAATAGGTGACTCCCCAGTGCAGAACCCACTTCCCTTCCAGATTACACCCCACCACCAGCCGCCATCTCGATCCATCCCCCTCCTCTGGATCCAATCTCACCATTATCCTCCCTTCGACCTGCCATGCCCAAAACCTGTTGAAGCCATCGTCCATTTCAGCATGCACATCGGACGGGACGGACCAGTGAGGAGTTTTTTTCACGAAGCCATTAACATGGATTTCATAATAAAGGGAGAGGGTTGGCAGTTCATTGCGAGTCCTAGGTTTTTGCAAGCATTCATAATTTGTGCCAGAATATAAGTGACTCTGGTTTTGACCATCACGGAGTGCTAGATAAAGTAAGACCAGCCAGGTATGTTATTCAAAACAAGGGTGCTCTCCTGGAGAGCTCTTTCTCTTAGACACCAGAATTTTACAGTTATCCTGTTAGTATTGAGGATTGTGGAGGGCTCAGCGTTATGTATCTTGAGGGTCCCGTGATACCGGCGCTGTGTTCTGAGGAGAATATCACAGTTCTTTGGCTTTTGATCTTCTGAGTCCCGTAATACTTTTGTAGTTTTGTTATTTAATAAAAGTCTTTTGTTCTATCCAATATCATCCTCCCTCACAAATATTTTTGCATTTGGTGTTTGTTTTTCTAATACTGGCCGTCGGAGGACATCCTCCGTTCTCCAAAACGAAACTACCGGTGGGCTGCCACCCAGAGCCGCACGAATCTCAAGGCGATCGCAAGAACATCGATCGCCTCATGATTCGCCAAGAACAGTGACGGATCGGAATCCGTCATCTCTCCAAATTTGGAACCGGAAAGAATGACAAATCGAGCAAGAGAGAAGTTACCGTTTGGGTCCGCTTCAAGGGGAAGGTCTCCAAGAACAACACTTCGGTCTCCGCGGCGTCGGGTCCAACCCTGCGCCGACGATCGGAGGAACTCTTCGAGCATAGTTCTTCGAAAGTCCTCCGGAAGCCGGGAAGAAGGGTTTGGTATAACGGATCAAGCGAGGGGGCTTCCAACTCCACGTCTCGAGGGGAGAAAATCTAGGGTTTTCTCCGGGAGGCTGGTGGAGGACCAGCCGCCACCGGACGATCGACATCGGAGACGGGAAGAGAACCAAGAAGGAGAAAGAGAGGAGCGGAGAAGAAAGAAGAGAGAATAGACCTGGGCCAAGGAGAGCGAACGCTGCATAAAAAGC
Source organism: Areca catechu (assembly GCA_021397845.1). NCBI lineage: Eukaryota > Viridiplantae > Streptophyta > Magnoliopsida > Arecales > Arecaceae > Areca > Areca catechu. The sequence continues at coordinate 8,106,099 of CM038039.1, forward strand.
GCCGAGGCCATTCTGGTGATCTTTACGTGGAGTGGAGGCTCTCAAGAAATGTCTAGCAACTAGAATAACCATCCGCATTGGAGACCGCCAGGCGCAAAACTTGCATAGTCTCCCCTGCTGTCAGAAGCTTGAAAAAATAACCGTTGGGCAAGCAGTCGCATCCCGACACGTCAACCTTTAAATCACCGGTGCACCCAACGATGCTGGACCCACAGCACGATAAATTATTATTTTTTTTTTTTCCAGTTGTAGCTATCCGTTTGGGCCCGTCGCCAACAGACTGTTTGATGCAAGGCGCATATTTTGCACACTCTTTTCATTTTTCGTTGAGTATATCAGTCTGGTATCATTAAGATAGTGGAGTAGAATACTCTCTCATCGTTTTGGTCAAATACTCTAGATTATGTTCGATGTAAGTACGCGAAAGTATTTCGATGAATACATCAGCCTGACACCACGAAGGCACGGAATAGAGTACTCTCCCACCATCCCGGTAGGTGCTCTAGATTATGTTCGATATAAGTACGCGAAAATGTTTCGGTGAATACGTCAGCCTGACATCACGAAGGCGCCGGAGTAGAGACTCTCTCACCATCCCGGTCAGGTACTCCAGAAAAAAATTCTGGATTTAATCGAATCATCCGCAGGATCATGACTCGAACACAGAATCTATAGATGGTGGTGAGTGTAGGCGCCAGAGTAGAGTACTCTCTCACCATTTCGGTCAGGTACTCCAGAAAAAAATTATGGATTTAATCGAATCATCCGCAGGATCATGACTCGAACACGGAATCTGTAGATGATGATGGGTGTAAGTATCTACCAACCGTGCTAAAAAAATTCTGAATTTAATCAAGTCACCCGCAGGATCATAGCTCAAACACGAAACCTGTGGATCATAGCTCGAACATGGAACCTGTGGATGGTGGGTGTAATTATTTACCAACCATGCTATCGCCTTTGTGGAATAATCACCCATCTAATCTATACTCAATAAATAAGTAGAAAGTGGAGGCCATGAGTATGGCCATACTCAATAATATACCCTCAGTAACGTCTGAATATAAAAAATTTATTTTAAAAATAAAAATATTAACTTTTTTTAAAAAATTATTCATTTTTATTATTTTAGATTTATATTTGATTAGAAATCTGAAATAATATTTTTTTCAATAGAATTATTATATTGAACCTACCATATTAGAACAAAATGACTTGGAATAAGCTATTCCATGAGCCACCATGAAGGAACTATTTTAGAATACTAAATGTTGACCAGCATACCTTATTTCAAGTGATCCATCTCAATTTCCATAACAATACGAGAATAATTTGGAATAAAGATTTATTTTGGGAAGAAATAACCGAGTCAAATACTACCTCAAGGATTTTGAAATATATGCAATATTCATATCGTAAAAGGATATAAAGACCAAACTAAATTACACTTTAAACACGCATACAAATTATCTTAAAGTTCATACCATTTTGTCTGGATTACAGGGATACGCAGTGGATAAATATTCCTACATTATCTTGTCAATGTGTTTCATTAGATTTGGAATTGACGGGTTATCTACGTTGTTTGGACTTTTCATGCATCGTTCTCATTCGGTATTAGCGCCTTTGATAGGATTTCAATTGAACGAATGGAGAGAACCATCCATCTATTAGATGTATAGCGCTACGCCGCTAGCAAGAGAGCCAAGAGCATTGCAATAAAATATGCCTTGTTGGCAGGGGATACCAAATGGGTGCACAAAGGCATCATAGTTTTGGCTGATCGACCATGCCAATTCGCTAACAGACCTGCAACAGAGCTCAACTTTCTATGGAATGCACTGAAATACTTGTGCACACCTTATCCAAGGTTGATGTTGCCAAGCTAAAATAAGATGGAACCACTAATGTTTTGCCCCTATATTCTCAACCGTCACCTTCAAGATGTTTCATATAATTTGTTAACTCGGTAGACCATCCATAGATTAGACTCTTGCTGTCACATCCCCAATACTTGGCCTAGGCGAGGCCGGGTGTGCAAGCTGGGCAGGGCGCTGCCGAACCAGGGTTGGGCATGCTGGAGCATGTCCAAGATGCGTGCACGAGGTTGCGCGCGAGCGCGCACGATGAAGAGACGCGCAAGTGTAGTGGTTTGGCCGGACAATGCCAAGCCATGATGGAACGTGTGGGTGCATGTCCTTGGGCGCTGGGATTTGTGCACCCAGTGTAGCAAAGGCCGGACTCGGGCGTGTGCGGGACATGCGCACAAGTACAGTGGAGGCCGGACTCGAGCGCGTGCGGGACAGGCGCACAGGACAATGAAGGCTGGGATCCCAGTGCGCGCAGGGCAAGCGCGCACAGTGCAGCGGAGCACTGTAGGGGCTAAGCAGGTGCGCACGGGGCGAGCGTGCGGTGCAGCGGCCAGACCGGGTGTGCGGGGTATGTGCATGGTGAGGTCAAGTGCGGCCGGGTCGGGCGGGTGCGCGGGCATGCGCACTGTGCCAAGGGGTGAAGCGACCGAGCCAGGGGGCGTGCAGGTGTGCGCGCGCTGTTGGGCACGATGCAGCCAGACCAGATGGGTGCCAGGATAGGACTCGAGTCATTTGGTCATTGGACTCGGGTCCTTGGGCAGTTGGGCCCTGGGTGGCTGGACGCGAGTCCTGGAGGCCCATGATTCGGACATGCGCGGAACATGGGCGCAGACGCGCTGGACACGAGTCCTGGACGCGTGGGATTCGGACATGCATGGAGCATGGGGGCAGACGCGTGGGACGCGGGTGCACGCGAGGCACAGATGCGTCGGACTCAGATCCCTGGGCTTCCAACCGATGAGGTAGTTGCCAGACGGTCGTGGACGCGGGCATGCATAGGATGCGAGTCCTGGACGCGCGGGATTCGGGCATGCGCGGAGCATGGGTGCAGACGTGCGGGATGCGGGTGCACGCGAGGCACAGATGCGCCGGACTCGAATCCTTTGGCTGCCAACCAACTAGACAGTTGCCAGACGGTTGTGTACGCGGGCGTTCGTGGAGCATGGGCGCGCCGGATGTGGGCGTGCGCGGGACATGGGCGCAGGCGCGCGGGAAGCGGATGTGCTCGGGACATGGTCCAGATGCGCAGGACTCAAGCATACGCGAGTCACAAAGGTGCTGGACTCGGATCCTTAAGTGGGGTGGAGGACCCTGCTAGGAAAATGAAGAAGGGAGAGACCTTCTTGCTGCTGGGCAGCAGCATTCCATGGGGGGGCTTTTAGCTGGAACCTGAGAGGGGGATCTTGGGGCAGTAACCTTGGGTAGGTTGTTGCATGCCATGGCTGCATGGAGAAGCCCTGGATTTGGGGCTTGACACCTGCATGGGAGTGGGTGCAATTGCTGGTTGGTGCCAGCAAGAAGCTAGGCGGTTGGGCTTGTCAACCGTATGGCAGGGAGTGCCATTAGGCAGCAGTCCATGAGTGACCTTAGGAGGGGTTGCTAAGGGAAAAGAGGGTGTGGGATCCTTCTGCTGCTAGCCAGAGGTGCTAGCTATCTTGAATGCTGTAAACATTTCTATAAAGAAGTGTATCCTGGTTTGAGAGGCAAACCAGGTTGTGGGTGTTTCCCTGTATATCTGTGTATAGTTCTGGGTGTTTCCTTGTAGAGTGGTTGTGTGCTAGGATTTGGGAGACAGCAGTGAAGTTCTATGAAAGGACTCGAGACAACCTCAATAGGGACTCGGGACAACCAGGTGAGGGATGCGGGTTCTGGAAGTGCAGAACCAAACACCACCTGCAGGAAGCTACTTACCTGGTGCACTTGGGCAGCTAAGTGCAAGGGTGAAGGCGGGCTAGGAAGGGCTTTCCTAGCACCAAAAAATTTCTGGGTTAGAGAAGACCACGTGACACTTACCATAAAAGCAAGGTCTTGCAAATTAGATAGGAAGAATGACCAAATATTCTCATCTCTCCTGCATTCCTCTGCATGCTGGTGGTCCCCTGCATAAAATCAAAATGTTCTTGAAAACATGATCTCAAAAGCGGGAGAGAATAGATTCCATCTTTCACCACCAGCCGCAATCGTCGAACAGTTCGTATGGAAAGCGCTCAGGAGCATCCGAGAATGTTGTGCCAGGGATACAGGGAGTTCACAAATCATCTGTACCCGGTGGGACAGCACACAGGCTGTTTGAAACCAGACACGTCCAAACCGCGAACCCTGATGTCTTCCTTATGCTTGCATGTCGAATGCTCCTTAACATAGAGCCATCAATGGATCAAATCCGGACCCGAGACCTGCGGGTCTGGATGCAACGGGTCCAGGTCTAGATCTGTTTATCTGGACCCGGATTCGATTAGTCATAGTTAAATGGATCCGGATATGGATATATAATATCCAGACCCGACAGACCCGAAATCCGATAATATAAAATAATATTATATATATTTATATATTTATATAATTTATATAAATATAGAATGTTTGATCGTAATCGAATGGTTAAAAATGATCATGCTGTTATTATAAAAACTTTCTTAAGTGCCCCGGCCCTCTGGCCCTTCTCCCTTCCAGCCGTCCAGCCACCTAGCCACCAGTGAAACGAGAAATCCCTCGATCCCCATTCCGCTCCGCTTCGCCTCCACGCCCACGGCCGACGGCCGACGGCCCCCCCAGATAGCCAACGCCCCTCCGGACCTCCTCCCCGACGCCGCCTCTCCCTTACAGTGGATCCCCAAATCCGCTCCGCCTCCACAATCGATGCCTTCCTCGACGGCTGACCCCTCCACGGCACGCCTCCCCTCCTCGACGGACGCCTCCCCTCCTTGATGGCCACCGCCTCCCCTCCTTGGCTCGACGGCCTCGAGATTGCGCGGCCGGACCTCAAAAATGCTCCCTGCCCCTCCGGTGGTTCTCAGTTCCCCGATTCCTCCATTCTCGCTTCCAAGATGGTCTTCGCCGCCGCCGCGGCCTCTGCCTCCCTTGGCAACACCGCCACCGGCGCCCGCTACTGGCAGCACCCCCGAGATCGCGTGGCCGGCCTCCAAAAATATTCCCCGCCCCTTTGGCGGTTCTCAATTCCCCGATTTCCCCTTTCTCCTTTCCAAGATGGTCTTCGTTGCAGCCTCTGCTTCCCCTGGCAACGCCGCTGCCGGTGCCCGCTACCGGCAGCACCCCCCGAGATCGCGCGGCCAGCCCCCAGAAATGCTCCCTGCCCCTCTGGCTGCCGCTACCCCTCGTCTTCCCCGGATCCGAGCCCCTGCCAGGCTGCCACAAAATTGGTAAGAATTTTTTTTTTTAAGCTTGTTCGGGTCTGGGTTCGGTCTGGATACCCAGGATCCATTCGGATCCCGGTCTGGTACTTTAAAAGTAGACCCGTCGAGTATTCGGATTCGGATCTAGGTCCAGTACCTAAGATCGGATCCGGATCTGAATATCTGGGTTCCGATCCGAACCCGACCTGTTGATAACTCTATCTTAACGGAGTAGGCTGTTTGCCGAGCAAGAAAACAGATGTCAGATGGAAGCATCATGCCATCGATTCCTTGCCTCATGGTCCTCATGCAAGTTGAAAGGAGGGTACGATTCCGAAGCTGTTAAAGCCCTTTGTGGTGCACCTTGGGAGTAACATGTCACCGGAGATTAAAAAGATCGACGCAAAGAACCTCGGAAAGATAGGCTTGGTTTTCTTTTAGCTTAGATTTAAAGGAGCAATGAAAGATCGGCAATCTACAGGAGCCAGTTTTCTTCTTCTCCATGGTTATTGGTGATGGATGATATTGACGTCTTTGCTATTTCTTATAGAATGCATGGCAGGATTTGCAGGTGATGTGACCGGATTACTGACGTGGCCAAGGATCCTGACGTGGAGTCCTCATCGGACGCCGCACTGGATTCCCTTCATGGGCCCCTTCACCGGGCAGAGCTCCCCGATGTCAACAGGGCCGCCCGTCGAAGCCGGGCTCCGTCCTCCGCCAGGTCGGTACCTGCCAAGTTGAGACACCTAGGTCGGAGCCGAGCTCAAACCCCACAAGAGACAGACCTTTCGAGCCCAAGGTCGGGCCCCGTGGCCTGGAGTTGAGCTCAAGCCTCCTCCACCATGCGGAGCCCCTTCGAGGCCAGGTCCCCTGGGCTAGGCACACCTCTGTCAGCCCGAGCTCGGTCAATGCTGGCCCCACCGGTCCGATACCGAGCTCGGCCCTCCTCTGCACAGCCGAGCCACCGCGAGGCAGGTCCGCTACAAGCAGGCCCCATCTTCCCAGCTCGGCCCCCAGCACGAATCGAAGCACCAACCACCAAGGAAGCAGCACCTCCCCTCCAAAGACGGTGGCGTGCCCCTCGAGGACTGTACGACAGCACCCACCACGTCGCCATTAATGCCCATGGCCACCATTCACACCAGAAAGAAAGGAAGCTCACACCAAGGCACTATGCCCTCCACCGACCTGCCGTACGACCAGAGAAAAGACCCTACCAAGAAGCATGATTCCCGAGAGTGGCGGCACAACAGTCGAGGTCCTGCCAGGCTTCCAGGAAAGGCAAGTAAAAGGAATGTCAGAGGCATGTAGAAGCTTTCCCAGCTATCCAATAAAGAAGGCATCCCGTCTACGGCATGATACCCCGTCGCACCCGCCTGACAGCTAGAGAGGACCCCGAGGCAAGCCCAAGTAAGAGACTCAGCCAGAGTAAGCAAAAAGGAGGTAACAGCACTCATATTACAACAGAACAACACTCTCTCAATGAGAGAACCACCCAATTTCCCAACAACACAACCATCACAAAGAGAAAGAGGAGAAGGGGGAGAGGCCAGACAGGAGGGCAAGACCACCTCGGCCACCACATCCCCCAGCTCGCACTCACACTCTCATACACTCCACTCACTCCTCCTATCATGGAGCTCATCCAGAGGGGCTCGACTAGGAGGATCTATTCCCCTGGATCGTCACTGACTTGACCGCCGGAGTGCCCCCGCCAGAATCGCCGGCCCGGGTCACTGACGTTGGCTTTCTTGCAGGTCCCGGGGCACCGGAGGCATCTCCCACGGGCGGACGTGGAACACCTGTCGTCATCAGTAGCTATGGACCACGGCGATCTGGACGGCAACAGATTGGCGCACCAGGTAGGGGGAGCAGGACGACACTTGATCCAGTTCAAGCCCCGCTTATACAGTTTACTGGGAGGATGGTGACCACCCGGGTTAGAGGAGCTTCTCCCAGCCGTACGGAGACATCCCCTTCTCACGGGAACCTGCATGGACCGGAGATGGAGTTACTTGCCCCGGTTCAACCGCCCCCACTGGAGATCCAGCTGACCGTGCTTGCCCAGCAGATGCATACTCTCATTGCAGCAATGCGCCAGCTCCAGCATCAGCACCAGCACCGGTCCCTGGCTACCCACCAACAGCCAGAGACCCCCGCGGCCCACGCCGCAGCATCCCGTGACAGCCTACGTTCCTTCCACGGGAGGCCTTCGCAACCGCGGGCAGTTACAGACCCTCGGGATACCCATCAGGCCCCAATGAAGCGACGACGGGCCAGCTCTACTGATGAAGAAAGCTGCTCACCGCACCTTGACCGGGGGGCACCCAAACCCCGCCAAGGCAAAAAGGGCAAAGCTCCTCGTCATGGGCGCCGCACGTCCGCGTCACCTTCCCCGCCCCCTCAGCGGAGGGGTCCATAGACGAAGCCATCAGGCACATGGCGGAGAAGCGCTTGGAGGAGCATGACCGCAAGCTGGCGGAGTTTGCCCACCGGTTCGCCAACTTGCCTGGCTCCGCTAATGAGCCAGCGAGCTATGACACCCGCCTCCCATTCTCACAGGAGATCCAGGCGGAGTCGATTCCCTGTCAGTTCCGCATGCCGCAGGTGGATCCTTACGATGGGACCACCTGGAAAGTTACCGGGCCCTCATGAGGGTCTAGGGGGCCACTGACGCCCTTCTGTGCGTCACCTTCCCTGCTACCCTTCGGAAGGCGGCTCGGGTGTGGTTCGCCCATCTCGAACTGGAAAGCATTAGCTCCTTTGCCCAGTTAGGACAGAAGTTTGTGGCTCATTTTGATGCTTGTCGGAAGATGCCACGCGAGGCAAACAGCCTCTTCTCCATTAGGCAGCAGGACCGTGAGCCGCTATGGGACTACGTGGCCCGCTTCAAGGCCGCTACCTTGGGATCTACAGTCTGGAGGAGTCGGTTGCAATGCTAGCCCTGAAGCGAGGGCTCAGGACTTCCCGCCTGACCTACTTGCTTGACAAGAAGCCCTCGAAGTCTTACGCCGAGCTACTCTTCTGGGCTCAGAAGTACACCCGCGCCGAGGAGGCGGATCGTACGAGGCGAGAGCTCGACGGGAAGCTGCTGAAGGGGCCGATGCCCGTCGAGACACCAGGGGCACGGAGGTCGGGACGACCAGCTCAGAGCTCCTGACCAGCACCGAGGCCAAGGAACACTCCCGTCCCCCAGGGAAACTTCACTCCCCTTCTTCAGCTCCTCGAAGGCTATTCTGCACTCCTCGGTCCAGATGAAGTCATGCATCTTGCATAGTACCTTGAAAAATGGTAGGCAACGGTCGACCGACCTCGAGATGAATCTGCTGAGGGCAGCGATGCACCCCGTTAGGTGCTGGACCTGCTTTTTGGAGGTCTGGTGCTCCATGTCGATGATGGCCTGAACCTTTTCTAGGTTCACTTCGATGCCCCTCTGAGTGACCATGAAGCCAAGGAATTTTCCTGCAGCTACCCCAAAGGCGCACTTTGCTGGGTTCAGCTTCATCTGATGTTGGCGCAGGTTGTAGAAGGATTCGGCGAGGTCAGCGACACGGCTCGAGCTCGGCCTGCTCATGACGAGCATGTCATCCACATACACCTGCATGTTACGGTCGATTTGGTCCTTAAAGACCTTACTGACTAGGTGCTGATAGGTGGCCCTTGCATTCTTCAGACCAAAAGGCATCATCCTGTAGCAGTATGTCCCTTGGTCGGTGATAAAGACGGTGTGCTCCTCGTCTTCTAAATGCATGCGGATCTGGTTATACCCGGAGAACGCATCCATGAAGGAGAGCGGCCAGTGGCCAGAGGTGGCGTCCACCAGCTGGTCGATCTTTGGGAGAGGGAAGCTATCCTTTAGGTAAGCTTCATTGAGGTCGGTATAGTCTACACAAATCCTCCATTTGCCATTATTCTTCCTTACCATCACTACATTCGCCAGCCAGCTCGGCTACTGGACCTCTCGAACGAAACCGGCAGCTAGGAGTTTATCAACTTCCTCCTTGATAGCTGCCTGTCTCTCCAGGGAGAAACTTCTCTTCTTCTGCCGAACTGGCTTGTGCTTCGAGTCAACACTCAATTTGTGAGTAATGATGTCAGGAGGGATGCCTGGCATGTTCGTCGCCATCCAGGCAAACTGGTGGGGACACCAGAGGTGGCCAAATAAGACAAAGGCTTCTCAACCCTCTATGGACAATTAGCAGCATCAGAGTTCACTGTAATAAAGCTTAGTCTAGCTGAGTTGAGTCCTGTATTAGTCAGCTCATGTTGAGCTAGTTCAGCCCAGTATTAGTCAGCTCATGTTGAGCTAATTTTATTTTTTTTGAGTCCTATCCAAGCAAATTGAAGACTCAAGACCACATCATCAAGTGAAGACCAAGTCCAACCAGATTGAAGACATAGAATTTTAGCTTAAGTCCAACCCAGCTCGAAGATTTGAAGACCCCAGGAGGAAAATCAGAAATCCTGATTCCTTGCAGATGCCCTCCAGATGCCCAGATTCCCTTCCAGATGCCAAAGTATATTCATAGACCAGGGCATCCATGATTTCAGAAGTCCATATGTATCCTAGCCCAAAGAAATCAAGCCCAGGAGCCAAGCCCAAGCCCTTCAAAGCAAGATACCAGGGAATATTCATGCTACCTGGCTACCAGGCCACCCCAGCTTCAAGAGGCCCAAGCCCATGCGCCCGAGCCCCTTTGGGCCGGCCTCTTGCTGCTCCTAGAAGCCCAACACACCCCTTAGGCATCCTTGGAGTGTTGACCAAGTCAAGAAAATTTTTAGGGATTTTTTCTACCTAATGTTTCCTTATTTTCTAGCTAGGGTTTGAGAGGGAAAAGGATTCTTATGTAATGTCTAATGTACCCTTACTTGGATCCTAAGGTTAAGGGTCTATTTAAGGGACCCTAGTCTCTTGTATGAAACTTGATTTTGATATATGAAAGAATACTTGAGTTCTCTTCAACTTTGGTGTGTTACCCTGCTGTGTGCATAAAGGGGTTTGTGAGTTCTTCTTCCCGGTGTTTGCAACTACATCTTGCCGCCAGCCAATCCTCTAGAGCCTTGGCCGCCCACTCCAAATTTTCTTTCCCCTTTGCCATTTGTCTTTATTTTCTTGATCTCCTCTGACTTTTCTAACCCTTGACAAGTCGTTTGCAGGTCTCCGAGTTCCTACGAATCCAACGACTCCAGCCAAGCCTCAATCGGACCACTGAGCAAAAAGCCGGGTATCCGTGGGTCTTTAGCTCGGTTTTCCAGGCCGCGTCCATCGAGGAACGAGAGATCCCTTTGCTGCAATCTTTATCAGGTGCTTTAGACGTTGTCAGGTACACCCCCTCTACCTCCAGTAATTATATTGTAGGAGAACTTGCCCTAACCGAGGCTTCTCAGCCCCGGCGATCCTTCTTTAATACTTTTCTAGGTTCTAATCTGCATGCTTGACTTCAAATTTTCATACATAATTCCCTACAACTAATTTTGATCTGAAATTTGGGAATTAATCACCTAACCCCACATATAAAACATACAAAAATAATTGCATGCATATTAGTCCCGCATCACGAACACATCGGTGTTCGCCTATAGGAACCCTAGCAGTTGGGCCCTCTCCTTCTCGGATAGTTGGGCTCCGATCTGCACCGTCTTCGTGGGATCGTCTCCGAGCAAATAAGAAAGTAGGCACTTGACCGGGCCTCCCCTGGGGTCTCGAGCCATTTGGTCGAGGTGATCTACACTAGGGTCGTCCTCGAGGACCTTGGCCCCATGAAGGGTTTGGAAGCAATGCTGCATCGGCTGGGGTGCTCCCTTCATTTCCCTGACACTGTAGGGAGTAGGGAACTGTACAAGTAGCCTCTTGGTGGAGACAATAGTGTCGAGCAAGTTGAGCCCAGACCGACCCAATATCACGTTGTAGGCGGAAGGGAGCCTTATAACCGTGAAAGTCATCATGATTGTGCTCTGCCGAGGTGAGGTTCCAGCAGTGACCGGGAGAGTGATTTCTCCTTCTACCCTTATGAAATTACCTGTGAAACCAATAAGGGGTGCATGCACAGGCCTAAGCTGATCGGGAGAAAGATTCATCCTAGAGAAGGCATCATAAAAAAGCACGTCTATGGAGCTTTCACTATCAACCATGATGCATTTTACAGGATGCTTCGCGATCATCATTTCGACGACCACGGCATCATTATTTATATTTTTCCCCATCTTCCCCTTCTCTCATAAAGGGGAGTACATTCTCAGAGTCCTCTGCCCCCCAGGTCCTCTTGGACGCACGTGCAGCTCCCCAGGAAATCATGTCCACCGGCTTCTCGGTGGGACGGTTGTCGATGGTTGGAGCTGGTGGGAGAGTGATGAGCGCCTGGGACACTACTTGAGGTCTGCCCCCCACAAATCTTTTGAGGTAGCCTTTCTTGATGAGTTTCTCAATCTCCCACTTGTGGTTGCAGCATTCCTCAGTGTCGTGGCCATGGTCATGATGAAAGCGACAGTACTTTGTCTTGTCATGGCCGGTGAAGAGCTTTAATGGAGGCGGGCGCCTTAAGTAATCCTCGCCTTCGATCTCCATGATGATTTTTGTCCTCGGGGCGATGAGTGGGGTGTAACCCTTCTCGGGAATGGGAGCCCCTCTTGGCCTTGGCCGGTCCCTTCAGGAGCTCAAAGCCTGGGGTGCTGGCTTCCAGGTCTTGGGCGTCTCGGTGGGGGCCAGCTTCTTCAGTGGCCCTCCATCGAGCTCTCGTCTCGTGCGATCCGCCTCCTCGGCATGGATGTACTTTTAGGCCCGGAGAAGGAGCTCGAAGTAGGTCTTGGGGGGCTTCTTATCCAGCGAGTAGGTCAGGCGGGAGGTCCTGAGTCCTCGCTTCAGTGCCAGCATGGCGACTGGCTCATCGAGATTATAAATCTCTAACACGGCGGCCTTGAAGCGGGCCACGTAGTCCTGCAGGGGCTCGCGGTCCTGCTATCGGATGGAGAAGAGGCTGTCTGCCTCTCGTGGCAACTTCCTACAAGAATCGAAGTGAGCCATGAACTTCTGCCCTAGCTGGACGAAAGAGCTGATACTCTCCGGCTCCAAACGGGTAAACCACACCCGGGCTGCTTTCCGGAGAGTAGCGAGAAAAGCAACGTAGAGGAGAGCGTCGGTGGCCCCCTGGATCCTCATAAGGGTCCGGTAGCTTTCCAGGTGGTCTAGGGGGTCGGTGGTCCATCGTAAGGATCCACCTGCGACATTCGGAACTGGTGTGGAATCAGCTCTGCTTGGATTTCTTGGGAGAATGGGGGACGGGCGTCGTAGCCTGCTAGCTCACTAGCAGAGCCCTGCATGTTAGCAAACCGGCGAGAAAACTCTGCCAGCTTGCATTCATGTTCCTCCAAGCGCCTTTCCACCGCTTACCTGATGGCTTCATCAATGGACCCCTCCACCGAAGGAGACGGAGAATGTGGCATGGATGCATGGCACCCGTGGCGGGGGGTCTTGCTTCTCCTACCTCGGTGGGGTCTGGGCACCTCCCACCCAAGGTTCGGTGAGCGGCTATCTCTGTCGACAGAGCCGGCTCGTTATCTTATGCCAGAGCTTGATGGCTACCCCGGTTGTCCGTGGTGGCCCACGGCTGTGACGGCCTTCCTTGGAAGGAGCGCAAGCTTTCACGGGAAGCTGCGGCGTGGGCCGCCGGAGTCCCTGGCTGCTAGTGGGTAGCGAAGGACCGGTGCTGGTGCTGAAGCTGGAGCACTGCCGTGGCGAGGACTTGCATCTGCTGGGCAAGCACAGCCAGTTGGGCTTCCGGCGAGGGTGGCTGGACCAGAATGGATGGCTCCGCTTCTTGGCGGTGTGGGTTCCCCCGGGAAGGGGAGTCCCCTACATGACTAGTTGAAGCCTCCCTCGCCCTTGTTGTCACCATCCTCCCGCCTGGCTTGCTTGTGAAGAGATGGAGGGCTCGGCTTGGATCAAAGGTCGTTCACAATGTCGCTGCCCGCCCCCTACCTGGTGCACCAATCTGTTGTCGCCATGATCATCGTGGCTCGTAGCTACTGCCGGTGTCGGAGTGCGCTCCCTTCGCTGCCTGGCGACCCTCTGCTCCTGGACCTGCGAAACAGGAGTTAGTGACCCGGGCCGGGATTTCTGGCGGGGGCACTCCGATGGTCAAGTCAGTGATGATCTAGGGGAACAGATCCTCCTGGTCAGGCCCTTCTTGATGGACTCCGTACTAGGAGTAAAGGATATGAGAATGAAGGTGAAAACGTAAAAGGGGGAGAGTGATAGTGGGGATAGAGGGGTTCCCTATTCTACCGCCTCTCCTTGTTTCCCTCGTTTTTCTTCAATTATGGTGGTGGTGGTGGTGCTTTGCCCTCTTGATTGAGCTTGCACTTGTGTTGGTAGTGGGTTGTAGTTACCTCTCCCCCTTTTGGGGGTGTCGATTGTTCTTTGTAGTTGGAAAAATGGCCATTGGACGCTTGCCTCGGGATCCTTGCTGAGCTGGCATGTGCATGCGACGGGATTCAGTGCCATGGACGGGACGTCTTTCCTGACATATGGTAGGAGAAGCTTCCATTCATTCTGACATCCTCTCCGGTCGCCCCATTCCGGGAAGCTTGGCAGAACCTCGATCCGGGGGTCGCCACCCTAGGGGTTCGTGCTCTTTGGCTGGCCCATCCCTCTGGAAGTATGGGTGGATAGGCAGTTATGGCGGTATGGGGGTGCCGTTCTGTAGTCCTTAGGCGGCTCGCCGGTGTCCCGGGATGGCAGGGCTTGCTTCGATATAGATGCTCCGAGCTTGTGGGGTCGCCTTGGTGGAGGAGGGCAGAATGCGGGTCCGGTCCGGAGGGCTCACGCTCGGAGAGGCTCCACGTGGTGGAGGAGTGCTGAGCTCGACTCTGACCATAGGGTTCAACCTCTGAGGGTCTCGCTCCGGAGGATGGAGTGCGGGCCCGATCCAGAGGGCTCATGCTCGGAGAGGCTCCACGTGGCGGAGGAGTGCTGAGCTTGACTCCGACCACAGGGCTCAACCTCCGAGGGTCTCGCTCTGGAGGGCGAAGTGCGGGCCCGGTCTAGAGGGCTCGCACTCGGAGAGGCTCCACGTGGCGGAGGAATGCTGAGCTCGACTCCGACCACAGGGCTCAACCTTCGAGGGTCTCGCTCTGGAGGACGGAGTGCGGGCCCGACCCAGAGGGCTCGTGCTCGAAGAGGCTCCACGTGGTGGAGGAGCACTGAGCTTGACTCCGACCACAGGGCTCAACCTCCGAGGGTCTCGCTCTGGAGGGCGGAGTGCGGGCCCGGTCCAGAGGGCTCGCGCTCGGAGAGGCTCCACATGGCGGAGGAGTGTTGAGCTCGACTCTGACCACAGGGCTCAACCTCCGAGGGTCTCGCTCTGGAGGGCAGAGTGCGGGCCCGGTCCAGAGGGCTCGTGCTTGGAGAGGCTCCACGTGGTGGAGGAGTGCTGAGCTTGACCCGACCACAGGGCTCAACCATCGAGGGTCTCGCTTTGGAGGGCGGAGTGCGGCCTCGACCTAGGTGTCCCGGGCTCGCGGGCCCGACCTGGCGGAGGACGGAGCTCGGCTCACCATCACGAGGGAGTTCAGCTTAGCTCGGCAGAGCGGTCCGGGCTGAAGCATTGCCTTGGCGTCCGACTCGGTGGTCTCCTTTGACGTGGCACCTGTCAGCTCCATGTTAGCGACCTCGCCACATCAGCGGCATACCGGCAACGAGTGGCCCGGTACTACAACGCACGGGTAAGGCTGAGGTCTTCAGGCTTGGGGACTTGGTGTTGAGCCGAGTCGAAGCATCCCAGCCTCGGGAGTGCAGCAAGCTCTCGCCGAACTGGGAAGGCCCCTACAAGGTGGCTGAGGCCCTCTCACACGGGGCCTACTATCTCGAGGATCTTGATGGCATCAGGTTCCTTCGAACATGGAACGCCTGCAATTTGAGAAGATATTATTAACAATGTAAGGCTTTCTTCCAATAACAATAAAATTATTCCTTTGCATGCATGGTTATCTGCTTTGTAGCAGAATCTTCAACAAGTCTTCAAGCCTAGCTCTAAGACACCAACTCCGGAGCCCAGCTCTCCGGCCAAACAAGTCTTCGAGCCCAGCTCCACGATACTAACTCCGGAGCCCAGCTCTCCGGCCAAGCAAGTCTTCGAGCCCAGCTCCAAGACACCAACTCCGGAGCCCAGCTCTCCAGCCAAACAAGTCTTCGAGCCCAGCTCCAAGACACCAACTCCGGAGCCCAGCTCTACGACCAAGCAAGTCTTCGAGCCCAGCTCCAAGACACCAGCTCCGGAGCCCAGATCTCCGGCCAAGCGAGTCTTCGAGCCCAGCTCCAAGACACCAACTCCAAAGCCCAACTCTCTGGCCAAACAAGTCTTCGAGCCCAGCTCCAAGATACCAACTCCGGAGCCCAGCGCTCCGGCCATACAAGTCTTCGAGCCCAGCTCCAAGACACCAACTCCGGAGCCCAGCTCTCTACCCAAGCAAGTCTTCGAGCCCTGCTCCAGGACACCAACTCCGGAGCCCAGCTCCCCGGCCAAGCAAGTCTTCGAGCTCAGCTCCAAGACACCAACTCCGGAGCCAAGCTCTCTGGCCAAGCAAGTCTTCGAGCCCAGCTCCAAGACACCAACTCCGGAGCCCAGCTCTCCGGCCAAACAAGTCTTCGAGCCCAGCTCCAAGACACCAACTCCAGAGCCCAGCTCTCTGGCCAAGCGAGTCTTCAAGCCCAGCTCCAAGACACCAACTCCGGAGCCCAGCTCTCCGGCCAAACAAGTCTTCGAGCCCAGCTCCAAGACACCAACTCTGGAGCCCAGATCTCTGCCCAAGCAAGTCTTCAAGCTCAGCTCCAAGACACCAACTCTGGAGCACAGCTCTCTAGCCAAACAAGTCTTCGAGCCCATCTCCAAGACACCTACTCCGGAGCCCAGCTCTCCGGCCAAGCAAGTCTTCGAGGCTAGCTCCAAGACACCATCTCTGGAGCCTAGCTCTCCGGCCAAACAAGTCTTTGAGCCTAGCTCCAAGACACCAACTTCAGAGCCCAGCTCTCCGACCAAGCGAGTCTTCAAGCCCAGCTCCAAGACACCAACTCCGGAGCCCATCTCTCCGGCCAAGCAAGTCTTCAAGCCCAGCTCCAAGACACCAACTCCGGAGCCCAACTCTCCGGCCAAGCAAGTCTTCGAGCCCAGCTCTAAGACACCAACTCTGGAGCCAGCTCTCCAGCTAAACAAGTCTTCGAGCCCAGCTCCAAGACACCAACTCCGGAGCCCAGCTCTCCGGCCAAGCGAGTCTTCGAGCCCAGCTCCAAGACACCAACTCCAGAGCCCAGCTCTCCGGCCAAGCGAGTCTTCGAGCCCAGCTCCAAGACACCAACTCCGGAGCCCAGCTCTCCGGCCAAGCGAGTCTTCGAGGCCAGCTCCAAGACACCAACTCCGGAGCCCAGCTCTCCAGCCAAACAAGTCTTCGAGCCCAGCTCCAAGACATCAACTCCGGAGCCCAGCTCTCTAGCCAAGCAAGTCTTCGAGCCCATCTCCAGGACACCAACTCCGGAGCCCAGCTCTCCGGCCAAGCAAGTCTTCAAGCCCAGCTCCAAGACACTAACTCCGGAGCCCAGCTCTCCGGCCAAATAAGTCTTCGAACCCAGCTCCAAGACACCAACTCCGGAGCCCAGCTCTCCGGCCAAGCGAGTCTTCGAGCCCAGTTCCAAAACACCAACTCCGAAGCCCAGCTCTCCAGCCAAGCAAGTCTTCGAGCCCAGCTCTAAGACACCAACTCCGGAGACCAGCTCTCCGGCCAAGCGAGTCTTCAAGCCCAGCTCCAAGACACCAACTCCGGAACCCATCTCTCCGGCAAAGCAAGTCTTCGAGCCCAGCTCCAAGACACCAACTCTGGAGCCCAGCTCTCCGGCCAAACAAGTCTTCGAGCCCATCTCCAAGACACCAACTCCGGAGCCCAGCTCTTCGGCCAAGCAAGTCTTCGAGCCCAGCTCCAAGATACCAACTCCGGAGCCCAGCTCTCTGGCCAAACAAGTCTTCGAGCCTAGCTCCAAGACACCAACTCCAGAGCCCAGCTCTCCAGCCAAACAAGTCTTCGATCCTGGAGCTCAGCTCTCCGACCAAACAAGTCTTCGAGCCCAGCTCCAAGACACCAACTCCGGAGCCCAGCTCTTCGCCCAAGCAAGTCTTCGAGCCCAGCTCCAAGACACCAACTCCGAAGCCCAGCTCTCTGGCCAAACAAGTCTTCGAGCCCAGCTCTAAGACACTAACTCCGGAGCCCAACTCTCCACCCAAGCAAGTCTTCGAGCCCAGCTCCAGGATACCAACTCCGGAGCCCAGCTCTCTGCCCAAGCAAGTCTTTGAGCCCAGCTCCAGGACACCAACTCTGGAGCCCAGCTCTCTGGCCAAACAAGCCTCGAGCCTAGCTTCAAGGCATCCAAGACCTGAGCCCAACTCTCAGGCATTCAAGCCCGGGGCCCAGCTCTCTGGCACCAAAGCCTCGAGCCTAGCTCCAAGGCATCCAAGACCTGAGCCCAGCTTTCAGGCATTCAAGCTCAGGGCCCAGCTCTCCGGCACCAAAGCCTCGAGCCTAGCTCCAAGGCATCCAAGACCTGAGCCCTGCTCTCAGGCATTCAAGCCCGGAGCCCAACTCTCCGACACCAAAGCCTTGAGCCTAGCTCCAAGGCATCCAAGACCTGAGCCCAGCTCTCAGGCTTTCAAGCCCGGGGCCCAACTCTCCGGCACCAAAGCCTCGAGCCTAGCTCCAAGGCATACGACTCCTGAGCCCCACTCTCAGACATTCAAGACACGGGGCCCAGCCCTCCGGAATGCAAGTCTTCGAGCTCGGCTCTCTAGCATCCAAGACCTGAGCGCAGACAAAGTAGAGCCCTCCTCTCTACTCTCCCCACACAACAAAAAAAAAAAGAAAAAGAAATGGGGAGAAGAGGGAAATGAAAAAGGGAAGTTGGGCTGATGAAAGTGCTCTTTATTATTTCACACAAAATATTATACTATTCTCCGGGCCCCGACATGCCAGGCTGCCCGGACCAACAAAAAGGAAAAATTATAAGAGGCTTAAGGGTCCTAATCTACTCAGCCGGCGCCTTCCCCGGACGAAGCCCAACCTGGATCTCTCCCTCTTCAGCCTCCGCTACCGGGACACCATCTTCGGTGATTGCTGATTGGGGGACTCCCTCGGTCGCTGCCGCCCTCAGAGCTGGTTCAATCATCGTCACCTGCGGGGCCGGTTCAGCGCACGCCGACGCAGCCAAATCCACCCATGAAAGGGACCCGGCGATAGTCCTTATCTCTTTGGCCCACCACCGACACAGACTCTTTCATAGTGGGAGAAGCCCTCGGTGCAGGTTGCGAGCTCGGCACCGGCTTGGACTGCGCCGCTGGCGCCTGCCTTGCACGTTCTGGCTCCCCATCCCTCTCGACATCGATAATCTCCAGAGGAGGGGCTGCCACCGCAGTAGCAGCAGCAGTCGATCTGGCCCGGGCCACCACCTCAGACTCGGGTGCCGGAGTTGGATCGCATTGCCTCAGAGGCTCTAGGACGGGCTCAGCCGCCCTCTTCCGCCTTCGCTCAGAAACGGGCGCGACCAGCTCGGCTTGCACTGGCCTCGCGCAGTCGTCAGCGCGAGCCCTCTTCGGAGAGGGCTCACCGGCCTCCACTGCCTGTTTCCACTCCTCGGTGAAGGTGAGCAGTTGATCCATTGAGAACTTCATGCCTACACCAAGAAAGACGTAGTCAGCTCCAAGCCAAAAAAAAAAGAGAGAGAAAAGAAGAGAGGGAAAGGAGGAAAAAGATGTTCGAGCCGAACTCACCCGACTCCCGTGTCGAGCCAATTCCGGCCTTACAAAGGTTCTGCTCTGACAGCAGGACCTCGAGCGAAGGATCTCAGAGGAGCGAAGCTGCTCATACACCTCCAGGTCGACGGCTTTGACCACAGAATTTCGGTTAGGGGACCGATCTGGGTCACTCCAAGCCCAGTCGACCCCCTCGACCGAGGCAAAGAAATACCTACTCTTCCACCCTTTGATGGAAGAGGGGAGCTCAAACCTAATGCCCTTGGGGCGGGAGGAAAGAGAACACCACCCCTCCTCGGAGGGGTGGTGCTTCAGGATAAAGAAAGCCCTGAATAGAGAGAAACGGGTGACTGTCCCGTGGAAGTGGCACAAAACAATGAAACAGAAGATTGTTCTGATGGCGTTTGGGACAAGCTGAGTAGGAACAAGGCGATAGCTGGTCAAGACGGAGAGGAAAAATGGATGGAATGGGAATCGGAGGCCCCCAGCGAAGGTCTCCTCATAGAAGGCTATTCGACGAGGGTCACTGGAAGTGACTCGCTCCCCTGTATGAGGAACCGAGAGTCGAATGGAGGCCGGGATGTCATAATCATCCCAGATGGTCACGAGCTCCATGACGGTGATTACCGAAGCAATCCCCCCGGGACCCGACGATCGACAAGGTTCAGAAGCAGGAACAGAAAGAAGAAGGGGACGAGATGGAGGAGAGGAACCGGGTTCCCTAATCGATATCCCCCCGGGCACGGACCTTCTTCTAAATTCATAGCACGCCGCATCCCCTTCCTCGTCAGAAGAAGGAGATCTCCGTCTAGAAGGCCCAGCCTCGGCTTGACAAGAGGGACGGAAATCCAGACCAAAATGAGCCATGAAGGAAGAAGGACAAGGCAAAAGAGAACCTAAGAAGACCCCTATTCGGCCGACGTAAGGGGGGAGAAAGCTGACCTGCTAGAAGCTTGGGGAGACCACTCGAACGGCCGGAGGGGATGGAAGGAAAACCTCGGTACAACTACGGGCGCGAAAAATTTGAAAGAAGGTGAGTTCTGGAAAATCTACCTTTCTTTTCGAAGCAACCGATGCCCAACCGTACCGTTACGACTCCCTCGCCGTGGGATGCCAGTCACGTGCCATCGATCAATGGGGCGGACACCTTATTCTGACTACGGCAGCTCTGAATTTGTGCCCACCATAACTATTCCTCAAATGTGGCCACGTGACGCCACCGCACTGGCTTGGTGATCCATCTCACAAGGCACCGTCGATCACAGTCATTATTGCGCCGGATCCTCACCTTTCCATGTCGGCACCATAATTACTCCCTTTACCCAGAGCGCCATGCGCTAACTGGCCTAGGGAGTGGGGGGCAAATGATGTAACAGAATCGCTGACGTGGGACACCTGTCGGATGCCATGTCAGAGTATGTTGCCATGGTGGATGTTTCCTCCCGGGCTTCCTCGTCGGGTCGAGCTCCCTTAGAACGCCGGAGCCGCCTGCCGAGATCGAGCACTGTCTTCCGCCAGGTCGGCCCCCGCGAGGTCGGGGACACCTAGGTCGGAGCAGAGCGATCTCCCCAGATCGAGCCCCTCGAAGCCGGGTACCGTGGTTCGGAGTCGAGCTCAGCCCTCCTCCTCCACTTGGAGCCCCTTTGAGGTCGGGCCCTCCCATCTGGGGTCACTTGCCGCCCTCCTATCTGGGGTCACATGCCGCCCTCCTCCGCTAGGTCAGGCCTCCTGACTCCGAGCCTTGCAGTCCGGAGTCGAGCTCAGCCCTCCTCTGTTACGTGGGGCCCCTTCGAGGTCGAGCCCGGCGGAACTTAGCCCTACTCTCCAGCTCGGCCACCACCTCGGCCAGGGCGCCAACCGCAAGGGAAGCAGCGCCTTCCCTCCCACGATACCGGCGAGCTTCTCGAGGGCCGCAAAGCAGTGCCTGCCATGCCGCAATAACTGCTCGCCACTGCCACTTATGCCAGAAGAGAAAGGAAGGAGGCTCCTTGACCAAAACACCATGCCCTCCACCAACTGCCCGTACCGCTAGGAAAGGAGACCAGTCAAAGGGCACGAATCCCGGGGGCAGCGGCCCTCCGATCGAGGCACTGCCAGGCTTCCCGGCATGGTGCAGTCAGAAGGAATGTCAGGGCGCATAGAAGCTTCCCCTATCGCATGTTAGAAGACACGTCCCATCCACGGCACGGGACACCGCCGCATGTGCCTGCCAGTCCAGCAAGGGTCCCAAGGCACGCGTCCAACGGTCACCTTGGTTACAAAGAACGTTCAACACCCCAAGAGGGGGGAGGTATGCAAACAAAAAAATACAAGTGCAAGCTCAACTAGGGCAAGTTACCACCAAAAGAACCCAAGCGAGGGAAGGAGGAAATGCCACATAGAGAATCCCTTTAGCTCGGCCACCACTCTCCCGATGCACTTGCACCCCACTCTCATACTATTTACTCTTCCTAGTGTGGAGTCTATCAAGAGGGGCTCGACCAGGAGGATCTGTTCTCCTGGATCGTCACTGACTTGACCGTTGGAGTGCCCCCGCCAAAATTTCTGGCCCGGGTCTCTAACGTTGTTTCCTTGCAGGTCCCGAAGAACGAAGAGCTCCCGGGAAGACGGTTGGCGGTCCGACACCCCTCGCAGCTACGGGCCATGGTAATCTTAGTGGCAATACCGGTGTTCAGAAATCAAGAGGGAGTCATGCAATGACGAACATAGGGTTCAATTATCTAAGGCCAAAATCTTATATTATTTTTAGATTGTAATTATTTAAGGTTCGGAGGGATCTAAGTTCGAGGTTTCGCTCAGCCAAATTCGAGTTTCAAGTTGGCCAAATCTAGGATTCGGGTCTACCAAATCCAAGGTTCGGGTTGGCCTGAACAGGATGACCACCCATAACAAGTGACACGAGCTATACACTACAGTTTTAATTACATCACAAGTATCCAGCTTCTTTCCATATTGAACATCTTTGTGAATATGAAAACACCAAACCTCTTACTTTCCACAATCCTACTTTAGCTTACCATCCAGGTATTGATGCTTGTTAATCCTAGCCTTAAATTACCTGCAGATCTTTTAGGAAGCTACAGAATTGCTCATTCCTTCTCACATGTGCGCCGCTTATCTAATGTTGCAGCCATCATTTAAATACATAATTAGGTAGGTTTTCTGAAAAGAATAACCATTAACAATCATGATTGATATGGCCCAAACTTGACACCCACCGAGAATATGGATGTCAACTTGGGTGACAAATGGTTGAGCGACATATGATGCGTGGAATCAAATCTCCAACCGCATAGCATGGATGGTTACAGCTTGGCACGATCTCAGTGTAGCAGATAAGAAAATATGTAATAATTAGGGTGGCCGATGAGAAAGGACATAACTGCTTATTCTAAGATCTCGTGACTAGATTAGGATGGATTTCGTTTTTTTTTTTTTAATTAAATAAATAGATATGAGGGTTAAATTCAATGTAGCTATTTTTGTAAGTTTCCATCCTATCAGGTAATGTCCGATTCAAGATACTTAATTTTTCGCAGCTTTTCTCCATCAAAAGGTGAGTACATCAACCTGACACCACTAAGATGAAGAAAAATTCTAATCTCTCGCTTACATCAAGGATCCTAAAAAACTTGTCTGTAGAAATTAGTCTCGATAGATTGGCCTTTGAAAGATCAGCTTTTGAAAATGTTAGCTTTCATTGCTCATCCTTTAAAAGGTCAACTTTTGAAACTTGGACTTAGGAGGTTGGTTCCGAGCTTGGTAGCTCAGGCATCATCTCAATCTCAATATCTCATGGACTTTTACTAGTCTATAAGAAAGGAAATGATGGATGAAGGCTCGAGAGCTTGAGAGCTTTTCACCGCTAGAACTTAGATCATGGAAGTTTCTTCTTTTTCAAAGTTTATTCTCTGCATCCCCTTGGCTCTGTTTATATAGAGGAGGAGGGAGCATGGATAAGTCATGATTTGAAAGAGAAAATTAATGGATTGCAATAACTTCCTTCTTTATATATACTCAAATATACTATGATCTTCTCCTTTGTTTGGATCCGCCAAGAATTTGATTTTAAAATTTGAAATGTTTCAAAATTGCTTACCACATGTCCGTTTCATGGTGGACTTGTTGATTTCATACCATATCAAAAAATTTGAAGAGAAAAATTCATCTTAGACATGCCAATGTGATGAACGCCAATATGATGAACACCTCCAATGTACCAACCTTCAGTCAATGCCGATCAAAGATACCATCACAACCGACCTTAGCCGGCATTCCAAGCAACGTTGGCTTCTGATTTGCATGTGGACTAGAGGATTTTGTAATCAGCGATAACAATCCATCACAAGCCGATAAGGTACATAGGAGACAATTAACATGATCTGCCATATTTGGAAGGAAATAACATACGCATTATGCCCAATAAGATATGAATAACTGTCTTGTACTTATTTTCTCTCATGGTATCATAGTCTCTCCCTATAAATAGAGGCTCCTAGGATAATTCTAGGTATACTGATCTTATCTCTCACGCTCACTTCTTTTCACATGTTTTCTAAATTTTTAATTTGAATATCAAAAAATTCTCACCGGAGTCAACTCTAATCAAGAACTTATTTTACCTATGAGTTGATATCTGTTGCTGCCCGGATCGTCGTGGCCCGTAGCTGTTGGTGGCACCGGATGTTCCGCATCCACCCGCGGGAGATGCCTCCGGTGCCTCGGGACCTGCAAGAAAGCCAGTGTCAATGACCCAGGCCGGGGATTCCGGCGGGAGCACTCCGACGATCAAGTCAGTGACGATCCAGGGGAACAGATCCTCCTGGTCGAGTCCTTCTGGATGAGCTCAATGCTAGGAGGAGTGAATATAGTGTAAGTGAAAGATGAGGACGAGTTGGGAGTGGTGTTGGCCGAGGTGGTCTTGCCCTCCTCTCTAGCCTTCCTTCCTTGTGTCGCTCTGGTTCCTCTTTTGGTTTGAAAAGTATGCTATGGGTGTTGTTCTTTTAAGTTAGATGCCGATACCTCTTTTGCTTATTTTTTGCGGGAGTTTCTACCTTGGATCTCTCCCTGCTGTCGTGTACGATGAGGTACCGTGACGTGGACGGGACGTCTCTCCTGTTTTGACAGTCGAGGAAGCCTCCGTAGATTTTTGACATTCCTTCTGCTTATCCCTCTCCTGGGAGTCTGACAGGGCCTCAACCGGCGGGCCACCGGTCTTGGGATCCGTGCTCTTTGATAGGATCTTTTCTTCGGTTGTACGGCAGATCGGTGGAGGGTATGGCACCTTGATTGCGGCATGGTTGGTATCGTACGGCCCTTGAGAGCATCGCCACTGTCCTTGAAGGAGAGGTATGGCTCTCTTGGCGGCCGGTGCATTGGCTTGAACAGAGGGCCGAGCTGGAGAGGTAGGGCCTGTCTTCGGTAGACTCGCCTTGGTGCTGCTCGGCAGGATGGAGGTCGACCGAGCTCAGTCGCGGAGGGGTGCCTCGGGGCGGAGGAGGCTGAGCTCGACTCCTGACCACGGGGCCCGACCTCAGACGAGCTTAGTGCCGGGGTGCGGCCCAGCCTAGGGACCTGAGCTCGGAGGGGCGCCTCGTGGCGGAGGAGGATGAGCTCAACTCCTGACCACAGGACCCGATCTCGAGGGATCCGTCTCATGTGGGAACTCGGACTCGGCTCCGGCCTAGGAATTCCGGGCTTGCGGGAATGGGCCTGGCGGAGGACGGAGCTTGCCTTCGACGAGCAGAGGTGTCGCTTCAGGGGAGCTCAGCTCGATAAAGGCGCTCATATTGAAAGCTTGCCATGGCGTCTGATGGGGACTACATGTCAGCTGCCTTGTGCCGCGTCAGCGTTCTGGCCACATCATTTGTCCCCCATGCCCGATGCCTATTGACGCGCGGTGCATGGGGCGAAGGACGTAATTATGGCGATGATGTGGAAAGGCAGAGAAATCGGACACAATAATGACCAAAATCGGCGGTGCCTCGCTCAGCGGTCCTACGAGCTTGTGGGAGGACGCTACGTGGCTATGCAGGAGGGGGGCCATCGAGGCGGGTGCAGAAGTCGGAGCGACCGCGGTCGGATGGGCTCGCGGGCCCAATGGATGGTCGACACGTGGCGGGCACCTTCTTGGGGGCCGCAAAGGTACGGTCGGGCATGAGCTGCTTGGGAAGGAGGGGTAAGTCTTTTCGAAGCTTACCATCGTTCAAGCTTCGCGCGCCCAGCATCCTGCAGGAGCATTCTTCCTTTTCTTCCTCCCTTACGGCCGCCGATGACTCCCTAGAGTTCTTGCATGTTAGCCCCCCTTTCTCCTCGTCCTCTAGGGGTCGTCTTAGGGTTCCTCCTGTCCCTTCCTTTCTTCTTCCTTCTCTCTTTCCTCCATGGATCGTTTCAGTCCGGAGTTCCGTCCTTCTTTCCAAGCCGAAGCCGGACCCTCCCGGCCGAGGACTCCCTCCTCCTCCGACAAGGAGATGGAGGCGGCGAGGTTTGAATTTAGTAGGCGGCCCGTCCAGGGCCCGGTGATCATCAGGGAACCCGAGTCTTCTCCTCCTCCTCCTCGAGTCCTTCTAGAGCCTGAGCCTTCTCGGTCGATGGGTCCCAGGGGGATTGCCTCGCGATTACCTCTGAAGATCTGCTGGCCATCCGGGAAGCCTATGGGATTCCTGAGTCTGTCTGTCTGTCCATTCCTCGTCCGAGGGAGCGGGTGACTTTTGGTGGTCCTGGGCGGATCGCCCTTTATGAGGAGGCCTTCGTTGGGGGCCTCCGTTTTCCTCTCCACCCCTTCTTCCTTTCATTCCTGGCC
This sequence comes from Areca catechu, assembly GCA_021397845.1. Taxonomy (NCBI): domain Eukaryota; kingdom Viridiplantae; phylum Streptophyta; class Magnoliopsida; order Arecales; family Arecaceae; genus Areca; species Areca catechu. The sequence continues at coordinate 8,131,912 of CM038039.1, forward strand.
AATTATCGCCTTGTTCTGGCTCAGTTGGTCCCCAACGCCATTAGGACCATCTTTGCCTTCATAGTTTTGTGTCACTTTCACGGGATTGTTGCTCGTTTTTCTCTTTTTAGGACTTTTTTCACCTTGAAATGCCACCCTACCGAGGAGGGGTGGTGGTCTCTTTCTTCCTGCCCTCGGGGAATAAAGTTTGTCCTCCCCTCTTCCATTAAGGGATGGAAGAGTAGGTTTTTTTTTGCTTCCATAGAGGGGGTTGACTAGGTTTGGAGTGACCCAGATCGGTCCCCAAATCAGAATTCTGCTGTCGAGGAGGCTGACATCGAACTGTACAATCAGCTCAGATTGGTGAAGATCCCCTCGCTCGAGGTTTTGCTGTCCGAACAAAATCTCTGCGAGGTTGGAGTGGGCCCGGCGCAGGAGTCGGGTGAGTCCCACTTGGCCATCCCCTTTTTCGTTTTCATTCTTCATTTTTTTTTTTTTGGGGGGGGGGGGGTGTGACCTTATTTCTGTCTTGGTGTAGCAATGAAGTTCTCGATGGACAAGCTACTCTCATTCTATGCGGAGCGGGAGCGGGCCACTGAGGCTGCCGAGCCAGCGCTGAAGAGAGCCCGAACTGAGGACGGGGCGAGGTCGATGCAGGCTAGGGCGGATGCACCGATGCAAGAGCGCAGGCGAAAAAGGGAGGCCGAGCCCTTCCTGGAGCCTCCCGTAGCAGCGTCCGAGCCCGAGGTGGTTGTCCGTGCGAGGTCAGCCGCCGCTGCTACCAGGTCGGTGCCCCCCACCCCGGAGGTCACTAGCATGGAGTGGGATGGGGGGGCGCGAAAAGCCAGGCTGGCACCCCAAGTCCGGTCTGATGTGGTGCCGATCTCCCAGTTGGCGCCAGGGGAGTCTTCTGCCGCCGAAGGAGCCGAACCGGGGGAAACACAGGAGAGGGACTACCGCCGAGTCCCTTTCCAGTTAGGCCCAAACGTGTCCTTGATGAAGGACGCGGGTCTGGCGGAGCGCATGATGGACTTCTCGGTCCAGTCATGCGACAAGCGCGAGGGGAGTGGGCGACTCCTCGGTGATGTCATCACGACGTCGTTCGCCCAGCTATACACCGTAAATAGCTCTCCTTTACCTTGACATCTTCTTGCCTTCTCCTCTTTTAGTTTGTTACTGACTTGGCTCTTCTTACAGCAGCAAGGGCGGGAGCTGATCCTCATAAGGGATTACTACCGCAACTGGGCATGGAGGGACAGAGAGCAGGGAGCCGAGCTCGCATCCCTCAAGGCTGAAGTAGGCCGCAAGGATGCAGAGGTTCAGGAGGCTAGCCAGAAGGTGAAGAGCCTCCAAATCGAAGCTGCTGACACGGCCAGAATAAGGAAGGAGCTCGACAGCGAGCTCGAGTCCAAGCGGGCCCAGCTGAAGGAGCTTCGGGCTGAGTCAGAGGCGGCCAGAGAGAGGGCCACATCCGCTGAGAAGAAGGTGGCCACGGTCGAGAAAAGAGATGCCGATGCAGAGGAGAAGGCCACTCTTTCCCACCGTTCCACCGAATCCGTCGAGAAGGCACTGGCGACGGCCGTCCGTCTGTCCGAGCACCTGAAGGCGGAGCTCGAAGAGGTTCAGCGTCGGACCGAGGCTGTAGAGAAGGTAGCCACTGATGCTGTGGCTGCTTTCAAGGTGACCCTGGAGTACCTCAAGAACTTTCGGGAAGCGACGACGGACTCCTTTGCCAAGGGGTTCGCATATTGCCGGTCCTAGCTACAGGGGGTTCTGTCCAAGGAGCAGCTGGCCGCGCTCCGCATCTCGGGGAAGAAGGCTTCCTCTGCAACAATGATGGTGGCGGCAAAGCAGGGAGCTGCTCTGACCGAGGCTCGAGCTCCAGCAACCTTGGAAGCGCCCGGCTCCAGGGAACCGACATCGACGACGGTGAGGGCAGCACCTGCGTCGCAGCCGGAGGTAGCTGATCCAACCTCGGCAGCTTCAGCGGCTGAACCTGCTCCTCCTACAGAGGTGGAGGAGGGAGAAGACCCAGCCGTGTGATGCCCGGGGAAGGAGCCAGCCCCTTAGGATAGAATCTTTCTTCTTTTCTCACTTGTACTTTTCTTTTTTTTCTTGATCGGGTCACCCGGCCTGTCGGGGCCCAGAAGATAATGTAATCAACTCTTTCGGTAATGAAATTCACTTTTGCAATCATGGTGTCTCCATCATCTGCAATGTGGAATGTCCCCTCTCTTTCTTCTCCTCCCTTTCTTTGCTAATTCTTCTTTTTTGGTGCAAGGACGTCCGAGAGAGGAGCTGAGGACTCCAACCGGCACAGACCCGACGTTGAGCTTGAGGTCATTTCGGTGAGGGATGTTGACCTTGGATTCAGTTGCTTAGGGGCATAACTCAGTGGTCGCCGTCTTGGAGCTAGGCTCGGAGGCGTCGAAGGCTGAGATCTTTGGTGCTGAAAGTTTGAGTCTTGAACCTTAGTGTCTCAAAGCCAGTCTCAGGGATGTTGACGCTTGAGGATCGCGGTGCTAGGGATCTGAGTTCTAGGCCTTGGCATCTTGGAGTTGGGCTACGAGGCACTAAGTTCCTGGGGGCTTCCCAGGTCCTTTATCGGGGAGATGGGCTCGTCGATGCCGAAGGGTCATCCGGTCTTTGATGCCGGGGAGTTAGGCTCGCTGGTGCCTAGGGGCTTCCCAGGTCTTTGTGCTAGAGGACTCTTCTCTGGACTTTGTTGCCGGGGAGCTAGGCTCGCCGGTGCCTGGGAGCTTCCCAGGTCATTGTGCCAGAGGACTCTTCTCTGGGCTTTGTTGCCGGGGAGCTAGGCTCGCCGGTGCTTGGGGGCTTCCCAAGTCTTTTGTGCCGGAGGGTCATCTGGTCTTAGATTGGCGACGATGCTGTCCAGCCCAGGGGACCTAAGTTCGGTGGAGCGCATGCGACGGAGGAGGCTAGGCTCAACTCCTAGCCACGGGTCCCGATCTCGAGGGATCCGCCTTGGGTGGAGGCTCGTGCTCGGCTCCAGCCTAGGCATCTCGGGCTCGCGGGAGTGGACCTGGTGGGGGATGAGGCCCGGCTTCGACTGTCATCGTGATGCCGAGCCCAGGAGCTTCAATAATTCGAGATGGCACCTTGGAGCTGGGCTTGACCGCGCATTAATTGACAATTCTCTTGGCTGGAGATCTGAGCTTCGGTCTTGGGCTGGCGTCCTGGAGCTGGGCTCGGGGACATTGATAATTTGAGGAGGCATCTTGGAGCTGGGCTCGAAGACGTATTGGTTGAGAATTTTCCTTGGTCGGAGATCTGAGCTCCGGTCTTGGGCTGGCATCCTGGAGCTGGGCCCAGGGACGTTGATAATTTGAGGAGGTGTCTTGGAGCTGGGCTCGAAGACGTATTGGTTACCTAGGGGCTTCCCAGGTCCTTCATCGGGGAGCTGGGCTCGCCGGTGCCGGAGGGTCATCCGGTCTTTGATGCCGGGGAGCTAGGCTCACCGGTGCCTGGGGGCTTCCTAGGTATTTATGCCAAAGGACTCTTCTCTGGGCTTTGTTGTCGGGGAGCTAGGCTCGCCGGTGCCTGGGGGCTTCCCAGGTCTTTTATGCCGGAGGGTCATCCGGTCTTGGATTGGCGATGATGCTGTCCAGCCTAGGGGACCTGAGCTCGAAGGAGCGCCTCGTGGCGGAGGAGATTGAGCTCGGCTCCTAACCACGGGGCCCAATCTCGAGGGGCCCGCCTTGGGTGGAAGTTCGCGCTCGGCTCCGACCTAGGCATCTCGGGCTTACAGGAGCTGACCTGGCGGAGGACGGGGCCCGGCTTCGGCTAGCGTAGTTATGCCAGGCTCGGGAGTGTTGTTGATGATGAACTGCACGGTTTCGAGATGTCCTTGACCAGAGGTCTGAGCTTTGATCTTGGGTAGGTGTCCTGGAGCTGGGCTCGAAGACGATGATGTTGGAGAGCTGCATGGCTTGGAGCTGCCCTTGACCGGAGATCTGAGCTCCGGTCTTGAGCGAGCATCCTGGAGCTGGGATCGAAGACGATGGTGTTTTAATGATCTGAGGACATAGCTTAGAATATGTCGCCTTGGAGCTGGGCTCGGGGGTGTTGAGTGCCTGGGGCCTTCCCAGGTCCTTCACTGGGGAGCTGGGCTCGCTGGTGCCGGAGGGTCATCCGGTCTTTGATGCCGGGAAGCTAGGCTCGCCGGTGCCTGGGAGCTTCCCAAGTCTTTGTGCCAGAGGACTCTTCTCTGGGCTTTGTTGCCGGGGAGCTAGGCTCGCCGGTGCCTGGGGGCTTCCCAAGTCTTTTGTGCTAGAGGGTCATCCGGTATTTAATCGGCGACGATGCTGCTCAGCCCAGGGGACCTGAGCTCGGAGGGGCACCTCGCAGCGGAGGAGGCTAGGCTCAACTCCTAGCCATGGGTCCCGATCTCGAGGGGTCTGCCTTGGGTGGAGGCTCATGCTCGGCTCCGACCTAGGCATCCCGGGCTTGCGGGAGCGGACCTGGCGGAGGACAGGGCCCGGCTTCGACTGTCATCATGATGCCGACCCGGGAGCTTCAATAATTCAAGATGGTGCCTTGGAGCTGGGCTTGACGATGCATTAATTGACAATTTCCTTAGCCGGAGATCTGAGCTCCGGTCTTGGGCTGGCATCCTGGAGCTGGGCTCGGGGATGTTGATAATTTGAGGAGGCGTCTTAGAGCTGGGCTCGAAGATGTATTGGTTGCCTGGGAGCTTCCCAGGTCCTTCGCCAGGGAGCTGGGCTCGTCGGTGCCGGAGGGTCATCCGATCTTTGATACTGGGGAGCTAGGCTTGCTAGTGCCTGGGGGCTTCCCAGGTCTTTGTGCCAGAGGACTCTTCTTCGGGCTTCGACGGGTGTCCTGGAGCTGGGCTCAGGGATGTCGGTGTTGGTGAGCTACGTGGCTCGGAATGTTTTGCCTCAGAGCTAGGCTCGGAGGCATTGAGTGCCTGGGGAGGGCTTCCCAGGTCTTTGGTGTTCCTGCAAGGTAAATAAACCATTACACAGGAAAAGGACCTTTATTTCAAATGGAGGGAGAACTTACATTATTGACAGTAGCTCCTCAGATTACAGCCAGGGGGAACCTTATTCCATCCAGGTCCTCGAGATAGTAGGCCCCCTGTAGAAGGGCCTCGGCCACTTTGTAGGGGCCTTCCCCATTCAACGGGAGTTTACCACACTCTCTGGTTGGAGACGCCTCAGCTCGGCACGACACCAGGTTGCCAGGTCGGAAAGTTTTCAACTTCACCCAGGCATTATGGTGTCAGGCGACCCATTACTGGTGGGCTGCTATCCAAAGCCAAGCCCTGGCCTTCTTTTCTTCGGGGAGGTCCAGGTTGAGGAGGGGGTGCGCCGAGCTCAACTGGAATCACTATCTCCGTGCCGAAGACGAGGTCGAAAGGCGCTTTGCCTGTTGTCGTTCTGGGCATTGTGTGGCAGGCTCACAGGATGCTCGGGAGCTTTTCCACCCCTTGCCCCCTCGGCCTTCTTGGGGGCACACCCAGTCCCCTAGTGTATCATCCCCACCGGCTTCTCAGTGGGGTGATTGTCGATCGCTGGGACTGGTGGAAGGGCAACGAGTGCCTGGGATTCCATCTGAGACCTGCCCCCCACGTACCTTCCGAGGTAGCCTCTCCTGGTGAGCTCCTCAATCTCTCACTTGAGATCGCGACATTCCTCGGTGCCGTGACCGTGGTCGCAATGAAAGTGATAGTACTTTGACTTGTCATGGATGGCGGATGACTTTAGTGGCGGTGGGCGCCTCAAGTAGTCCTCTCCCTCGATCTTCATAAGAATTTTTGTCCTCGGGGCGAGGAGAGGGGTGTAGGCCTCCTCCGGAACGAGAGTCCTCCTCAGTCTTGGCCGGTCCCTCCGGGAGCTTTGAGCTTGGGGTGCTAGCTTCCGGGTCCCAGACACTTCAGTAGGGGCCATCTTCTTCAGGAATCCTCCGTCGAGCTCCCGCCTCATACGGTCTACCTCCTCGGCGTAGATGTACTTTTGGGCCCGGAGAAGGAGCTCGGCGTAGGCCTTGGGGGGCTTCTTATCCAACGAGTATGTCAGGCAGGAGGTTCTGAGCCCTCGCTTCAGCGCCAACATGGCCACTGGCTCTTCAAGATTGTAGATCTCCAAAGCAGTGGCCTTGAAGTGGGCCACGTAGTCCTGCAGGGGCTCGCGGTCCTACTGTCGGATGGAGAAGAGGCTGTCTTCCTCCCGTGGCAACTTCCTGCAAGCATTGAAGTGAGCCACGAACTTCTGCCATAGCTGAGCAAAGGAGCTAATGCTTTCCGGCTCGAGGCAAGTGAACCATACTCGAGCAACCTTCCGAAGGGTAGCAGGGAAGGCGACGCACAGAAGGGCGTCAGTGGCCCCCTGGACCCTCATGAGAGTCCGGTAGCTTTCTAGGTGATCCAGGTAATCGGTGGTACCCTTGTAAGGATCCACCTGCGATATCTGGAACCGGTGCGGGATCGACTCCGTTTGGATTTCTTGGAAGAATGTGGGACGGGCGTCGTAGCCTGCTGGCTCACTAGCAGAGCCCGGTATGCTGGCGAACCGGCGATCAAACTCCGCCAGCTTGCGTTCATGCTCCTTCAGGCGCCTACCCGTCGCGCGCCTGGCGGCTTCATCAGGGAACCCCTCCACCGAAGGAGACGGAGAAGGTGACATGGATGCGCGGCACCCGTGGCGGGGGGTCTTACTTTTCTTGCCTTGGTGGGGTCTGGGCACCTCCCACCCGAGGTTTAGTGAGCGGCTCTCTCCGTCAGCAAAGCCGGCTCGTTGCCTTTTCGTCGGAGCTTGATGGCTGCCCCGGTTGTCAGGGTGGCCCGCGGCTACGATGGCCTTCCTTGGAAGGAGCGCAGGCTATCGCAGGAAGCTGCGGCATGGGTCGCCGGGATCCCTGGCTGCTGGTGGGTAGCCACAGACTGATGCTGATGCTGAAGCTAGCGCACTATCGTGGCAAGAACTTGCACTTGCTGGGCAAGTAGCCAGCTGGGCTTCTGATGGAGGTGGCTGGACCGGAGTGGGTGGCTCCACTTCTGTCTCCGGTCTGTGCAGGTTTCCGTGAGAAAGGGATGCCTCCGCACGGTTGGGGGAAGCTCCTTTGGCTCGGGTGGTCATCATCCCCCCGGTGGTCTGGCTGAGTGGGGCTTGAACTGGATCAAATGTCGTTCTGCGCCCCCTTCCTGGCGCGCTAATCTGTTGCCGCCCAGATCGTCGTGGCCCGTAGCTGCTGGTTGCGCCGAGTGTTCCGCATCCGCCCACGGGAGATGCCTCCGGTGCCTCGGGACCTGCAAGAAAGCCAACGTCAGTGACCCGGGCCGGGGATTCCGACGGGGGCACTCTGACGATCAAGTCAGTGACGATCCAGGGAAATAGATCCTCCTGATCGAGCCCCTCTGGATGAGCTCCACGCTAGGAGGAGTGAATATAGTGTGAGTGAAAGATGAGGACGAGCTGGGAGTGGTGTTGGCCGAGGTGGTCTTGCCCTCCTCTCTGGCCTTCCTCCCTTGTGTCGCTTTGGTTCCTTTCTTAGCTTGAAAAGTATGCTATGGGTGTTGTTCTTTTAGGTTAGATGCCGATACCTCTTTTGCTTATTTTTTGCGGGAGTTTCTACCTTGGATCTTCCCTTGCTGCCGTGTACGGCGAGGTACCGTGATGTGGACGGAACGTCTCTCCTATTTTGACAGTCGGGGAAGCCTCCGTAGATTTCTGACATTCCTTCTGCTTATCCCTCTCCTGGGAGTCTGACAGGGCCTCGACCGGCGGGCCGCCGGTCTTGGGATCCGTGCTCTCCGGTAGGATATTTTCTCCAGTTGTACGGCAGATCGACGAAGGGTATGGCGCCTTGATTGTGGCATGGTTGGTATCGTACGGCCCTCGGGAGCATCGCCACTGTCCTTGGAGGAGATGTATGGCTCCCTTGGCGGTCAGTGCATTGGCTTGAACAGAGGGCCGAGTTGGAGAGGCAGGGCCCATCTTCGGTAGACTCGCCTTGGTGCTGCTCGGCAGGACGGAGGTCGACCGAGCTCAGTCACGGAGGGGCACCTCGTGGCGGAGGAGGCTGAGCTCGACTCTTGACCACGGGGCCCAACCTCAGACGAGCTCGGCGCCGGGGTGCCGCCCAGCTTAGGGGACCTGAGCTCGGAGGGGCGTCTCATGGCGGAGGAGGCTGAGCTCAACTCCTGACCATGGGACCCGATCTTGAGGGGTCCGCCTCAAGTGGGAACTCGGACTCGACTCCGGCCTAGGCATTCCGGGCTTGCGAGAATGGGCCTGGCGGAGGACGGAGCTTGCCTTCGACGAGCAGAGGTGTCGCTTCAGGAGAGCTCAGCTCGACAAAGGCGCTCATATTGAAAACTTGCCGTAGCGTCTGATGGGGACTCCATGTCAGCTGCCTCATGCCATGTCAGCATTTTGGCCCCATCAATATCCATTAGCACCAACTACATCCATCATCTAGCCCAGCCACTCCAAGTCAGTTTTATTAGGACAAATTTTGGATGGCGACGATGGCAGATTCATAATAAACATTTGCATCAAGTGGATCACCTTTGTTGCAACTATTTTTAGAATTATTATGCTTCCGACACCAGCCTCAACGCGGGCGATACTAAGGTCTTTCATGTTAGCTGCTAAGTTATAATAATATTATATTAGAACGGTCCCCATTTAGTGCAGCGCGAATTAATGGATTGTTTTAAAGCTGGATGTCGATAAATAATTGGCCAAACCCTGAAAGCCGAATTCCATTCGGGAAATCGCGGGAAGGAACCTGACACTAGAGTCAGCAGAGCAAAAGAGAGAGATCGGATGGAGCAGATGAGAGAATAAGAGAAAACAGAGCTTCCGTCACAAGAAATTCTTGTCTTGGAATCCAGCAAAAGCTTTTTGTAGATAAAGCAAAAGCAAAACCACCCTCTCCCCGCTCGCTTTCTTAAAAAAAAAAATTCCTCCCTCCCTGCAACCACAACATCAAAAAGAATCACCGAAAGAGACCAGCTCTCTTCTCCTCGCCCTTCTCTCCTCTCTCTCTCTCTCTCTCTCCCAACCAAACCCTACCCTTCGCCTGAGATTGGGATTGAGATCGTGATCGATCGAGATGAGAGCATGATGGCCATACCACCATCGCCGACCGTCCGGAAGCTGGTGGTGGAGGTGGTGGACGCCCGGGACCTCCTCCCCAAGGACGGGCAGGGCACCTCCAGCCCCTACGTCGTGGTGGACTTCGACGGGCAGCGGAAGCGCACCCGGACCGTTCCCCGCGACCTCAACCCTCAGTGGCACGAGAGCCTTGAGTTCGTCGTCGCCGACCCCGCCACCATGGGGGCTGAAGAGCTCGACGTCGAGGTCTACAATGACAAGCGCCTAGGCAGCACTGCAGGCGGCGCCCGCAAAAACCACTTCCTCGGCCGGGTCCGCATCTACGGCACCCAGTTCTACAGCCGCGGGGAGGAGGCCCTCATCTACTTCCCCCTGGAGAAGCGGAACCTCCTCAGCTGGATCCGAGGCGAGATCGGCCTCAAGATCTACTACTACGACGAGCTCCTCGAGGAGAAGAAGACCGAGCAGCAGCAGCCAGAGGACACCCAGCAGCAACCCCCGGTCCAGCCAACCCCGGTGGAGGAGCCCCCGGCGCCGACGGAGACCGCCGTGGAGACGCAGTCGACCCCGCATGCCCCGGTCTCCATCGTGGTGGTGGAGGAAGCCCCGCCGCCTCCGCGTTCGGCTGCTACCGTGGGGCACGTGCAGACGGCGGGGGATCCCCCGCAGGGGCCGGAAGAGACGACGGCGGAGTACCCGCCGGAGGTGAGGAAGGTGGAGACCTGCGACGAGAGGACGAGGAACCCAAAGCGATCCAATTCCAGCGGCGGGAATTGCGCGGCCGCCCCGAGGGTCATCTACGGCCGGTTCGTCTCATCCAGCGAGCAGATCGACCGGCTCCGGCCGGCGTACGACCTGGTGGAGCCGATGCAATACCTGTTCGTCCGGATCGTCATGGCGCGGGGCCTACCCGCGTGCGAGAGCCCCTATGTGAGAGTCCGGAGCGGCTCGCACTTGATGCGGTCCAAGCCGGCGCGCAACGGGTCCGGGAACCCGGAGTGGAACCAGGTCTTCGCTTTGAGCCAGGCCAAGCCTGAGTCGACGCTGGAGATCTCGGTCTGGGACGGGGGGCCCAACGAAAGTTTCCTGGGCGGCGTGTGCTTCGACCTCTCGGACGTGCCTGTCCGCGACCAGCCGGACGGGCCGCTCGCCCCGCAGTGGTACCGGCTCGAGGGCGGCGACGACAGGGGCGGGGTCATGGGGGACATCATGGTCGCGGTCTGGCTGGGGACCCAAGCCGACGACGCGTTCCCCGAGTCGTGCAACTCGGACGCGCCCTACGTGAGCTACACCCGGTCCAAGGTTTACCAGTCGCCCAAGCTCTGGTATCTGCGGGTCTCCGTCATCGAGGCTCAGGACCTGCGGATCACCGTACCGCCCCCCGGCACGCCCTGCGACATACGCGTCAAGATCCAGCTAGGCTTCCAGTCGGCGAGGACCAGGAGATCGACGGTTAACAGCAGCTCGTCGGTGTTCACCTGGCAGGAAGACCTCATGTTCGTGGCGTCCGAGCCGCTCGATGACGAGATGATCATACTCGTGGAGGACCGTTCGATCAAGGAGGTGGCCCTCTTGGGCCTGGTGACGGTGCGGGTGGGTTCGGTGGAACACCGATTGGACGAGCGGCAGGTGGTGGCGTCCAAGTGGTACAATCTAGAGTGCGGGCCTAACAACTATGGCGGGCGGGTCCAACTGAGGCTGTGCTTGGAGGGAGGGTATCACGTCCTCGACGAGGCCGCGCACGTGTGCAGCGACTTCCGGCCGACGGCCAAGCAGCTGTGGAAGCCCCCGGTTGGGGTACTGGAGCTGGGGATCATCGGGGCACGCGGCTTGCTCCCGATGAAGACCAAGGGCGGGGCCAAGGGATCCACCGACGCCTACTGCGTCGCCAAGTACGGCAAGAAGTGGGTTCGAACACGGACCATCACGGACAGTTTCGACCCGCGGTGGAACGAGCAGTACACATGGCAAGTGTACGACCCCTGTACGGTGCTGACCTTAGGGGTGTTCGACAACTGGCAGATGTTCGCCGACGTGGTCGGCGACCGGCAGGACTTCCGCATCGGAAAGGTCCGGATCCGGGTGTCGACGCTGGAGAGCAATCGGGTGTACACGACTTCGTACCCGCTCCTGGTGCTGCTGAGATCGGGTGTGAAGAAGATGGGGGAAGTGCAGGTGGCCGTCCGATTCGCGTGTCCGGCGTTGTTGCCGGACACGTGCGCGATATACACGCAGCCGATGCTGCCGCGGATGCACTACCTTCGTCCGATCGGCGTGTTGCAGCAGGAGGTGCTGCGGGTGGCCGCGATCAAGATGGTGGCGAGGTGGCTGGCGCGGTCGGAGCCGCCGCTGGGGCCGGAGGTGGTGCGCTACATGCTGGACGCGGACTCCTACACGTGGAGCGTGCGGCGGAGCAAGGCCAACTGGTTCCGGATCATGGGGGTGATCGCGTGGGCGGTGGGGCTGGCACGGTGGGTCGACGACGTCCGGCGGTGGCGCAACCCGGTGACCACGGTGCTGGTGCACGTGCTGTACCTGGTGCTGGTTTGGTACCCGGAGCTGGTAGTGCCCACGGCGTCGCTCTACGTGTTCCTCGTCGGGGCGTGGTACTACCGGTTCCGGCCGCGGGCGCCGGCGGGGATGGACATGAGGTTGTCACAGGCAGACACAGTCGACGCGGATGAGCTGGACGAGGAGTTCGACCCGGTGCCGAGCGCGAAGCCGGGGGAGGTGGTGAGGGCGAGGTACGACAGGCTGAGGACTCTGGCGGCGAGAGTGCAGAGGGTGATGGGGGACTTCGCAGCGCAGGGGGAGCGGGTGCAGGCCTTGGTGAGCTGGAGGGACCCGAGGGCCACGAGGCTGTTCATCGGGGTGTGCCTGCTGGTGTCTCTGGTGCTGTACGTGGTGCCGCCCAAGATGGTGGCGGTGGCGCTTGGTTTCTACTTCCTCCGCCACCCCATGTTTAGGGACCCAATGCCGCCGGCCAGCCTCAACTTCTTCCGGAGGCTTCCAAGCTTGTCGGATCGGTTGCTGTAGGCTCCAGTTCGCAGCAGGGGAGGGGGGGGAATCGTAATCGACTTACATACCGTGGGATGGTGATAAACCGACGAGTTGTCAACGGACGATGAACGTGGTGGTTCGGTTGGGCAACCTGCATTTTTTTAAAAAAATAAAATGAGGAAGAGCATAGCAATTGGAGTGTTCTTGAGGTGAATTTTCTAAGGCTTCCTTTATGTACTGAAAGAATGATTTGATGGATGAAATCAAAAGTATTTTCTCTAAGAGGACCAAAACAATGTTTGTTTACTTTGAAGTTTGGAGTCATCATATCTTGCAGTCACAGGATTTCTAAATATTTCTAGATAAGTAGCTATATAAATATTACATTAATTTTCTAATAAGGTACCCATAGACCCGCATCCAGTTTTTACTATAACGTAAATATATATGTATATAAGCAAACAGAATTCAGAGTACCACCAATCACAAGAAATATAAACATTTAGAACCATTGCTATGAAAATCTTGAAGCTATATTTTAGATGGATAGCAAAGAAACTGTGAAACTGAAAGTAATAAAGTCCAGTTTCACTGTAGGAGTATGGTATATTAATTGAGCTTAACATTTGTTTGCAACAGTATAGTTACATAACTGCAGTTTGTTTGGTTATGCTTTTCATTCCAGCAACGCCTCTGGCTTAATTTGTACTAAAAAAATAATTAAGTGCAGTTTAACGTGTAAGGTTCAGGACCGCTGCATGTATGATTAAGTGACGAGTGCCAAGGTCTGTAATTGTGAAGTGGCTCCCCATGATCATACTTAGGTGGACTATTATCACAACCTTGCTAAGCAGCTTTAATAGGTTGGCATGGGTTGGTACCTTGATCATGTCGATTCTAGATTGATAAAGACATAGTCGAGGCTCTACTGTAGCAAGGTACTATTGATTTGGTACCCGGATGGTCAGAGGATCAGCATGCATAGTGATATGGCTAGATCGCTGACGTGGGACGGGTAAATTGACGTGAAGTCTTCATCGAGCGCCACGCTAGATTTCCAACATGAGCCCCTTCGCCGGGTTGAGTTCCATCGGAGCAACGGGGCCGCCCGCCGAAGCCGGGCTCCGTCCTCCGCCAGGTCGGTCCTCGCCGAGTCAGGACGCCTAGGCCGGAGCCAAGTACAAGTCCCCAGCCAAGGCGGACCCCTCGAGGTCGGGCCCCGTGGTCAGGAGTCGAGCTCAAGTCTCCTCCGCCACGAGGAGCCCCTCCGAGGTCGAATCCCCTGGGCTGGGCGACACCCCACCCACCTCCGTCAGGTCGAGCTCGTCCGGAGCCGAATTTCGTTGGCCTGGAGTTGAGCTCAGCCCTCCTCCGCCCAGCCGAGCCACCTCGAAGTTAGTCCATCGGAGGCGGGCCCCACCTTTCCAGCTCGGTTCCCAACTCAGACGAAGGCACCAACCACCAAGAGTGCGGCGCCTCCTCTCCAAGGACGACGACGGGCCTCCCGAGGGTCGTACAGCAGTACCCGCCATACCGCCATTAATGTCCATGGCCGTCATTCACACCAAAAAGAAAGGAAACTCACATCAAGGCGCCATGCCCTCCACCAACCTGCCGTACCTCCAGGAAAAAGATCCGACCGGAGGGCGCGAGTCCCGAGGACGGCGACCCGCCAACCGAGGCCCTACTAGACTTCCAGGTGTGGGGCAAGTAGAAGGAATGTCAGAGCACATAGAAGCTTCCCCGGCTATCTGATAGGAAAGGCGTCCCGTTTACGACACGATACCTCGTCGCACGTGTCCGATAGCATGGGGAGATCCCGATGCAAGCCAAAGTAAAAACCCGGCCAGGGTAAGCCAAAAGTAAGCAAAGCAAAGAAACAAGGGAGAGAACCATAGAGGAGGATTGGATCACCTCGGCTACTATCTCTCCCAGCTCACTCTTACTTTCATACACACTACACTCACTCCTCCTAGGGTGGAGCTCATCCAGAGGGGCTCGACCAGGAGGATATGTTCCCCTGGATTGTCACTGACTTGACCGTTGGAGCGCCCCCGCTGGAATTCCCGGCCCGGGTCACTGACGTTATTTTTTGCAGGTCCCGAGGCACCGGAGGCATCTCGAGTAGGCGGACGCGCAACCCTCGACGCCATCAGCAGCTACAGGCCACGACGATCAGGTGGCAACATATAGATTTTGGCAAAGGCATATACAAGAGTTTGGCACGAGCAGACACATGCCAAGAAGGTATAGGTTGCTAGCTTTTGTGATACAACATTATGCCCGCAAACATGTGTGCTGCTGCTGCAACTTCTTCCAAACCGGGCTCGGACGGCTGGGCTAGAGCACTTTTCTCCCGGTTCCTGCAAAAATGTTTCCAAGGGCCAGTGGTGTTCCGGCGGGGGACACTCCGATGCTTAAGTTAGCGAGAGCTTGAGAGCAACAGAATGAAGGAATCAAATGGAGATAAGCATAAGGAGCAGGAAGAGAGTCCTTGTCCTTCCTGTGTCCCCCAGTTTACCTTATATAGGCGCGGAACAATGCCAAAATCTGTTAGGGGTGAAGCCAAGAAAGATCGATCTGCCCCTAGGAGAATATGAGAGTGGCCACGTGGCGCCAGGATGGGGTGACATCATGAGAGTAGTGGAGTAGTGGTGCTGATGTGTCAGGTTCTGTTGTAACATAATTCTGGTACCAGCTAGAAGAGGCTTCTGGAGTCACCGAACCATTCTTGGAGTGGGTCGGTCGGACCTTCGAAGGAGAGCGTCCGTCGGACCTTCAGCAAGAGCGGGCCAGTCAGACCTCAACAAAAGTGAGCCGTTCAGACCTCTACTTCAGTGGGTCAGTTAAACCTCCGAAGGAGAGGGTCCATCGGGCCTTCAGCAAGAGCAGGTCAGCCGGACCTCGGTAGAAGTGGGTCGTTCGAACCTCTACTTCAGTGGGTCGGTCGGACCTCCGAAGGAGAGGGTCCATCGAGCCTTCAGCAAGAGCGAGTCAGCCGGACCTCAGCAGAAATGGGTCGTTCGGACCTCTACTTCAGTGGATCGGTCGGACCTCCGAAGGAGAGGGTCCATCGGGCCTTCGGAGGAGAAGGTCGCCCGGATGTCTGTAAGAGCAGTTCGATCGAACCTCAGCATGAGCGACAGTCCGGTCGAACCTCAGCATGACCGTGGTCTAGTTTGATAGTGAGCTGGTTGGTATAACAGTTACCCCCTTGCTCTTGGCCTTCGAGAGGTTTCGCAGCTTCGAAGGATGAGAGCATCATTTGGCATTTAATGCACCAATCCTTGAGATGACTGCAAATCTGATCCGGCATACTGCGACTGACTGTCTTCCACTCCAAAATTCTATGCTCAAGATAGGTGTCGGCACCGCATTGGAGGCGAGAGAAGAGGTAGTTAATGTGGCTAGGGCGCAATGATGGGCTGCCAGCCGATATGCCCATCCGTCGGATCACTGACACGACATGGGCGACGTAGCAAGATCTGAACGGTTGGCACAGCATCTGGAGTGGCTCATATGTCACTGGTTTGGCGATCACACGGATCATGATTGAACACGATTTGTCGCATCCCATCGGCTTCTTCGTTGGATTGGGAAGTCATGTCGTCTGATGGTGGATTGCGGCGCTCAAGGGATGCTGGGAAGCGGCCGCTCAGCAGCTATAAAAGGAGGGGGTGAAGGCCCGGAGGGGGTCTTCTGCTGTACCTACACATGGGAAGAAAGAGCTTCCTTCCTCTGCCGCTCTCGTCTCCCTTTAGAAATCCCATTACCAGGTTAGTTCCTCCATCTCACCCCTCCAACCTCCATTAAAATGGCCCCCGGCAACCGGAGCTCTGACCATAGGGAACCAGGTCCCGGTAACATCCCATCAGAAATGACCCGGGAAAGGGTAGAGAATCTTAGGGTCACATACAATATTCCTTCCATCTTGCATCTGACCATTCTGAACCGGGAGGGTAGAGTGAATGGTCCTTTGAATCCAGGAGCTCTCCCGATGTACGAGGACCATTTTAAGGCCAACCTTTGCTTCCCTCTTCATAACTTCTTTATTTAGATCTTCAATAGCTATAGGGTGTCCCCGACGCAACTAACCCCGAATAGCATTCGGGCGATCTGCGATTTCATGGTCCTCTGCTAGAGGGTCGGAGTCGAGCCGAGGTTATCTCTTTTCACCAATTTCTTCCTTCTAAAAAAGGACTTCCGAAGCCAGGAGTGGTGGATGTTCAGTCCCCGCCCTGGCCAGAGGATATTAGGGAGCTTCCGTCGGCTATCCATAGATGGAAGTTTCGGTACTTCTTCATAGACAGTTTAGAACCCTACGACTTTGAACCGATGTGGAGGGAGCCCAAGCTGAAGGCCGTGGAAGGGAGGAGAGTGTTGAGGGCCGACGAGGCCGATTTCAATAAGATGGATGAAGACAACCCAATATTTGTGCATGACTTGCTACGAGAGGAAAACCTCTACCTGCTGGGATCAGCCAGCAGCAAGGTTTAGGTAGGGTAGTAGCTGCTGTCATAGGTCTTCATGTCTTTCGTCAGCTTTATTTCCTTGCTGCTGACTCTGACTTTGCTTTGTGACAGGTTACAAGATGAAGGCCGATCGAGCAATAATTATAGCACGAGTGGCTAAGAAAAGGGGCATCCGAATCACTGAGCCGATGTCCGAGAGGTCGAAGAAGCAACGGACAGAGGAGCCGACTACCACCGTCGTCTTCGTGGAGTCCGATGATCATTTGCCTTTGTCGAAGTGCCAGGTGGTGAGGGTGCCGGAGCGCTCATCTTTGGTCAAGCAATCGGCCACCTGAACGAGAGATGACCCATCGGGCCCGACCGACACAGAGACAGCGCCGACCTCGTTGCTCGTTGAGTTAATTGAAGAGATTCCCCCGATGGCCAGAGGGTAAAAGGTAGCCGAAGGAGGGGCAGCTGACAGGGGAGAAAATGGTCGAAGCAGCAGCGAGGTGCCCTAGCACTGGCGCGCTCTCAACAACTCTGAGCAGGACAAAGACCTGCTCAAGAGGATCATTACGGATGCCGACTGGAATGAGTCGAGCCGGCGGACACTGAATGAGGCTGCTAGGAGCTCGTACCGCAACTTAACAGGGGTAAGTACATCACCCTTGAGTCTATTTTCCTCTTTGTCTTCTTGTGCCTGACAGACACTGTTCTTCTGTTTGCAGCTCCTTCACGATATCTCGTTGATGGATGACGGCCTAGGTGAGTTACTTTATTTGAAAGAGCACTCAGCCAAGAGGGCCAAAGGAGCTAAGAAGGCACGAGAGACAGCCGAAGCGGCATTAACGATCGCCAAAGAGGAGATGTCTGCCAGTCGGGCGGAATCTGAGGCTTATAAGAAGCAGGCAGAGGACCTGCAGGTCTAGCTGGCCGATCGAGAGGCTAGTTTAAGGAGGATGAAGAAGAAGTTGAGCTCCCTCACCCGTAGGCTTGAGAATGAGGAGACACGGGCGGCCGAACACGAGAAGCACTAGCGGGAGCAGCAGGCCATGGCAGGGAAGTACATGACCCTGTTCAGAGAGTCTGAAGTTCAGAAGGCTGAAGCAGTCGATGAGGCCGTTAAGAAATATAAAGCCTCCAACAACTTCAAGGAAGAGATGGATGAGGCCAGAGCAGTCGACTACAACATGGCTATGAAGACTGCTTGGCGAAGGTCGGCGACGCCTTTCCCAAACTGGATATTACCTTCCTACAGCTACTGAGACAGATGGAAGGGGAGGGCGCAGAAGAAGAGGCGGGCCCGACCGATAGAGGGGTCGAACCCCAGGCTGAAGCCGGTGTAGAGGAGGCCGGAGCTGAAGCTCAGGGTATAGCAAATGTAGGGATGGCAGACATCACGGTCGGGGCTTCAGGCGCGACCGAAGGGGCCGGAGCCAAAGTCTCACCTGTACCCTCGATGGGTCAGACCTCGGATGTTTGTAAAGGTCTGACCTATCTTTTGTAAGAAACATTTTTTGTAATAAAATAGAAGTATTGCTTTCTCTGTCAAAGCTTTTGTATGTCTCTATGTGCATGTTGGGTCGATCGACTCGATCGAACCCTTTCTTTCAAAAATATTTCTATGTATTGACAATCGGCTTAATTAGGCCGTAGATTCTCCGAAGTGACTGTTGAACAGTGGCTCAATTGGAACCCAGTCACTTAGAGATTTTTCTAAGTATTGGTCTGTCGGCGCATTCGAACGGGAGACCTCCGAAGTAGCCGTAGGACAGTAGCTCAGTCTGAACCCAGACACTTAGAGATTTTTCTAAGTGTTGGTCCGTTGGCCCATCCGACTGTGAAACCAGATCTCCGAAGTAGCTGCTAGACAGTGGCTCAGTCTGAACCTAGACACTTAAAAATTTTTCTAAGTTTTGGTCCGTTGGCCCATCCGACTACGAAGCCAGATCTCCGAAGTAGCTGCTGAACAGTGGCTCAGTCCGAACCTAGACACTTAGAAATTTTTCTAAGTGTTGGCCCGTCGGCCCGTCCGATTATGAAGCCAGATCTCCATGTGGATCGTTTTGAAGTTGTTGCCGACCGGAGTCAAACTTTTGGAAGTGGGCTGCCCTAGAGCCTCTGCCTACCGGACTCGGACTTTCGGAAGTAGGCTACCTTAGAGCCTCTACCGACCGGAGTTGAGCTTTCGGAAGTGGGCTGCCCTAGAGCCTCTACCGATCAGAGTCGGGCTTTCGGAAGTGGGCTGCCCTAGAACCTCTGCCGACTGGAGTCGGACTTTCGAAAGTGGGCTGTCCTAGAGCTTTTACTGACCGGAGTCAGACTTTCAGAAGTGGGCTACCCTAGAGCCTCTACTGACCGGAGTCGGACTTTCGGAAGTGGTTCAAAGAAGAAGTGATGGCCTTTATTAATAGTATTTGCGAAAATTGTCTACATTCCATGGACGTGCCACTTGCCGTCCGTCCAAATGCTCGAGTTGGTAAGTTCCGGCTTGAATTACTTCAACAACTCGATAAGCACCTTTTCAGTTGGGGGAGAGTTTTCCTTGCTCGATCGGTCTTGAGATTTCTATCCTCCGTAAAACTAGATCTCCAACTTGGAAGGTTCGAGCCTTGACTCGAGAATTGTGGTATCTGGCCATCTTCTAACGATAAGTCACCATCTTCAAGCCTGTCTGGAGCCTGATTTCATCAAGCAGATCTAGGTCAGCCCTCCTTTGGTCTGAGTTGGTCGGTTCGGCGAAATGGTCAATCCGTAGGGATTGTAAGGAAAACTCCACAGGAATGACTCCCTCACTTCCATAGGTCAGATTAAATAGAGTCTCCCTAATTGCCATTCGGGAGGTCATCCGATAAGACCAGAGCACTAAATAAAGTTCTTTCGCCCAGAGTCCTTTGGTGTCATTCAGTCGGGTCTTCAGTCCATGCAGGATCGTCCGATTGGTGATTTTGGCTTCTCCATTAGACTGAGGATGACTGACTGATGTTAGATGATGGGAGATGTTATACTGCTGGCAGAAGTCCCGAAACTTGGAATTGTCGAACTGTCTCCCATTATCAGTAATGATTGTCTATGGAATACCGAATCGGAAAATGATATAGTTCCACACAAAGTTCTCTGCCTTAGCCCCCCTGTGATTTATGCCAGTGGCTCAGCCTCCACCCACTTAGTGAAGTAATCAAAGGCTACAATCAAAAACTTTCGTTGGCCGGATGCTGGGGGAATGGCCCCAAGATGTCCATCCCCCATTGTACGAATAGCCAAGATGCGGCGAGTGGAGTCAGCTGACTAGTCGGCTTCCTTTGAATGTTGGAATATCGCTGACACACATCGCACTTTATGACGAAATCTGATGCATCCTTCTGGATGGTCAACCAGTAATATCCCTGTCAGATGATCTTGTAAGTCAGGGATCTTCCTCCCAGGTGGTCACCGCAGATGCGTTCGTGCACTTCTCTGAGTACGTAGTCAGCGTCAGTCGGCCCCAAGCACTTCAGCAACAGCTGTGAGAACGACCACTTATAAAAAATACCGTCGAGGACAACATACTTTTAAGCCATCCAGCGTACACGCATGACTTCAATCATATCTTCCGGTAGAGTCCCTTTAACCAGGAATGTAAGGATTGGGTCCATCCAAGAGGCTTCTTGTTCCACTCGATGGACTTCTGTCGGCTTCTCAGCAATACTTGGGCACTGCAGATACTCCACGAAGGTCTGGTCGGAGGTGTTGGTAAGACCGTAGCCAACCGTGACAAAGCATCCACCCGGGTATTTTGCAATCGAGGTATATGGAGAATTTCGAAAAATTTAAGCCGAGACACGAGGCTTTGTACCTTGCTCAAGTACTTGGCCAGGGTCGGATCTCTCACCTCGAATTTGCCCTTCACCTGATTTACCACCAGTTGAAAGTCGGAGAAGGTTCTGATTCGACTGATGCCCAATTCATTGATATTCTCAGTCCTACAAGAAGGGCTTTATATTTCGCTTGGTTATTTGATACCTGAAATGAAAAGTGCAAAGCATACTCCAAGCTTTGTCTGTCAGGGTCAGCTAGGATCAGGCCCGCCCTGTAGCCTACAAGGTTGGACGCTCCATCCACATGAAGGGTCCAAGCAGGCTCTACCTCCTCAATGGTGTCGTCTTTAGGTATGCCGGTTGCTCGCGAGGGTACTTCCTGTTTCCAGGTATACTCTACAATGAAGTCAGCAATTACCTGAGCCTTCATGATCGACCAGGATTGAAAAAAGACATCGAATCCGCCAAGCTTGACGGCCCACTTGGCAAGCTGACCGGATGTGTCGAGCTCCTAAAGATTGCCTTAAGGGGTTGGTCGGACAGGACGATAATCAAATACACCTGGAAGTAGGGTCGGAGTTGCTTGGCTGCTATGACCAAGAAATAGACAAGCTTCTGCATCTTCAGGTATCTTGTTTCGGCATCATGGATAACTTTACTGATGTAATAAACAGGTCTTTACTGATTATCTTCTCACAATCGAACGAGGATGGAGCTTACCGTCTCGTCCGACGCTGACAGGTACAAGTATAATAGCTCTCCCTCCATCGGCTTGGCCAACAATGGAGGGTTCTTTAGATAATATTTCAAAGCTTCAAAAGTCGACCGACACTCATTGATCCAATGGAAGCGGTCTGACCGGCGGAGGGTTTTGAAGAAAGGTAGAGACTTCTCGACCGACGAGAAATGAAACGGCTAAGAGAGGCTATTCGACCCGTAGGTTCTTGCACTTGTTTCTTATTGGTCGGATGCCCCATGTCAATAATAGCCTTGATCTTGTCGGGGTTGACTTCAATTCCTCTTTGTATGACCAATAAGTCAAGGAACTTCCCAGAAGTCACCCCGAAAGTATACTTGGCATGATTCAGCTTCATCCGATGATGTCTCAGTGCATCAAAGGATTCATGCAAGTCTCTAATGTGGTCGGCTTTATGGAGGCTCTTGACTATTATATAATCTACATATGCCTCCATGTTTCTTTCGAGCTGTCCTTCGAAGACCCGGTTGATCAGCCTTTGGAAAGTGGCACCAGTGTTCTTCAGGTCGAAGGGCATCATCTTGTAGCAGTATAGCCCTTTGTTAGTGACGAAGGCCATCTTCTCCTCATCCTTCGGGTGTATTCGAATCTAGTTGTAGCCGGAGAAAGCATCCATGAAGATCAAAAGCTGATGATCGGCTGCGGCGCCTACCAGTTGATCAATTTTTGATAAGGAAAAGATGTCCTTTGGATAAGCCTTGTTAAGATCGGTGTAATCCACACATATCCTCCACTTTCCATTAGCCTTCTTCACCATTACAACATTCGCCAGCCATTCAAGGTAATGGGCCTCTCTGATGAAGTCGACATCAGAGAGCTTCTTGACCTCTTCATTAATTGCCCTTTGTCTTTCGGGAGCAAAGCTCCTCTTCTTCTGTCTGATAGGCCTGTAGGTCGTATTCTCTTTAAGCTGATGAGTTATGACCTCCGACGGAATGTCTGGCATGTCCGATGCCCGACCAAGCAAAGATATCGACATTTTCTTGTAAAAAACTGATCAGCTCTAACTTGACCTCTTCATTGAGAGTGCTCCCAATCTGGAGGACCTTGGCAGGATCGTCCTCCCGAAGGAGAACAAACAAGATCTTCTCGACCGATTGGCCATGGCCATCGGCCTCGACCCTAGGGTCAAGCTATTCCAGAGTAGAATGACCATCCGATTGCCTGTCTTAAATGGTTAAGCATTGTCTAGCCATCCTGCGATCCCCCCTCATAACTCTGACCCCATTCCAAGTCGGAAACTTTGCCAGCAGATGGTAGGTAGAGACAATGGATCAAAATTTGTTGAGGACCGGTCGGCCCAATATGGCATTGTAAGCTGAGGTCGTACGTACGACCACAAAGTTGATGGGGAGAGTCTTCTGGCAAGGCTCTATCCTGATTGTCACGGGCAAAGTTATCTCTCTTTCCACTCTGATGGAGTTTCCTCTGAAGCCTGTCAACGGCATGGGGATTCCTGTAGCCTTGACCTGGACAGGTTCATTCGGACAAAAGCACCATACAACAATACCTCCGTGGAGCTTCCATTATCAATAAGGATCCTTTTTATATCATAGTTGGCAATCACCACCGACACAACTACAGGATCATTCCCGGAGACATGGGATTCTAAGAGGTCTTCATCGGAGAAGCTGATTACATTAGAACCCCTAAACCTCTTCACAATGTCCTGGTCTTCATCATATCTCCAGTCGGACTAACAGTGCAGCATGCCAACATTCCCATCGATCGGATGGTGGTTGGGAAACTCTGTCTCCTCCGGGGGGTCTCTTACAATTGAAGCTTCAGCCCGATTCCTTTGGGATCGGACATACTTGTATAAGAACCTCCATCGGATTAGATCTTCGATCGTGTCCTTTAGCTGGAAGCATTCTTCAGTGCTGTGCCCATGATCCCGATGGAACCGGTAGTACTTGTCTTTGTTCCTTAATATGGAGGGGCCCCTCATCGGATGAGCCCTTTGCAGGAAGGTCTCATTCTCAATTTCCAGGAGGATCTTCTCCCTCAGAATGGAGAAGGGCACATAAGTTTCAAACCTCTTAGGAAAGTCCTTCGGCTTTGGACTGCGATGTCGGGCCGAGTTGTTGCTATCACTGGGGGGTCAGACTTCGGGAGCCTTATTGCTCCACTTCTTGGGAGCCGACCTCCCTTCAGCTTGGCATCGGCTTGCCACTTGTTCTTCTGCCAGGGCATACTTCTGTGCCTGGGCCAACAGCTCGGAGTAGCTTGTCAGAAATTTCTTATCCAGGAAGAAGGTGAGCCTGGATGAGCGTAGCCCTTTCTTGAAGGCTGACATAGCTACATCCTCATTCAGATCCGGGATCTCCATGGCCGCTGAGTTGAAACGGGCCATGTAGTCCCGGAGGACCTCCCTCACCTTTTGCAGTATGAGGAAGAGGCAGTCAGTGTTCCTCGGGGTCCGACTGTAAGTCCTGAAATGGAAAAGAAAGAGTTTTTCAAGCTGAGAGAAGGAGTGGATCGTACTTGGTCGGATGGCAAAGAACAATATATGAGCAGCCTTCTTGAGAGTTGCAATGAAGGCAATGCAGTGGAGGGCGTCGGAGGTGTCATGTACCATCATGTGGGCCTTGTAGGTGTCCAGATGGTCCAGCGGGTCGGTCGTATCATCGTAGGGGTCCACCAGGGGGATCTTGAAGTAACGGGGGATAGGTTACCCCATGATCTTAGCAGAAAAAAGTGGACAGGAGTCGTATGCCTGCCCCCCATCGACTTTTCGTTGATCGATTGGTTTAGCAATCCGCCCCTCCATGTACAGGATCTTGCTGGTGTAGTTTCTCGGGACTTTGCTAGGATGCCGAACGCCATCAGGGATGAAGTCAACGGAAAAGGGTGAGGCAGACCTCACCCTCTTCCTGTCAGCACGGGCTCTTTGAGACCTTCGGAGCTCCGGAGCGAGGCAGGAGTGGGGCTGGGGGATCCCTTGTTGTTGGCTTCCCCCAGCAATGATTGGTGGTTGGTGCGGGATGCAGCAAGCGGCTGTTGCCGGTTGTTAGCTGCATCCTGGAGGTGCTGAACCGCGGTGGTAAGTGTGTCGATGTGGTTCAGGAGCATCTGGAACTGTTGCAGTCCCAAAATAACAGTGGGTTCAGCGGCATCATTCTCCCTAGGAGGTCCCTCGGACCTGGATGGGGAATGACCTCCCCTGGCGGAGGTGTTCTAGACTCTTTCCTTCGCCATTGCTTGACTTAGCGGATGGATTCCTCCTTTTAGAGAAGGGAAAATAGTATTGGCCACGGCGGGCCCTTCCTCTAGCACCAATATGTTACTGCAACTTCTTCTGGACCGGTTTTGGATGGCTGGGCTGGAGCGCTCTTCTCTTGGTTCCTGCAAAAAAGTTTCCAAGGGCCGGTGGTGTTCCGGCGGTGGCACCTAGGCATTTGCTGACCAAGAGTGCACAAGGATATGTGCACCAGGACATGCACAGCCGGGACATGCACGTGCGGGTTGGCATGCTGGTTGAAAATTCTAATTTAGACAGGTGGTTCTGTGGACAGTTGTTGTCCAGAAATTAGATAGGAAGTTACTAGTGGTTTATGAGAGTTTTCAGCAAATGGTTCCCAACTCCTTGGAGCTATTGCCTATTCAAGACTGAGACAAGAAGTTCTCAGTAAGTTGAGGTGGTTCCAGGGAAGTTCTCAGCAGTTGGAGGAGTTGTCCATCATTTGTATGAGAAGCCATGCTTGTTGAATTTTGCAGAAGACAGAGTGGGATCATTTATAGAGGAAATTCAAAAACTTTTGGTGTCGATCTATTGTAACCAATTCATTTAGAAATTGAAATAAAAGGGATGAGTGTTATTCTCTCCATATACCTTGAGTGTTCTCCCTTGTTTGGGCATTGCTTGTTGTCTATTGGGTGGGAAGTGTTTGAAGGATGAACTAGACTAGTTGTCTAGTGCAGCACAAGATTATTTTCCTACAAAAAGTTTGGTGCAAAAATTGGCTCTGTGATAGTTGGTATCAGAGCCTGATTTGGGCTCCTGTTGGTGGATTTCTATTGAGATTTTTGCATCTTTTGCAAAAGCAACGAGGCAAAGTCCATGTTTGCAGCTAACAATAACATGGATGCTATTCGAGAAATGATATCCTAGTTCGAGGTAATGATTGGGGTGCCTCAAGTCAATACTGGTGAAATGTTGCATACATAGGTTGGAAACTTGATGGCCATGGTATCCTTGCATCAAAACTCCATCAAATTAACCTAATAGCAGATGGATGAGATGATGTTTGACATCAAGCTAATAAAAAATGCATTACAAAATTCCTCATATGGTGAAGTTGCTATCAAGATGAAAATTCCAAATCCAATGTCATTTAATGGCACTCAGAGTGCCAAGGTTTTGGAAAATTTCCTATGAGACATGGAGCAATTCTTCAAGGCTACTCGAGTTCCTGAAATGGAGGTCTCTATCACTAGTATGTACGTTGATGGTGATGCAAAACTCTAGTGGAGGACCAGAAATGAAGATGCTGCAAGACTTTCAATTGAAATGTGGAAGGTGCTGAAGCAAGAGTTAAAAGAACAATTCCTTCCTTGCAACTTAGCCTAGGTTGCGAAGGACTCCTTGAAAAGGTTGAGATAGATCGGATCGGTGGGGAATATGTTAAAGAGTTTAGTTCCCTCATGCTGGATATCAAAGATATGTCAGAGGCTGACAAGCTATTCAATTTTATGTCCGGTCTTCAACCATGGATAAATTGGACTTGCGGTAGAAAGGTGTTAAAGACTTTCCCACCACCTTGGCTGTCATTAAAGGATTAGTGGATTTATGGATCACCCAGCTTGGCAATGTGTCTTCTTCTGGCAAGGCTCGATTCATGGAAAAGAGCCACCAAAAGAAAAACAAATACAAGGATATCAAGAAAAAATGGACCAACGATGTAGATAAGGGGAAGGCCAAAATGGAGGGTTCTCCTCAAAAGAAAGATAGAGGTAATCCTCATCCTAGTTGTTATATTTGCAATGGACGATATTTGGCTAGAAATTGTCCCAATATAAGTAAACCCAATGCCATTATGGCAGAGAATGTCCAAGATGGTGGGTTAGATTCTAATGATCTGAAAGGATTGCATCATTGCAATTACTTGGTGCAATTCGGACGATGAAGGTCAAGATTCATCCCAAATTGATGTTCGTATGCATGGAAGTCAATGGACATCCAGTCTTGATTTTGGTGGACATGGGTGCCACCCATAGTTTCATGGCCGAGAAGATGATAAATACCTTAAGCTTAAATATGGCGAAACACTCAAGCTATATCAATGTAGTCAATTCCCAAACATAGACTATGCAGGGCATGGCTTTTGGTGTCTAAGTAGTCATCGGTGGATGGGATGGCAAGATAGACCTGATAGTGGTTTTCTTGGATGACTTCAATATGATCCTTGGCAATGACTCTTTCTTGCTGCCAAAGTGGCCATTTTGCTACACCTATATGTGTTGGTGATTGGTGATGGGTAAAGCCTTGCTTTGTTGTAGTGCATAGCATAGTTATTAATACTGATGTTCGCGAACCCAAGGCAGAAACGGTCTCCTTATGCAGTTGGCCCATGACTGGAAGGAGGGCCAAAAACTTACCTTACTATTGTCATCGAGATGAGCCTAGAAGAGACAGTGAGGGTACCAACAAAGGTGATAAGAATTCTGTGAGAATTTAGCAAGGTTAGGCCCTTGAAGTTGCCAAAGGGGCTGCCACTACAATGTGCTATGGATCACAATACTGGCATTGTGATTAGCATAATACTTTATGCCAAAGCTCCCTACTGAATGTCATTAAGATAAGTTTATTGGCAGAAGATTTTGGCCAAATGTAATTCCAAGCGGGAGCATAAACCTGATAAGCTTTACCAAGTTACTGGTGCCTTAAGTTTGAAAGGCATTGGGGAGATTTTTACTATTGTTTTCAAAGTTGAAGTAGATTGCACTTGTGGTGCTACCTAAATAGGACTTGGGTATTAAAATCTGCTCCAACAAATTAGGGATGATGCACTCCAAAAATTCTAGATCAAAGAGGGTCTGTTGATGGTGAAAAGTAGCAGGTGATATATCCCTAATGATGGGGGACATGGAAGGGAGCTTATAAAGGACTTCCATGACTCATAGCTGGTGGGTTACTTTGAAAGAGAGTGCATGATGACTCGCTTATTCATGTGGCTGAAGATGAAGAAGGACATCAAGGCTTATGCTAAGTCTTGTTTGGTATTTCAATTATTGGCGTAGATATGGTGCTCCCAAGTCTTGGAAGGCCAGGAAAGGAGTCATGGCAATGGTTATAGGAGTCTAGAATCGGTTTGGATCCTACTACTTGGATCGATTTGGTCTTAAGGTGAAGATTTGACCCTCCACGAGCTCAAGATCCAGGATTTTAGATCTTGAGAAGGTTAATTCATATTGGATCGGATTTGGATCTAAGTAGGTGTGAGAGTAGGTCAAGTCATGATATACATGAGCTTGGATGAGTGCTCTCCTAATTAGATTAGCCTTGAAAAATATTTGAGTTAGGTTAGATTCATGTTTCCAATTCCTATTCGATTTAGGAGGGCCCTTTGGTCTATAAAAGGATACATTATATAAACCTAAAAAAGTAAAATCAATGTAAACTTTTTCTCTTCCTAAACCCTCTCTCTCTCCCCTATCTCCCTCTAGGTCGAGTCATGGATGTATATGGGCTTGGATAAGTACTCTTCTAATTTGATTAGCCTTAGAAGATATTTGAGTTAGGTTATGTTCATGTTTCCTATTCCTATATGGTTTAGGATGGCCCTTTGATCTATAAAAAGGCACACTATGTAAATTTAAGAAAGTGAAATCACAATATAGACTCTTTCTCTTCCTAAACTTCTCTCTCCCCGTTCTTCCTTTCTCCTCATGCCATTCAAGAGGGCCTCACTTCCCAAAGGAATACATGCTAAAGAAGTAGCACTAGAATTCTAGAATTAGGAAAGATTAGCACTAGAAGTCCCTCTCAATAAGGGCTCTCTCTCTCTTCCATGCTAATCCCTATTTTCTGCCCATTTGAAGCAGCAAGAGGAAGCATCCATCTGATATTTTTCACAGTGCCAAAGATCCTAGGAGGCATGCCCAAGAATCTTGAAAGAAAAGGACTCCTCTTTGTCGCACAAGAAGTTGGTCAGTGTTGGGATGTTTAGCACTAAGGAGGTCTAATGTTCCAAGGTGTTTGCTATCCCATTTCATGTCCAAGTTTCAACAAAAGGAAGGCACTCCTAGTTCCCCCTTTAAGGAGTCCTCATCTAATTCAAAGTTGGAGGTGCTATATTATTTGGGGTGCAAATATTATTGGCAAGTAGAAGTGGTTGATGCCAAGGAATCCTAGTCCAACTAGGTTCCATGTTTGCTATTATCTAAACCTCCACAAACCCTAAGATTCCTCCTTAGAGACATGCCACAAGGAGCAATGTCTTAGAGGCCTAAGGAATTAGTGGGGTGCGAAATGAGGTGGGTGTGCTAAGTTGCTGGGTGCTAGATTTTTTAGCAGCATGCAGGTTTTATGCTACCTAATTTTTTTGTTAATCATTTACTATCTCAAATAAGTTCAGATCGATGTAAAATCTTGCTGAGGCATCCATTGCTAGTCTTTGAAGGTCCACACAAAGGTTAAACAGCCCTACAAGTGGTATTAGAGCCTAGTGGAATATAGAAAGGAAGTAGGAAGAAGCCATCCAAAGAAAACCTGTCACCTAGATTTTTCTATGCATGTACAAAAATTCTTTAGGTCGCTCCCCTTCATTTTCATGATTTCCATGGGGGCATATCTAGATAGAAGACTTCAAACACGAATTGAGAAGCCCGGGTTCATGTGAGAAAGAAAGATGAGTCACCTGGTTTCTTGGGAAAGTGGAAGAATGAAGGCTGTCCATATAGAAACCTACTAGATTTTTTTAGTACACATTCATAATTTTTTCAGGTCTCTTTTCTTCATTGTAGTAATTTTTAGGAGGCCACGCCTAGATAGGAGACTCTTAACACGAGTTAGAAAGTCCTGGTTCATGTGGAAAAGAAAGAGGAGTCACCAGTTTTTATAGAAAGATAAAGAAAAAAGGCTATTCAAAATAAAAAAAAATCAGCACAATCCTTTTAAGGTATATTTCTTGAATCTACTTTC
This sequence comes from Areca catechu, assembly GCA_021397845.1. Classification (NCBI taxonomy): domain Eukaryota; kingdom Viridiplantae; phylum Streptophyta; class Magnoliopsida; order Arecales; family Arecaceae; genus Areca; species Areca catechu. Next base: position 8,161,143 of record CM038039.1, read on the forward strand.
GATTTATTTGGGGTTGAGGTTGGTGTCTTCATGAACAGTGGAATGAAGGTAGAGTTTGAGAAATTTGATTAAAAAAAAGCTTCTTGATGTGGAAGATAAGGAAGAAGGATTTGCTAGTCCAACTTGGGTTGATTTGGCTTTGGAAGAAAAGTAGGAAGATATAACAAAAAAGCAATAGAGTTTGTTGGAGAAGAGGGCATCTTTGATGATTAGGAGTATTTAGCATATTTGGCATGCTAAAGAAGAGATCACTCAAGAGATCATGATCAAGGTGGTTTGAAGAAGTAACTATATAGCCTTTGGACACTGGAAGGTGGAAAAGTAGTTGGGATACATTCAGCGGTTTGACTGGTCGGGAGCCTTAAGGTGAATAGAGAAATCAAAGAGTCTAATTCCTGGAGCATCGTAGTTGGTTCAAAGGATGGGGGGTTCCTCTTAGATATTTTAGAGGGGTCCGTAGAGTGTAGAGGGTCCAAAACAACAACAGTGGTGGTGGAGGTTTAGTAAAAGGTTCAATAGGATTGTGTTAGATAGCTAACCTTGGTTGAGAGTTTATCTTCTGCAAGAGTATTAGAAGTAGTCATCATTCAGGTAGAGCATCAATCAGAAGTGCCTTCATAGATGGAGGATAGTTTGGTATAAGTTTAGAGTTGAGAGTTACAAGGGGAGGCACAAGATTCTAGCACCAGCGACGCTGACCCACTGCATGGATTTATACGGGATGTGCGGGCATCGAAGAAGAGCTATCTTAGAAAGATAGTGTTGCCACCTGGATCGTCGCGGCCCGTAGCTGCTGATGGTATCGGGTGGTCTGCATCTGCCTGCTGGGGATGACTCCGATGCCTCGTGACCTGCAAGACAGCCAGCGTCAGTGACCCAGGCCGGGGATTCCGGCGGGGCACTCCGACGGTCAAGTCAGTAACGATCCAGGGGAACAGATCCTCCTGGTCGAGCCCCTCGGGATGAGCTCCATGCTAGGAGGAGTGAGTGGAGTGTATGAGAGTATGAGTGAGCTGGGTGATGTGGTGGCCGAGGTGGTCTCGCCCTCCTGTCTGGCCTCTCCCCCTTCTCCTCTTTCTCTTTGTGGTGGATGTGTTGTTAGAAAATTGGACGCTCTCTTGTCCTCTCTCAAAAAAATGAGTGTTACCTCCCTTTTGCTTATTCTGGCTGGGTCCTTTCCTGTGGCTTGCCTCGGGGTTCTTTCATACTGTCAGACGGGTATGACGAGATATCGTATCGTGAACGGTACACCTTCTTTATTGGGTATCTAGGAAAGCTTCCATAAGCCTCTGATAATCCTTTGATTTGCCCTTCCAGGGGAGAGATAGGCAGAAGGAATGTCAGAAATCTATGGAGGCTTCCCCGACTATCAAAACAAGAGAGGCGTCCCATCCGCGTCACGGTACCTCGCCGTACACGATAGCAAGAGGAGATCCCAAAGCAAACCAAGGTAGAGAACCCCGCCAGGGTAAAGAAAAAGAGGTATCGGCATCTAACTCAAGGGGGGGAACACCCAGAACATACTCTTCAATTCAAGAGAGGAACCAGAGTGACACAAGGGAAGAAGGCCAGAGAGGAGGGTAAGACCTCCTCGGCCAACACCACTCCCAGCTTGTCCTCATCTTTCACTCACACTATATTGACTCCTCCTAGCATAGAGCTCATCCAGAGGGGCTCGACCAGGATGATCTGTTTTCCTGGATCGTCACTGACTTGACCGTCGGAGTGCCCCCGCCGAAATTCCTGGCCTAGGTCACTGACGTTGGCTTTCTTGTAGGTCCCGAGGCATCGAAGGCATCTCCCGCGGGCGGACGCGGAACACCCGGCACCACCAGCAGCTACGGGCCACGACGATCCGGACGACAACAGTGGTCTTCTGGTAGTAGGCCGTCTCGGATGTACTTGACATACTTGTCCATCCAGCTCAACTCGGGGGCTACTTGTTGCACCTCCTCGTGGCTTTTGTAGCTCGGGCTCTCGAGATATTTGATGTAGGCGTGCCCTAGGGATAAGTTCGGTAGGGTCGCGAGCCTTGACAGTGTGTCCGCACGAGCATTCTCTCCATGAAAAATATGGGAAACACTGAAGTAACGAAAGCCTGCTGCGCTCGAACGGACCCTCTCCACATACTTCATCATCTGGGGATCTCGGGTCTCGTACTCTCTGGAGACTTGTCCGGCAACCAGCTGGGAGTCGGTGAAGACCTTGAGGTTCTGTACGCCCAGCTCGCGGGACACCTTCAGGCCCGCGAGGAGGGCCTCGTACTCCGCTTGGTTGTTTATGGCAGGAAACTTGAAGTGAAGTGCACACTCCATCACCACTTCGTCGGAATTGGCGAGGATGAGGCCTGCTCCGCTCCCGCAAGAATTGGAGGCGTCGTCCATGTGGAGGATCCAAGGGCCCTCCAGCGGGCCGAGCTCGGCTTGGCTCTCCAGGACCATCCGCTCTGGTTCCTCAAGAAGCCCTGTACATTCGACCACGAAGTTGGCTAGGACTTGGGCCTTCTACGATGACCTCGGTCGATATACGATGTCATACTCGCTCAGCGTCAGGGACCATTTGGCTAACCTTTCGGAAGTCTCGGGGTGGCTTAGCATGGTCCTCAACGGCTGATCAATCACAACAACAATGGGATGTGCTTGGAAATAGGGCCTGAGATGCTTAGCTGACATTATTAGTACAAAAATGAGTTTTTCGGAGCAGGTATACCTGATCTCTGTATCATGGAGTATTTTGCTGGTGTAGTATACCGGCTTCTGTGACCCGTCCTGGTCTGTACGGACGAGGACCGAGCTAACAGCCCCTGGTGAGATCGCCAGGTAGAGCAGGAGCTCTTCCCCGTCTTCGGGTCTAGACAACAAAGGTGGGGAGGTCAGGAACTCCTTCAACTCTTCGAAAGCCGTCCGGCACTCTTCGGTCCAGGTGAAGTCATGCATCTTGCATAGCGCCTTGAAAAAAGGGAGGCAGCGGTCAACCGACATCGAGATGAACGGCTTAAGGTTGTGATTCTCCCTGTCAGGCACTGGACCTGCTTCTTGGATGTTGGGTGCTCCATGTCCAGGATTGCGTGGACCTTCTCTAGATTTGTCTCGATACCTCTCTGGGTGACCATGAAGACAAGAAATTTCCCGGTCGCCACCCCAAAGGTGCACTTCGCTGGGTTAAGCTTCATCTGGTGCTTCCGGAGACTGTGAAAGGCTTCAGCGAGGTCGGCAATATGGTCCGAGCTCGATTTGCTCATGAAGAGCATGTCATCCACGTACACTTGTACATTCCTACCGATCTGGTCTTTAAAGACTTTATTGACCATACGTTGGTACGTGGCCCCAGCATTCTTCAGGCCAAAGGGCATCATTCTGTAGTAGTATATCCCCCGGTCATTGACAAAGGCAGTATGCTTCTCGTCCTCCGGGTGCATCCAGATCTGATTGTACCTGGAGAATGCATCCATGAAGAAGAGTAGCATGTGCCCTGAAGTGGCATCCACTAGCTGGTCTATCTTTGACAGAGAGAAGCTATCCTTCAGGCATGCTTCGTTGAGGTCGGTGTAGTCTACACAGATTCTCCACTTGCAATTATTCTTCTTCACCATCACCACATTCGCCAGCCAGCTCGGATACTGCACTTCTCGGACGAAGTCGGCGGCGAGGAGTTTCTCAACTTCCTCATTGATGGCCGCCTGCCTCTCTGGGACGAAGCTTCTCTTCTTCTATCGAATTGGCCTGCACTTTGGATCAACATTAAGTTTGTAGGTGATGACTTCAGGGGGAATACCTGGCATGTCGGCCGCCGTCCAGGCGAACACATCTATGTTTGCTCGCAGGAATTCCAATAGCGGAGCCCTCTCCTCCTTGGAAAGCTAGGCTCTGATCTGCACGGTTTTCGCCTGGTCGGCTCCGAGCTGATAGGGAAGCAGGCGCTCGGCCGGGCCTCCCCAGGGGTCTTGGGCCCTCTGGTCGAGCTCGTTTGCTCTGGAGTCCTCCTCGAGCGCTCGGGCCCTGGGGAGTGTCTGGAAGCAATGCTGTACTGGCTGGGGCGTACCCCTTATCTCCCCCACACCGCAAGGGATTGGGAACTGGACAAGCAACCTCTTGGTAGAGATGACAGCGTCGAGGAGGTTGAGCCCAGGTCGGCCCAAGATCACGTTGTAAGGCGAAGGTAGCCTGACAACTGTAAACGTCATCATGATGGTGCTCTATCGAGGTGGGGTCCCGGCAGTGACCGGGAGAGTGATTTCTCCCTCCACCCTTGCGGAATCTCCCGTGAAACCAACAAGGGAAGTATATACTGGCTTGAGCTGAGTAGGAGAGAGATTCATCCGGGAGAAAGCATCGTAGAAAAGTACATCCGTAGAACTTCCACTATCTACCATGATGCGCTTTACAAGATGCTTTGCGATCGTCATCTCGACAACCACAGCATCATTGTTTATATTTTTCTTCCCATTATCCCCTTCCCTCATAAAGGGGAGTACATTCTCAGAGTTCCCTACCCCCCGGGTCCTCTTGGACACGCGCTCGGCTCCCCAGGAGATCATGCCCACCGGCTTCTTGATGGGGCGGTTGTCGATGGCTGGAGCTGGCGGGAGAGCAACGAATTCCTGGGACTCTGGTCGAGTTCTGCCCCCCATATATTTTTTGAGGTAGCCTCTCTTGATGAGCTCTTCATCTCCCACTTGAGATTGCGACATTCCTCGGTATCGTGGCTGTGGTCGCGATGGAAGCGGCAGTACTTCGTCTTATCCTGGGTGAAGATGGTTTCAACGGCGGAAGACACCTCAGATAGGTCTCATCCTCAATCTCCATGAGGATCTTCGTTCTCGGGACGAGAAGGGGAGTGAAGTTTCCCTGAAGGGCGGGGGTGTTCCTCGGCCTTGGTGCTGGTCGGGAGCTCTGAGCTGGCGGTCCCGGCCTCCATGCTTCAGGCTTCTCGGTGGGCACCGGCCCCTTCAACGGCTTCCCGTCGAGCTCCCGCCTTATACGATCTGCCTCCTCGGTGTGGATGTACTTCTGAGCCCGAAAGAGTAGCTCGGCATAGGTCTTCGTGAGCTTTTTATCGAGCGAATAGGTCAGGCGGGAGGTCCTGAGCCCTCGCTTTAGAGCCAGCATCGCCCTTCAGCGGCTTCCCCTACCTGGTGCGCCAATCTATTGCCACCTGGATCGTCGCGGCCCGTAGTTGCTGATGGTGGAGCTGGCACACCGCCGCAGTGAGAGTGTGCATCTGCTGGGCAAGTACGGTCAACTGGGTCTCCAATGGGGGCGATTGAACTGGGACAGGCACTTTCATCTCCGGTCCGTGCGGGTTCCTGTGAGAAGGGGATGCCTCTACACGGCTGGGAGAAGCTCCCCTTGCCCGTGTGGTCACCATCCTCCCCAGGGACTGGCCTAGTAGGGTTTGAACTGGATCGAGTGTCGTTCGCCCCCCTACCTGGCGCACTAATCTATTGCCACCTGGATCGTCGCGGCCCGTAGCTGCTGATGGTATCGGGTGGTCTGCGTCTGCCCGCTGGGGATGACTCCGGTGCCTCGTGACCTGCAAGACAGCCAGCGTCAGTGACCCAGGCCGGGGATTCCGGTGGGGCACTCCAACAGTCAAGTCAGTAACGATCCATGGGAACAGATCCTCCTAGTCGAGCCCCTCGGGATGAGCTCCATGCTAGGAGGAGTGAGTGGAGTGTATGAGAGTATGAGTGAGCTGGGTGATGTGGTGGCCGAGGTGGTCTCGCCCTCCTGTCTGGCCTCTCCCCCTTCTCCTCTTTCTCTTTGTGGTGGATGTGTTGTTAGAAAATTGGACGCTCTCTTGTCCTCTCTCAAAAAAATGAGTGTTACCTCCCTTTTGCTTATTCTGGCTGGGTCCTTTCCTGTGGCTTGCCTCGGGGTTCTTCCATGCTGTCAGACGGGTATGACGAGATATCGTGTCGTGAACGGTATGCCTTCTTTATTGGGTATCTAGGAAAGCTTCCATAAGCCTCTGATAATCCTTTGATTTCCCTTCCTGGAAGCCTGGCAGGGCCTCGACTGTTGTGCCACCGCTCTCGGGAATCGCGCTCCTTGGTGGGATCTTTTTTCGATCGTACGGCAAGTCGGTAGGGGGCATAGTCCCCTGATGTGAGCTTCCTTTCTTCCTGGTGTGAATGGCGGCCATGGGCATTAATGGTGACGTGGCGGGTGCTGTTTTACGATCCTCGGAGGGCCCGTCACTATCTCCGGATGGGAGGTGCTGCTTCCTTGGCGGTTGATGTCTTGATTTGCATTAGGGGCAGAGCTGGGAAGATGGGGCCCACTCACAGGGGACCCACCTTGCGGTGGCTCGGCTGTGCAGAGAGGAGTCGAGCTCAGCACCAGGCCAGAGGGGCCCAGCTTTGACCGAGCTCGAGCCGGCTAAGGTGGCTGAGGTGCGCCCAGACCAGGGGACCCGGTCTCAAAGGGGTCTCACGTGGCGGAGGAGGCTTGAGCTCGACTCCAGACCATGGGGCCCGACCTCAGGCTCGAAGGGTCTGTCTCTGGTGGGGTTTAAGCTCGGCTCCGACCTAGGCGCCCCGACCCGGCGGGTACCAACCTGGCGGAGGACGGAGCCCGGCTTCGACGGGCGGCCCCGTTGGCATCGAGGAGCTCAGTCCGGCGAAGGGGCCAATAGTGGGAATCCGGCGTGGCGTCAATGAAGGCTCCATGTCAGGCTCCTTGCTCCACGTCAGCGATCCGTTCACATCAGATAGTATCACATACATGTGTTGTAGTGAAAGAGGATCTAGATGCCTATGAGAAGGCTAAGACAAGCCTCAGAAGAGATAGGTGGGTCTGAGCCCGAACAAGGGAGCTGCAATCCCTCTAGGAGAAGCTGAAGCGATAGTTGGTGTAGGTACAGAAGAGGAAGATACCAACAAGATATAAGAACGTGCTCAAATATAAGCAAAGATCTTCAGCCCAGATGGAGGTGATAGTCTCAAAGGCCTCCAGGGAGCTCTAGGGCTAATAGGATTAGCATCGGCGATAAGGTTTATTCAGGGAGCTGTCAGGGCACGCAGCAGCAACAAGATCATACAGACAGATCATGTAGGATTTTTCAAGGCTCTGGAGCACCAAAGTAGAGATTGTTGGCATAGATGTGGTACCCCCAAGTCTTGGAAGACCAGAAAAGGAGTCTTGGCAATGGCTCCAAGAATTTAGAATTGGTTTGGATCCTAGGATTAGAATCGATTTTGTCCTAGGATGGAGGTTCGACCCTCCACGGGCTCGAGATCCAGGGTTTTGGATCTTGAGATGGCTAATCCATGTTGGATCGGTTTGGATCTAAGTGGATGTAAGAGTGGGTCAAGTCATGGATATATATGGGCTTGAATGAGTGCTCTCCTAATTGAATTAGCCTTGAAAGATATTTGAGTTAGGTTAGGTTCATATTTCTTATTCCTATGCGATTGAGGGGGGTTCTTTGGTCTATAAAAAGATACACCATATAAACCTAAGAAAGTAGAATCACAATGTAGACTCTTTATCTCCCTAAACTCTTCTCTCCCCTCTCTTCCTCTCTCCTCATGCCGTTCAAGAGGGCTTCACTTTCCAAAGGAATACATGCCAAAGTAGTACTAGAATTCTAGCATTAAGAAAGATTAGCGCTAGAAGTCCCTCTCAACAGGGGCTCTCTCTCCACTATGCTAATCTTGTTTCTTTGAAGCTGTAAGAGGACATGTCCATCTAGTATTTTTCATGGTGCCAAAGATTCTAGGAGGTGCGCCCAAGAATCTTGGAAGATGACTCTTTGTTTGCATAAGGAGTTGGACAGTGCTAGGATGTTTAGCACTAAAGAGGTCTAACATTCCAAGGTGTTTGCTACCCCATGTCATGCTCAAGTTTCAACAAAAGGAAGGCACTCCTAGTTCCCCCTTTGTGAAGGCGTCTTCATCTGATTCAGAGTAGGAGGTGCTATATTATTTAGGTGCAAATATAATTGGCAGGTGAAAGTGGTTGACGCTAAGGAATCCTAGTCCTTATTTGCTACCGTCAAAACCTTCACAAACCCTAGGATTCCTTCTTAGAGACGTGTTTTAGGTCTAAAACACAAGGAGTCATGTCCAAGAGGCACGAGGAATCAGATGGGGTGCAAAATGGAGGTGGGTGCACGAAGTTGCTAGGTGCCAGTTTTTCAGCAATATGTAGATTTTGTGCTACCTGTTTTTTCTTAATCGTTTGTCATCTCAAATGAGTTCAGATTGATGTGAAATCTTGCTGTGGTATCCATTACTGGTTTCCGAAGGTTCATGCAAAGTTTAGGCAGTCCTACACCAACAAAATAAGATGGAGAGGTGCAAGGCTAACTGTAACAAGATGACAACACGATGGCAGTTTGGAGAAGAGATCCAAGACTGCCTTACACCCCTTCTTCCGACGATGTCGGGATCTTCGGGTGATGGAGGTTTGTCACATCGCAAAGTAGCTCTATGGGTTTGTACCTTGGCCATGTCAATCTTGGACCAGTAGAGGCATGGTTAGAGCTCTACTATAGCAAGGTACCATTGTTTTGGTGCCTGGATGGCCGGATACAGGATCGACGCGCATAGACTTTGGCAAAAGCGCATGCAGGAGTTTGGTGCGAGGAAACATGCAACAAGGAGATGCTAGCTGCTGACTTTTATGACACAACATGAGGTGTGCAACATGGCATAACAAGGAGATGCTAGCTGCTGACTTTTATGACACAACATGAGGTGTGCAACATGGCATGAAGGTTGATGGGAGTGCGTGTAATTAGACGTATCCCTTGATTTAGGCTAGCAGAGCATGCATGGTAGAACCGTGCGTGCAATGGGGTGCGCATGCACAACATCATGCACACGAGCAAGTTACCTGGTTGCATGTTTTAGCACATAACCTTGCTGCTTGGGCTAGCAGAGACAAGAGGCATGTAGTTGAACGTGTGCAAAGGCTCGCGTTTGGGCGTCTACTGACCAAGAGCGCACAAGGATGTGTGCACCAGGGCACACGCAGCCTGGGGCACGGGCGTGCAAGTTGGCAAGTTGACTGGAAATTCTAATTTGACACGGGCATCCAGGTGGTTGCTGTGGATAGTTGTTGTCCAGAAATCAGATAGAAAGTAGCCGGTGGTTTATGGAAGTTTTCAACAATTCGTTCCCAACTCCTGGAAAAGGACGATGAAGTTCTTAGCAAGTTGGGATGGTTCCAGAGAAGTTACCAATGGTTGGGAGAGCTGTCCACTGCTTGTATGGGTAGCCATGCTTGCTGAATACTACAGCAGGCAGAGCGGGATCATTTGTAAAGAAAATTCATGAACTTTGGATGCGGGTCTCTTATATCCTATTTATTTGAGAATTGAAATAAAAGAGAGAGTACTGCTCTCTTCGTATGCCTCGAGTATTCTCCTTTATTTGGGTATTGGTTGCAGTCTATTGGATGGAAAGTGTTTGAAGGCTGAGCTAGACTGGTTATCTAGTGCTGCACAAAACTATTTTCCTTGAAAAAATTTGGCATAGAAATTGACCCTATGACAACTATCATGATTCTGGACCAATTGATCATTATTAGTTTTATCTTCACCTACGTCACCGTCGAGATGCCTTTTTGTGAGGATTCGTTTCCTTCGTCTATTTCATTCTTCGTTCAAACAAGACCAGATCTTTCCGTCATGCTTTTGGTTAGGATAAGGTCATTATAATCGGGTCCTATTATTCTGGGGTTCTCTCTTTTGTTTGACGTCGTGGTGGTTGGTGTCTTTAGGCTCTTTCAGATGCTTCCGCTGCGTCGGTTCCACCTCTTCATTAGCTTGCCCACTGCATGCTTTTGAGTCAGCGAGGTTCGCAATTTAATTTTGTGTTCCATTCTTTAAAGGAGTGCAAAGACTACTTTAGGAAGGCTTCACTCTCTTCCTTATCTCTTTTTTAGTGGCTTGAACTTTCTCATTCTGAATCATCTCAAATTCATCCACAAAGAGTCCTCATCTAAAAATAACTATAACAAATATCAATTGCATCATAAATGAAGAAGCTGGGATGTCAGTCCAAAACGCAAGATTGGTGTATTATTCTACATCCAAAGATAGATAGTCCCCAAAAAATAATTAGCAAATGAGGTGTGCGGATTCTACCTAATAGACATTGCTATCACTTGCAAACTATTAGCGAAGCACGGGATATCCTAACGTTAACGCTACGTGTTAGAAATTATTCCTCTTTTTTGAAAATTATTCTGAAACCTATTTGAAAGCAAATTCCAAAAAATAAATATGTGATATCATCGAGGATAACCAAATAATAAGTAGAAGCGTACCTGAAGCCATATTTGAAAGCCTGAATTCGAAGGTCTACTCCTGTATCGCACGGCTAGTCTTCCAGCTTCATACGGGTTTCCTAAAGAGCATTTTCTTACTTCTCTATGGTTTTCTTCTCCGATGATGGGATATCGGGGAGAAAGGAATAACACCATGTAATCTGGGGACCATAACCGCTTTTATATGACAACAGCATTATTATGATTTCTATTTTTGCCCATCATAAACATAGAAATTATCCTTAAGTCTCTACACATTAAAAGGCCCACACTCTATTAGATATATTAAGGCCTCAAATAATTCAAAACATAATTGATAGTGGGCCAAACCTTAAATGAGAGTTCACAAAATATTATTATTTACATATAAGCCTAATGTTGAATTAAGGATCCAAAACTACGAACATTTTCTTAAAGATGAAACCAACTGCAAGTTTGCAGATCTAGGTCTTGTGGATGGTAATTAAATGGGATCCTAAACATCGCTAGTCTCCCGAAATTTGGAAGCTACTAATTCGATCACCTTGCTGAATTGATTGGACATATATAGGACGAGCCATCCAGATTATTATCAAATCATGGTCTAAATGAATGCCAAAGTTATTTAGATTGCCTGTTGATTAAGATTTTTTTTTTTTTTTTTTCTAGAAGAGAAGGTGGTTTAGGACAGCAGAGTCCGGTTAAATAATCGAACCTAATAAGCTAGTAGGCTAGATCCTATACGGTAATGAAAACAATGGGGAATCCTGAAATGAGGATGATTCATTAATCTCAGCTAATATCATTCAAAAATGGAACAAAGCCGTTGCCATTTTCAAATGATCATATATATATATATATATATATAAAACCTCGGTCAGGCCTGACACGACACTTGCTTCAGTTTAGACCGGAAGATGTGGAGTAATGAATTGAGAAACTAATAAACCATCCTGGCAAATGCCAACAATGAGTGGAATTGGTATTTGATTCAGTGGCTCCTTATCATGCCACACGGTGTCTAATTATTTAATCCGATGGCCATTACCCAACTACTTGGTGGTATCCATCCAGGTCCCAGGGAAAGATGAAACTACCTAGATCCACAGGGATAGCAGTACCCAGGAACCACCTTCTGCTTCGAACGCACAAACAATATCCCAAGAAGTCGAATGTAGTTTCCTCCGGCTTGTGTCGATGTTCCCACAAAAATTGTCTCGAGAGTTCTTGCAAGAGCCTGAATAACAGCTCGAGTAACCGTGCAGTTTGCAATCAAGTATAAAGGAATGGAGGTAGGGCTGAAAATGGACCGGTCCAAAAGTTCATTGTCTAGAACTGAGTTGAGCCAGCTCAATAAACTTCAAGCAAAATTGGTTCAGGCTTCGGACCAAATTTTAAGTATATTGGACTAGTATCGGGGCTGTAAAATAGAGTCCATTTAATTTTCGGACCAAAGGAATGCCCGGATTCGATCCAAAAATTTTTAAAATATAGTCTTTGGACCAGTCCAATGAACTTTGGACCGGCCCATTTTCAGCCCTAGATGGAGGTAAGTTCCGATCGGAGCAACTCTGCCCTGCCAGATGCTTCCACTTCCAAGTATCAAGCCGATTATTAACCCTGTCAGGAAGGGGAGAAAAATCACTGGATTTCAGTTGGGAGTCGGACATGGGAACGCATAAATAATGCCATGTACAATATTTGACAGGAATATGCAGCACATTTTGAATGCTTGATGGGGTAGTTGTTTCAGTTTTGTGGCTGAAATACTTACGTGACTTTGAAAGGTTCACGTACTGCAAGATCGATCAAAATACTGAAGCATAATCCTCTTGAGGGTATGTGCATTACGAACTGTCACTTTGGCTATAAGTCATGGATCATCTGCAGACATTGAGCAAGACACTTGAAAAGCTAGGGGTCTATGTTGGAAAGCTGCTAAAGAACAAGAAAACATATTGTTTGCATCACCTTCGCACTCTACAGCAACAATTTATTCCCAAATTCATGACCGATCAAATGAAGAAGTGATTGTGTGAAATGAACGAGCACTCTGTTAATTTATCCGGACTCGGTCTAAGTTAAAAAGAATATGACGAACTGTTGAATTTTTTATCAGTATCATGAGCAATAACCATGAAATAACAACATGAATGATGAAGAGTAAGATACAAAGAAAGCATAAATGGAATTAAATTCAGCCCTCTGGAATTTGTTCTGATACACAAAACAATTCTATGTCCAGTTCCGATTATTCAGGTATTGGATATTCAGTTTCTATACTTCTTCAATAGATCCATAAATTCATCTAATTATATCTCCTTTTTAATTCTTCTACCATCGAGGTGAGGCTTAATTCCCTTAGCTAATGAAGCTTCTCAAATTATGTCTTACTTGTTATTTTGTACAATAGTAATCTGGGAAGCCTGACAAGTTTTGTGCAGTTATTTTAACAATTACTACACCATGGGACACACATGATTATTTCAGAAAAATCAAATTCTTTGAATTATTGCACTTATGATGATGTCACACACACATAAATTAAACTCTTTAAATTGTTGCACTTGCAATGATGTCGTACATACACACAAAAATACACACATAAAAAAATCGAAACTCTTTAAATCATTGCACTTATGATGATGTTACACACAAAAAATATATATATATACACACATACAAATTGAACTCTTTAAATTGTTGTACATAAAAATTGAACTCTTTAAATTGTTGCACTTGCAATGATGTCGTACATACACACAAAAATACATACATAAAAAAATCGAACTCTTTAAATTATTGCACTTGTGATGATGTTACACACCAAAAATATATATATACACACATACGAATTGAACTCTTTAAATTGTTGTACATAAAAATTGAACTCTTTAAATTGTTGCACTTGCAATGATGCCGTACATACACATAAAAATACATACATAAAAAAATCGAACTCTTTAAATTATTGCATTTGTGATGATGTTACGCACAAAAAATATATATATACACACATACGAATTGAACTCTTTAAATTATTGTACATAAAAATTGAACTCTTTAAATTGTTGCACTTGCAATGATGTCGTACATACACAAAATACACACATAAAAAAATCGAACTCTTTAAATTATTGTACTTGTGATGATGTTACACAATATATATAATATATATATACACATACAAATTGAACTCTTTAAATTGTTGCACTTGTCATGATGTCACATGCACACAAAAATACACACACACAAAATGAACTCTTTAAATTGTTGGACATAAAAATTGTACTTTTTATGTGATGATGTCACACACACAAAAATTGAGCATTCTAAATTATTACACTTGTGATAATGTCACACACACAAATTGAACTCTTTTAAATTGTTGCATTTGTGATGATGTCACACACACACGCACACACCACAAGATCTAAGGTAAGGGTTTCGGAAAGCATACCACAAGAATTTAAAGCATCGATTAAGATCCGAGCTCAAGAAGCCTAAACAATCCACTACCATCGAAATCTAGGCACTGGCATGCCTGGAACTTAGCAGGGACAGTCCCATCAACATGTTCCATGCCATCTGAAGAGCTTACACTAGAAAGGCCTCATCCACGATCCGTTGTTGCGATGTCCACCAACGTTCTTACTCTTGGCTTGAGAGGAGTAGGCTATGGAGTCAGCGGAGATAAACTGGAGAGAAGGGATGAGAGAAAAATTATATCCTTATCGTTAGAATTTATTTTATCTACATGGATTTCATCCATGCTCATCAGGGAGATAACGAGTTTATTTTTTTTAAAAAAAATTACTATTACAAATCTTTAAATGATTTAGATATATATGTATATATATATATATATTCATGTCATCTCCATATTATAATCAAATTTTTAGCAAGTCAAATTACATGGTTAGCTCGACTAAGCAAATCTGCAGATCACACCTTCGCACATGATAAAACAACTTATTTTTTCAGCAGAAAAGATACGACCAAGATTAGATTTCGATCGGTCTACTTACATGAGTAATTGGCATCTTTGTAAAATATAAATTAAAGATAACTATTTTGCTAAACAAAATTAAAAATATAGATTATAATTAATAACTAAAATATTAATATTTTATGAGGTGTTTTATATATATATATATATATATATAGTATAGAGGGGTTCTTTGTTATCAATTGTTGAATTCCATAGGGACATTGGGAGCTTCCAGCAGAGCTGGAGCAATGCAAGCGAGAGTAAACAGGACGTTGGACCACAGTAAATCAAAACAAAAAACAAAGAGGGTGAACGTTGAAGAGTTAAAAAAAGCAATATGACGACCATTATATCAACCACTTTGACAAGCATTTACGATAGCAGTGAATGAAATGTCTCACAAAACCATCTAAAGGCGCTATTGCAAATGATTCACCTCTAATATATCAAACAACGCTTTTTTCCCTGACTATCGTAGGATTAATATGATAGCTTTCAGTAGCTTAGAGTTAACAAGATTGGTTTCGATAACAAACTAAAATAAGCCATTCTGTTTGAGAAGATCTTGCAAAGGGACAATGAATTTTAGGAATGATAACGGATAGATTTAGACCGGGTCTTCCAAAATTTATATCAAAAAAATTTCAATTCCATACCCACCCCATATCCATCCCCGGTTGGGTTGAGTCGAATAAAAAGAATGCATGTCTAGGTTAGGTCAGGTTGGATCCTATGCGTAATTGTACAAGTTTGGATTCAGTCGGTCATTAGAAAAAATTGTAAATAGAATAGAAAGTTTAAGTAAGCTAAAAATTATAAAACCTTATTAAATTTATCTAATAATTAAATAATGATGAAAGAGCAACACTATCTTTTTTATATTACATTCCATATCGAAGGATGTCACTGTTATTTAAATATTGAATTAATTTACACAATATATAGAACGTAATAAAAGAAACAAGAAAATGCCTTAACAGCAAAAATAAAAGAAAAGAAACAAAACGTGAAATGGATTTGGAAAAAAAAAAAGGTCGAAGCCTTGAATTAAAACCAGTAACCGAGAGTGAAGGATTGGAAGGACTTACACCTTCTATGTTGTTGAAGCAAATGGATTTGGAAAACAAAAATAGTCAAAGCCTTAGAATTAAAACCAGTAACCGAGAGTGAAAGATTGGAAGGACTATAAACCTTCCATGTTATCGAATCAAATTCAAGACAAGGCATACCAGTACTCGTACCCAATCCAAATCCAGATCATTTTTTTTTTTTTCATACAAATTCATATCCACCTTTAAATTAAATGGATCAAATTTTATCCGCTCCATCAGAAACCGATCGGATTAAACATCCACGGTACCGGTAAAAAATACCACCCCTAACGGATATCATCATAAATATAAAAGCAACCACGATAGAATCCATGGGTCGCTGCCTCTGGAGGATAATCAGGGCTCACCATCCCCAAAAGGCGTGCTCAAGATCTTGGGCATTTTAATCATGTTTTCCAAAGGCAAAATTGCCAATAGAACTAATCTGAAAGGCCTGTAGCTGGGATAAACAAAAGCTTCCTTCATGCTTCTACAAATGAAATCATCGAGATTCAACGCACGAATAATTCCAAAATAAACAACCATACTTCTCAATAGTCCATTCACGATAATATAGATTAATACATCTTTAGCATTCAACGCTGATGCAAGAGTTTCGATCACGGGGAAGAAACAATTTTCGTGACATTTCGAAGTGCTCCCATTTACCACCATTACGCATTATCCTTCAGCAGAGAACTAATTCTTCCTAATGGTGGGGAAAATGAATATACACGTTATGACATGAAAGAGACGTGCCATGAGTGCTGCATTATATGTTCATCTGATGACAGCTCTTCGCATCATTCTGCATTGCTTTACATGGTTTGTGCCTCAAAATCTATCTACACCCGGATGGAGAAGCTTGTGGACCAGCTCCGCCTGCCCTTCGCATGGCTTTTGATTGTGCCAGCATCTCATCATAGTTCTGGTTGAGATCATGGTCAGTTAAGTGCAACTTTGGAGAAGTTTTAACTGAAAGCATTGTTTGAAAAGACTTTACCCGTTTTTCATAAGCAGCATCACGTGAATCTATAATCTTATCTGCAATTCCATAGGCAATGGCTTCTTGTGCTTGGAAATACTTTGGACGCTGAATATCTTTTGCAATCTCTTCCTTGGGCTTACCAATCCCTTTAGCTAACAATTCAATATAGTAGTCGGTGTTTGCATCAAGTTCTTTCGCCTAGAAGAAGTTACAACTAATGATAACTCGGTAAACATAAATAGGTCAATGGATAGATGCAGCGAGAGGAAAACAGATCACCTTGATCCACATATCGATGACAGCTCCACTAGATTTGTTGACCTTGGGCAGATACAGTTTAGCTGCAATACAGCGATACACACAGTTTCTTTATGTATAAAGCATGCACATAAAGACAAACAATTAGTAACATACTGGAGGCGTTTGGCTGCAGGGCACGGTAGCCCTTGGCACCCAGAGATAAGAGCATTGCTGCCTGACCATACGCCATGCCACAATTCACCGTATAAACTTTGGATTTACAGTACTGTTGCAAAACAAAAAATTTGATGTCAGTTGATGATTATATAATTTTTGATAAGAGTAGTTGATGATTATACAATTAACTATCAGTTGCCCCACCTAGCATTATCCTGGTTCTGCCCCTAAAGTCAAGATTGTTACAAGTGTTCTTGACTGAAATATGACTATGCATGTGTTGTTTTATCTGATTATCAGCTTCGCTACCTGGTTCGGTTTGAGATCCTCAGAGAACTTACCAACCATTGAAGAAGATCAAATAATCACCCTACAATGGTGGAAATACATGGAGGAGATATAGGGAGTGCAAATTCATATGCAGCGGATGCACCCTACTTGACATTCTCCTCTTCCATGGAAGAGAGGATCCTGCTTTTGCACAAAATATTTGTCCTCGGCCTAATAAAGTATGCATGCTCATCAATCAAAGAACAGTAGCTAATTCCTAATTTTCAAAAAAAAAAAAAAAAACGCTGCCCAACTGTACCAGTTGAAACCAAAGTCATACATCAAATAATTAGCATCAAATATGCCAGTCGGTGTATTCAAGTTTCTCTAGATTGGTAAGCAAAGAAGGCACCCAGCTACCCAACAAAGTATATACATATCTTTGGGAAATTGGAAATACTATCAATGACATTGCCTAACCTATGAATAACCACAATAAAGATAAACATGGGAATGATAACTAAAGCCAACATAAAAATAGCTGTACATGGATGACTAAATGAAAGAGAAGATAGAGATATTTAAGTGCTATAAAATTTAAATGCAAATTATTAAAAAGATTGGCTTGTGGTAGCATGTGTCACTTGTACATCATAAACTAATTACATGACTTTTACGATGAGTTGAGTCATATAGATCCAAATTGGTTGATAAACTTACACCTATAGTATCTGCAATGGCATATGCCTCTGTTTCAGATCCAACAGTCTCCATCTTCTCATTCTGGAGATGATATGGTAACATGAAATCAGTACATACAACAACAGTGTCTATGGTTGTCTCATGACAAAGTATCCTGCATAAACAATGTTGTTCCCAAAAAAATGGAACTATTATTAATTAATGTTTCCATGTTAATAGTTAAAACCTGCAGTTACCTGTGTCCCAGGTGAATTTATGTATAGATATATAGGTTTGAGGGACTATCATAATCCAACCACATAAACTGAGCAACAAGAAGCTCGGTCACTGCTGGAACTATCTGTGAACAAAACAAAGCAGGATATGTAATTGTACATCATTCTCAAAAAATGTGTATATTGAAAAAATACATATGAATCTTGTATGCAAAATAGGATATATCAACTTAAAAGATGCTGTCTTACAGGCATTCCGAGGTACACAATTCGAGCATCTAAGAGCAAAGAAGGTAAATCTGGAGGGGCAGTTCTCGGCCTTCCATATCCTCGGGCCCCTCCACGATACATACTTACACTCATACTGTACTTTGATGCACCCTCTTTCATGCCTGTTAGGCTATACATTCCTCCATTGTCAAGGTAATTTCTGGCAGATGAAATGCTTTCCTGTCATTGCATACAAAACCAAGAATTGCCATTCATTTTATATTTGTTGCTGAATAGAAAATGTCTCGAATAGAATTAACTTAAATTTTATGAAGTTTTGCCTACCTCGGTAACGTTTTCTGCTTGCCGCCTAACAGGGTTGTCCTCAGTCATGAACATGTCCATCTGTGACGGACTAAGGCCATACAGGTATCTAGGAACATTTGTATAATTGTCCATTACTGTAAAAGAGAAAAGAAGAGATTTTGTAACACATCTCAAAATTTTCATACATTTTTTCACTTGCTGAGTGCCTGCAAACTCCAGTTCACTGAATTAATAAATCTGATTGGAAATATGTTTTGAACCATGCAAGCAAAATAAAACATATTCAAAGATTAAGCCAGACAAGACACAAGACAAACAAATATGTAGACGAGATACTAGAGAACATTCCTTGATAATGCACGTTTGCTAACATGAGAAGTTGTCTAGGAGCCCTCAATCAAATGAAGTACTATTAAGCTTCATCATCAACATAGTCAGTTCCAATAGCTACAGACCTAGGACCATCAGTTAGCCTATGTTACCACGGCCACGGCACTGAAAAGCTGCATGTGTGTCACAACAAACCTCCATGCTTCTTCAGGAAGAGAACATATGATATGGAGATAGTTGACACATTCTGCTAGATCTTTTTGACACAAGGCACATTGCCTAGGCTGGATCTAGTACCTCTTGATTCATACTTTCTTAGATTAATATGTAGTCATTCCTGATGGGCAGCATATAGCCTTCTACATACAATAGACACAGCATTTTCCCCTTATCATTAAACAGATTTTCCATTATAAATTAAGACAATTTACAGGAAGCTAAAAAAAAAAAACAGCATTCTCACTCCATCCCAGTTCATTTGTTCTTTCTGCCAGCACCGATCTTCATTCCATCTACTTTGCTTTTATAATTACACTTAGTACCTGACTTAATACAGTCTGTTCGAGGTCATTTAAACCTTTGCATAATAAAGAGGACTAGTGATAGTGAAGTAATACCAGGTAACCACTAAGGCGGTAGCCCGGTTGGTAGAGGCTTAGCCTCACCTCTCACCGGTCACAGGTTCGAAGCATGATCTCTGCGAGTGACTCGATTAAATCTAGGAATTTTTCCGGAGCACCTGATCGAGGTGACGAAAGAGCGCACTACTCCAGCATCTTAGTGGTGTCAAGCTGACGTACTCACCGGTGGTAAGGAGGGTCCGCGAAAAATTGCGGCCCGAATCGAACATAGCCCGGTGGGGTTGGGGCCCAGTGCGGGTATAGCTACACCGAGATTTATCCCCCCTCTCCTTTTCGCCTTATCAAAAAAAAAAAAAAAGTAATACCAGGTGATGACCACAACTTCAGGGATGCATAGAAATTCTAAGTAATGAATTTTTAAAATTTATTTTCCAAATGTGTACTTGGACTGGTTACAGGCTGCAAGATTACTATTACCATGCAGGGCCTATTATTTTTTTCAAAATACTGAACTAACTTGTTCAGATAGCCAACTACTTACCTCGTATTATCTAAGACTAAGAAGGGATGGTCAGTGAGGGAGTGAGTCCACCACATCCATATCATTTTTCCTTAAGAAAACCAGCATCTATACTGTTTCTCTCACATTAGCCTAGCAAACCTTTATTGAGTCTTTAATACATCAGCACCCAAACAAGTGTATCATTTTTGGCAAAAAAAAAAACATTTCCTAAGTTTCACACGAGGTATGAACTTAAGGGAATAATAGGCATGCTTTAGACCGTTAATAATATCTAATTATTAATCTTTAACCTTTTTAGTATTTTCTTTTTTAAAAAAAAGTGTAGGAAGCACTAGGCCAAAGGCTGAAGCTTGAGTAAGGGCCTGGCTTGGGCCCAAGCCTAACCAAAATGAGTTGACCTTTGCACAAAGCCCGGTCAAGCCTGGCCTGGCCCGGCCCATGAACATGTATACTAGTTGCAGAGGAGAGAGACCTAGGTGTGGTAGCGTGTGAGGGACACATCAGACAGCAAGGCAGTGACAAAGAGCCCCACGGCTGATTGGAACCCAAGAGATGGTTTTAGTTGAGCGGAAGAGAATTAGAGAGATTTTTCCTATGAATTGAGCAAAAGATTTTGGGCTTTGGGACAAGATGAGTAAGAGAGATTTGGGAGAAAAGAATGAGTAGTTTTGTGAGGGGAACAGCACTGGCAAACCTCTATTGAGTTTAAATACATCAGCCAACCCTTTGTCTAAATTTCTCACCTGGTATGTGCTAGTGCATCAGAAAACCAACAGAAAATAAACATGAAATTCAAAGGTATTGCTTTCATGAGCATAATGCAAAATCCTAACTAATCCATACTCTCTCTCTTTTTTTTTGCCAAAACTCTCTAGAATCAGTTCCTCATCATGATCTCCAGCCATTGTGCAATATAAGACCCGGGTATTTGATTATCGATTTCTCCACTTTGCACGGGAGATATTTCCCCAAACCATTTTAAGCATGTCTATCCTAGTCCCAAATAGAGAAGACATATTCAGGGAAGGGGGTTTGCAAAACTTTATTGAATCTTAAATACATCAGCCTATCCTTCCTCCAAATTTCCCACCAGGTATGTGCTAGAAAACCAACAGAAAATAAACATCCAGCTTCAAAGATATTGCTTTCAAGAGCATAATACAAAATTGCTAGCTTATTTATCCACATACACTTTGCCAAACCTCTCTAGAATTGGTTCCTAAACATGACCTCAACCCATAGTGCAATACAAAACCTAGGTATTTGATTATCAATTTCTCCACTTTGCACCCAAAGAGATATTTTCCCCCAAACTATTCTCCGTGTGTCCATCCTAGTCCAAAATAAAGCAGCCGTGTCACGATTCACCTTCAAGGCCTTAGCCCTAAAAACCATTATACATAGGCAAGAAATTGAGATTGGTTAGCTTCCCCCTTTTTTCCCTTAAGAACAATGTTGTTCGGTGTCCCAGAAGAGAAACTAACACCTCACCTCCCCAAAACCTCAAACCACTTATAAGGTCTTCCACTTCTGTCCTTCTGTAGAGCCTCCATAAACAACGATTTCCAATTCTTGCAAGCTGGCTTTGCATGAATGATGCTTATCCTTCTTATCGGCCCACGACTCATAAGCACCAAATAACAATTATAGGTGCGGAATTCATCTTAACCCTAGACTGATGACAGGTTCAAACCAAGCAAAGAAGTAGAATCTAAATTATTTACAAATGCTATGGACGAAGTACTAAATCGCAGCTTAAGTAAAAGAAAAAGACTGACACCACAAATATCAGAACAGATAAAAAGACGCAAAAGATGAATGATAAGAGATAGCACGATATAGCATCAAATTCGCTAGACATAAGTAACGAAATCAATTAGCAGAGCCATAAAAAACAACGCGGATTTCAAAACCAGAAAAGAAAAATAATAAAGGCGGTGGCTTTGGTCGAAATTGGAATAACAGACCAAGATGGAACCTAAGATTAAAAAGAAAGGACATAGGAAACGAGATAAATCATATAATATAAAGAAACGAAAAGATCGAAAAGGGGGAGCAGTAGTTGACGAGGCACTCACATCCGTCTTTCAGATTTTCCTCCCGAAACTGTTTGGGGATGTGCTCGTTGCTGCTGGAAGACCGCGACTCGCATCTCCAAATTGTCCTTCTTCTCGAAAGAGGAGAGGTGAAAGAGGGTACCGACAACAGTACCCTTGAGGAGGGCACGAAGGAGCTCGATCCATGCCCTAGTACGCGATGTGTTCTTTTGGCAGCGGAGGAGGAGGAGGAGATGTCGTCAAGCGGAGAAAAGACGATAGACGCTGAGACGCACCGGGAGCCCAGAGCAAGCGCCATGGATGGATCGGCCCTCGACCGCACGAAGACGTCGGAAAGCGAAAAGATTTGTCGAAGGTCGGAAACCTGGAACGCACAGGAAGGCACTCTGCTCCCTTGGGGCGCGATACGGTCTATCCGCCTCAAATTGAAGTCGGCAATTAACCAGCCCAAATTACTGAATAATTTCGCGAACATGCCAGAACGAAAAACTTTTTGGGGGCGGTGGGCTTCGGTACGTGTATCTCATCTCAAAATCAAGGATCACATGGAAAACGATGATAAGACCATCCTGTTTAATTATATTATGATGATTTCATATTCCGATCACGTGTCCAAAAAAAATTCTGGATTTAATCGAGTCATGTCTTGAACCTACTCCATCCCGATCACGTGCCCAAAAAAAATTCTGGATTTAATCGAGTCATGCCTTGAACCCCCTCCATCCTGATCACATGCTCCAAAAAATTTCTGGATTTAATCGAGTCATGCCTTGAATCCGTGATCAATAAAAGGTGATACTAAACATCTACCACCAGGCTACCACTTTAGTGGTGATATTCATTCTTAATAGTCACCATATCTAAGATCATTCCAATAACCTTGCAGTGTGTATTGAAATTTAGAAACAAAATTATCATTTAATCTAATATAAATATATTTTTTTTATCAATATTGATAAATATTATATATATATTATATTATATTTATAATATATTTTATTAATAATCATATTATTATCCAACGATAATTTAAATTATAGTAGAAATAGATTTATATGCTTCAATCTATAATAAAGCGATCGAGCTGCTTCAACAAAGCTTTTCTAAGGTACTTGAATTGCCATGATCGGTACTTGCTGACTCCCGTCGTCGGTGGGAGGGAGTCGCGGTGATTTTCCGGAGCCTGGGTCGTCAGGTGTCGCCGTTGAGGTGTCTAAGGAGGTTCGGATGCGGCTCACGCTTGAGTATGAGCCCGAAGTGTTTCCAATCGGTGATGATCACCTCGTCCTACGTTTCCGTTCGAAGCTGGACTATGTTAAGGTGAAGGAGGGAGGGCCATGGTTTGTAGGAGGGCAGTTGATGGCCCTGGACAACTGGGTGGCTGACTTCATCCCGGGGCATAGCCCAATCTCCAAGACAATCGTATGGATGCGCCTCTCGGAGGTGCCCCTTGAATACGGCCAGTGAAGCAGGTACTCCTCTCTTGATCGATAATTTCACTGATAAAAATGAAGAAAATGGGATATGCAAGGGTTAGGATGCGGTTGGATGGGGCTAAGCCTCTATAGTCAGGTGTCCTCATCCAGAGGGAGAACAAGGTATTCTGGCAACAATTCGTTTATGAGAACTTACCTTCGGTGTGCTTTCAATGTGGAAGGATTGGCCACTCTGTGGATGGTTGCTGCTTTGGGGGTGCTGTCTAACAACATCAGCTAACCCTGTTTTTGGTTCGAAGAACATGGTGGCAGATGTAGGGGATAAGGGTGGACAGCATCTGGATTCTGAGGGCTTGGTGGGAGCTTCAGCAGAGGCTGGGAATCTGTTCAAATTTGGCCCGTGGATGGTGACCTCTAGAATCCGCCAGCCTTGAGTGCCTGAAGCTTCTTTGAAGGGTGGCCGGGATCCTGTCAAGCGAAAGGATACCGGGTCTTCCTCAGATCCCCTGTCCTCTTTGCCACCTCGATCTTCCTTAGATCCCCTGTCCTCTTCGCTGCCTCGATCTTCCTCTATGCCATTCTCCTCTTCCCCCAATTCCCCACCTAATTCTGACGGTTGGTAGAAGCTGACGAAGGTGGCGCGCGGCCGTTCTCTCGAGGCTAGGCAGTCTGGGGTGCCGGTTGTGGTTGTGGGCTGCAGGGGGAAGGTGGGATCTTCAGTCCCCTGGCGGATTGCATGGAGCTCATCCTTGTGGAGATCGGTCTGAGGGACCAATCGGTCGGTGCTGGATTATGGGATGGTTTCGCTGAAGCATGGCCGGAGTCCCCCCAATCACCTTCTTCTCCATCGCTGATCTCGGCCTCTGGCTCGTCGAACCAGGTCAGCACCTTGAATCCTTGTATGTTGATTGAACAGGGAGGAAAGTCAAACCCTGAGGGACTTTTAAGGCTCCAGTCTAGACCTATTTCTTCTCTTGAATCCCCTGTGCCTCTGGGGAGACCAAGGGAGTCTTCTTCTCTCTCGGAGACTAGCGGGAAGGGTTCGATGGTGGGGAGGAAGGGTGCTCTGATTGCTGGTTCCCCAGGGGGGTGCAGAGTGGGTTGAAGCACGGGGTGTTGAGGGAGGGGGTGCTTCTGGGTTGGTGTCTGTTCCAGTGGTCTCTGCTGTTGCTGGGGCTCCTGGTGGGGTTCAATCTAGAAAATTCTCTTCCGCTGGTGTGGATTGGAGCCCTCCCAAAGCCCCTACCCCTCGTCTCCAAAGGTAGCTCCTGCCTCTCCTATGGCTGCCTCTATTTCTCCAACTCAGGTTAGTACCACTGTGCCTTGCATGCCTTCTTCCAACGGCTCTCCCCTGGCTCCTGAGATTGCTCATTCGGATGGCTTGCCTCTAACTTCTGGGGATGGGGAGAAGAGTAGTGTTAGTGTGAGGGTGGGCGTTGTGGGTGACAGGGTTGAGGCTAGTGGGGTGGACTTGGCTGGGGTCCCGGAGGGTGGACCTTTGGTGCTGCAGGCAGTTAATACTTTGGGGTCGGCTGGTTTGAATGCTTCATTGGGGGGTGCTGGGAAGTCAAAGTTAGGCAACCGGGGTCCCAAGGGTCGGCCTCGCTCCGGGGTATCTAGGTCTTCTTCCTTGGTTGTGAGTCCTCCTTCTCTGGGCTCGATTAAAGGGAGTTCTTCATTGGTTATAAGTCCTCCTTCTCTGGGCTCGATTGATGGGAGTTTGGTTACTGGGGCCTCTATTGAATCTCATGAGGCTCTCTCTCTAAAATTGAATGGTGTTTTGGGTTTGGTGGGCTTACCCCTTGTGAGTGCTGCTCAGGGTGTTACCCAGGGCGATGTGTTGCCCCAGGGGACACTTGCTTCTACTTCTAATGCTTCTGTGGATGTCTTTAGACAGGATCTGGATCATCCAACTCTTGTTAATTCTCTATAAAGACTCTTGTATGGAATGTGCGGGGACGGGAAAACCCGCTTTCCTGTCGACTTATGGTAGATTTTTACAGCTTTGTAACCCTCAATTATGTATTCTCTTGAAACTCGAGGAAGTGCGGTTTCTACTCTATTCAGTCTCAGGGTCGGGTTTGTTATGTTTGGATCGACTGGGGCTATTGTCATCACTGAACCGAATCGTCCCTCCTGGCTCCTATGCGGCGTCTATGCTAGTACGTCGTATAGGGAAAGGAGGACTGTCTGGGCGAAGGCTTCAACTTTGATTGGTCAGGGTGTTCCCACTGTGGTTGTTGGAGATTTCAATGTTATTGATCGGGCTGAGGACAAAATGGGGAGTAGACCCTTTGTTGAAGACACGGCTTCCTCTGACTTCATGGATTTCATTCAGGGGACTGGTCTAGTTGACTTAGGGTTTATGGGCCCTCGCTTCACTTGGTGCAATAACCACTCCGGTGTAGCGAGAGTCTGGGAGAGACTTGACAGATGCTATGCTATCCCTCTTGGCTTTCTCTTTACCCGATCCACATGGTGCGTCACGTCAGTAGGATTGCCTCTGACCACTACCCCCTCCTCTTGTCTTTGGATGTCTTTGCCCGGGGTTTCACTTCATTCAGATATGAGAAGTTCTGGCTCTCTTATCCCAAAGCCAGAGACTTAGTCAGAGAGGTGTGGAGGATTCCAGTCCGGGGTGATGCTTCCTACCGGCTTTCTTGTCAGTTGGAGTTGCTTAGGAGACGACTTCTTAGGTAGAACATGGTTGAGCTTGGAAATGTGATGACCAAGCTCAGCACTGTTGAAGCTACTATTTCTGATATGCAAGAGAAAGAAGATAGGATGGGTCCTCTGTCGTAGCTGGATATGGACACTCTTCGTGCTCAGCTTTTTTTGCATCATTCTCTGCTCCAGCACCAGGAGGTGATTTGGCGTCAGAAGTCTAGAGTTCAGTGACTGCAGGAAGGTGATAGAAACACTCGTTTATTTCACCTGGCTACCATTATTCATAGGCACAAGAACTTTATTCATTCGTTGAGGGCTTCTGATGGCCAGTGGCTTGAGGATGATCAGGCTATCAGGCGGGAGATCTATATGTTCTTTGCCTCCCGTTGGATGGAGGCTATCCCCATCGCTCCACTTTATTCCTTCCTTCGATAACTACGGTCTCCTCCTTTCATAATTCCATTCTCTTGGCTCCCATTTCATAGGAGGAGGTCCGTTTGGCTCTGTGGTCCTTGGGGGAAGATAAAGCCCTTGGTCCTGATGGCTACCCTCCCTTCTTCTTTCGGAGATTCTGGGATATATATGTTGACTCTGGTCTTGATTTTGATGATTGACAAAATATTTAAGTATATATGAGTACTAATTATATTTTAAGTGTATTTCTCAGATCTTAGTGCTCAACCATGTTGGATAAAGAAATGCTTGTATTTCAGTTAGAAAAGTCCTTAAATTAATGAAAAATCAAGTATATGGACTTTGGAATTAATATGGAAGAACTTGAAGATGTTAAAGTTTCAATTTGAAGATGTTTCAGCAATGGCACAGGCAAGTGTCGATACCTGGAAATGAAGTGTCGACCCTGAGGATCAAGTGTCGACACTTGAAGAGTGAAGTGTCGACTCAAGGCCTGAGACAAACAGAAAACTTCAGAAAGCATTTCAGTCAAGTGTCGACACCTGGAGCTGAAGTGTCGATACTTGGAAGTAAAGTGTCGATACCTGAAGAATGAAGTATCGACACTTGAAACTAAAGTGCCGATACCTGAAGAATGAAGTGTCGACACTTGAAACTGAAGTGTCGACACCTAAAGGTGAAGTGTCGACACTTGAACAGTAACGGCTAGTTTTCTGGGTTGCAGAACTTCTCCAACTTGGCTCCAACGACCCTATTTTCCTTCCTAATGGCTATAAACGGTCATTTAAGTGTTGGGAGGCTATATAAACATCAAGAATCAAATGGAGAAGCAATCCTTTGGTGAGTTTTTTGAATATTCTTCAAGGATTTAAGAGTTGAGTGATTCAAAGCCTTCAAGCTTCCAAGTTTCAAAGAGAGCATTCAAAGTCTACATCTACAAGCATCAATCAAAGGCTGCATCAACTTGAAGAGATCTTCATCAACAATCAAGGGCTTCAAAGAGATATTTGCTTTATTTTAGAAAGCTTTTATTGTATTCATTTATACTTGCTCTTACATTGTTTTACTTAAGATTTTTGGTGAGCCTTGGAAAACCAAGAGGTTTTTGGTAAGCCTTTGAAAACCAAAGTGGTTGTTGGTGAGCCTTGAAACCAACTAGGGTTTTATTTGTGAGCTCGAAGCCAAAATAAGTTGTTTAGGTTCTTGGTTATCCCGTAAAACCAAGAGTGGTTGTTGGTGAGCCTTGAAACCAACTAGGGTTTGACTTGTGAGCCCGAAGACAAAACAAGTTGTAAATGTTGTTGGTGAGCCTAAGTTATAAAACCAAACTTAGTAAAATTCCCAAGGATTCTTGGGGAGTGGATGTAGGTGCTTGGTTGGCACCGAACCACTATAAATCTTTATGTTTGTGTGATTGTTCTCCTTGTGCTTTTATTTCTTTATTTCCGCTGCATTTATTTGAAATACACAAGCACTTAAATTGCATTAGCACATACTTGCTTTAGTTCACACTTTGCAAATAGTACAAAAGTTTTATAAAATCCAATTCACCCCCCCTCTTGGGTTGCCTACCTGGGCCTACATTATATATACGGACTTCACTACGGCTATCCAACTATTCTTTGTTTTAGGTTCTATGCCTAATTCTTGGAAGCGGACCTTCATTACTCTTATTCCCAAGCATCCCGACGCTTCCGAGCTGGCCCACTTCCGATCCATCAGTTTGTGCAATACTATCTATAAAGTTTATGCTAAACTGATGGTCACTAGAATGAAGCCTATTTTACCTCAATTGATTAGCCCAGAGCAGGGAGCATTTGTTGGCAGGTGCTCTATTTCAGACAACGTTCTTATTGCTCATGAGTTTATGGTGGATCTACGCCGAGCTTCTCCTCGTCACAGCCTCATGGCCATCAAGCTTGACATGGAGAGAACCTACGATAGAGTCATCTAGGATTTTCTTCTCAGGGCCCTGCATGACTTCGGGTTCCACCTGACTTGGATTTACAGGATCTTTGCTTGTGTGTCCAGACCGTCATTCTCTCTCTTGATCAACGGATCTCCCACGGATTATTTTACCTCTTCCGTCGACCTTCGCCAAGGTTGTCTCGTCTCCCCTTCCTTATTAATCATTTGCGCTAACTATCTTTCGAAGGCTTTGTAAGTTGCAGTGCGGGAATCGGTTGTCCAACCGTTCTCTCCTGCTCTTGGTGCTCCTCCCGTTTCCCATCTTTTATTTGCAGATGATTATTTACTCTTGGGGAGGGCTTTGGTTTCCTCAGCCCAAGGATTACGGGGGATTCTGGAGGACTACTGCTTCGCATCAGGTCAGAGGATTAACCTCCATAAATCCAGGGTTTATTTTAGCCCCAAGACTCCTGTTCAGACCTGGCACAGGATTGCGAATATTCTTGGCATTGCGGAGCGTAGTGGCCCCCTCATTTATTTAGATGTTCCTATATTTGGATCCACGCTGTCCAGGGCGGAGTGCTCCTCGATGATTCAGTCTATTCGTAAGAGGATTGATGATTAGCAGGGTATATCTCTCTCCTTCATGGGCAGAATCTCCCTCATTCGTTCGATTCTCACGTCCCTTCTGGTCATCTGCTCTCGAATGCCATTATTCCTAGGACTCTTATTCTCATATTGGAGCAGATGATTAGGGCTTTCTCGTGGAACTCCTCTTCGTCTAAGCGGAGGATCCATCTAGTTAGCTGGCAAGCTGTTTGTCAACCGCTTCAGTAGGGCGGACTGGGGATTCATTCTCTTATTACATGGAGAGAGGCTCTTCTAGGGAGGCTAGTTGCCAGATTCTTTCTCTGTCCTGATAGCATGTGGTCCATCATGATGCGAGCCTGGTATGCTGACTATTCAACCATTATTGATGGTACTATCCGACCTACCAGATACTCCTCTGCTATATGGAGGGATATACTTACTAGAGCTCCTCTTATTTCTCCTCATCTCTCCTGGGTTATTGGGGATGGCAGGTCTATCCGTTTCTTGCAGGATCCTTGGATTTCTGAGTTTTCTCTCTATAGATGGCCTACCTTAATATCTGTCGATATTCCCGACTCCATTTCCATTACTAACCTCTTCCTTCATTGCCGGCCATTGTGGGACCAAGGTGTAGTCAAATCCATTTTTGGGATATTCTCGACCTCCAGGTCTGCTCGATTATCTAGCCTACCATCCCGGGCCTGGATATCAGAGTTTGGAGGCACTCCGCTGCCCCCAGGGTGCCCATGTCTGATCTTCTGGCCATTTTCTCACCCGAGGTTGTCACCCCTACCTCGTTGGATTGGATCTGGTCTATTCTGGTACACCCGAGAGTCTCTCTCTTCATATGGAAGGTGGTTCATTGCTGCCTTCCTTCCAGAGCTCTCTTGGCTACTAAGGGCATGCATATTTCCCATGATTGCCCTATTTGTGAGGCTGTTCCGAGACCCAGGATCATACCTTGTTCTCCTGTCCCCAGGCTAGGCGCGTGTGGAAGATAGCTGGTTTAGCTCATCTCTTTCCCCGGGATGCTGATTCTCATGACTCACTCATTGGGATCTTGCGATCGGCTACTGCCACTCCGTTTACGACTCTCCTGGCTTATATCGCTTATCATATATGGCTTGCCAGGAATGAGTTTGTCTTCACCTCAGTAAGATGTTCCCCATGGCTTATTGGCCAGCGTGCCACTGCTTTTGCTATTGAGTTCCACAGATCGACTGGGAGATCGACGGATATCTGGGGTTCCCGCCTCCCTCTTCGAGCATCCCACCGAGTTTTAATCTCTAAGGAACCCCCTCCTCCGTCCTTCTCCATAGTTAGTTTTGACGGCAGTCTTCGTCACAGATCTGGAGGTGCTGCCTTCGTCATCAGGGACTCCAGCTTGGGTTTTCGTGTAGCTGGTGGGGTCCCTCTTGTCGACCCTTCCATCCCTACGACGGAACTGCATGCCGCATGGGCTGGCATCAGATATGCCCGTCAGATTCTCTACTTTGACCATGTCATCATCGAGGGAGTTTCTCTGATGGTCATCTCATGGATTCGACAATCCTTACTGTTTCCTTCGACTCACCCTGTTATTTGAGACATTGGGCTCCTCTTACAGGGATGCGCTTCGATCATGATTCAGCATATCTATAGGGAGGCTAACTCAGCTGCAAACTGGGTTGCCTTTTTTATTGCCCGTCACTCCATTTTTATTCTATGGTCTGACTAGCGGACTGCCCCTGTACAGCTTAAGGATATTGTATTGTCTGACTATCTTGGCTGTGTTCATTCTCGCTTTGTCTAATGAATATACCATTCTATCAAAAAAAATCTATAATAAAGCATATAATAAAATTATTTACTATATTACTCCTATTTACCTTACTTTCATACTAAAAAATATTAATATTAAAAAAATAATATATTTATAAATGTTAATATTAATATTAAACCAATAATATTAATAAATATATTTTTATGAAAAATATTAAAAATAATTTTGGTATTATGAATAGCAATCATGAATTTTCATAGAATATCAAATAGATTACTTGTGATATCCAAAAAATCTTTAATCATCACAGCATAGCATATTAGACAAGATGACCTTAGATTACCAGGATCATATTACAAGACGACTAATGATTCAAGATCATCTTGATAATTCTATTTGAATCATCAAATATCATCTTTGTATAAATCTATAATTAATTTTAATATAATCAATAAATATATTTTTATTGAATATATTAGAAATAATTTTTATAAATAGACAATGATCATATATTCTTACATGATGCCAAATAAGTTATTTATGGTATCTAAGATTTTTTTTTTTGATAGAATAAAAGGGTAGGGAGGTTTTACCGCGATGTAGCTCCCCATTTTGGTCCCCAGTCCGCTAGGCTTTTGTTCGATACAGGCTGTAATTTTTCACGTACCTTTTTCACCAACCGGTGAGTACGTCAGCCTAGCCTCACTACAGCACCGGTGTATCAGCCGGTCCACCTCATAGTCACGTGCACCCGAAAAATTTTGAAATTTTAATCGAGTCATCCAAAGGCTCATTCCTCGAACCCGTGACCGAAAAAGGGGGAGCCGATCCTTTACTACCCGTGCTACCACCATAGCGGTAGGTTTCTAAGAATCTTTAATCATGAAAATTTAGCATATAAGATACGGTGATCTTTGATCTTTAAGATTATATCTTAGATTGATCTTGGTGATCCAATTTGAGCCATCACATGCCATCTACATACATAAGTCAGGTAATTACAAGAATTTTTATACGTAAATAATAATAATAATAATAATAAATAATAATAATAATAATAATAATAATAATAATAATATAATAATAATAATAATAAAAAGCACAAAGCTCTTTACATCCAAGCAGGTATAAAATGTAAGTATTACCTGCAAGTACAATACCCGGAACGACGCAAACCAGAATAGAAAGCTGTTCTCTGTTTAAGCTGAGACAGCCGAGCGACGCGCGGAGCTTTGGCCATCTCGATGTCTCGAACCCTCTCGTCATCGCATGATCTCTCCCATCCATTATCTTGATTTAAAAAAAAAAAAAAAATCTCACGCCTTGGCTACCTTCTTCGTCTTCCCGCCCTTCGCCGGATGCTCTCGATCTACTCCTCCGTTCGGCTCTCGCTGCCTCTCGGGAGATGGAGGAGCGAGAGACTGCGAACGGCTCTCCAACCCATTCCAAGGATCCGCGTCGCTCCTCGGGCCAACCCATCCTCCATGAACGGAAACACGGTTCCCGCACCCGAAAACCCTGTCTCTTTCTTATCCAAATCTCGCGTAAATTTCTTTTTGTGTTCAAGAACTCTGCATCTATGAGCTTCCTCTGATGATGGTGCTCTAATTTTGGCAGATCGATTACGATCCTTCGAGGGAGCTCCTAGGTCTCGATGTCGACCGCAAGCAAAGTATGCACTCCTTCCTTAATTCCTCTCATGTCTTTGTTATTATGTAAAAATATTTTGACGCTGTGTTCTGTATAATCTTGTTTCTTGGAAACTTATCCGGTCCTGATTATTTAGCAGTCATCCAGTGCTCTTATCACAAGGGTGTGTTGTTTTTGCGGCCGGAATCGGAATTGGAATGGTATTTGAATACCAGGGAGGGAAGGGATGGGATTTTGGGGGGGGACTGGGGCATTCCCGTTCCTCCAGAAATTGGAATAGGAATGGGACTTACCCTAGCAAAACGTCTGGAATGGAAATCACTCATTCCCATTCCCATTCCCATTCCAGAATCTAACCCCCCGACCAAATATATCCTAAATCTTGCCGAATTTGTAGAGTTGCTGAATGGAGAAAGGACTCTTAAAAGTTTAACAACTCAATTGTGACCCATGCAGGCATATTTTTAGTCCTACATTAGCCATGCATTTAGTAAATTCTGAATATTTATACAGGGCTAACCAACTCAAATAATATTTTCCAGATAGATTTTTTGGATAATGCCCTGGATTATTACATGTGGTATTAGAGCAAATCTGGTTCACAACCCATATATATTGGAGGATATTACAACACATTCCTATTTAGGCTGATCACAACCTAGTTGTGGTATTTGTGATTGAATTTGTGATACTTTTGATTGGATTTGAATAGATCTGGACCTTTAACTTCATGAGAATGTCATGAGGAGAGTACGTAAGGATGCGTACAGGCATGTGCTTAGTCCCACTATGTATTTATATAAGACCAAGAAATCTAAATAATACCTTCTGATTAGCTTTTTTTTGGATGAGATTCTAGATTATTACATTAGTAATGATCTAGTTTGTGATGTTCCTTTATTAGGATTTTCCAACTATCCTACAATTTTATGACATGCAAGTTGGAGAATATTATCGTCTTAGATGATTGCCCAAATATATCCAGTTTTTTTCAACTACTAGATCTTTTGTATGATTTCTCAAAAAGCTAGAATATTCGGAACTTGGCTTAAAATTTCAAGGAGCTGAACTAGGATGTTAAAGAGTTTTCAGTGACCAGACTTTGCAAGGCATGAAATTTATAATAAACTGGTTTTGTAAACTATTTATTTTTCTAGTATTAGATACTTTATTGCTGACTATATTTGCAGTTGTGATGATCATTAATTTGTTTTGTCAGGAATGCTAATTCTGGTGCACCAAAATTAAGGTCCTGGTTTGGTCCAAATGGCCAATACATCAGGGAGCTACCTTGTCCAAGTTGCAGGGGCAGGGGTTATACATCCTGTACAGAGTGTGGAATTGAGAGATCGAGATCTGACTGTTCCCAATGTAATGGAAAGGTGTGTAATTTCTAGGACTTCTTTAAGTTTTCTGACCAATATTATGTTGTATCTTGTCACTGGATTTCTCTCACGTCACCAGATAAACATTCTACGTTGTAAAACATGTTTGTTTTTGCACCTTCATTTACATAATGCAGATTTTTATGAACAACCTGAATGCCTTAGACTAACTTCTATCTGCTTTGTATTGCTAGGAGTAATCCAAAGAATATTAAGTTAGGAAGGATTGCAAAACTTCCATGTATAAGGAATAAAGATTGTCAGGGGAGAACAATTAACTCTCTGATGGGCATAGACAAATGACACTTCACAATTGAGGCTATTTATTTTGGTGGACGTTATCTTCTATAGGATCCAATAACAAGGCCTTGCCCCAGAAAGCTGATAATTGGTAGATGATATCAGTTTTGAGTCTATGTTCGTGTTTATGATTATTTCGAAGTCTTTGGTACAAGTATAGAGATTGCTAGCATGGAAGACTTAATACTGAACCCGATCAACTTCCTTATGTAGTAACAAGTGATTCTCTCCTTTCTGACCAACAGACAGATGTTCGTAGAATCCTAGTGCCTTGGTATCATAAACTAGGATAATATATTGTTCTTGTACTGTTCTGCATAATATAGCATAAATCTAGGTTATTGGCATTAATTCTTTTGTTTGATATTTGCTGATCTGGTATCTATACATTTATTCATTTTAGTGATTATGTTGTAATAGCTGCATAAATCTTACAGAGCAAATAATACTAAATTACAAATTGTACATATTAACCATACCATAGATGACCACAGGGTATTAGAACTTGTCGGCAGTGCTTGGGAGATTGTGTAATATGGGAAGAGTCAATTGATGAGCGACTATGGGAGAAAGCTCGATCTAGGTAAATCTGTCATCACAAAAAGTTATATTTTCAACCTTGTGATGCGTATATCTATTTATCATCTTAATAAGCCTATGTTACTGATTCCATATATTTTGCTCTGCATAAATGTTACATCTGGTTCATTTATGCTTACAAATTGCATTTGATATGAGTTTTGCAATTATTATGAATCTGAAGCAGCATAATGTTATCAGACCAGTCATGCTTTCTTAAGGCAACCTCATTTTCTTTTTTAGATTTTGGAATATTTGTCAGACCAATCAATGAGTTAAAAGCTGAACTATTAAAACAAACTTAATTTTGGGCATTTCGGTCATAATCTGTTTTGATTTGGTAGATCACTTGGTTATTACAGCAGCAGTTTGCACTATCAATTGACTATTTCATGAGCAAATCATTGGTTTTCTTCATATCTCAATAGAAGGAGAAAAGGTATGTGACTTTCATGAAGAGGATGTGTTGAAAACAATGTATTTCTGAAGCTACTTTCAAAATGTGAATTTTGTTGAGTACAATGGTTTTACGAATGTATCCCAATTTGTCCTCTATACAAGGTTCCTTCATTGTGCTTTATCTGTCCAAGCTTTCCATGAAGGTTCATCCTAGCAACTTTTTTGCTCCCATACTCTTCTATTGCCCAACATTTAATACTCGACATTATTGGTCTTATTTTTTTCTTTTAATTCTTCTTTCCTTGGGTCTAATTAGCATACAGTGACCCAATATATTTGTATTTTATAGTGGTTAGTGAAGCAGAATTGCACTTCATCCATCCCACTACAAACTGCATTGGTTAGGAACTCTCAGTCATTTTAGACCGCATGCAAGACTGAATGTATGTCTTAAGGTACAAGAACACCTATGTATGAACTGTAAGAGATGAAAGTGTAGCACTCTTATGGATTTTATTTTGCTTGCATGTCATATTTTTGCATATATTAATGAACGCAAACAACTGTAGTTGATTCTAATTTCTGAGGGCTGTTAGTATGCTTATCTCCCATTTACATTATGTTTGCAGCTCTCCTCTAAAGGTGAAGGAAGATGATGAAGTTGACAAACTGGATATAAAGGTTGATGTTTCAAGAAAATCAAAACGTGTATACCAATCACCATCTCCTGAAGTTAGCTTAAAGATCAGCAGATCACTGAGAGTCAGTTTCTCTTTCTTCTGTTTACTAAATAACATATTCTTGCCCCCTTGAAACTTCAGAAATTAGTTTCTCTGACCAGAAGCTTGCAAATTTATGTGAAAAAAATGAGGAAACCTGTACACTTTAAATTGGTAACTGGTCTGATAGATATGGCTGATGATGTTATCAAGTTTATGTTTTTTAATCATGCAAGCATGTTATATAACTGGAAAAAAATTCATGAACATCAAAATGGGAACCAAACAACAGGAGCTTTCATGCTCACCAAGAAAGGAGAAAACTCAAAGTCGGCTCAACTGCTGTTTAGCCATGATACTTTATGTTGTACTTTCTGCTGTGGTTGTGTTCTCTGTCCTTGCTATCCCAGAATCCCAGTGCATGTTCTGTTCACATTAGTCTGCTCATATTTAAACATATGAATGCATGTTTTACAGAATAGTTTGCAGGTGTCGATCAAATCAATTATATCAGTTTGCACCTAATTCCCATCATGCACCACCCTCTCCCCACCCCGAAATACACATACACGAGCTATATAGGTGTAGATTACTGAAAAAAGATTATTTTAGTTGTTTCATTGTATTTTAGAATTTATAATATAAATGTAGTTGTAAGTTCTAACTGTTTCTTAACCACAGCTGATTTTGGCAGGCTACTTAAACCTATTGCTTACTAAGTAGTTATTAGTTATTTGATTGCAGAGTCTCAATGCCAAAACAGGATTGTTTAGTAAGCATATGAAGATTATACACAGAGATCCTATTCTACATGCTCAAAGAGTAGCCTCAATCAAGGTAACAGCCATTGCTATTTTTGCAACCTGAGTCTGTTATACGCACATGGTAGAGGCTGGCACTGATTACACATATATTTTGAATAATATATAGATGTTAATTTGTACATCGATGTTCATTCTTTTATAAAGAAAGCAAAAGGGACTGCTGAAGCAAGGTTGCAAGCTTCTGAAGCTATGAAAGCTTTTTTTCGTGATCCAGAGAATCGCATTAAGAGAAGCATAGCCATGAAAGGTCAGTTGATTCGCTTTTGCTAAAAGAGGATTGCATACTAGGGGCCAGCTTTTGGTCCACGGTTGTGGTGGCCAAACATAGGATTAAGCAACAAAATGTATGCAATTTCATCTGATTCTTTAGAGTTGATTTCATTTACCCGGTTAACTAGATTATCTTCTCGATTTACATGGTATTTGGGTACATAGTGTTTGGTGGCAATGGGCCATTTTTGGCTCGAGTCACATCAGATTTCTATATCAAGTAGCCTCAGCCTGATCCATCAGTGAATTGGTTTTGGTTGGCACTTGGTTGACATACATTCGATATGAACATGCTAAACAGCAGCTCACGCCACACGAGTCACCCGTTTGCAAGCATCACCAAGAATTGCATGAAAGCTATGGAGGAGCAATGACAAGCGTGTTCCACCCATAAGGGGTATAAGAATAGAAAGGGGGATGTGCTTAAGTATATTAAGAAATGATAGGGTGGAAGTGGAAGGCAAACAGGGAGTAGGGGTGGATTGTGGTCCAGAGGGCATGATTTATGGTTTTGTACGTTGGTTCCAAAATTGCCATGGCAAGTTCTTAGATAACATCCATATTGCCAAGTTAAAGTAACTTTATGAAAAAAAGCTGGATCAAATCCTGTGTGCCGTGGGAATCCATGGAAGATATCTTCAACTATTTTTTTGCATGGAGAGAATTCTAAGTTTGTGGCCATCAACTACATATGAATTTAACATTCTGTACTAATGATGCTTTCCTCTGCTTTCCAGGAGTGAAATTTTATTGCCGCAACTGTGGGGATGAAGGGCACAGAAGACATTACTGCCCAACACTTTGGCAATATTCAAATAAGTTGCAGTTCAAATGTCGCTTATGTGGGGAAAAGGGACACAACCGTCGAACCTGTGGAAAATCAAAGCTAGAGAGAGAACAGAAGAGAAGAAACCAGATTATCTCCCGCCATTGCACATTATGTGGTCAAAATGGCCATAATCGTAGAACATGTCCTAAATCTACTGAAACAGAAGCAGTCCGTTCAAACACCCAAGAAGGCACATAGTTTCTTCTAGCTAGAGACTTATTTATGTAATTTTGCTTAGAGAGGGACATAGTAAAGAACATGTCCCAGGAGAGATTCTATTTAGACATGAGTTTGTATTTTATAGTTTGGGATGACTTTTAGCACGCCAGGACTTCTCACCAAGAAAAAGGAGAGGAATTTTGACATTAATTTTCAGGTTTATTTGGCTAGAGACAATCTAGCATAGAAAAATAATTTTATGTCAAATTATCATATTCAGTATGAAAAAAAAAAAAAAAAGAGATGGTAAAAAAACTAGTATGTTTCATGCTTATTTTAAAGAAAAAAATAAAATAATCATGAAAGATTGATATTTGATAATTTTAAATGATGATAATTTATACTTGTTGTGTCAAACAAATTATAACAAGCTTGAAGTAAAAGAGGAATGGATCAAGCTGATTTGATGTAGTTGTCATTTTCTTGGGATATCCAGGTGTTAAAGTAGATATCAAGCTTGTTGATGGTCTGGACTGAACAGATATGATCTAAAGAGATAGATGGAAGGTGTTCGAAAAATTGAATTGCCAAAAAAAAGTTCCCTCCATTACAATCGTGGGTATTTATAGCTAAGAGTTAACCGCTTACAGCGGGCATCACCTGTAAAACGATTAATCCAGTATAAACACGTGCACCAAAGTTGGTCATAAGGAATTACCGTTTACAACTGGAATTTATTTATAAAATGTTAATCCAGAATGTAAACACGTGCAACCAAACTTATTCGTAATTAATTAATCTTCTTTCAAGAGTTAGATCTGTTGGGAAATGTGTCCCAAAGCCAATTTTCACTGTAGATAGTTGTACATTTGATGTAATTGTTATGAATTATATTTTGAATAAATATTTATTCAGGCAGTTCATCCTATTTCATCTTTCTGAATGAGTTCTTGAGTGATGAAGTCCTTAGGACTATTTGTATGTGATATAGAGAGGATATATCATATAGTTCTAAAATTATTCGTGACAAAATGATACACTTATTTCAAGGATGATGTATATCAAGTATAGGTCGTTGTGTGCCATAGTCGTTGGTTGTCCTCTTAACCAAGAAGTGTGGAGACACTGGTATGGCATGCAGATTTGTTTTGACATTTCATTGAACGTGACCCGTCTGTATTTTTTCTGCCTAGAGTTTTGATATGGACGTAGTTATCCCTCAGACATGAGATCGTCATGGTAGCTTGCGAGCAACTCACTGTACTTTGGTGCTGGACTATCTGGATTTCTAATCCAGGGACGGAAGGTTTCTGGTGCAGTTAAGTACTCGTGTAGCAATGATTGGATCAAGATGGGATTGACCCCTCCAAAGTGTTTAGAGCAGATATCTTACTGTATTTCAATTTAGCAAAACCTTGGCCCGGGTAGTCTCTGTAAAGTGTTACAGGACTTGTGAGGTTGAGAACACATTGTTGATGGACTTTATGGGTTGGGCAGTTTAACCCTAAGTCTTCCTGAGCATTGAGGTCAAAGGGATAATTACAAGGTTTCCATATCTCCTGGTTCTTGATTGTTGCTTTGCAACTTCGACTATCCGGACGTCGGGTGTCATTGCTAGATGGCGACTTTGACTAGTATTGAAAATGTTCCAGTGCTACCGGCTTAGTGTCGAACCTATAGGGTCACACACCATAGAGGTTTCTACTTGATCTAGTGATCGGAGAATGATTGGGAATCGTTCGTGGACTCACAAAGGAAAAGTATTTTTTCTTTATCCAAGTGTCGACACTTGATATTCTTGAAAGTGTCGACACTTGTTGATTTCGCAAGTGTAGACACTTGATGTAACAAAAGTTGTGACATAAGATTTTTTAATAGTTGGTGATGCATGGAGGTGAATTAAGTAATGTGATTACTTGATAGCCCAATTTGATTGAGCTATAAAAATCTGGAACGAATCAAATAGGATTTGGTTCAAAATAGGTTTGGGTCCAATTGGGTTGAACCCAATGTATGCACACTTGACCCATTGATTTCAGTTATGAACTAAAATCAATTAGCACATTAATCTAAATTTAAATAAGTTTAAATTCATTTTTGGGGAGTTATGTAACTTCCCATGACCATAACTCCCCTAACTATCCATTACCACTCCATTATCATCCATAACTCCCCACTTTCCCTCTCCCTCACCATCTACATAATGGGTTGAAATGGAGGACGAAAATAAGAGAAAATTCAGCAAAGAAGTGCTGAAAAAATAAAAGGGAAGAAAGGGAAGAAGCTAGGAAAGGTTCTAGTTTTATGGGTGTGAGATTTTTGGAGAAGAGTGTGCATATTTGTACCTAGTGATCTAGGTCTTAGGATTGAGTGTTTGGGAAGGGTTCCAACGGCTTATTCTCCACCTCTTGAGTTCTTCATTCATTCGGAGTCCGGCATCGAAAGAAGAAAAGGAGTTCCGATCAAATTGTTTCACAACAAGCTAGCACTTGGAGTGGAAGTAGATTTTGAAAGAGCCCTGGTATGAACCACCTATAGAGGCCGGACGCGTGTGCGGCTAATCAGAGTTCTTCTTCCTCCTCCTGGATCTTTCGCAGTGAGAGCGTCTCCACTTCATACAAGGTATGTTTTACATATATAGATATGTTGCTTTGAAATGTTCATAGCATGAATTCATGATTCATAGTTTATATTAATCATTCATGCAAGATCTTGGGATAAGTAGCATAGAAAAGTTTTAAAGCATGCTTAGATTAAATGTTAATCTTCTCAACAATGCTTCCGCTGCATGTTATTTTGAAAGTTTTAAAATAGAAAGCATGCTCACTACTAGTTTTCCTTTCAATTGGTATCAGAGCACAAGGTTGCTCTAGCATGAATGTTTAGTATAAACATTATAAAATCAGTTTAATATCTTGCATACTCGGATTGAGTGCCTCACCAGTCCGTCCGGTCATAGGAGAGAAGTAGGGCTGCAAGACCCTCACTTCCCATTCAAAGGATCTCCTATGGCGTGTCGGGGTGCCATTGTGAAGGACTCATGAAGAAGAAAAAGAAAAGAAAGTAAAGATTAAAATTTTTGATCTTTATAATGTTCTAAATTTGAAGTCATAAATGTTTTAGAAATGTTCTAAAGTTAGTTTATGATTGTTATGTTAAATAGTTTAACATAAAATTCAAGTTTAGAAAGACAAAATTTGGATTTCTGCATTTCTGTGCTCGGGTTGGATCAAGTGTCGACACTTAGCTTACCAAGTGTCGACACTTGGATGTCTATATGTCGACACTTGGGCTTCTAGGTGTCGACTCATGAACAAAAA
Organism: Areca catechu; assembly: GCA_021397845.1. Classification (NCBI taxonomy): domain Eukaryota; kingdom Viridiplantae; phylum Streptophyta; class Magnoliopsida; order Arecales; family Arecaceae; genus Areca; species Areca catechu. Next base: position 8,202,313 of record CM038039.1, read on the forward strand.
CACAGAAATTGGTTCACTGTGTCGACCTGTCTCAGAGTAGTGTCGACACCTGGTGTCGACACTTGCTACTGAAGTATCGACATTTCACAGTGAACAGAAATTTAAAGTTGGATTTTCTTGTAAAAAATGTTTTATAAAGTTTATTGAAATGTTTCAATCTGTTTATGATTAACTTAATTATGAATTAAGTAAATCTAAGTGACTAAATGATCTAAGGATATGATTTTAAGATCTAAGTCATATTCATAACTTTGATTAAATGGGTTAGCTTGAATTAGGTCCTAATTGGGTTAGACCTAAGTTAGATGAATTGGACTTAATAGAGAATTAACTTAATCAAATGTTGAGTTAAGGTTCTTCTCTAGTATCTATCTAATAGTTAGATTGATTGGTCCATACATCTAAATGGACTTAATCTTGGCTTCGTGGTAGGACCCGATTCCTTAGGCTAGCCTAATCAAAATTGGTGAACCAATTGGTGTCTAAGGTAAGTATGGCTTTTGATCTATGATTTTTGGGGCTACCTCTTTCCTGGCCAATGATATTGGTGTCTAAGGAAAGATGGTTAATGGCTTAACCCATAACCTTGATCTCACTTACCTGGCCAATATGGTCAACCAGATTTGATTAATTAGCTCATTGATTCGAGTTAGCCCATGCCAATAAGGTTAATCAGCTTGACTGATTTAGGTGCTCGTGGATTTTGTGGTTCATGTAACCCTTTCATTAACATATGAGTTAGTGAAAGATAATCCATGACTTATTCTTTCTCTTCTGTCACAACATGTATAAAACTTCTAAATTATTAGGTCCTTAAAAAGATGGAAATTATATGATAATTTTTTGTCTTAGCCTCCCATTAAGGTGTTTGGTAATATGTCCAGTAGTGGGTGCTTATCGGTAGATCCATAGATCGGGTGGTCATCATACAATTGGAATTGCCATTCATTATATGATGACATAATGCAACTTTCTTAAACAGGTGGTCAGGTTAGCCGGCCAAAGTCGGGCTTGATCATTTGTTAGCTAGAAGCATTAGATCAGTCATGTTAATGGTTGGACCTAACTGGGACCTTCTTTAGCAGGTAGCCCAAAGGCCGATTGAAGTGTTCCTAGGGCAAAATAAATTATCAGGAATTGTTTGGAGAAACAACTGGTTATGAACCTACCTTTAGATGAGCATGGGTTGGCCGACCATAGTCGGCTCATGCATTGTCTATTGGATTCTGGTACCTACTAAGGGATAAGTGTTATTCTTCGGATTGGAGGTAGAGGCTACCCGTCTGAATAAAATAGTGGGAGGAGCTTTTAGACAAAAGTCCATGTCTTTAGTTTTAAATAATTCATATACTAAATAGTCTTGGTTTTCTCTTTTTCAGATAATGTCTACTAATCTGTCACTCCGGTCATTATTAGATAATGACAAGCTCATGGGACCCAACTTCGATAGCTGGTATCGAAGTCTGAGAATCGTTCTCGAGCACGAACGGATCCTTTATGTATTAACGGATCCGGCACCTGAGGGGCCAGCCCCACCGCACATACTACAGTTAGGGATGCTTATCAAAAGTGGGTCTCTGACCATACTACGGTGCGGTGCATTATGTTGGCGGCTATGAACGACGAGTTCAGTCACAGATTCGAGGAGGCCCAGCCAGAGGAAATCCTTCAAAAGTTGAAGGAATCTTTTGGTGCCCCAGACGACGTTGAAAGGTACAGGCTTTCCTCTACCTCTTCAACGCTCGAATGACTGAAGGGTCTTCGGTCACTGATCATGTATTGTACATGATCGAGATGATCGAGCGCCTGGCCAAACTCGGATATCCTTTCCATGAGCAGCTTGGGAAGGATGCGATTTTGAATTCTTTGCCTCCCTCCTACTTACCTTTTCTAGATCACTATAGATTAACAAGGCCTGTAGTCAACTACCATGGGTTGATGGGGTACTACAGACTTATGAAAAGGATCACCAGCTCCAAAAGAGCTTGGTAGATTTAGTGGGAGGCAGTGCGGCAAGGCTTGTCCCTTTAAGAAAGGAAAAAGAAAAAGAATAAAAAGTAAAATGGTGCAAAGTGCTGGGCCCAGTCAGATTAGAAGAAGGCTTACCAGAGTCAGGCAGAATGCTTCTACTGCAAGAAGCCGGGTCATTGGAAGAGGAATTGTTCCGCTTACCTAGCTATACTTGACCCGAACAAGCCGAAGAAGAAGAGCAGCAAAAGGTTGCTGGACAAGGTATTTATATAATAAATCCTTGTTGTTTTTCTATTTGTGATACTACTACTGGATATTAGATACTGGTAGTCCTTATCATATTTGCAATACGTTGTAGGAACTACAAGTTAGTAGAGATTCGAGAATGGTGAGAGATTTCTGAATGTGGGGAATGGAAGTCAAGCTCCAGTCCTGGCGTTGGGAATTGTCAATCTATTTTTCGAGTCTTGTAAAGTTGTTCTTAGTGATTGTCACTATTGTCCATCATTCCTTGTAAATATTATCTCTGTAGGCCAGTTGGCCAGTAATGGTTATGAACTATTAATCAAGAGTGATTTTTACAAAGTCATTATGAATGATATTGTGGTTATGACTGGACATATTAAGAATGGCATTTATGTTTTATCACAGCCTGTTGGTGTAATGTACATTTCATGCAAACGCCCTAGATTAGATAATGTCAATGATGCTTATCTTTGGCACTGTAGGCTAGTCATATAAACAAGAATATAATCAACAGGTTAGTGGGAGAAGGTCTCCTAAACGTTAGTGATTGTGAATCACTGCCAACCTGTGAATCTTGTTTACGTGGTAAGATGACCAAGTCACCTTTTACTGGAAAAGGTGTACGAGCCGATGATATTTTGTGTCTAGTACATACTGATGTATGTGGACCAATGAATGTTGATGCCAAGGATGGGTATAAATATTTCATTACATTTACGGACGACCTCTCAAGTATGGTTATGTCTTTTTGATGAGACATAAATCTGAATCGTTTGAAATGTTCAAACGGTATCGTAATGAGTTGAAAAACAAACCGGGAAGCTTATTAAAATCCTTCGATCAGATCGAGGTGGAGAATATCTTTCTGGGGAGTTTCTGACTTATCTTGAAGAGAATGGGATTCTCTCAATGGACACCTCCTGGGACGCCCCAGTTAAATGGTGTTCTGAAAGGAGGAATCGGACTCTGTTGGACATAGTTAGATCCATGATGGGATTTGCAACTCTGTCAACTTCCTTTTGGGGGTATGCTTTGGAGTCAGCGTGCTATCTTCTAAATAGAGTTCCGAGTAGTCTGTTAACAAAACTCCATATGAGATATGGAATGGGCGTAAGCCGAATCTTTCACACCTTCGGGTTTGGAGATGTCCGGCTTATGTCAAGCTTTGGAAACAGATAAACTTGGACCTAGGTCTGACAGGTGCCTCTTTGTTGGGTATCCTAAAGAGTCTAAGGGTTATTTCTTCTATATACCTGGGGAACAAAAGTTGTTGTCAGTCTTAGAGCTACCTTTTTGGGAAGGGAGTACCTTACTGAATGTGCTCAAGCTGCCAATGTTGAGCTTACTGAAGTTCAACATAGAAGAACCAATCATTCAAGGACTGCTACAGAACCCGTTATGATAAGATCAAACCCTGAGCCTATTGACCAGTCTTAAGGAGATCCGGTAGAGTACCCAGCGTCAACCGGACAGATACTACGGTTTTCTGGTCCGGACGGTGATTCTGTTGAACTCGATGAGAACAACGAGGATCCAATCACCTATATGGATGCAATGCAAAGGTCTGATTCTGAGTTGTGGCTAGGAGCCATGAAATCTAAATGGAGTCCATGGAAATCAACAAAGTATGGACTTTGGTTGATCCACCTGAAGGGTAAAACCCATTGGGTGCAAATGGGTCTTCAAAAGGAAACGAGGTGCAGATGGGCAGGTAGAGACCTATAAAGCCCGTCTAGTTGCCAAGGGTTATCATCAACATTATGGTATTGACTATGACGAGACATTTTCCCCTATGGCAATGCTCAAGTCTATTCGGATTATGCTTGCCTTAGCTGCATATTTGGACTATGAAATTTGGCAAATGGATGTCCGAACAGCTTTCCTAAATGGTGAGCTAGATGAGGAGGTGTATATGATGCAACCTGAAGGGTTCACATCCACAGATGAATCTAAGGTGTAAGCTTAGTAGGTCTATCTATGGACTAAAGCAGCGTCTCGGAGTTGGAACATGCGTTTTGATAAGTGTATCAAGACATATGGCTTTGTTAGGAACAAAGAAGAACCCTGCATATATAAGTGGGCAAATGGTTCTGTAGTTGTATTTCTTGTACTGTATGTGGATGACATTCTCTTAATCGGGAATGACATCCCTGCATTACAAGGAATAAAGGTCTGGTTGTCATCCCAATTTTCTATGAAAGACTTGGGTGAAGCTTCTTTCATACTAGGTATGAAAATCTATAGGGATAGATCAAGGAAGCTTCTGGGTTTGTCCCAGTCTACGTACATTGATACCGTGCTGAAAAGGTTCAGCATGGAGAATTCCAAGAAAGGCTATCTTTCGATAGGTCATGGAATTTCTCTTTCAAAGAAGGATTGTCCGACATCTCCTGAGGAAAGAGAGCGTATGAGTAGGATTCCTATGCTTCAATAGTAGGGTCCATCATGTACGCCATGACATGTACTAGACCAGACATGACATACTCATTAGGAATAGTGAGTCGATACCATTCTGACCCAGGTGAAGCACACTGGAAGGTTGCAAAGACCATCCTGAAGTATTTGGGAAATACCAAGGATCAGTGGCTTCTTTTTGGAGGACCTGACTTGAAACTTGTGGGATATACTGACTCCAGTTTCCAGTCAGATAGGGATGATAAAGAGTGTGTCTGGCTTTGTTTTTACCCTGAATGGTGGGCTATCTGCTGGAAGAGTCAAGCAGCACACTATAGCAGACTCTGTATGCGAAGCGAAATATATTGCAGCATCTGATGCAGCAAAGGAAGCTGTTTGGTTACAAAAATTTCTTGGCGAGCTGGGAGTGGCACCTTCCCTAGATGGTCCTGTTCCAGTGTACTGTGACAGCACTGGAGCCATTGCTCAAGCCAAAGAGCCGAAGTCCCATCAGCGTACCAAGCATATTCTGTGCCGGTTTCATCTTGTGCGAGAAATCATGGAACGAGGTGATGTCGACCTTCTGAAAATCGGCGGAAAGGAGAACCTGGCTAACCCCTTCACTAAAGCTATTGGAATTCAAGAACTCAATGATTGTAAATGGAAGATAGGTATACGATACTGTTCTGATTGGCTTTAGTCCAAGTGGGAGTTGTTGGGAAATGTGTCCCAAAGCCAATTTCTACTATAGACAGTTGTACATTTGATGTAATTGTATATGATTATATTATTGAATAAATGTTTATTCTGGCAGTTCATCCCTATTTCATCTTTCTGAAATGAGTTCTTGAGTGATGAAGTCCTTAGGACTATTTGTATGTGATATAGAGAGGATATATCATATAGTCCTAAATTGTTCGCGACCAAATGATACACTTATTTCAGGATGATAGTATATCAAGTATAGGTCGTTGTGTGCCATAATCGTTGGTTGTCCTCTTAACCAAGGAGTGTGGAGACACTGGTATGGCATGCAGATGTTGTGTTTGACATTTCATCGAACGTGACCCGTCTGTATTTTTTCTGCCTAGAGTTTTGATGGACGTAGTTATCCCTCAGACATGAGATCGTCATGGTAGCTTGCGAGCAACTCACTGTACTTTGGTGCTGGACTATCTGGATTTCTAATCCAGGGATGGAAGGTTCTGGGTGCAGTTAAGTACTCGTGTAGCAATGATTGGATCAAGATGGGATTGACCCCTCCAAAGTGTTTAGAGCAGATATCTTACTGTATTTCAATTTAGCAAAACCTTGGCCAGAATAGTCTCTGTAAAGTGTTACAGACTTGTGAGGTTGAGACACATTGTTGATGAACTTTATGGGTTGGGCAGTTTAACCCTAAGTCTTCCTGAGCATTGAGGTCAAAGGGATTAATGACAAGGTTTCCATATCTCCTGGTTCTTGATTGTTGCTCTGCAACTTCGATCTATCCGGACGTCGGGTGTCATTGCTAGATGGCGACTTGACTGGTATTGGAAATGTTCCAGTGCTACCGGCTTAGTGTTCGAACCTATGAGGTCACACACCATAGGGGTTTCTACATGATCTAGTGATCGGAGAACGATTGGGAATCGTTCGTGGACTCACAGGAAAAGTATTTTTTCTTTATCCAAGTGTCGACACTTAATATTCTTGAAAGTGTCGACACTTGTGTAAGTGTCGAACACTTGTTGATTTCACAAGTGTAGACACTTGATGTCACAAAGGTTGTGACATAAATTTTCACTAATAGTTGGTGATGCATGGAGGTGAATTAGTAATGTGATACTTGATAGCCCAATTTGATTGAGCTATAAAAATCTGGAACGAATCAAATAGGATTTGATTCAAAATAGGTTTGGGTCCAATTGGGTTGAACCCATGTATGCACACTTGACCCAATTGATTTCAGTTATGAGATAAAATCAATTAACATTTAATCTGAATTTAAATAAGTTTAATTCATTTTTGGGATTTGGGTCCAATTGGGTTGAACCCAATGGATCACACTGACCCAATTGATTTCAGTTAGGAGATAAAATCAATTAACATATTAATCTGATTTAAATAAGTTTAAATTCATTTTTGGGGAGTTATGTAACTTCCCATGACCATAACTCCTCATAACTATCATTACCACTCCATTATCACCCATAACTCCCAACTTTCCCTCTCCCTCACCATCTACATAATGGACTGAAATGGGAGGACGAAAATAAGAGAAAATTCAGCAAAGAGTGCTGGAAAAATAAAAGGGAGAAAGGGAAGAAGCTAGGAAAGGTTCTAGTTTTATGGGTGTGAGATTTTCGGAGAAGAGTGTGCATATTTGTACCTATGATCTAGGTCTTAGGATTGAGTGTTTGGAAAGGGCTCCAACGACTTATTTCCACCTCTTGAGTTTCTTCATTCATTCGAGAGATCTGGCATCGAAAGAAGAAAAGTAGTTCCGATCAAATTGTTTCACAACACTAGCACTTGGAGTGGAAGTAAATTTTGAAAGAGCCCTGGTGTGAACCACCTATAGAGGCCGGACGCGTGTGCGGCTAAACAGAGTTCTTCTTCCTCCTCCTGATCTTTCGTAGCAGAGAGCGTCTCCACTTCATACGAGGTATAGTTTTACATATATAGATATGTTGCTTTGAAATGTTCATAGCATGAATTCATGATTTCATAGTTTATATTAATCATTCATGCAAGATCTTGGGATAAGTAGTATAGAAAAGTTTTAAAAGCATGCTTAGATTAAATGTTAATCTTCTCGACAATGCTTTCGCTGCATGTTATTTTGAAAAAGTTTTAAAATAAAAGCATGCTCGCTACTAGTTTTCCTTTCAAGATCGTCTCCTTAAAAGTTGGTCGTCTCCTACAACACATAATTATTACCAAATTCCATTCTCAAATAAATCTCTCGATTACTTGGAAATGGATCGATTTTGTGTCTGTTGATTATTAATCGGCTTCGCACCCTTTGGATGTTGACAAATTATTTACCGACCATATTTGTGCCTTTCAAGCATTGATCGATTTGATACCTTTTGGGCATAGACCAATTTCAATTTTAGATTCTTGAGAGGTCAACATAAACAGATCAATTTATCATATCCCAACACTAGTCCCCCCAGTTTCTGAGTCCATTAAATGGAAATCAGAAACTGTCAAAATTTCTGTCCTGGAATACACATCCGGATGATGTGTTAAACTTAACCGAGAGACGGTTACAAAAACAACCGCGTATCTTCTCATCATTATATTTTTTTTAAAATTCGAGGAAATTAAAATATCCTCGAAAATAAAAAAGATACCCGTCTAATCAGCAGATCGCAGCCATTGTACCATAAAAAGCCGTTTCGACCCTTCGAGAAACCCAATTTTCTTTAAATATTTTAAGGACAGATGGCTAAATCTGGTTCATTCTCATTGTTTGCAAAGAGATCTTGGTCCGTTGAAAAGTACTATATAAACATCACACCTCTCAAAGAAATAGGTTTTCAGCCATTTCTGTCTTTTTGCCTTAGGAGCGAAAGAAAAACTTCACAGGTCGCTTCTTATTTCTCTGGTATTACCATCCCAACTGACCCCTAAAAGGCATTAGATATTTGTTCGTTCTTGATCCTTTGCAAAGGACGCAGATATACTTCCAAAAACCTCACTCTTTACCTCTATTCGTATTGAAAAGAAATTTTCATTGGTCATGGATGGTGTGGAATCAACCTACGCCACGGTTGGAAATTTATTTCTGGACTTCCTTCAGCCATTCATGGCTGGGAAATCGAGCTTCTTTATATCTTCTCTAAAATTTCTGGGACTTCACAAATAGCCATAGAGAACCCGACTAACTCCAAACAACGGCACAAAGGTTTGGATTCGATCAAGAAGATTACGAGAAGCTTAACGGGATGGAAGTTCCTCCGATTAAAGAACTTCTTGACAAAAAAGGGTCTTTTCAGCAGAAAATCAGTCCTGAACCCTTTTTAGGTATTTTCATTACTGATATATTTAATCAGCTTTCTGATCATCCATCTTAATCTCTGACTTCTTCTTATTGTAGACACATCAGTGATGGTGGACGTGCGAAAACTTCGGAAGCTTTCGAAGAAAAGAAGGTAGAAGCCACCTCTTCTTTTCAAGAAGAGAGAAAAATCAAGAAACTAAGGAAGAAGATTCTGATCAACCCAATAAAATTTACCAACAATAGCAAGACCTGATTCTCCAATTGTGATAGCTAATGTGTCAGAGGACGACGAAGTTCCTCTATCAAACATCCTTCAACCCCCATGCAGAAAACAAATGACAAGCTTATAGGGGACGACATACTCTCTCGCCCTATCGATCAGCTAGATAAGGGCAAAACTCCGATGAGGGATGAGGAGAAAGAATCCCAGCCACAAATATTTTAGCTGGTTTCCACATATATGCCAATGATTCGGGCCTAAACGACCTGATGTTGGCTCGTCAACTTACGAAGTCAATAATAATTCCAAGAGACTGGGAGATAACAAAATCCCAGCAAATTGACGACACAATCTTGCAACTTCATCCAACAGTGTTGAAGGTATGAGTTACACTTACATTTTGATAGATATTTAACTATCTTTCTCAGTTTTGGTAAATCTGATTAATATAAGATATGAATTAACAGCTCATCCATGGGATTAATATCATGGATGAAAGTTTGAAGAACTTTGATCAATTCCGCAAGGCCATGAGTAATGAAGTAAATGTGGCAAAAGCAGAAAAAGAAGTAGCGAAGAACTAAAGAACTCTATGGAGAAGAAATTGGGGAAGCGACAACTAAAATTCGGTACTGGAGGCGGAATTAAAAGAAACTAGATCAAAATGAACAATATGGAATCAAAGCTAAAAAAGAAAAGTAAGAAGGTCCGATCACTGTCCCTTAATTGGAGGGAGCTGAAGAAAAAACTGCAACGCCGAAAAGAAGGTTCTAGCAGCCGAAGAAAAATTTTATCAACAATTAAAAGAATCGAGCAAGCTGTTGCAGAAGCTGTGAATGGGGCGGTCAAGAAATATGTCGAATCAAAAGCCTTCGATGACAAACTCCATGAAGTGGAGTTGAAAGTTACAATTATGGTCTTGCTGACTATTTAAAGAAAGTGAAGAAATTTTATCCTGATCTTGATTACTTCAAAGATAGAGGAAGACTCTGATGAAGAAAATTATGACGAAGAAAGCTCAGATGAAGAAAATCCAACTGATGAACCCATTTTCGATCAAGCAGAAAGATAAACCGGAGCTCCTACTGAACAATTAGTCGGATATCAAATTGAAGTACCGGCACCAGCTTCTCAAATTCCAGAAGAAATTTTACCAGTTCTTTTGTAGATCAAAGTGAAATAGAGGGAAGTTCTATCGGGGTCATGTAACAGATTGAAGATGTACCAACTTAGTTTACTTTTCAATGAAAAATCTTTCTTTTTATATTTGTTAGATTATGAAAAAGTATAAAATGATCGGATTTATGAACAAGTTTCTAGGAAAACTGTTCTAATTATAAAATTCTTTACTTAAATCATAAGCATTAACTAATATTCAAAATTCAATAGAACTAATTTCAAATAAGTTTATCATAGCTTATTAAACAGCAATTTCTAACTGCTAATACAAAAACAATTTCTAAATTGTCAATCTTCCTATTTTCATAAAAACTTTTTCCAACGAAGTAGGTGATCATACTTACTTTGCCAATCGTAATCTTTTTGTCAGAAGTACGATTGAGAAAAACTTTCCCAAACGAGGGAGGTAATTATGCTTACTTAACAGGCATAATCTTTTCGTCAGAGATTCAGTCGAGAGTCGTACAACTGAGGACTTATAACCATCTTTATCAGAATTTAGAAGGGCGTATAGAAGGGCGCATAAATTGAAATTCAATTATATGCTTTATATTCATACCTTATAACTGACTTTCTGAGAACCAGCGACGATATACGAATTCTCGCTAAATCAGGTCTAAAACGTGTCGAAATCTCCAGTTATCTCAGAACTTGAGCAACGAATCGTGACCATCCACATCTTCTATATAAAGGGGTCTCAAGTTTAAGTTTTCAAACTACCTCTGTGTCAAATACTTTTCTTTTGCAATCCTTTGCTCCAAGGCATAGTCTTTATCTTCATCGAATTCTAAAAAATGAAGCCAGGTGATAAAAATTGCATCAGATGTCAAAAAAAAAAGTAGGACCGGTACGATTCAGAGAAGAAAACCGTTTATTAAGAAGTGCTTCTGACAAATCAACAGTTCCTGAATATATATCATCTTCATCTGAAGAGAAGAAGGAGAATCCTTTCGCTCCTGCTTTAGAGGAAACAAGCCAAGATCCATGTGCTAAACATATTCCGTCAGAAAAAGGAAAATCCCCTGTTAAAGAATCGACTGATCAACTGGTAATAAATTCGTTCAAGTATTGGTTGCTGATACAAGTGTCAACAATCCGAAATTGGCGAAAACTATACTGCAATCCACTATTCTTCGAAAAGATTGGAGACGACTATTAAACAAGAGTGAATGAAGCCTTAACTTCCATTTATCCAAAAATCTTAAAGGTAAGCAATACTCCTTTATCTTCTTCATGACAAACTGTTCATACTCTAACAACATAGCAAACCTGTTATATAGTTTGTCAGTAATATCTCTATGATTGAAGAAGGTTGGGATCAGGCGCAGAATCTTCAAGAAGATCTTCAGAGGCAATTAGCAATAGTTAAGGAAGAGAAAAATAAAGCTGTTGCCGATCAGAAAGTCTTTAGGATAGAAGTTCTCTTTTGATAGCGAAGATCATGTCTTTGCAGAAGCAATTAAAACAAATGAAACATATATTCATCAACTCATGGAAGATGGAGCCAAAAGAAGAAAGAGACTTCAACAAGCCGATAAAGCCATAGAAGAAAAAACTCAATCATTTGAAGAAGTACTAAATCAGAACTACTGTTAAAGAAGAGAATATCGTTTCTTGAAGAAATTTGAGAAAAACCAAACAAGAAAATATTTCGCTGACTCAACAGAAGTCCTCTGTAAATGAGGAGTTTATGAAATCTGATGGTTTTTTCCAAGGATAGAAAAGTGGGAGCCAAAGGCTATGAGCTTGGTTTTAAAAATGCCTTGATAAGGTCAAAAATTATATCCTGATCTTGATCTTTCCACTATCTCTCCAGATTTTTCCTGAAGAAAGAAGAAGGACAAACAAGCAAAACTTTGACAAAGTTACCTGATCCAGAGCCATCTGATCAAGAGAAAATTCAAATTGATCAGACTATTTAGAAAAAAGCTAAATAGTAATATAATAGGAAATGGCAATAGTTTTACTGCCATTTATTTTCCACTTTCCACTCTTTGTAAAAGAATATGGATGAACTCTTCCATGTCTCTTTGATTAATCAATGAACTATTAAATATAAATGAATTAGTATATCAGATCAATCTGTTTTATCAGAATGTAATATAATCTTTATGATCATTAAATATCGTTAAGTTAGTGGGTAAGCTAACTCGATTTGTCGGATTATGATCACTTATTAGGTCAATCTTTAGATCAGTTGATCATTAAACACCGATTTGAGTTAGTGGATCAGACTAACTCGGTTTGTCGGATTGCGATCAGCTTATCGAGCTAATCTTTAGATCAGTTGTTCTGATCATTACACCGATTGAGTTAGTGGATCAGACTAACTCGGTTTGTCGGATTGCGATCAGCTTATCAGGCCAATCTTTAGATCAGTTGTTCTGATCATTAAACACCGATTGAGTTAGTGGATCAGACTAACTCGGTTTGTCGGATTGCGATCAGCTTATCAGGCCAATCTTTAGATCAGTTGTTCTGATCATTAAATACCGATTGAGTTAGAGGATCAGACTAACTCGATTTGTCGATTGTTTCTTTTAGAGAATATCGGAAAATAAAATACCTCCTTCATATAATAGAAGAAATAGAAAGAAACTGTCTTTATTAATGATACTTGCATAGATTTTCCACATTCCATGGTCTTGCTAAAGGATAACCATCCAGACTTTCTAGTCGATAGGTCCCTGACCTTACAACTTCAGCGATACGATAAGGGCCTTCCCAATTTGGAGTAAGTTTGCCCTGTTCAGTTGGTCGGGATATAGTTGTTCGGCGCAGAACGAGGTCCCCAATCTGAAAGATTCGAGCCTTTACTCTTGAATTGTAATACCGCGCCACCCTTTGTCGGTAAGCAGCCATCTTCAGTTATGCTTGCAACCTAGAATTTTCAATCAAATCAAGATCCAATCTCCTCCAGTTATCATTATCAGATTTTGTAAAACTATCAGTTCTTCTAGAGTGAAGAACAATTTTCACAGGTAACATAGCTTCACTTCCATAAGCTAGATTAAACGAAGATTCACCCGTTGTAGATCGGGGAGTTGTTCGATAAGTCCATAAAACAGAATTAAGTTCATCAACCCAAGATCCTTTGGTTTCATTTAGTCTGGTTTTCAATCCATGGAGGATCGTCTGATTGGTTACCTTCGCTTCTCCATTAGCTTGAGGATGTCCGACAGATGTCAATTTATGAAGAATTTCATACTGAGTACAGAAATCTTTGAACTTCTGATTATCAAACTGTCTTCCATTATCCGTAATAATCGTATGAGGGATTCCAAATCTGTATATATAGAATTTTTGACAAATATTTCAACTTTTGCTTCAGTGATTAAAGCCAGAGGTTCAGCTTCTATCCATTTGGTAAAATAATCAATGGCGACGATCAAAAATTTTTGTTACCCAGAAGCTGGAGGAAATGGACCAAGTATATCCATTCCCCACTGAGCAAATGGCCAAGGAGCTATTGATTGTGTTAACTGGCTAGCAGGACGCCTTTAGATATTTGCATATCTTTGACAAGAATCACATCTTCTTACAAAATCTGCAGCATCCTTTTGCATAGTCGGCCAATAGTAACCCTGCCTTATGATTTTATAGGCTAAAGATTTTTCTCTCAAATGATCACCACATATCCCCTCATGCACCTCCCTAAGGGCATAATCAGCATCCGAAGGAGACAGACATTTTAACAATGGCTGAGTAAATGATTTTTTATATAATAAACCATCCAAGATGACATATTGAGCAGCCCATTTGTGAATCTGCTTGGCTTCCGTATCGTTTTTAGGTAATATTCCTTCAGTCAGATATTTGACTATCAGATTCATCCAATTTATTTCTGATTCTATTTGAAGAACTTTTTCTTTTTCAGTCGCAGAGATACTTGGGATCTCCAAGTGTTCTACAAAGATCCGACCCATTTGTTCAGGTGTAGAAGTAGCTAACCTGGATAATGCATCGGCTCGAGAATTTTTGATTCTAGGGATGTGACTGATGTCCCATGAATCGAATGAAGTCCCCAATTCTTTAACTTTCTTCAGATATAAACTTAAAGTAGCATCATGGATCTCAAAATCCCCTTTCACCTGATTGACAACCAGTTGTGAATCAGATAATACCTTCAATCTTTGACATTTACTTCTTTTGCAATTTTTAATCCTGCTAAAAGAGCTTCATATTTAGCTTGATTGTTAGAAGCTTTGAAAGAAAATCAAAGTGCATACTCTATGACATCTCCATGGGGGCTAGATAAAATTAACCCCGCTCCACTACCAGAAGAGTTGGATGCTCCATCTACATGCAATTTCCAGGGTGCATCGATCACTCCCACATCAATAGATAATTCATTATCACTCCAGGTACATTCGGCTATAAAGTCAGCCAATACTTAGACCTTCATTGCAGATCTAGACTGATAAATGATGTCATATTCACTCAGTTTAATTGCCCATTTTGCCATTCGACCAAAAGTATCAGGGCATTGTAAAATAGTTCTTAAGGGCTGATCAGTCAATACAACGATACGATGAGACTGGAAATATGGTCTGAGCTGTTTGGCTGATATTACCAAAGTGTATACAATCTTTTGAAGTTTTGGATATCTAGTTTCTGCATCATGAAGAACTTTACTGATATAATAGATGGGCTTATGCGATCTACCAGAATCCTTTCTGACTAATACAGAACTAACTGCTTCATCTGATGCGGCCAAATAAAGGTACAAATCCTCGCCTTCTTGAGATTTCGACAGTATGATCGGGTTCACTAAGTATTTCTTTAGTTCTTCAAATGCTGTTCGACAATTATCCGACCAATGAACTCTTTGACTTGTCATAAAGCTTTGAAAAAAGGCAAGCATCTCTCAGCTGAACGAGAAATAAATCGGCTTAATGAAATAATTCGTCCAGTCAACTGTTGAATCTCCTTCTTATTGGCTGGTTCTCTCATATTCAAGATAGCCCAGATTTTTTCTGGATTGGCTTCAATTCCCCGTTGTGTAACCATGAACTCCAGGAATTTTCCAGAAGTCATACCAAAGATACACTTGGTCGGATTTAAGTTCATATAATTCTGGCATAAAATATCAAAGGCTGTTTGTAAATCTTTAATATGGTCATCAAACTGATTGCTCTTAACAATCATATCATCAACATATACCTCCATGGTCCTTCCAATTTGATCTTCAAAGATTTTATTTACTAATCTCTGATAAGTGGCCCCGGCATTTTTGAGACCAAACAGCATCACTTTGTAGCAATATATCCCCTTATTTGTAACAAAAGATATTTTTTCTTCATCTTCTGGATTCATTCGTATCTGATTGTATCCAGAAAAGCATCCATAAAACTTAAAAACTTATGTCCAGCCGTTGCATCAACCAACCGATCAATTTTTGGCAAGGAAAAACTATCTTTCGAACACGCCTTGTTAAGGTCGGTATAATCTATGTATATTCTCCATTTTTCATTTGCTTTCTTGACCATCACTACATTAGCCAGCCAATCAGGATAATGAACCTCTCTGATGAATCCAGCATCGAGCAATTTGGTAACTTCTTCATGAATAACACTTTGTCTTTCTAGGGCAAAGTTTGTTTCTTTTGTCGAACAGGTCTGATGAATGGATTAACCTTAAGTTCATGCTTGATTACCTCAATAGGAATCCCTAACATGTCAGTAGCTTTCCATACAAATATGTCGGCATTTGCCTGTAAGAAATTAATCATCTTCTCCCTTTGATCTTTAGTAAGTAAACTTCCAATCTGAATTGTTTTGGCAGGATCATCTTTTGTCAGAGGAATATGAATGGTTTTCTCCATTGATATACTAACTTCATTATTCGGATCACGTGGATCCATTTGTTCAGAAGTTGGTTTGATAGCTAATTGCTGATTCTGAATTGTTAGGCATTGCTGAGCCATTTGTTGGTTTCCCCTTACTACTCCAATTCTACTTGGAGTCGGGAATTTCATCAGAAAGTGGTATGTAGACACAATGGCTTGGAATTTATTCAAGGCAGGTCTCCCCAAAATGGCATTGTAAGCAGAAGGAATCCGAACAACCATAAAAGAAAGAATGTAGGTTCTTTGCTTTGGTGCCATCCCAGGAGTTATAGGAAGGGTGATTTCTCCTTCTACTCCTACAGAATTTCTACCGAATCCAGTGAGCGTTGTATGAATTCTTCGTAACTTATTAATTGGTAAGTTCATTTTGACAAATGCATCATAAAGCAAGACCTCTGTGGAACTTCCATTATCAACTTGAATCCGATGTACATCATAGTTTGCAATAACAGCGAAAATTACAACAGGGTCGTTACGAGGTATTCGAACGCCTTGTAAATCTTCATCAGAAAAAACAACACTTCCTTGAAACCTCTTAGGACTCTGCTCCTCTTCAAGACATGCATGGCAAATCATTCCAACCGACCCATCAGTTGGCTGCTGGTTTGGGAGCTCTGTCCCGTCAGTGATCATCCTTGCAACAGCTGGCCTTGGTATTGCCGCTTCAATTGGTCGGTTATGATTTTGACTTCGAATATATCTGGCCAAATAACCTTGTTTAATCAGAGCCTCAATTTCATCTCGTAATTGAATGCATTCTTCTATTGTATGGCCATGATCCCGATGATAGCGACAGTATTTGGCTTTATTTCACATAGCTGGTGGAGTTTTCATTGGTCTTGGCCTTTGTAAAAAGTTTTCTTTCTCAACCTCCATTAAAATCTATTCTCTTGGAAGGGTTAATGGAGTGTACGTATTGACTCAGTTGACATAGTTTCTACCGATCAATTCTCTTGGCCTTTGATTTTGCCGTTGAATAGATCGGACCCCAAAAAACCGAGATTCATCTTCTTTGGCTCTTTTCTTACTTGGCATTAATCTTTTCTCCACCTGTCGCCGATTCAACGCCTGTTCTTCGGCCTAGACATACTTTTAGGCATGGGCCAGTAATTCTGAATAATTGATCAGGAATTTCTTATCCAAAGAAAATGTAAATCTAGAGGCTCGCAAACCTTTCTTCATAGTAGACATCGACACATATTCATTGAGATCAGGTATCTCCAACATAGCGGAATTAAATCTCTTGATATAATTTTTCAAAGATTCTCCTTCTGATTGCTGAATAAAAAACAAGCTATCAGAATTTCTGGGCATTTTTCTGCTTGTCCCGAAGTGAGAGACGAACAATTTTTCTAGTTGACCAAATGAGTGGATGACGTCTGGCTATAAACTGGAATACCATATTCTGGCTGACTTCTTCAAGGTTGCAGGAAAGGCAAGATAATGTAATGTATCTGACGCTCCCTGAATTAACATATGAGCTTCAAAGCTAACCAAATGGTCTAAAGGATCAAACGACCCATCATACAATTCAATCTGCGGTACTTTGAAATGATGTGGGATCTTTTCATCCATAATCTTCTTGGAAAAAGGGGGCAAAATATTATAACTTGGGGCAACATCTTCTGTTCTCCTCTGCTCCAAAACTTTGGCAACCTGCAACTCCAACTTCTTGAATTTTCTATCAAAATTTCTCTCTTTCAAGATGTTGAGCTTGGATGCTGTTAGGAGTTGATTCTCCAGATGAGGCTGACCGAGATCGTCGCCGTGTCTCTTTGTTTTGCTTCTTGGAGTGATGACGAGATCGGTGATGATGTCTTATAGGAGGTTGTTGACCTGAAGAACATTGATAAGAGGAATGTCTTCTGGGGCTGAGATGTTTACTTACCTAGAGTGACGGTTGCCGGCTGGTTCTTGATATAGCTGGCTGCATCAGCTCCTTCATAGCCATTTCTTGAAGATTCTGCATCGCTGTGGTAAGCACTTCTACCTTATCAAATAGAGCATTCAACTTTTCTTGATCAAAATGCACTGCAAGAGAAACTTTCACCCTTTCCTCTGGAACAGAGTCATTTCTTCTTTCATCCGGAACAGGATCTGTTGCTTTGCCATCCAGAACAAAATTTTCCCTTGGTTGTCAAAAACAAGATCAGTTTCTTTTGAAGAATTAGGAGCAGCTCTTGTTCGCAAATTTTTTTTCCTACCCTTCACCATGCTTCCTTTCAGATTTTTCAGAACTCTTCTACAAAGAATTTTCCTACTTGGCACGCCAATCTGTTGTGTCCAAACAAATTACAACAAGCTTGAAGTAAAAGAGGAATGGATCAAGCTGATTTGATCTAGCTCTCCATCATCTTCTTGGGATATCCAGGTGTTAAAGTAGATATCAAGCTTGTTGATGGCGTCTGGACTGGAACAGATATGATCTAAAGGAAGACTAGATGGAAGGTGTTCGAAAAATTTGAATTGCCAAAAAAAGTCCCCTCTCCATTACAATCGTAGGTATTTATAGGCTAAGAGTTAACCGCTTACAGCTGGCATCCACCTGTAAAACGATTAATCCAAAGTGTAAAGACGTGCAACCAAAGTTGGTCGTAAGGAATTAACCGTTTACAGCTGGCATCTATCTGTAAAACGGTTAATCCAGAATGTAAACACGTGCAACCAAACTTGTTCGTAATTAATTAATCTTCTCTCCAGAGTTGGTCGTCTCCTCCAGAGTTGATCGTCTCCTTCAAAGTTGGTCATTTCCTTCAGAGTTGATCGTCTCCTTCAGAGTTGATCGTCTCCTTTAAAGTTAGTCGTTTCCTTCAGAGTTGATCGTCTCCTCCAGAGTTGGTCATCTTCTCCAAAGTTGGTCGTCTCCTCCAAAGTTGGTCGTCTCCTGCAACACATAATTATTACTAAATTCCATTCTCAAATAAATCTATCGATTAC
This sequence comes from Areca catechu, assembly GCA_021397845.1. Taxonomy (NCBI): domain Eukaryota; kingdom Viridiplantae; phylum Streptophyta; class Magnoliopsida; order Arecales; family Arecaceae; genus Areca; species Areca catechu. The sequence continues at coordinate 8,221,099 of CM038039.1, forward strand.
CTGGAAATGGATCGATTTTGTGTCTGTTGATTATTAAGCGGCTTCGCACCCTTTGGATGTTGACGAATTATTTACCGACCATATTTGTGCCTTTCAAGCATTGATCGGTTCGATACCTTTTGGGCATAGACCAATTTCAATTTCAGGCTCTTAAGATGTCAACATAAACAGATCGATTTATCATATCCCAACAATACTTAATAAAAATATTTTAATAAAGTATATTTATGATTATTAAATTTATTTTGATGTTTTCTTAAATTCATTCAATAAAAAGTTTTAACAAAATAAGTAAAATGTAAATGGTATTATATAAAAAAAAAATCATAGGATTATAGTCATATAAAAATTGATCGAGATAACAATATTATCTTTGTATTAAAAATTATTTTTATTGATAACTATATTTATAAATTTAAATATATTTTCATATATAATTATTTTCAATTAGTATAATATTTTTTCAATATCTTTTTTTAAAAAAATATTAATTAATTATTTTTTGATACTTATTTTTAAGATAAATAATTTTTAGAAATTATTAAGTTATTCTTTAATTCAACATATTCTAACCAAATGGATCTTCAATATTCATTCCGTTTAACGGTCTTTACAATTTTATTTTATATTTTTTTATTTCTGTAAGATCCATTCTTGGAGCCATTGTACAGTGCTACTGGAAAGAGTTGGTCGTTATCCAAATGATAGATGCAAAATGTTTTCCCCTCACCGAAAAGGTTATTTTAACCTATGTTTGTCTTAAAGAGACTGACCATGAAACCGTTGAATCCTTGTTACCTGAGCAATGAGTACAGAGAGTAAGCAAAGTGATTTTACTGAGACATTGCCACAACGTCAAATAAACAAATTCTCCTTGCTAGATCTACATTTCTTGCACGAATTCGATGACATAATCATAAATCATTAATTCTTCAAAATACCCTCTATCTTCTTAGGCTGCTAACACCCAGAATTATTAGCGAGCACGTACTATTACCTGGCACGAGCCAGCTGAGTTCTGAGCAATTTTGCTGCAAGCCACCATGCTGGTCAGAGCTGGTTTAACCTCCGAGTACTTCCTGGTCTTTAGACCAGGATCCGGATTAACCCAGAGAACACTCTTCTGCAGGACAGCTAACAACTTGTTGATTCGGTCACCTAACTCCTCAGCGGATGGGATCCGAGGGGAATGGATGTCATAACCCCCAGGACCGATCCCTGCATGGTATCTCATTCGGTCACCTATCTATTCAGTGGATGGGATTCGAGGGGAATGGATGCCATAACCCCCAGGACCGATCCTTGCATGGTATCTCATTCGGTCACCTATCTGTTCAGTGGATGGGATCCGAGGGGAATGGATGCCATAACCCCCAGGACCGATCCCTGCATGGTATCTCATTCGGTCACCTATCTGTTCAGTGGATGGAATCCGAGAGGAATGGATGCCATAACCCCCATGACCGATCCCTGCATGATATCTCATTCGGTCACCTATCTGTTCAGTGGATGGGATCCGAGGGGAATGGATGCCATAACCCCCAGGACTGATCCCTGCATGGTATCTCATTCGGTCACCTATCTCTTCAGTGGATGGGATCCGAGGGGAATGGATGCCATAACCTCCATGACCGATCCCTGCATGGTATCTCATTCGGTCACCTATCTCTTTAGTGGATGGGATCCGAGGAGAATGGATGCCATAACCCCCAGGACCGATCCCTGCATGGTATCTCATTCGGTCACCTATCTCTCCAGTGAATGGGATCCGAGGGGAATGGATGTCATAACCCCAGGACCGATCCGTGCATGGTATCTCATTCGGTCACCTATCTCTTCAGTGAATGGAATGGATGCCATAACCCCAGCACCGATCCATGGTATCTCACCCCTCCCTGAAGACTCAGAGTTTCTCAGCATGCTGATAGTGAGTCCTCGATTGTGACCACATCAGCATCCATGTCAATGATCAAGTGAATTATGTCGTTGAAGTTGGAATAGCACATATACGTACGGATCTGTGCACCATAAAGAGAAGTTGTTAGATAAATAGATATCATAAACACCTGTGGACGGGACGTTTTGAAAAACAAAACAAAACCATCAATGGCCTCCCCTCCCAGCGCGCACGTTGCGGCATGCCTCCGTGGACGACGTGGATCCCGGTCGCTTCTATTTTCGATGTTCTTTTCTTATTTCTTTGTTCATTTTTTAATAATTTTTTATTTATTTGTGCGATGATCATGATAGTTATTTAAATTTTTTTTAAAAAATTTTGAGTCTATAAATAGATCTCTATTCCAACCCTTCAAAGTTTCTAACATCTCAAACTCTTCATCTCTCCTTCATTTCATTTTTAAATCTCTCTGTTTTACCTTAAATTTTTTGACCGAATACGAACTAATCGACGTACGTTCATGATCGTGCCATCGACAGACATTGAAGTACCGGCTTCCAGATTGTATCTTGGAGAAGAGCATGTAGTCCATCGGTCATACGAGAGAAGGAGCCAAATCTCTTTCAGGACGGTGAATTTATCCGCCTCTCAGGCCAGGCTTCCCGACTTATTTTATTATATTTATAATTGATTTGTCACACAAATTTTACTTCACCACATACATCACAAAAATTATTTTTAAATATTCTTTAAAATTATTTAAATATATACATCTAATTAAAATTATTTGCTATACAAATTTTGTTCTACCACACTCCACAAAATTATTTTAAAATCATTTGTTATACAATTTTATTTTGCTACACATCATAAAAATCATTTTCAAATATTTCAAAAAATATATATATATATATATATATATATATATATATATATATATATATATATATATATATATATATATATATATATATATATATCTGCATTTACATGTTTCTGTACTAAAAAACTAACGGTCTAAAAGAGATTTGGGATTCAAAGTTTGTTTCTCTACTTGTTTTTGTTATTTAATTGATGATAGATGATCTCCATTAATATTTTTGATCTGCTTTGCATTTTTTAATTTATGCATCTTAAGCTTTATTAGAGGTACCATCTTTTGGAACTTTGACTGCGCGCAGCATGGAACATAACCTTAATTACATGCTGTATAGAATAAATTATTCTGTGGGGCTGGGCATTTTCAGGCATGTCCAAGTATTGCACCGAGGGAGCATGAACTCTGCAGTATGTGTTTTTGTTTAGTGCATTTTTTGTATATACTGAATTATTGAACATCTATTATAACAAACTGGGTCTGAAACAGAATCTTATATAGTGGTTTGTTCCTAAACAATGTGACCAGCTGATAGTTTTTGCTGTATGTGCTAAAATTAGTCTCAATGGAAGTAACTTCCACAACACTTCCGATACCTGCAGTTCTATATCTTCTATGACCATATGCTTTTTTTTAGATGTTACTTTTAATAAATATGTAATTGCATATATATATATATATATATATATTTGTTTACCTTGTAGAAGGACGTTCTAATATGTATCTATGTGCACATTGTCAATAGCATACACAGAGACCTCCCACAGATATTTACACTGCTGCACATATTGCATTTACAAAAAATACACCAACACATCTTGGCCAATATATGTGCAAGTAATCACCAGTCTGTCAGGATGCATTAATTCAAGAGAAATCGAAGCCAATATAAAGTGAGCATTTACTCTTGACTGTTCCTCGGACATTGGCATGACAGTAAACTCTTCTCATAAAATTCTATATCGTGATCCCCTTTCATTTTATAATGTATGTACCTGTTCAATCAAATCAGTATTCACAGTCATTTCCTTTTCTTTTGCTGCTTTCAGTGTCAACCGTTTTGTCAGTGTGTCATTTAACTCTTTAATTTCATTGCTCTGCATGCATTTGTTTCTCTGTGTTGCACTAAGCAGATGGGTATTACTTGCTTTAGCTTGCTGGACATGGCTTAAAAATCCTATTGTTTGTAGAAAGGGTGCGATCATACAACACTATGTAGTATAATTTGTGTGGCAGGCATTTATAAGACATGAATATATCTATTAGTTGTTTTGCTGACAGACTCCTTTTCCTTATTTTCGACTGAAAGCAAGAAAGCAATTGCCAGTGACGGTGATACATGATCATAAGATTGTATACACAGCAAAGCTTAAACTATCTTAGGACTAATCATATGCTGGTGAACGTCTTTGTTCCTTAGATCCTATCCCTTGTGTCATGATGCTTCATTGTGCATCTTGTGTTGTATTTGTTTTCCTGCTAGACCTCCTGGCCTTTTCGTACTTCTGTCCATAATTTGTCAAATTTACTGCAGCATTTTGTAGGTATTCTCTATGCTACTCAACTGTGATCAGTTATACCAGTTGTTACTATTATTAGATTTATTTTGAAACTTTAGTGGCATGCAATATCTAGGAGACACTGACCTTCTCTATCCTTCATTCCTTTTAGATATATGCTCATCTCCTTGTGTATAGTGTGAAAGATAACAGTGAAAAGGTGTCGGTGGCAATTTTGGCCAAAGCACGCATCCTAATCTGACATAGTTGTAATTCAGCCCAGCTGTGCTTGGTTAATTATTGCAAGTTCATGAGCAAGAACGGTAATCTAGCCATTTTGGATTAAGGATGACAGTTTATGAATTTATTGTTTGCATTAAAATCAAATTGGAATGCATGGTATGATTCTCTATCCTCATCTTCAGTAGAATCCACATATTTAATAAATTGTTACCACATTCTAAGAAACCCTATATGCAGTTTGTAGATATGCATGATAATTTTTTTTTGAAAGACACTTTGACACAATTAAAATTACTTCCAATGCAAGTTCTACATGTAGGGAGGTCAATCACCACCCAGGCACATGGATTTGCACTCCCGATGTTATTTCCGAGAGTCCATGTTGGTTTTAACAGATGGACTTGTATTCTATCACACGATTACTCCTTTTTATGTTTAATTACCACTAAGGTGTCTTTGCAATTTGTTTATCTATGGCTAAACCCTTCTGTTAATGGTCAAACAGCACATCCTAATATGACAACTGCTAGCCTTGGCACACTACATAATATTCCTATATGTGCCGACTGCTGTTGTATATATATACAACAGCAGTACCTATGCAGCTATGCATACAACTCTAAACCATGTCATTACTTGTATAAATATAATTATGTTGTCCATATTTGTTATCATGAAAATTGTGTTTTGTTAATTGATACACATGTCTGGGTCGGTCACAACCTATGTCTCTAATGGTTTCTTTTCTGAAAATTTCTGATTTATCATAATATGCACTCTAACTTGTTAGTCACATGATTGTTGCAAGTGCAATATGACTTGATGCAAAATGGAGAATGAAGATAATTGAACTGCTCTAGCTTGGTCAATATACATAGTGAGGCTACTGAAGGTTCATGTTCAGTCTTTTACGAATAAAGCCTAACTCGAGTAAAAATATCTTGCACTGCAGTCAGAGTTGAGGTATGTCATCTCCATATTTACTTTTATTTCAATGTCATTATTTTGGTAAAGTTACATGAGAGAAAAAATAAATCAAAGGCTATGATATCTGAGATATCGAGGGGGATGGGACTTAAGCCCATATATTAGTCACCGGAGTGGACCCCTACCGTCATGGCAATCCCATGGTTAAGGTTCAAAGGAAAACGATCTCTGAGGTGATGTCTGGGAGCACCATTTTTGGAGTCTGTCTCCACCCCATCCCTATGGTGTGATGTTCTAGTGTGACGGTTAGGTTGAGCATAGCTCTTAATAGATCCAAGACTGTAAGTTCAGCGAGGTACGATTCCGTTGCACGTATTCTTGGAGGATCTACTTTAGTGAGAGTAGTCGTGAGGCCACGACTATAGGACCCGGGCGAATCCCTAGTAACTCTCATGAAAATCAAGACAAGCGCATGGCCTAAATAGCGCTACCCCGCATTATGATCAGCTCATCTTCATACTGTGTGTATTTTATACTAAATGCAAATTCAAACCTAGAAGGTACTTGCACTAAGCACAGTAAAAATCCAAAAGTTTCATATTGTTTATCGAGTTTAATAATATTAACCTTTTAATCAATTTTGTTTTGTTTTTGAGGGGGATTGTTGACGTGATGTTTTGAAAAACAAAACAAAACCATCAATGGCCTCCCCCTCCTCGCGCGCACGTTGCGGCGTGCCTCCGCGCGAGGCCTCCACGGGTGCTCCGCGCAGACGTGGATCCCGCATCGTATTTTTGTTTTCAACGTTCTTTTCTTATTTCTTTGACCATTTTTTAATAATTTCGTATTTATTTGTGTAACGGCCATAACGGCCAGTCAAGGGCTCTTCGGGAAATTTCTCTTGGGTTTTGAGCCTATAAATAGGCCTCTACCCCAGCCCTTCAAAGTTTCTAACATCTCAAACTCTCCATCTCTCCTTCATTTCACTTTTAAATCTCTCTATTTTACCTTAAATTTTTGGACTGAATACGAGCTGATCGACGTCCGTTCAAGATCGTGCCACCGACGGACATTGAAGTACTGGCTTCCGGATTGTATCTTGGAGAAGAGCATGTGGTCCATCAGTCTTCATACGAGAGAGGGGGCCAAATCTCTTTTAGGACGGTGAATTTATCCGCCTCTCAGGCCAGGCTTCCCGACTTATTTTATTATATTTATAATTGATTTGTCACACAAATTTTACTTCACCACATACATCACAAGAATTATTTTTAAATATTCTTTAAAACTATTTAAATATACACATCTAATTAAAATTAGTTATTACACAAACTTTGTTCTGCCACACACTCCACAAAATTATTTTAAAATCATTTGTTATACAATTTTATTTTGCTACACATCATAATAATCATTTTCAAATATTTAAAAAATTGCATAAATATATCTAGATTTACATGTTTCTGTACTAAAAAACTAACAAAACCATCCTTTAAAATAATCAACAACATTAAAAGTATGATAACTTATTCATAGTAAAATATATATGGAAAGCATTCTAAAAAATTTTAAAATATCACATATTATTGTATTAAACTTTCATTTGTGGAATCAGATTTCAACTCTACAAACATAATTAAAGTGACCTAGAGTACCTTGATGCACCATGGCAAATTAAGATGTAAACTCTAGAATATATGAGAAGAGCATATCCATAAATTTGGAAATGGAGATGAATTAAGTAGATATTGCAAGAGCAAATGAAAGAAGAGAATAAATCACCAAGCATTGTAGCAATGGCTGTCGTAGGCAAAGAAATATTTTCTGAAGCCCGAATACAACTTAAATTGTTCCCTTTTGGGACAAGATTATATCTTTATAAGATGAAGATCCGCTGATTGTGGGTTTATGACCATACCTCAGTTGTATCCTTCACACCACAGTTTGTTATTCTGAAAGCATGCACCGCCCAGTCAAGATAGAAAGCTTGCTCTGATCTGCATAGTGGTAGACCTTCTTGAAGAGCAGCCTCATCAATCTGGATCACCTGTTCACACATCGCGGATTTTAATAAAGTTCATACAAATTCCTTTAACCTTTCCAGATTCAAATGTTCGCCTGATTTCTCAAGCTGAAATGTTAAGAACTTTCTAAGTAACAACATAATAGAAACAATAGACAAACACTGTGCAGTGAGGATAATAAATAAAGCATTACTAATTCAAAAAACCGGTCCTCAAAGATAAATTAAAGATAATCCTGCAGATGAAACAAGAAGGTGCAAAACAAAACAAAAACTGACCTAAAAACTACAACCTTCAAAAGAAAAAAGCAGAGAACCAGGTTGAGCAGATGCCTATAAAAGAGCAACATCACCATGCCAATAACTATGCTTCCACAGGCTCACTAAAAGGTATCCAGGCAATACAAATCATGTAATGCATAATAGGTGATTTGTTCTGTGAACTTATGGCTAAAATGCCTTGAGAAAATTCATACTTTCGTTCTTCAAATAATAAAGTTCATACAGCTGAAATCTCTCTACTACTGATTTCCTTATTAAGTTTATAAGAATTACATAATTCATTCATTTAATCATGACATAATACCCGATGTTTTCATGATTCGATACCACAAATGCCCTAAGCATTATATTTTTGGTGAAATTGCAATTAATTGTATCCTAGATTTTCTCAAAGTTGCAGCTTTAGATCACCTGAGAATTACTTGCAACCGAAACTTCATATGTAAGTTTAGAAATTAAAAAGATAATCATAGAACCTTTAAATCCCTGATTATTCTTTAGAGGAAATGCATTTCCTACATAACCAATAACATGTTGTATGAATATCCCTCTCCCAACTTGACACTAAACCTGAGCAATAACATTATCCTCACTGGAATACTGGCTGCTTCCAAATCTTTGACTTCATTTTTCATTGCCAAGGCAATCTGACAGCATGTCTCAAACCTCATGGAAACTATGAGATTCATTGGTCAAAAGGAAAAAATGATGGAGAAACTAAGAACAAGAAGAATTTCTGAAAGAAACTGACCTCGGTTGATCATTCCTAACAAAGGACCAGTTGAGTATTGTGACTGGCCCAGTTAACATTCCTTTGATTGGATGGGTGGTCATGCTCGGTGCAGCTGTAGACCAAAAAATAGTCATAGCTTTGGGCCGGCTCACATCTTCATAGATGATTGGTGGTTTGACATAGCGTGAACCAAGGTTCCCGGTACCGGTACTGGGTGCCGTACCGGTGGCCAGCCGGTACCGGTTCGGTACCGAACCGTACCGTGCCGATACACAGTACAGTAAGGCATGCCGGTTCAAACCGGTACGTCCAAAAAAAATTTTTTTTGAATTTTTTTTTTTTTTTGTAATTTTAAGGTTTTTATTTTAATTTTTAAGGGTTTAGGGTTTAGGGTTTAGGGCTTAGGGTTTATTTTTTAAGGGTTTAGCCATTTAGGATTTAGGGTTTAGGATGGCATACCGCTTTAGGGTTTAGGACTAAATACTAATATTTAGGACTATTTTCAATTGAAATTAAAAAAAATGATAATTAAACTAAGATTATCAACAATTAATGAAAGTAAAATATGGCATAAACATATAATTACATACCAATATCTAGAATCGGGTAGAGTGACGATGTCCATAAAAATAGGGATCATGTATGTACTCTGTAGGAAATTCGGCATGTCCCTCATGCTAGGCAGAATGATACTCCTCTAAGCTCATCCCAGGAGGTATACGTGATGGGTCATAACTAATCGCAGATCCCTCTCTGATGTCCCGACTCTAAGAGCTGTCCAGAGACTGACGATATGGCAGTGCAAGTGCAGGGGGGAATCCAAATATACCAGCGACAAAATCAAATGCATAAGATGCTCCGGGATAATAACCACTGGATGCTGACGTCTCGGATGCACCATATGGATCATATGGACCATAAACTGCCGGTAGCTGCGGATAAGAGGATCCTGAATATGAGGATGATCCAGATACATCCAAGGATCCTACTCCACGTGCAAGATCTGCAGCTATATCGTATCCCGAACGACCACGCGAAGCCCGTCGCCTATATGGAATCGTATCACCACGAGGTCTATCAGATGGTGCTCCATGATCTGTATCCTGCGTGGCATGAAAAAACTGCGACTCCTCAGTGAATCGAATAGGACTAGGTGGCTGCGACTCCTATCCTCCTGCCCCTCCCTGATCACTAGATCCTCCACTATCTGAAGCACTATCATCACTGTCTCTGGTATCTGAATTTGAGTGGACTGAGTGTTCGATGGAGGTGCAACTGCCTTTCCTTTTTCTCTGTCTCCAGGTCTACTAGATGGTGGGGACGGACGATGTGCTGTATCTGCTGAAGCCCTGCGAGGAATATGACTTGTTGTACATTGTCCAGCATCTATCCCAGCCTCACTAGCTACAAAACTGGCTGGTCGAGGAGGCGATCCTGGCTCATCAAGCTCTGGCTGCTGCTGCTGTTGACCCATGACCCACCCAATCATTGGATCTTCATCCTCATCAATATATGAACTTGCAGTGGGATCAAGATATTTCAATTCTACTTCTTCCTAAATACATTTTAGCCTCAACCTTAAATTATAGTGTACATACACAAGATCGTTGAGGCGTTTTTGTTTCAGACGGTTCGTCTGTTTGGAGTGGGTAAGACAAATGTAGACCAGTTGCGCTCACATCCACCGGAGGACACCGTCTGGGAGAGGATCTTCACTGCAAGAACCTTCAAATTTTTAGCAAATCCACCAAAATGCACCCACCATTCAGCTGCAAAAGACATTACACCATTTAGAATTTTAGATTTGGCAAAATAAAAAATTTAATCCTGATATAATATTAGACTTACTCCTTAGTAGTACCTACCAGGATTCATCTTTGATTTACTTCTAACCGCTACAGTGGATCCAAATGAATCTGTGCCCTCCCTAAAAAATTGTCTGCTAGAAAAAAATTTGTTAGCTTGTTGAAATTAATGCTATTAAAAATCATTCAGTAATTTCAACCTAACTTACTTCTTCAAGGCACATAGCAGCGATATCTGGATCGGGCTCCATCTTATATATAACATTGCGCAGGGCAGACATAAGATCCTCGTCCATGGCAATGTTCGGTATAGAGTACTGAAATCTCGGATTTAGATAGTAAGCTGCACATATATTTTAAGAATCAGTCAAGCGTACTTGTATGAATCTAATAGAAACTTAATTTTTAGGGACTTCATAAAATACTACGTACCTGCTAGATGCAAATCCGAACTCATTTGATAACTCCACCGCCCGTCAATGATCCGGATATACTCATATGCATGTGATGGATCTGCCTCCTGGATCTTTTTCTTTGCCCTTTGTATCATGAAATATAAGAAGCCCATCTGAGCATACCTCTCGGAGCCCACGGCACGAAGTACCTCATATAGAGGCTTGATAGCCCCCACTACCCTGTCAGCCCGCTGCCAGAATGTCTGTCTCGTCACTAAATTCTCCACATTGCTTCCCTCAGTATTTGCCCTGGCATATCTGCTCTCCTGCCAGTCCTGACTGACAAACATCAAACGCAGCTCTGCTTTCTTGTTAAGAAGACTATCAAGTGCAATGTAATTAGTTGCAAACCGTGTGACCCCCAGTCTCAATATTTTCTCCTGTAAAGCTCCTCATCAATGATAAGACCCATGTATGGTTATATATAAATCTGGTGATAGACAGTGCTAGCTCAACAATCTTCTGCACCCTACGAATTTTACCAATATCCATCAACATGAGGTCTATATAATGTGCAGCACAAGGGGTCCAGAAAATATGCGGCCACCACTCCATCAAGATCTGCCCTGCGGCTCTATACTGTGGTCCATTATCAGTGATTAGCTGCATGACATTATGCTCTCTCACCTGATCAATCATCTCCTCCATCAATCTGAGGATATAACTGGCATCGTGCACCTGATCTGAAGCATCAATAGACTTCCAAAAAAAAGTCTTCCCATCATAATAAGTCAAGAAATTGATGATGCTCCGTCTAGTAGGACCAGTCCAACCATCACACATCACCGTCAATCCATACACAGGCCACTTGCTCTAATATGAGGATATCCATCCTTCTAGCTCCTCCTTATTGCTATCCAGAAGATGACCATAGATATCCCTCGATGCTGGAGGATCTACACCTGCACCAGCAGCCTGTATAGATGAAATAGCAGAGCGATAATAAGGATTGTCTGCTGCATGGGCTGGGATATGACTGAAATGAAACCAGGAGGAGATGGCCCGCCACATATCCTTCTTCTTATCCTTTTTCAGCATTGTGTCAATCCTCTGTTGCTTGGAATCTCTACTGGAAAATGCATGTGGATCGACATTATGGATAGTGGCTCCCTCTGGAATGTCCCTAGTCCTGTAAGACTTCCTCCTACTGCCAAATGCTCCCAACATGGATGCAATACGGCCGGTGCCTCTCCTAACGGGCTCTCTGATTGAGGAGGCCCTCCTAAACTGTCTCAGACTCTCCTGGAGCACTAGCATAAGCGGATCCCGATCCTGACTCAAAAGCTGATGGCCCGAATCATTGTCTCTGCCTGGTTGCCTCCTCCTGCTGCCTCTGCTCATACAAGCTCGCCTGAATAGCAGCCTCCATATGTGCATCCTCATCAAAAGGAATAGATGCTTCCTCTGACTCCCTGGAGTGATAAGAAGGTGGTTCTGCGACTCTGCAGTCCACCTCTGCCTTCTTCTTTGCTGTTCTTTCCTTCCCAGCTTTAAACTTAACAAAGTATTTTTTCATCAACTGACGGACCTCCTGTGGACACTGTCGGCATGCAGATACATCAGGATAACTGCCAGTTAAGTGCTGCTTCAACCTTGTTACCTCCCATCTTTGAATTTGGTATTGCACCATTTATACCTCCAGTGATGCCGACCCGAGAGCATCTCTCCATGTAACCAGCCAATGTCCCGCTCCGGATCCTTCTTCCTCCTTGATGGATCCATACCTGAATATTTAAATTACATATAAGGTCAATAATAATCTTTATTAATTAACAGTTTATTAACCTAATTTTCAAATTTTAATTTTTTTAAAAATTTGTTATATTTAAAAAAATTTAAAAATAAAAAAAATAAAAAAATTTAAATTTTAGATTCATATAGGATTCCATCATACATGCTACATGTATTTTTTTAAGATCCTAGAAATATATTAAAGTCAATTTTTTTTCAATTTAAGATCTACGGGCACTATTCATGATATGCACAAAACTTGAATAAATCGACATGAAATTTATAATGAGAGTAGCTTACAAATCCTAGATTAATAATTTATAATTACAGATTTTTTTCTGATTATTTTTTTAAAACTAATTTATTAATCCGAAATTAATTTTTAATTTAAAAAATTATATACTTAACAAAAAATTAAGATTTTAGTATCATTGTGTAGATCTATCCTAGATCTACCACATACTCTAAAATCATTGCCAACAAATAAATTTTGACAGCATTTCTTCTTAATTTTCTAATTTGCACGGATTTTAACAAAATTTAATGCTATGAAAGACGAAAATAGAGAAAAAGAAAGGTATACGGACCTTGATTCTACCTACCCCTTCGATTTTTGCAGGTTGAATTGGATTGAAATTGACCGAGCAAATTTTTTTTTGGGTTTTCCTTCCTCCGTGCGCTGCTGCAGAGAACACAGAGAGCTCTTACGAGCTCTCTGTGGCATTTCTCATCTTAAAACCTAAACTAATCCCCCCCCCCTTCTGTGAAGTCACATGGCTACAGTGCCATGTGACAAACAAAAACACAAAGCCCCACATGCTCCCTCCCATGGTACCGCGCCGAACTGCGCCGTTTCGGCCGGTTCGGGCCCGTTTCGGTCGATTCGGGCCCGGTTCGGTGCGATACCTTTTTTTTTTTTTTGTAGGTGGGTGTGCCGTTTTTTGAAGCCGAACTGTGCCGGCCGGTTCGGCATGGTTCGGGAAACCTTGGCGTGAACCATATGATTGAACCCAGCCATTGACAGTGAAGGCAAATTCTGATGGGGATCTGAGAGCTATCCGATAATCCAGGAGCCATCCGATGATCAGATCTGGATTGAAGCATCAACAAGGGGGCGCCACATGAAACCAATTACCTCCTTGGGCACCGCATCATCAACTTCCTTCTTAGGTGCCAACTAATTCAACTACTTCCAACCCCCCTTCAACTACTTGGAACAACTTCCCAACCACCTTGCAATGTGGAATGCCACTTCATTCTCCACTTCACCCTCCAACAAACATGCCACATCAGCAAGAAAGGCTGCATCACCCTGCCACATGTGCTAATTGGTTGCAACCAACTATAGTTACAACTACTAACCTTTTGTTGTTACAACAAATTACCTAATCTTGTTATAACCTACCTATTTATTATAATCAAATTAGTTATAACCTACTTATTTGTTATAACCAAATTAGTTACGACTAATATTGGTTAGGTTAGCCTTATCCCTTGTAACCGAATTCTATGGAAACCTATAAATACCTCCTAACCCCTTGTAAGAAAGGACTTGATGAATAAAATGAAAGCTTGAAGTCTTCTTCTTCACTTTGGCCGTATACCATTGTTTTTGCTCCAAGTATGGAGAGGATGAGAGGCCCATTAATCATTCCGCAAGGAGAGCACGAGAGGTGCAAATCAATCACCTTGTAAGGAGAGCACGAGAGGTGCATCCCTAGACATGTTGCTTCGTATCATGTCTAGTTATCCCTTCCTTTTGATTCCATCTTCTTTACCGCCTTCATGACCTTTGAGATTCATCCTAACAGCTCCATGTAGCAAGATTGATGAGATGCCCTAGAGGTGAGAGGTCTCTCCGTGAGTGAGAGTCCCAAAGTCCATGAGAGTCCAAGCTTATGTCTTCCATCTCCATTGTCTCCTTCACCACCTCCGTAGAAAAGAAAAAAATATATAGTGGTATCCTAATCTTTGATGACTTCTCAGCTCGTCGACGGTCCTTCGTCTCATCTTGTCTCGCATCAATTTGGTATCAGAGCCAGAGGATTAAGGTATGCTTCATCTTCCTAATTTGATTTGATTCTGTTCCATCAAAGTCATTGCTGACCCAAACTCGACGGGGTGGAGTTCTCCCCACTCCAAGAGAATGATGGGGATCCGAGAGCTATCCGATGATCCAGGAGCCATCCGATGATTAGATCTGGATTGGAGCATCAGCAAGGGGGCGCCATATGAAGCCAACTACCTCCTTGGATGCCACATCATCAACTTCCTTCTTAGACACCAACTAATTCAACTACTTCCAACCCTCCTTCAACTATTTAGAACAACTTCCCAACCACCTTGCCATGTGGAATGCCACTTCATTCTCCACTTCACCCTCCAACAAGGATGCCACATCAGCAAGGAAGGCTGCATCACCCCGCCACATGTGCTAATTGGTTGCAACCAACTATAGTTACAACTACTAATCTCTTGTTGTTACAACCAATTACCTAATCTTGTTATAACCTACCTATTTGTTATAACCAAATTAGTTATAACTAATGTTGGTTAGGATAGCCTTATCTCTTGTAACCGAATTCTATGGAGGCCTATAAATACCTCCTAACCCCTTGTAAGAAAGGCACTTGATGAATAAAATGAAAGCTTCAAGTTTTCTTCTTCCCCTTGGCCGTGTGCCATTGTTTTCGTTCCAAGTATGGAAAGGGTGAGAGGCCCACTAATCACTCCGTAAGGAGAGCACGAGAGGTGCAAATCAATTGCTCTGCAAGGAGAGCACGAGAGGTGCAAATCAATCACTTAGTAAGAAGAGCACGAGAGGTGCATCCCTGGACATGTTGCTTTGCATCATGTCTAGTTATCCCCTTCCCTTTTGATTCCATTTTCTTTACCGCCTTCATGACCTTTGAGATTCATCCTAATGGCTCCATGTAGCGAGATGGGCGAGATGCCCTAGAGGTGAGAGGTCTCTCCGTAAGTGTGAGTCCCAAAGTCCATGAGAGTTCAAACTTATGTCTTCCATCTCCATTGTTTCCTTCACCACCTCCTTAGAAAAGAAAAATATAAAAATCTAGTGGTACTCTAATATTTGGTAACTTCTCAACTCACCAATGGTCCTTCGTCTCATCATGTCCCGCATCAAATCCCTTTAGCTGTTCCCCGAAGTATTCCACCATGTCATTTCGCTGCAAGATTATGAATGGAAATAATAAGGGTAGTCAATTCATGATTGAATTTCAGAAACAAAAGAAAAATTAATTAAAAAAAGGATGAAAATGCAATCTTTTATAATTTACAAAACATGCATACCTCAGGTTCTCCATGAACAAGAACATTGATTTCAAGTTCTTGCAACCTGATGCGGACATCGAGATGAATATTGAACCTGATCAACTGACTCATATATCAAGACAGCCCGGTGATAGTTCGGCGAAGCCCAACCCAGATGTTTCGGTTCAGCTTCCGGCCCATGACGATTTGGGGGTGCCAGCCTCGCCAGCAGGAAACGTGTGCAGGTCCAGACGACTTCAAGGAAAGCAAGTTTCAAATCTGATCCGTTTTTGGGATGAAAATAATTAATTGGGAATTGGGCCGAAGGCCCGATATACTAATTGCATCCGTGAAATTTCGGATCCGGGAAAAACACCGGAGTCTTTAGTTTTATTATTATTATTATTATTTTATTAGTGGCGTGATCTCTTGATTTTTTTTTATAAAAAAAAAAAAATTCGTTTGAAGAGTTTCACGCAAGAGTCGGATTTGTTTACATTAGTGTTTTGATTTTTTTCCCCTCCCTGTTAGTCACGTGGGGGACAACTATACTTTGTATTGTGGTTTCTTAAAAAACCAAAACCAAAACAACAGTAGCCTTTAGTTTTGTTTGGAATATAATATTGGACGAGCGTTGGTTGTTTTGGAATAAGAGATTTTGCACGGTGAGTTTTGTTTTGAGAATTTTTGGGGAACGTGCTGTTATTGCTTTTGGTTCCATTGAACGGTGACGTTTTTGCCTTTTGGGTGATTCCGTGGAAGGCCGGCCACCTTGTTTTCCCCCTTGCGCACACCAGGCCAAAAGCCCGGTTGGGAGAAGACGATTCCGTGAGGAATCTCTTTCTTCCGTTTCAAGTTCTTGATTAAAAAAAGAAAGAAACAGGAACTCACGGTGAGAAACCCATCGTTCGTCCCTTCCAATCTTGAAGACCCGGATTGAAATCCGGTAGAGGGCTGGCAACGTGAGGAATCACGCGGCCCCTCCAGCGCTTGATCGTTACAGGTTTCAAAGGATCTTCCCCATATTGCTCAATCATAGCATCCAAGAATTTCCAGAACCCGTTCTCCCTGAATCGGGGTTTTGGTCGCTGCAGGCGTTTGACAACCGCCCTGCACCACAACCGAACAACCTTACTGATTTCTTCTTTGATGGCCTTGACATACTCTGCCTCAGATAGCCTGCCAATATATGCAGGGTCATAAAAATCAATGAGAAATAGACTATCATTAATATGGTTCACAAACTTGTAAGCAGTGATGGAAGATCCTCTTGAGGGTGCAAATAGCAAAATTTGCTAGAGGAAGCATTTTGCAATTAGATTTTTCTGACCACAAACATGGAGTCTGGTGAACATAGGCCTTCAGACAATAAGACTAGAGAAAGTGAAGAGTGTAAAATAGTGTTCAGGATGAGCGTTCTTGTTAAACAATTACATACCCTATGACACCTACTTTTGCAACATGACTTACCAAGATTATAGAAATTCATTTAGTAAAAGCACAATAAACCTAGAGGCTAGAACTATATTGCACACAACCGATATACCTACTTGCTTTCTTTGTAATCCCGGCGAATTCTCCTGAGGTCCCTAGTTTGTGGAAAGGATCCAATAGTTGTTGTTGGAAGAAAAGGAAGGTTCAGTTTCTTCTGCTGTGCATCAAGCCTGGAGCTCACTGGGGTGGCACGTCAGTGGACAGAACCCCTCAAAGCAGATGCCTAAGATGTGCAAGATTACAATAACAAAACTAGAGCACAATAACATAAAAGAAAGAAAGAAAAGGAAAAAGATTTTTCCAGTACTTAACTGCTTCTTGAACAGCCTTATCATTGACTCTAGGAGATGACTTCCTAGATGCTTGTGCAGCAGCATTTGCCAAAAAAAAAAAAAAATGCCTGTAAAAGAATACGTCACATGAATCATGAACAAGGACTATTAGTAACAGAAGGCGGATGAGATAAATCCACCTCATTCTTTTCACCTCTCACTGCTTTTGCTAACTCGTTTACCTCATTTATTTTCTGTGCAGCAAAGGCTAGCCAAGACCTGATTTCACTGCCCAGCTTTGTTTCATTAACCAAGTCAACAGGAGCATGCAGAAGTGAACAGGAAGTAGAAACAACTAGTTTTTATGCAAGCAAGAAGAAAGATGATCATCTTGTTGCCGCTCTCGCCGCTGCGCCTGTGGCTTCAGAGCCGCTAATTGAATTAGACTGCCTCGCCCCGAGGTCTCCCGGCTCCCAGTCCTACAAAACAAAGTCAGAAGCCCTGGCCAGGGATCCCGGCGAGGGAGCTCCGACGGTCAAGTTAGAAAATGGCGAGAGGGAACAGAGTCTCCAAGACGGACCCCCGAAGGAGTCCCAGACTTAGAGATCGTGCTTCACAAGAGAAGTCTTAGGAAGAGTAGAAATCCGGCCGAGATCCTTCACCGGGCTTGCGCCAAGGGTCCCCTTTCGGGATCTTGGATCTTGCTCCTGGTGCTTTTCCTTTTTCCCGGCCTCTGTTTTTTCGCTTACCTGGTCGTCCGCTCTTCCCCTCCTTTTATCCCGTCACGCTGCCCTCTGGTCCCCGCCTCCGGGAGGCCCCCTCTTTGCTTTTGCTTCCTTTCCTCCCTCACTTCCTCCTTTCCCTTTTTGGTCAAAGAACCCGGCGGCCTCCTCGCCTTGCTTGCCGGGCCTAGCGAGGAAAGAGTAGAGGAAGGACGTCGGCCAGACCGCCGGCCAGACCTTGGGCCGAGCGTGAGTGCTTTCCTTCCCAGGCGCCGATAACGCCCGCTTCCGAGTCCTGTTTTGTCAGGACTCTGCCTCTCGATTGCGGAGGCCGATGTAAGCGAGGGCGTGCCGCCGATCCGTACGCGCTTCTCTCAGGGTGCGGCGCGCACCGCTCGAGGGGTAGTCTCGGAACTCATGCTCCTGTTCCTCGGAGGCCTCTCCGCACAGGTTGGCCGGCTTCGGCCGAGGTGGGCCCCTCCTGGGCGGACAACTGGCAGAGCGGCAGAGAGGTGCTCGATTTCGGCCGAGGTGGACCCGTCTCCGGGCGCCACCTGGCGAAGGAGCGAGAGGGCCCAGCTCGACCTCGGCCGAGGTGGGACCGTCTCAGGGCGCCACCTGGCGAGGGAGCGAGCCGCCGGCTTCGGCCGAGGTGGGCCCCTCCTGGGCGGACACCTGGCGGAGTGGCAGAGAGGCGCTCGACTTCGGCCGAGGTGGACCCGTCTCCGGGCGCCACCTGGCGAAGGAGCGAGAGGGCCCGGCTCGATCTCGGCCGGGGTGGGACCGTCTCGGGGCGCCACCTGGCGAGGGAGCAAGGGGCCGCCGGCTTCGGCCGAGGTGGGCCCCTCCTGGGCGGACACCTGGCGGAGCGGCAGAGAGGCACTCGACTTCGGCCGAGGTGGACCCGTCTCCGGGCGCCACCTGGCGAAGGAGCGAGAGGGCCCGACTCGACCTCGACCGGGGTGGGACCGTCTCGGGGCACCACCTGGCGAGGGAGCAAGGGGCCGCCAGCTTCCGCCAAGGTGGGCCCCTCCTGGGCGGACACCTGGCGGAGCGGCAGAGAGGCACTCGACTTCGGCCGAGGTAGACCGGTCTCCGGGCGCCACCTGGCGAAGGAGCGAGAGGGCCCAGCTCGACCTCGGCCGAGGTGGGACCGTCTCAGGACGCCACCTGGCGAGGGAGCGAGGGGCTGCCGGCTTCGGCCGAGGTGGGCCCCTCCTGGGCGGACACCTGGCGGAGCGGTAGAGAGGCGCTCGACTTCGGCCGAGGTGGACCCGTCTCCGGGTGCCACCTGGCGAAGGAGCGAGAGGGCTCGGCTCGACCTCGGCCAGGGTGGGACCGTCTCGGGGCACCACCTGGCGAGGGAGCAAGGGGCCGCCGGCTTCGGCCGAGGTGGGCCCCTCCTGGGCGGACACCTGGCGGAGCGGCAGAGAAGCGCTCGACTTCGGCCAAGGTGGACCCGTCTCCGGACGCCACCTGGCGAAGGAACGAGAGGGCCCGGCTCGACCTTGGCCGAGGTGGGACCGTCTCGGGGCGCCACCTGGCGAGGGAGCGAGGGGCCGCCGACTTCAGCCGAGGTGGGCCCCTCCTGGGCGGACACCTGGCGGAGCGGCTGAGAGGCGCTCGACTTCGGCCGAGGTGGACCTGTCTCCGGGCGCCACCTGGCGAAGGAGCGAGAAGGCCCAGACCGACCTCGACCTCGGCCGAGGCGGAGCGACATCCGACCTTGTTGGACCGATCCCGCTCTACCGAAAAACTCCACGTGGCTTGAATCATGCTCAGCGGAATCTAAGATACGCCACGTCATCGTAACGGCCGTAACACATCTCAATAATAAGAATGTTCCCACCTTAAAAAAACTGATGAGGAAATTATACTTAAAATGATTGATAACATCAGAGTTACATTAGCTCTTCAGTTAACTCTTGCAGAAACTAGTCTTTTGGCATTGAAAACAAAATATATATTCCCATTCATATCTAGAGGCAATCTTACTAGACCTGGAAATACAACTAAAATGATATAAAAATTAAATAGAAGATTATTTTCCATATAGACAAGGAAGAAATAACCTTTGCCGACAATGCCCATTAGCACAAATATTTCGGCCATCAACAACTCCAGCATAGATGTGCTTGTCAGAAGGAAAACCCAGATTCTGGATCAGTTCAAGAGTCTTCTCTCCATGCACAAGATCAAACCCAATAGCTGAGGCTCCCCTCAATCCTATGACAACCCGACAAGCAGTTAAGTATAGCAGGTCAAATAATGGAAGGCCAAGGCGCTAAGTGAAATAGGTCACACTTGAATATACATATATATTTTTTAAAGGCCCTGTATATGGGGCTGAAAGCAGATCAGATATGAATCAAATATTGGTATATCCATATTTTTTAGTGAATATGGATATTAAACTGATACAAAAATAGGTATCCATATTTGTTGTAAATGGATACAAATACAAGTCAGGATATTAGTTATACTTATATTTTCTATATCCAAATATGGATACAAGTCAAATATTATTCAGATATAAATCAGATTTTGAGCAAAACTCAATAATAAAAACTAACGTAAGTGGCATAATTATAAAGGATGGACATGGAATCCATTATCAAGATCACATGCAATGCACCATATTTGGGTAATGGTCTAAGGCATAGTTACCAAATTTGCATGAAGACCAATTTGGTCAAGTCCCTAGATCACTAATCAGACCATATTTATATTAAATTTATTAAAAATTTAAAATTATTTAAATTAATATATAATATAAACTATATTAAAGATTTTCTACGTTAAATACAGGTTTTTTTTCTTTAAGTGGAACATAAATAGAAAAAATCATGAATTATCTATATTTTAAAGAACTTGTAAAATATATATATATATATAGGAATATGTTGAAGTTGATGATATTTTTCAATATTCTAAATAAAAAGGTTTTGAAAATATCATAAAAAATAAAATGAAGTTATCCATTCTTCATTTTTATCAAAAGGAAAAGGGTTGAAATTTTCATGAAAAAATCAGTTATTGAAATAAGAAATATCACAATGTATTTCAAATGGCTATAGTTTATAATGTGAATAAGTTTTGGATAAGTATGATAAACCATGATTATATGACAAAACCAAATGCTGTCATAGTAGCTGAGTGGCTACCATCGAGTTGAGATATCACCAGCAGGTAGTATGTAAATGTTTTTTTCCTTGATATAGGTGGTTTTTAGATTTTTTTCCCCCTAGAAATCAAGATCCGATATCTAGCAAGATTCATAATCATGCATCATGACCCAATTGGACACAAACTATTTCTATCTGAATCCGATCCCAGTCGGATACAGATAATACTATTTCCACCAGTCGGTTACGGAAACAGGTTCAGTTGGATAATACTGACCTATTTTCAGCCCTAGTGAAATATGTATGACACATTAACTTCTCTAAGGGATTTGTCCCATAAAACAATCTACCATGTGGTTTTTAGACTTTTTCACCGTATATCCGGATCTGATCCAGCAAAATTTACAAGCATGTACCAGGATCCATATCCAGATTTGATTTTTAACAAAATTCATGGGCATGTATCAGAATCTGTATCAGGATCCTATCAGATACAAAGATTTCTATCTGAATACAATCCGAACTGGATATGGAAATGGATATGGTCGTCGGATAATATCTGACATATTTTCACTCCTACCTGTATGCATCAGCAGGGACATCAGCAAAGTATGTTTCAACAACAACATTCAAACCATGAAATGATTCTTCAAGCTGTGTGTAAGCATCCGTAAATGCTTTCAGCTGATCGGAGTCTAAATCCAGCACAAGTGTCGGCTCATCAAACTGTACCCAGGTAGCCCCAAGCAGCTTTCAACTCTGATACAACTGCCCTTTCCAAGACATAGAAAGAAGAAGATAAAAAATTTAGACAAACACTGGAGTTAATAAGAATTTGCAACAAACACCGGCACAAGAATCTACTTGTATACTGGAATAATTTTCTGGAGCAATGAAAGAAGGGAAAATGATTTCTCAATGCCCTCTGCTAGCTTTGACGGTAGCAAGTAGGAAACTGGACCAATGAGTACCGGGATAGTCTCAATACCAAACTGTATAGTGACAAAAGAAAATAAGCAACAACTAGTGCACAAGGTTTGGATTAACAGAAAAGCAGTAGATTTTAAGACCTAATGAAAAGAGGAAGTTCTGGCTTCATATTCAGTACCTCTCTGGCCTCTTTGTACTCAATAACCACCTTATGGGATGCATATGAGAACTTAAGGTCTGGTCCCAGTTCAGATACTATATAATGACTGCAGTGAAGCATTATTTTACCATACAACATTTGCTTATTTGCAAACCATGCATCTAACAGGCAATCAGTCCTATTAGATTTTAAAGTTGATCTTTTTAGCTAAATTGAGAGAAATCATGCATGATTGAAGAAGAACAATTGTATGTCCTCTGACAGCTTTAGAATTATGGGATGATAAGACCAGATTACTTACTAATTTGTAATGAACCATTTGGTCATTTCCATAGCAGGTACAGTAGCATTACCCCAGGCCATAGAGAAATAAACATCAAATCCTATCTCACCTCCAGCCCATCCATATCTGTGAGGTACTGCACCATGCATGGAAGTCATATCTAAGATGTGATCATAGTATGAAAAGGTATTGGAGGGAATGAACTTGGTTCCTGCATCAGCCATTTGTTTCCAGATGGACATGAGCAAATCCTTGGCAACCTTTTCGAGATCCTCAGCACTGCTCCTTCCATCCCAAAAAGACTCTAAAGCAAACTTAAGCTCTCTCTTTGGACCAATGCGAGGATGGTCGACAATATGTGAAGCCACAACTCTAACACAGACTATTTCAATGAAACTAGAATCAAGCTTGTATGGTTAGAAAAAAAATTATAAATGATATACTCTGAAGTACTTCGGATAACCGTGCAACATCCAGTAATACTACAATGTCTGGCTTTCACTCAAGAAAGACAGTAAATTGGTTAAGAATTTTTTTTTAAAAAAAATATTTATATGGATTAACAAGTAAACCCTCTTAGACAACAGATAGAAACATCACCAAAGAAAAACATCAATTAATGTTTTGAACAGAAGCTACTATATATTATACATTATTACATTGAAGATGTTAGGATACGACATATTTGGTCTACTTATATTGATCTGATGAGGGTTGAATCTGTTTAATCAACGCCCAAGAGGCGTAAGGCCGATCAATGCTCAAGGGACGTAAAGATGATTAATGCCCAAGAAGTATAAGGCCGATTAATGCCCAAGAGGCGTAAAGATGTTCAATGCCCAAGAGGCATAAGGCCGATCAACGTCCAAGATGCGTAAAGATGATTAATGCCCAAAAGACGTGAAGCCGATCAACGCCCAAGAGGCATAAGGCTGATAGATGCCCAAAGAGCATAAGGCCGATCAACGTCCAAGAGACGTAAAGCCGATCAATGTCCAAGAGGCGTAAGGCCGATCAACGCCCAAGAGACGTAAGGCCGATCAATGTTCAAGTGACGCGAGGTTGTTCAACATCCTGATCAACTATAGATAATGCTTGTTGCACGTGCTGATGTCTTAACAAACTAACCGTTTATAGCTGGAGTTGGCTGGAATCGGTTAAGTTTGAGGTCTATAAATACCAGTGAACGCGATGGAGAGGAGGGATTTTTTCTGAAATACCTTTCACCCGATTTTTCTTCAGACCTTATCTATCTAGTTTGGACTCCATTGACGAGCTTGAGGGTAGAAGCATTTCAACACACAGAGCCTCCAAGAAGATGATGAAAAGCTAAAAAAGCTAGACCAACTAGCTCAACCTGATTCTCTTTGATCTGATTTGTAAAGGAAAAATTGGTATTTACCTTCATTATGCCGGGATAAATGGATGATAGAATTTCTTTTACTCCGCGCTTTATTGTTGTCTCCCAGTTTTTCCGAAGGATGGCTGATTGCAATATAGTTTTCGCTAGTTTCGGATTGTCGAAGCTAGTGTCTGCAACGAGCATTTGAACGCCTTTATCTTCATTTGGATTGAAAGACTCTTCCATAGGAGCTTTACCTTTTTCTGTTGAAGTATGTTCAACGGATGGGTTACATTCTGGTTCTTTTGAAAAAGGAACGGTTGGTTCTTGTCTCTCTTCTTTAGATGAAGATGTAATATATTCAAGATATTCTAGCTTATTAGAAGTGCTTTTTGACAAGCGACTTCTTCTTACACATGATCTTTCTTCTCTGAATCGTATAGGTCTGGCTTTCCTCTTGAGTGTTTGATGAAGCTTCTTGCCATCTGGTTCCATCTCTCAGATATGATGAAGATTTCTTTTTGGAAGTATTTCTTGAAACAAAGGAGAAGAAACTCAAAATACTTGAGACAAAATTGGCTCAAGACTCGGGCTTGAAATCTCTTTATATAGAGAGCATCAATGATTATGATTTATGGTTCAAATTCCGAGATATCTCAAGATCTCGACACGTTTGAGACCCTAATTTGGTAGGAATCCGTTTCTGATTTTTAGAAAGTCAGTAATAATATATATATATATATATATATATATATATATATATATATAGTATTTGATTTGAATTTGAATTCAAATCATATATAATTTCTGAAATACTGATAAATGCAGTTATACGACCTACCGAACAACTGCTCTTCCAATAGGAAGATGACACTTGGTAAAGCTAATAATTAAATTTCATCTTGAAAAGTTTCTTATAAGAGATCCTTCTTCTTAAAATATAAGAAGAAGGGAAACGATATTTGATAAATTCGATTGAAAAATCAAACTATTTATGATTAATCCAGGGGTTTGGCTGATTTAAAGATCAGCTCCGCTAGATGGTCAATAAGTGTTGGTTTCTTCTTCAAGAGAAGTTGGAGATTTATTTTCCGATCAACTTATTCTGTTAAAGATTTCTGTTTGTTGAACTTGTTTGAAATTGATTTGATTGAATTTTTCCGAATATTAATCGGTATTTATAGTTTAATTCAGATAACCTCATGATTAAATTTGTCTTTCTCAAAAATTTTCTTGTATGATCCGATGATTCCATACTTAGAAAATTTTTTGTTTATAAATCAATGATCATGATTTATGGTTCAAATCTCGAGATATCTCAAGATCTCGACACGTTTGAGACCCTAATTTGGTAGGAATCCGTATGCCGTTTCTAATTTTCAGAAAGTCAGTAATAAATATATATATATAGTATTTGATTTGAATTTGAATTCAAATCATATATGGTTTCTGAAATACTGACAAATACGGTTATACGACCTACCGAATAACTGCTCTTCCAATAGGAAGATGACACTTGGTAAAGCTAATAATTAAATTTCATCTTGAAAAGTTTCTTATAAGAGATCCTTCTTAAAATATGAGAAGGGAAACGATATTTGATAAATCCGATTGAAAAATCGGACTATTTATGATTAATCTGGGGGTTTGGCTGATTTAAAGATCAGCTCTCCTTGATGGTCAATAAGTGTTGGTTTCTTCTTCAGGAGAAGTTGGAGATTATATTTTCCGATCAACTTATCCTGTTTAAAATTTTTGTTTGTTGAACTTGTTTGAAATTGATTTGATTGAATTTTTCCGAATGTTAATCGGTATTTATAGTTTAATTCAGATAATCTCATGATTAAATTTGTCTTTCTCGGAAATTTTCTTGTATGATCTGATGATTCCATACTAAGAAAATTTTTCATTTATAAAAGTTTGAGCTCTTTGATTTTTGTTGAAATAATCTATCGTATATTCTTTCTTCGAAAAAAAAAAAGAAAAAGAAAAAGAGAGAGGAAAAGGCATTTGCCTTACTCAAAATCCAATAGACATTGTTAAAAAAAAAAAAAAAAATCCATTTCGTGATAAAAGCAAAACAAGTTCCTACATCATTCATACATATTGGTCGTTTACATTCTTTTCAATTATAGTTTCTTATGTTTCGACTTGACTTACAGTAGGAACTATTGCTGTTTCTTCTTGAATTGGAGAGCCTAGTGCTGGCTCTTCTATTTGGCCTCCGACTGGTTCTTCAGTTTGGTCTTCGGCTGGTTCTCCGACCTGATCTTCTTCGTCAGAATCCTCTTCATCAGAATCTTCCTCTATTTTTGAAGTATCTAGATCAGGATAAATTTTTTTTTAAACAGTCGGCGCGGCCATGGTCGTAGCTCTCAACCCTGCCTTATGAAGCTTGTCCTCGAAAGCTTGTGATTGAACATATTTCTTTACAGCTTCGTTAACAGCTTTTTGGATAGCTTGTTCTGCTTCTTTTTTTGCTGTCAAAACCTTTTCTTCAGTTGCTAAAATTTTTTCTTCAGCTCTTTCTAGTTTGACGGCTGCTGATCGAAGCTTCTTTTTCTTCTCCTTCAGTTTTGATTCCATAATATTTATCTTCGATCGGGCCTCTTTAAGCTCTACTTCTAGAGCTAATGTCTCGGTTGCTTTTTCTTCTAATTTCTTTTTCATAGCGTTTTTCAGTTCTTCAGCAACCTTTCTCCGCCTTTGCAATATTTACTTCGTTGCACATGGCTTTGCGGAATTGATCGAAGTTTTTTAAGCTTTCATCCATGATAGTGACTCCATGAATGAGCTGTATGTTTCCAAATTAAATTGGTCAAATTTGATAGTAAGACAAAGATAATTAACTATTTAATTGTTTGAAGTACAATTTAATCTCGTACCTTCAATACTGTCGGATGGAGTGATAGAATTGTATTATCAATCTGCTGGGACTTGGTAATTTTCCAGTCTTTCGGAATGATGTTGGATCTTAAAATGCGGCGAGTCAGTATTGGATCATTCAGGCCTGACTCGTCGGCATAAACACAGAAGCCAACTGTGACATCTCCAGTTGGCATTCTTTTTTCTTCTGGTAGTCTTTATTCTTCTTCCTCCACCATTGGAGCTTTCCCTCTATTGGCTTGGTCAGTAGAAAATGATGATGGACCAGCTTCGGAAGCTCCAATTGATTATTTTTCTTGCATTGGAGGTTGAAGGGATGTTGACAAAGGCACTTCATCTTCTTCCGATATACTAGCTATTAGTATCGGAGATGCAGGATTTGTTGAAACAGCTGAAGCCGTTGAAGCGATCGGCTTCATCTTCTTTGTTTTCTTGGTTATTCTTTCTTCTTTGTCAAATGGGGTGCCTGCTGCTCTTCTTTTCTTCGACAGCTTCCGAAGTTTTCGAACATCCACCATGATCGATATATCTGCAATAGCCAAAAAGTCAGATGTTAGAACAATCGTCAGTAAACGATTGAAAATGCAACATCAGCAGTAAAGATACCTAAAGTGGGCTTGGGACTGATTTCAGCCGAATATAATCCTCTTTCATTGAGAAGCTCTTTTATCGGGGGAATCTCCATTCCCGTAAGCTTCTCATAATCTTCTTTGTCAGCTATCAGGATCTTTTTGCCATCATTGGGAGTTAGTCGGGGTTCCCTATAGCTAATGATGAAATCCCAAGGGATTCTAGAAACAATGTAGAAGAAGCAAGGCTTCCAGCCGTGAATGGCCGGAGGAAGCCCAAAAATAAATTTCCGACCATGGCGTGGATTGATTACCCATCACCCATGGCCATGGAAATCTCTTTTCAGTACAAACAAAGCAGTGAAAAGGAAAGTTTTGGGGGTTATATCTGCGTCCTTGCAAAAGATCAAGAAAGCACAAATTATTCGAATGCTATTAGGTGTTAGTTGGGCTGATAATATACGATATAGCCTAAAGATCGTAAGAAAAAAGGGATGGATTGAAAATCTAAGTCTGGCTCTTAAGTGTTCTTCATAAATTGTCAAGCTACCGGGCGGAAGTCGGTCTATTTGCTCTTCAGAGTTTGGAAGAACTACGGCATAATCATCAGAAATGTTATAATACTTTTTCAATGCTAAAATTCGATGTTCTGATAAGGAGGACCTAACGTCACCTATCTTTACTGATTCGGCTAGTTTTTTCTTCTTCTGAGAAGTGGATTCTTCGGAATTATCAGTACGACTAACTTCTAAGATTCTAGCCATAAGGAAAGGAAGGAGCAAAGAAGATTAACTTAAAAAAAGGTAAAGAAGAAAAGGGGCCGACCTGAGAAGTTTTTTTGCTCCTAAGGTGAAGAAACTGAAATGGTGGAAAACCTATTTTCCTGGAGAAGATGGTGTTTATATATTGTCTTTCAACGGTTTAAATTTCTCTCGGATAACGGGATTAAGTTAGATCATGCCACCTGTCCGTAATATCCGACAAAAAATATAGTTTTTCGAAGAGTTGAAATGACTATTCATATCCGACGGCAACGTGCTGCTGATGGGATGTTTGTATTTATTCTATGATGGAGATCTTTCGGCCTTTTGTGAATTTCAAAAATTGCAATGATGGTGGCAGGATACGACCGTTTATTTTTGTAACCGCTTCCCCTATCAGTGATTGACACGTCATTGAAGCGTGCTACCCAAGAATAGAAGTTTCTGACAGTTTCTGACATACAATTAATGAATTCAGAAATTGGGAGGACTAGTACTGGGATATGACATATTTGGTCTACTTATATTGATCTGGTGGGGGGTTGAATCTGTTTAATCAACGTCCAAGAGGCGTAAGGCCGATCAACTCTCAAGAGACGTAAAGATGATCAATGTCCAAGAAGCATAAGGCCGATTAACATCCAAGAGATGTAAAGATGATCAATGTCCAAGAGACATAAGGCCGATTAACGTCCAGGAGGCGTAAAGATGATCAATGCCCAAAAGACGTGAAGCCGATCAACGTCCAAGAGGCGTAAGGCTGATAGATGTTCAAGTGATGCGAGGTTGTTCAACATCCAAAAAATAGCTGATAACTATGGATAACGCTTGTTGCACGTGCTGATGTCTTAACAAACTAACCGTTTACAGCTGGAGTTGGCTGGAATCAATTTAGTTTGAAGTCTATAAATACTAGTGAGCACGATGGAGAGGGGAGATTTTTTTCGAAATATCTTTCACCTGATTTTTCTTCAGATCTCATATGTCTAGTCCGGACTCCATTGACGAGTTTAAGGATAGAAGCATTTCAATATACAGAGCCTCCAAGAAGATGATGAAAAGCTAGAAAAGCTAGACTAACTAGCTCAACCTAATTCTCTTTGATCTAATTCGAGCTCAAGCCTCGTTGTAATTTGTCTAGACACAATAGAAGATAATAACACCAGCATGGCAGGAGGAAAACTATAAGCATAGATTCAAGCATCTGGCGATAGGGCATTAATATATATATATATATAAAGAAAAATCCAACATGATAGCAAATCAGAAATCATGAAATACAAGGCATCGGCAAACCTTAATTTTAGCAAAAAAAAAAAGGGCATCACAACCGCACCATAGGGAAAAAAAACTACAATTACCATATAAGAAAGTACATCGCCAAACCAGCAAAACACAGTTCTGAATTACAAATTAAAGCTAACAATTATAGATCGTCAAACCACATGCCTTCTAGCTGAACAAAATCTGTTGGCGAATGTAAAACCTAGTTTACTCCCATAAAACCGCATAGATTACCAAAAAAGTGATCAAAAGGTGCCACAGAGATGATCGAAGGCAGGTTTGTACACAAAAAACAAATTTGTCACTTTGAACCCTCGGGACGATGATAGAATTCGGAAGAACAACGCATCCGATAAATTTAAGCAAAAAGCGCGAAGGGAGTATCTTACTTAGGGCGGCGGAGGCGGCGGGAAAGATTTAGTTGGGAGGGTAAAGCGTGGGTGGAGGAGGAGGAGAGAAGCGAGGGTTTGTCTACTGTAGGAGCCAACAGCATTGTTTCTTTCTCTCTCCTTCGTTTGGAGATCTGTTTGTCGGTCCTCGGCAGGCCAAGATTTGGTCCGTGAGGTTGACGTGACTTCCTGCGACTTTATGTACGCTAAGGTCCCCGTTCGAACATAATTCTTGAACTGCCCTCCTGGGTGCGGTGCTGACAGTTGTCCACTGCAACCCTAACCCTAGCTGCTCTCTATATTCCACCGCTCCATCCAACTTTCTTCCATCCAAGCTTCAATTTTCCGCATCAAAATCAAGTCTTTCCTGTTTTCACCTGTGGTTCTTGCCATGGTCAGCGTCCCTCCAGGTCTTCTCGGATGCCGTCTAGCCGTTGAAGGACAAAGATTTTTGTCTCTCTCTCTCTTCTTCCTCTTTTTTGTTTCAGATTTGGCCTTTTCCCTTCCTCATTCACCTTTTTAATCAGAGGATTTTATTATTGGTGTTTTTTACGCGAATACTGTTGTTAGACTTTGCAAGTGAGTATCATGGCTACGGTAATTTATGTCTTTTTCTCAGAACTGGGTGGAGAAAATGGTTAACATTTTAGGAGTTTGGATTTATTTATTTCTTCAGCAAGTTTTATTTCTTGGAGTAATATTTTGCACATTTTATCATCGCAAAACCAATATTGGTCACTGCATGAAATATTTTCCCTTTTTACCAAATGATAGAACTGTGGATATATGTATATATATATACATACATATACACATACATACACACTAATGTTCCCTTTGTTGAGATTTATTAACCCTTGCAAGCTGGAGTTCTTTTGAACTTGTATCCTTATAATCATGTAATAAAATTGAATGTCTCCCTTCTTAATTTGCATTGCGAGGCCCTGTTTTTTTTTACTGGGCCGTGTTTGGGCTGAAGTCGGCGTCCCTTGCCGACTCTAGTTCAAATTCGATTGGCACCGAACGCTCGGATCTGCCAGCGGAGATTTCGGAGAAGCCGGTCAACGCCGCCGGGGGGGGCTCCTGAGCCTCTGTTGGATCGAGATCTCCTTCCTTCGGTGGACGCCGACGTCTCCTTCGCGCGTCTCGGCCCTCTCCGGAGCGCTTCCTCCTCCGGTGGCCGCTGCGATCCGAAAACCCACCTCGCCGGTAAGTCCTCTTTCCTCGTTTTCTTTTGGAGAATGATTTTTGTTGGGATGATCGTCGGGGAGGAGGGAGGGATCCATCCCGTTCTTGCATTTTTCCTTCTCTAGGATTTTAAATGGGGTAAGGCGATCGTTGGTCGCCACCGGTTCCTTCCTTCCCTTCCGGCGATCCTTTCCGGATGGTTGATCACGGGGATCTCCACCGTTCCTCTGCTCTCTTGGGAGGATGTTGATCGTCCTGTTAACAGAGTGGTGTCTCTGTTAACAGGGGAGGAGATTTGGTCCCTGTCCTCTCCGGCAAGTGGTCGGACCATCGTCGTCGGGATTGTCGATCTCCTTCTTCCCTTCCGGCGACTCCTCCTGGCAGCCGAACGTGAGGATCGTCACCAATCCTCCTTGGGTTGTCCGTGGAGTTATTGGTCTGGGCACTGTGCCTGGGCTTTGTTGAGCCGGGCTCAACTGGGCCAGGCTCAGTTGGGCCGGGCTCAGTTGGGCCAGGCTTTGTTGGCCCAGACTTTGTTGGATCGGGTTTTTCTATTTGTGTTGGGCCTGGCCTGTTTCTGGGATGGGCCGACCCAGTGACGGTACAATTTAGAAATAATATAATATATATATATAAATAATAATAATGATATTAATAATAATAAATAAAACGAAGGGAGGAAAAGGACTGTTAGTTGAGGATGTCCCAGAAAATTTAGTTTTTATTTAATTTCTTTTAATTTGTGATTCAGGATCATTGTTGACTTTGGAAGACCCGGTTTAGTGTTGGACTGTACTGGTTGATGGATGCTCTTCGGTAAGTTATCTTGACCTCTGATGTTGTATGCCAATATGTACATATTTATGAATTAATAAATATATGTAATATATCTACATTTGATATCTGCATTTGATTGCATTGGATTGTGTGCATTGTGTTGGCATGTGTGCATCGTGTTGGCGTGGGTGGATCGTGTCGGTGTGGATGCTCTCTAGTCCGACTATGATCACACGAGGACCTAGTCTCCTTTTGGACCTCCAGCGGGGCTATCGGTGACACATGACCATTGAGCGGTATGTGACACAGGAGCTAGTTGCCTTATTTTAGCCATGCATGGCAGGTACATGCAGAGGATGCATGTTTCTTGTGTGATACTCAGAGCTAGTTTTCCTTTTGTGCCTCCAGCAGGGCTATTGCTGGCACATGACTGTTGAGCGGTATGTGACAGGATCTAGTCTCTTTCGGGACGAGCCACGGGCCGATCGTGGCTATAGTCAGAGGGACTAGGAGAGTAGAGTAAATGGTTGGCCATCCATAGTCGTGTCGTGTCTGTATCGGTTGCATTTAAGTGTACACATTTGCATCATGTTGTTGGTTATATTATTGCTGTACATCTTGTTGTATGATGTGTTATGTTTGTTGTTATTAGTGGCACATTAATGTATGTTTATTGGAGGTGTTGATAACTTACTGAGCCTGTGTAGCTCACCCCTGTTTTCCTATATTTTTGTTTCAGATATCAAAGATCATTTGGGCTTTGGGACCAGTCAGTGAGAAGCTAGGATTTAGGTGTTAATCCCTGAGTTTATATTTTATTTGTATTTTATTTTCCGTTAATCTTTATGGAAAGTTGTTCTTTACCATTGTTTGGTTATTGATTTGAAAGTTAGGCCTGGCATGATCTTTAGGGGATACCTAAGATTGTGCAGCCGGTCATGTAGCCGATCCTTGATCTGGATTCGGGGCATGACAGAATGGTATCAGAGCAAAGGTTTAAGATCAAGTGATCTAGTTAGTGAGAGTGGGGTAGAATTAGGGTTTTGATTGAATATTCCAGAATAATTATCGATACTAAGAAACTATTTAATTCTCTTTGATAGGTGTATGTTATAGAATTAGGGTTTGGAAGCATTAATTTTTTTTAAAATTTCGAGGACGAAATTTTTTTTTAGGAGAGGAGAATGTGAGGCCCTATTTTTTTTTTACTACGCCATTTTTGGGCTGAAGTCGGCGACCCTTGCCGACTCCAGTTCAAATTCGATTGGCACCGAACGCTCAGATCTGCCGGCGGAGATTTCGGAGAAGCCGGTCGACGCCGCCGGGGGGGGGGGATAAGGGTCTTCCACGGGTTTAAGGGGGGGCTCGTGAGCCTCTATTGGATTGAGATCTCCTTTCTTCGGTGGACGCCGACGTCTCCTTCGCGCGTCTCGGCCCTCTCCGGAGCGCTTCCTCCTCCGGTGGCTGCTGCAACCCGAAAACCCACCTCGCCGGTAAGTCCTCTTTCCTCGTTTTCTTTTGGAGAATGGTTTTTGTTGGGATGATCGTCGGGGAGGAGGGAGAGATCCGTCCCATTCTTGCATTTTTCCTTCTCTGGAATTTTAAGTGGGGTCAGGCGATCGTTGGTCGCCGTCGGTTCCTTCCTTCCCTTCCGGCGATCCTTCCCGAACGGTCGATCACGGGGATCGCCGCTGTTCCTCCGCTCTCTCAGGGGGATGTTGATCGGCCTGTTAATAGAGTGGTGTCTCTGTTAACAGGGGAGGAGATTTGGTCCCTGTCCTCTCCGGCAGGTGGTCAGACCACCGTCGTCGAAATCGTCGATTGCCTTCTTCCCTTCCGATGACTCCTCCTGGCAGCCGAACGTGAGGATCGTCGTCGATCCTCCTTGGGTTGTCCATGGAGTTATTGGTCTAGGCACTGTGCCTGGGCTTCGTTGAGCCGGGCTCAACTGGGCCAGGCTCTGTTGGGCCGGGCTCAGTTGGGCCAGACTTTGTTGGGCCGGGTTTTTCTATCTGTGTTGGGCCTGGCCTGTTTCTGGGATGGACCGGCCCAGTGATGGTACAATTTAGAAATAATAAAATATATATATATAAATAATAATAATGATATTAATAATAATAAATAAAAAGAAAGGAGGAAAAGGACTGTTAGTTGAGGATGTCCCAGAAAATTTAATTTTTATTTAATTTCTTTTTAATTTGTGATTTAGGATCATTGTTGAATTTGGAAGACCCGGTTTAGTTTTGGACTGTACTAGTTGATGGATGCTCTTTGGTAAGTTATCTTGACCTTTGATGTTGTATGCCAATATGTACATATTTATGAATTAGTAAATATATGTAATATATCTGCATTTGATTGCATTGGATTGTGTGCATCGTGTTGGCATGTGTGCATCGTGTTGGCGTGTGTGCATCGTGTTGGCGTGTGTGCATCGTGTTGGCGTGGATGCTCTCTAGTCTGACTATGATCACACGATGACCTAGTCTCCTTTTGGGCTTCTAGCGGGGCTATCGCTGGCACATGACCGTTGAGCGGTATGTGACACAGGAGCTAGTTGCCTTATTTTAGTCATGCATGGCAGGTACATGCAGAGGATGCATGTTTCTCGTGTGATACTCAAAGCTAGTTTTCCTTTTGAGCCTCTAGCAGGGCTATTGCTGGCACATGACTGTTGAGCGGTATGTGACATAGGATCTAGTCTCTTTCGGGGCGAGCCACGGGCCGATCGTGGCCATAATCAGAGGGACTAGGAGAGTAGAGTAAATAGTTGGCCATCCATAGTCGTGTCGTGTCTGTGTCGGTTGTATTTAAGTGTACATATTTGCATCATGTTGTTAGTTATATTATTGCTGGACATCTTGTTGTACGATGTGTTATGTTTGTTGTTATTAGTGGCACATTGACGTATGTTTATTGGAGGTGTTGATAACTTACTGAGCCTATGTAGCTCATCCCTGTTTTCCTATATTTTTGTTTCAGATATCAAGAAGATCATTTGGGCTTTGGGACCAGTCAGTGAGGAGCTAGGGTTTAGGTGTTAATCCCTGAATTTATATTTTATTTATATTTTATTTTCTGTTAATCTTTATGGAAAGTTGTTCCTTACCATTGTTTGGTTATTGATTTGAAAGTTAGGCCTGGCATGATCTTTAGGGGATACCTAGGATTGTGCGGCCGGTCACGTAGCCGATCCTTGATTTGGATTCGGGGCGTGGCATGCATGCACCAGTACTTGATATTAATTGTTTTGTGCTTGATGTTTAGCCTTCATACCAGCTGCATTTAGGACCTTGTAATTATTGGTTTTTCATGGTAATGCTTGCATACTAGCTTTTCTATGACACAACAGAGTCCCACCTGATCCTCACGGACCTGGGACCAAACTATTTTTTCACCTCGCTGTCGTCCTGTTAGTGCTATCTCCTTACACCTTGCCACCTCCTGGGGAACAAAGCTGAGCCATTTGTGAGCATCCAACAAAACATTATTATCTTGTTCAAGATGGTCACTGTCATTTCCACGAATTTCCTTTTTTTTTTTTTAATTTACAATGCATCCTATCAATTGAATCTGTTCTATGTTTGTAAGCACTGCATCTACACCTCTCTAGAAAGTTATCTTTTCTTTTCAAAATATATGCTGAATTTAGCATTCAAGAACTAGTTATACTTCAGAATCAAACTTGTCATGAATCTGACGATCCAGTCGTGTTCATTCCCATTCTTCAAATCATCTGTTCTGATGCATCTGAAAGTCACTGAAGAGAGAGTCACAGAAAAACAAAACAAAACAAAACCAAAAAGTTCTTCCCTACGTATCAAACAAGCATTTTAACTTACAGATTAATGATAATGATAATCTTTAAGGTATGATAACCTTTTTCAAAAGTTTCTTGACTAGAACAATATCAGGCATTTTTATATCCTGGCACTGCATGGCCAGGATCCAGATGGGAAACAAGCCCAGATTGGGTGTTCAGGCTTAACTTGGTTGGCTAATTGTGGAATTAGAAAAAGATGGCTTAGAGCTCCTTTTGAACAAACTAGCTTATAACTGTGCTTTTGACTAACCCTATGGAACCTGTCTGGTGAAGGGATTTAAGCTGATTTAAGTCATCCAGGAATGTCTGTATGCGAACATTTAATTAGTTCTTATTTATTTTTGGCAGCACCAGAGCCCAAATTTAGCTAGGTGTTTTTCTTACTACTCTGTTAGAACAAGTCTATTTCAGTGATTCAAATAATAAACTATTATAGATTTTGAGCTCAGATCCATCTGCACACTGATACCAATATTATCCTATTATCCAATCATTAGGTATCATGTAAACATCTAATACATATCCAGATGGATACATTCTTAAAGTACTCCTGGCTCTTATTCATATCACTTGTTAGCACAAAGGAAAGAAACTTTGGGCCAAGCAACTGGAAAGTGAGATATGATTGTATATATGATACAAGACACAATTACCTCAAATATTTTTCAGATATCTCTCTCTCTTTCCATCTCTTCCTCCATTAGTCTCTCTCTCTGTCTATCCCTCAATATCTTCCTTTTAGGCTATTGCAGTGAGGGTATACTCTCTGCATCATTCCACATTGAATGCTCACTTTGCTCATAGTACGAAACACTCTCCTGTAGCTCGATTCCTCGTCTGTCGTCACCATTTGGGAAGTAACCATATGGCATATCAGCAATTCCTTCATAAAACATCCCCCGGTTTTCATTGTCATCTCCGAGCTGTTGTTTCCAATCCTTCACATCCTCCTCAATCTCTTCATTGAGTGCAATAGTATTCTTCTCCATAAGTTGCCTAAACATTGAGGACTTCAGTAGGAGGCTTAGTGCAGTAGGTGAAGACTTTCTGCTTGAGCTACCACCAGGGAACTCATGAGGTACAAACTCTTCGTTACATGATGAGATCTTATTCTCTGCGACAAAGGTGTTGCAGTGCGAGAGTGTTTCAGATTCGGCTGTTGAAAAGAGGTTGGTGGGTGGTTGCACTGCATGAGATCCACCATTGACATGTTGCTCTTGTGTAATATTCAAGGCATTGGTGGCCCCTGGTCTTAGCCATCTGATGTATGTACTCAGGTCAAAATTGGTCACAGCATGGATCCCTCTATACTCAATTGCTGCGATGTCATATGCATGAGCTGCCTCCTCTTGAGTGCCTGCAACAATTATAGCAGATTCATAGGTTTTTATTTGGAGGTCAAGAGGGGGTAGTGCATGAGAGTTGTTGAAGGAGAAGTGCTTACTGTAAGTGCCGAGATAGAGGTACTTGTTTCCGAAAACCCTTCCAATCCTTGCTTCCCACCTTCCATTGTGATGGTGCCTGCAATTTTTCCAATTTATTTGGTTGTTAGATTTTCTTATTAATGAGAGTTTCAGCATTAAAAAGAATAAGATATACTCTGTTCATGAATTTGTACCTGGCAACTCCCCGGTATTTGGACATACCTCGTGAGAAACCACTACTGTTCCTGTTATTGAACCAAATAATGCAAGGTTAAGAAGCTAAATTCTGACAACTGAAGGGTTTTGTAAGTCTATAGAGCTCACAAAGAGAGCAGGATCTTAATACCTCCTTATTGAGGCTAGATACTCCTCTTTAGTCACATTCTGCATTATTTGCATCTCTTGTTCATACTCAGGAACCTGAAATGATTTTCCCTTCAGTTAAAATCTTGGAATAGAAACACATATTTTTAGGTTTATTTTATGTGTCCACAAGTATACAAAAGATGAAGAAGCATGAATTTCAGTTGGTCAGGAAACATGAATTTTTCCACATAGATAATATGTTAAACTTTTTGATAGGTACAATCTGTCATTCTGTCTAAAATAACTATCACAAAACTTTGTAAGCAAAAGACAACTACGAAAATAACGGGTGGATTGGGATTTCCTTTAAATTAACTTGATAAGCATATGAAAATGAAGTTAACGAACCATATGCAGTATATATCCAAGAACAGTATATAAATGCATTACAATATTGCGTATTGAGTGCATTGGTGCAAAGTCCTCTAGATCAAGTGATCAATACAACATGTCTCATGAAGTCAATGGAACTAGGAACTTGATGTTAAGATAATTCTCATCGTAATTCTTTATAATCAGGACCAAGAGTTAATAAGATATGCTATATATTGAGAACTGCCACAACCCACCACATGAACATCCTTCCAAAACTTTGCTTTTTTTTTTCTGAGGAAAAAAAGAAAATAAAGCAGAGAATATTCATCACATGTCTACATTGATGTACCATCATAATTCCTCAAAATATTTCTTATGAATCAGTCAGATGTCCTAAATTAAACTCCAGTAATAAAATCTTGAAATGTTTGTCAATTGTCAATAATCATGTTGAGATGGTACCATTGTCCCTCCATACTATCTTATATTAAGCTCGATGTTGATGTTCTATTTGTCTCTCTGTTCATGTGCATGTGAATGTTTGTATGTTTCATATAGAGAAAAAAAAATAGAGATGAAAAATATCATGTATGTCTCCTAAAGTAATAGTTTCTAAAAGCCAAATAACTCAAACTGTAGTTATCAGCTGCTATGCATAAACCAAATGCCAAAATATTGAAATGATCATGGTGTCATATAGGTTGTGATTGATAACCCCAACTTGGAATTTTGTATCTGTTATGATTAGTGTTGATACATCAGCCCTTATGTCAGCCAAAATATATAATTCAGTTGAAAAAGTTTGCACACATCATCAACTGATATGCCTTCCAAATCTAAGAACTGCTTCAAGTGATTGTTTCATCAAATTGTTTCCTCCTGATCATCTTGTTAGTTTAATTAAGTGTAATATTGCAGTTCATATCCCTCAAATGAAACTATGTTGTTCATCACAAATTTACTTTTTTTCCCTTTATTTTTCTGAAAGATAAGATGAGATTGGGAATCCAGTCCATTTATTCCATAAAGAAAAACATCATCCAACTTAATCAAGATCCTGATGTAGTAAAAGCTTTAGTAGTTAAGATGGGAGTAAGTTTTAATCGATTACATACCGGGAAGTTTGTGATGGTGGTAGGCCCCCAATACTTGAGTGCAGCAAGGTCATAAGCTCTTGCTGCTGCTTCCTCCTCGTCA
This sequence comes from Areca catechu, assembly GCA_021397845.1. NCBI lineage: Eukaryota > Viridiplantae > Streptophyta > Magnoliopsida > Arecales > Arecaceae > Areca > Areca catechu. Next base: position 8,260,151 of record CM038039.1, read on the forward strand.
TAAGCTCCAAGGTAAACTGTATGAATTGACATAATTTTCAAACAAATGATTTAAATAGATGCAAGGCTTGCTATAGAAACAAGGTAGAAGACAAAGTGAAATATAACAAATCTTGCCTTGTTTTCCCTTCTTCCTCTGTGTGGGATTCCAGGACCCTTTGTCCCACAAATGGGCTTCAAAACGGCCTGTCCAACGGTGCCTGCATGATGGCTTGCTGTTGGTTAACCTTTTAAGAATGGTGTGGAATAATAGTGTGCAAATACATTCTTAGACATGAGTTTTTTGTCACTCTCTTTGGCGCTTGAACTTGAGACAATGTTAGCTCTTGATATATGTTATTTGCTCTCATGCCTCTAGGCTATTTTGCATACAAGGACTGATGCCATGAGCCAAACTTTGATTACAGATATATAACTGCTGAAAACTTATTATTTGGCTGCTTGAACTTGAGACAATGTTAGCTCTTGATATATGTTATTGCTCTCATGCCTCTAGGCTATTGTGTATACAAAGATCGATACCATGAGCCAAACTTTGATTACAGATATATGAGTTATAACTGCTGGAAACTTATTATTTGACTGCTTGAACTTGAGACAATATTAGCTCTTGATGTATGTTATTCCTCTCGTACCTCTAGGCTATGTTGTATACAAGGACTGATACTATGAGCCAAACTTTGATTATAGACATATGAGTTATAATTGCTGAAAACTTATTATTTGACCATCAACCATACCTGCTAACCCCGCGAAACCTTGAACTTCTTTTAACAGTGCTGTTGGTAGCAGTCTGGTCGATGACTTCCCCAATGGTATGAGCTGCAATCGCCGGCGAAGCCATTTCCCGCCTCCTCCTCTTGTTGCACTTGACCATCGGACTGCTGCCTTGTGGATGCCTTGCCATGCCAGTTAGTTGCCTTCCACTGCTATTAACCTCAGTTTTCACCAACATCACATCCATGCCTTCCTTCCTGCCTCTGTAAGGTGGTGCAAGATGAATGAGGAGTAGGCAAGTCTTAAGCCTTGAAGACTTCACAAGGACTCATCACAAATGCATGCATGTTTATATAGTCAATTCTGGGTCTCGTAGTTTTGTTGTATTGTGTGATAATGAGACAAAGGAAGACGATGATTTCAGGACCATCCAAGCCAAACCCATTTGTTCTAACCGTGCCTGCCAGCCCAAGCCACCCCAATGATATGCTTTCATACTCTTTGGTCAAAACTGAATGAAACCAGTTCTCAACCTGTACATCTCTGGTTGGCCATTAATCTCCATGCCCATTTGTCCTCGAGTGTTTTTTTTTTCCCCATTTGGACTGCTGGGTTTGTAGATTCCTCTAAGATTAACAAAAGAAGAATGATAGCAATGGACATTATCTTCCTCGCTTCTCCTAAATATATATTTGATATGGTATATTTACTCCTCTTTAGTCTAAGAATTCATGCTTTTACCTAATCGATCCCTATGTATCAGTGAAAAATGGTGAAGACAACATAATTGGTATTCGTCACTTTTTTCTTCTTCCGGCTTGGGGGGAGGGTTGCACCGTGTACTTTACCATGCTTAAAGCAATCTTGGTTGCTTCTACCAGTAGGTTGTTTTGTGCCAAAGAATAATTAATTTATCATCAAGGCGATAGCTCAGCTGGTTGAGATATTGACTCATAACCACCAGGTCACGAATTCGAGACGTGGCTCTGTAAAAGACTCGATTAAATTAGGGATTATAAACTGAGACCCGTGGCGGTTGGATGAGTGAGAGACCATGGCGCATTCTGACCGGCTGGTACTTTGGTGGTATCGAGTTGATGTATTCATCATTGGATCTGGTACTTTGATGGTATCGAGTTGATGTATTCATCCTTGGATGAGGAAAGACCGTGAAATTCAAATATCTTGAATCGAACATTTTCCGACAGGATGAGGGCCGGGTAGCTATGCCGGATTTATCCCCTATCCCTCTTTTGAATAAAAAATTAATAATAATTTTCTTTTCCGATGGATAGCACATTGCATGAATCTCAAAACATGTCATTATTTTTTTCTATCTGTAAAGCTTTCAAAGCAGCCATTGCAGGATCGAAAAAGGGCAATAATTGATATCGCAAAAGATGGTGGATGATTCCTTGGAACGAAAGATGCAACCAGAACCTCTGATTGAGTGGCCCCTTGAGATTTTTAACCAACGTCACCGGTCCTTGTCTCATTCCCTTTCTCAGAAAAAATAAAAATAAAAATAAAAAAAAAGCAAAAACTAACGTCCAGTTCATTTTGCCTCTAATGGCATACTACCGGAACAATTTTTATGTACTTAAATTATTTAGAAGATAGATGAGAAGGTGAATTAGAGACGGATCTACAAGAAGAGGACAATTAGATTAATCCAAGCTAAAACTGGCTATCACGGCAGCACAAGACAAATAATGGAAAGAGCTGCGAGAAACCTGAGCTATGGGCTGTAATTTGTCTCCTTGGGAAAGAGATGGAGTTGAGCTTTCTTGGAGCTCAAGAAGACACCAGGATAGGCACATGTAATGACGAAGGTGATCCCTTGGCCAATTCGCCCATCAAACTCTTGCAGGAGCTTGGCTTATAGCTGGTTTTGTTTTGTTTTTGTTTTTGTTTTTTTTTTTTTTTTTTTTTTTGGGTGTGAAACAAGGCTCGAAAGCTCCATTAAAAAAGCAAAGTCGGTGGTATATAACGGTCCATGAACCCATTTGCTGCAGGACAAAATGAGAAGCATAAAAACACGGCAAAAATTGAGAGAAAAAGAAGTACATAATGCTATGGTAAAAGTAAAATAAACATTAGGAAAAAAAAGTAATGCATGTTGCGAGCGATCTATGGGACGGAGAACGGAACCTTGTAGTGGGACGTCCGTTTTCTTCACGCAAGCTGTGTGATTTTGTTACGGGTCGTTGTTTCCGATGGATTCCATTCATGATGTTACGATTGGAAGAGGCACGAATTGCTCCTTTGTTTTAAATTATTCCCTACTAAAATCCAGCAAACTTACAATATCAATGTTTTAAGATATGATATAGGTTGTGTTCGTTTAATGCGGTTGTCTGAATCGCTCTGACTTGGGAATCGAGTCATCGTCTTCCTTTGCTTTCCCGGTGGGTTTCGAGTTTTCTTGATTGGATTTATATGTCTGACTTTCTGAATTATATCCATTCTCATTTTATTTAATAAATATAGTATTTTATTAAAAAAAAATATAAATGGTACCCAGGAGAAAATATGCCTTCTTGTGGCCGCATACTCTACCCACTTCGGTCAATAATCAAACCCATCAACTTAGCAGAAATTATTAGACAGATTTATTCTGCCGTAAACAAAACTTTTTCATCCAATTACAAATTAATTATAATTATGATAGGATAGAAAGACTTTACTTATGGTAGAATAAGTCTACTTGATAATTTCATACAATAGATTACTTTAACTATAAAAGAATATGGTCCTTCGCCCTCATGTATGTCCTTTGTGGTTGGATTGGATCGTCCGGTCCACCGCTAAGCTGATGGACTGATGTTATTATTCTTTTCTTTTTAGGCCTGAATTATAACCTTTTTTTTTTTTTTTTTTTTCAAGACCTTGCATAATAGGCGCACGTGTGGGAGAGAGCCAGGATATACTGAAGACACGGAAAGTTGAATGCAGTCAAGAAATACATGAATTCTTCTCTATATATATTTTTTTTATATGAATGTTGCTCTGAATTATTATTTATAAATGAACTAATCCAAAAATATTTAATTATTACTAAATTATACATGGATTTATTTGTGAATTATGCACAAGTAATTTAGGTAATCATTAAATGCTGTAACTTTTTGATGCAGAGTTTTATTGCTAGAGGTGGTGCCTCTTGCTATTATTTGCTATTCATGCCTCTTGTACTATTTTTTTAGGTACATAAATATAAAAATATTATAAAAAATCTTGAATTTTTTTGTTTTATTGTATTTATTTGTTATTTGAGTTACTGAAATTATTTCCAAACTTTGGATGAATTTATTTTTTAAGTATCATATTTTTATTTGGAGTTCCTTATCTTTACGTCCATCTGAGTTGCTCCCAAGCCCCAAACTTTTGATTATGGTAGAGTACAACACAATTCCACTGCACTTCATTTTTTTTAAACTACTAATAGGATAGAGAAAGTCTTTGTACATTGCACAAAAAAATATATCATATAATCTGATTGGATCACATAAATCCTAATTTTCAACATATATTCAATAATATAATTTTATATTTTTAAAAAATATGAATAACAAAAATATCTCTTCTATATAATAAAATTATGATATCCCTTGATTTGGATTATAACATCCCTTGACTTGGATTATGACACACATATACTATAAGACTGATTTTTTTTAATGATAAAAATATCTCTTATTTTATCGCATCATGTGAACAGGGTTATGACATACTGTTCATAAATGAGTACCATATAGGAATGATGTTTTCGTTATTCAAATACGTATTTAATGCCTGTAGTTTGCTTTTCATTGAAAATTTTGAATGATAAAAATATATTTTCCTCATAACATATCTTTGTGAACATGGTATCATAATCCTGTTTACAGAATGTCATAAGGTTAAGGATATTTTTATCATTGAAAAATTTATAAACTTTTTCAATAACGAAAATATCCCTTGGCTTTATAATACATGGATGTTATAATCGAAGTCAAGGGATGTCATTATCCAAGCCAACATGTATCGTAATTTTGATATAAGGGAGGGGCATTTTCACCATTCAAAATTTTTAATAAAAAAAGATAAAGCTGCCGACATTAAATGCACATTGAAAAACGGGACTTACGTAGTCCAATAATATTTAGTGATGTATTTTTTCTACACTGCTCGTGGTCTACAAAGAATTACTCTAATAGGATAAAGTCCTTGGAGAGAGTAATTGGATTCATATGTACCAACGAGCAATGATTGTCGGGAATTTGGACCACTAAGTGAAGAAGAGTGGGGATAGCCAAAATGCGGCCAATTTGGTGAAAGATATAGGATGGAAATGTGAGTGAGAGCTTGTATTGTTGAACCACAACTAGGGGTACAAATGAGCCGGGTCGGATCAGGTCATGAGTGATCCCGACCCGATCCAATTTTTTAATCGGGTCTTGATATTTGATCCAGACATTGTCCAATAAAAAATTGGGTTAGACTGGATTGGATATATGATCAAATTTCTGGACTTGATGGATCATTCAAATCAGAACAGATCCATATATAATCTAGCTCCAATCCATAAAATGTGGGTCCGATTCGGGTCCAGGTCTTAGGATATATTTTTAACAACAAGAATAACATATATTTAATCAATAACATCTAAACATTATCTACGGATGCCCACCTCTATTCTCCTCGCCACCACCATATAAAATTCTAGCCATCATTGCTTGCTCACTCCAAGCCTCCTACTCGATTGAGAGTCCTGAGGATCAAAAAAATAGAGCCAAGCCACCCACTTGATTGAGATTCTTGAGGACTGAAAAAATTGAGAAAAGACCAAAAAAATAGGCAAAGACTAGGGCCACAATCAAAGCTTCTTTATTCGGCCGCCCTAAGCCTCCCATGATAGAAAAACAAGAGAATTACCATGATCAAAGCTTCCTTATTTGGCTGCTACAAGACTCCCACAATGAAAAAACAAGGAAAAGACTAGGGGCCATGGTTTTCGATTTCTCTCGAGTCCTCTCATTCCATACAAAATGAGTGGGAAAAAAAAAAAAAAAAACCAATCTAAGCGAGAAAAGGACTTACATTGCAATTTGTTCTAGTTTTCCTTTATTTTTTCCTAGTTTTTCTTCTATTTTTTCTCAATCCCGTGGGAAGCTTGGAGTGATCGAATAGGTAAGCTTAGCATCAAGTGGGGAGGCTTGGAAAGGTAAAATTGGGAAGCTTGGACAGGGTTTTGTGTTAGGTATTTAAATATAAGAGTTTACATGGTAAAAAGATATTATCCGGTTCTCCTTTTTCCATCCTCAAGTGACCGACTCGCTAAAGGACTTGGATCGGGATGGATTTAGATGAGTCACTATATTGGGTTCGGGTGAGTCGAGTCATTTATCTTAGGACCCAAATCAATTCAAAAGTCTCAATAGATCAGGTTAGGTCGGGTCAGGTCCAAATTTAGTAAATCCAAACCTGATTTGAAAAATAGAATGGATCCAATTTTAGAACCTGACCTAACTCCACGGGTCTTCTACATTGGTTCGGATCGGGTCACAGGTCAACCCTACCCATTTGCAACCTTAACTACAACAATTGAATAAGCTTATGGAGCCCATAGCCATATCACAATACCGGTCTAAGATGGATTTGGAGCATGACAAGAAAATAATAATAATAATAATAATAATAATATATATATATATATATATATATATATATAAAAGAAAAGGTATAAATAGAATAAAAATCATAACCAGAGATAAAGAAAGACTACACTAGAAGTAAAAGAGCTGGAAAATAGAACATCAAGGACTTATTTGGTTCGCATGAAAAAATTTCTTTCTAGATAAAAAAATATTAGCGATAGCATTTTTACCTTTAACGACAACATCTTACCATCGCTAATATTTTTTGAAATTTCATCAAATTTTATATTATGAAAACTAGTTATGGTATTTTTGTTATTAGAGATGACCACTAGCCATCGCTAACACTAAAATGAAAAAAGAGGTTTTGCCAATGGTAGTTGTGACTATTAGCAACAGCAAATTTCCATTGCTAATGCTTCTACGGACAAAGATGATTTGCCGTCACTAATAGCCCTTTATAAGCTCCCACTGGTAGTTTTTTTTCATTTCAACCTCTTGGTTTTCCTCCTCCCCACACCCCCGATGCCTCGTGTTCCCCTGGGTTTCCTTCCCTATCGCCAGGCGCTATGCTCCCCTCCCTGGAAGCATGCCACTAGCTGCCATGCTTACCCGCCCCTCATGTGCACCGCTGATTGCCGAGGTTCACTCCTCGAGCCCAGGTTTTCTCCTTGTGGCTACCATGCGTCCCCCTCCATGGAAGTGCACTGCTCGCTGCCATGCTTCCCCGCCCCTCCTGCACATCAGTGATCGTCGGGGTTCACTTCCTGAGCCCAGTTTCCTTCTTGTATGCCACCAACCATTGGGTTTTGTTCTCTGAGCCCAATTTTCTCCATGCATGCCTCCAGCCACCATGCTTCCCTCCACCCCAGAAGTGCACTGCCCACTATCGTGATTCCCCCCTCCTGCACTCCACTGATTGCCAAGATTCACTGGCCAAGCCCGGCTTTTCTCCTTGCGCTCCGGCAACCTGCGACCACCATGCTTCCCCCCTCCCCAAAAGTGCACCGTCCGTTGCCTGGCTTCCCGGCCTTTCTTGCATGTTGCTGGCCACCGGGGTTCACTCCCTGAGACCAAGTTTTCTTCCTACATGCCGGAGGCCGCCGTCATGCTTCTCCTTGGAAGCGTGCCACCTACTATCGTGCTTCCCCGTCCCCCCTCCCCCTAGGCGCCTTTCCTTGCAGCCGAGTCCCCCCTCCCCGGCGAGCGCATCTCCCTGTCGTCGAGCTTCCCCTTGCCAGGAGTCTAATTTTGGTATTGTGCTCTCTCGTAATTTTCTATGTTCTTTCTTTTATTTGATTGTAAATTACTATTTTTCTTTTCAATTTGACTTTAACTTGCTATATTCTTTTTGATTTTAACTTGCTAGATTCTTTCTTTTAAGATTTTCACATTTTCACTAAATGACTATGATATTTGAATATAGTTATTTTTTTCATCTTTATTTTAACTTCTATTAAAATTATTTTGAGTGATTTTTTAAAAAAATTGTTAGAGTTTTATAAATATTTCTAGCTACAAAAATCTCAACCAAGGTGGCATGTGATGAGCACTGAGATCATGTTGTTCTAGATTAGTAAAATAATAATTATTCTTTTTTGAGACTTTGGTACATATCATATTTGCATTGCATTATTATGAGTATTAGTAATGACGACAGCAATGACTCCAGAGCCATTATTAAAGTTATTTTTTGTTAATTAATTAATTAGTTATTTATTTTATCAAGTAGATATTTATTTATTTATTTATTTATTTAGATATTTAATCAAATAATTAATTAGTTATTTACATGATTAATTAGTTATTTATTTAATTAATTAGATATGTATTTATTAATTTAATTTAATTAGAAATTTATTTATTTAGAATTAATTAATTATTTTATCTATTAATTTAATTAAGTAAATGATTAATTAGGTGTATATGGATGTATACCCTTTATGCATAAGATTTGGATCTTGGCATATAGATAGGGTTGGAACTGGGCTTAGGCTAGTTTGATTGATTTTAGGTCAGCTCAAAACCTAGTTGCGCTTTGGCTCGAAGTAGATCGGACTGGACTTGGACCTAAAAATATAGCCCATTTAATTTTCAAACCAGGCTCGGTCATCCCTTTGATCTGGCTCAGCTCAAAATTGGCGAGAGGTACGGATAGGGTCTTGCAGGAGAAGTCAAAGCCGACAACGCAGAAGGCATGGAAGGTGATGAGGGACTTGAAGGCAACAACTCAGTAGCTAATATGGGGTTCGGGTCTCTGTTCATGAGTGAGGTGGTGGGGAGTATAAGAGTTCGAGTATGGGTCCAATAATTAAGGTCGAGTTTGGATATATATTTAGGTTTTAATCTGAACCCGATCCATTGATAGCTTTAAGATAAAACAAGGAAAATAAGAGAAAAAAAATCAGAGTTAAAGAAACAAGAGCTAAAGATGAAAAAGAACAAGAAAAAGCAAAGATTGAAGATTCTAGCTTGCTATTGACTTTATTCATTATTGATATTTTAAATTTTTCTTCATTTTTAGTTATATCATTTGCGTAATCATGGACTAGTCTAACATTATCTAGTACAATATCTGATTATGGATTAATTCATGTTTTAACTTATATGAATAGAATAAAGTTAATAGTTTGTATACATTAAAATATAAATTAATAAATAACTAAAGATTGTACTAGATGATGTTAGGCTAGCCTATGATGCAAATGATGCAGTTAAAGATGAAGAAAGAGTTAGAATTTTCATAATGAATGAAGTTAACATTCGAGTTTGAATCTCCGATCGATGTTATTTCCTTGTTGTTCTTCGTCTTCCTTTCTTCTTTTCTTTAGCTCTGACAAAGAGAGGAAGCTTGATTTTGTATTCTCTTGTTTGCTTGCTTTATCTTAAAACTCTCAACGGATCTGGTTTGGGACAGAATGTAGATATATCGCACCTAGACCTGACTTGGACCCTAGATCTATCAATGGGACTAGGCATCCCTTTTAGCCATGCCCGGTCCCGCCCAAACCTGATCTGGAAATATACCCGATCAACACAAGTATTTAAAATTATTCAAGGATAGAGAATTTTTACGACATTCTCGTACTCCGACTTCTAGCATGAGGATTCCAAGAAAAAATGAGATTCTTTATGGAGAAGCGCTTGAGATCATAAGATAAGACCTTGAAATTATCGATCTCCTATGATATGGCCATTTCAGAGTAGAAGCTCTAAAATTATTTTTCTGGTTCATGTCCATCTAATAATCCTGAGACCTGAGAGTTGTGCCACCAATTGTTGCAGTGACACTACTGGTATCTCATCATCAAAGGCTATTTTTTGTTTGAGAAATTAAAAGCTAGATATGCTATTAATAAAAAGATATTTTAAATTATACTTAAGATATTGCAATCCATTTCAATTTCATCATTTGGTCGACGATAACAGTAGTGACATAATTATTGCACCGATCATTCTGATATCTCCAATTCTAAGGTGAGCATCCTTAGTCAATGTAGCTTAGGGGCGAGTTGTAACTAGTTCACTGTTGACTTTATTCACTATTGAGATTTTAATTTTTTTCATCTTCAGTTATGTTTTTTGCATGATCATGAGCTGGTTTAAAATTATTTAGGATAATTTTTTATTATAGATTAATTTATATTTTAATAAATTAAACAAAGTCAATAGTTCATTAAAATATGAATTAATTAATGATTAGAGATTGTACTTGATGATATTAGGCTAGTCCATGATAAAAATGATATAAATAAGAATAAAAAAGATAGAATTTTGATTGTGAATAAAGTCAATAGTGAGCTAGTTGCCATTCATTTCTAAGCTATTTTGGTGTCAAGACTTGATAATGGATGTTCATCTTAGAATGGAAGATATATGGTATAGCTGGTATGAGAGCTGCATCACTACTACCGTCGTTGGTCGAATGATGGAGGTGGAATGGATTGCAATATTTTGAATATAATTGAATATATCTTTTCATTTACTTATTCGGTATATCTAGCTTAAACTGATTTTTGGTAATAAGGTTCCAGTGGCATTGCTGAAATAGTCAATGGCACCACTCCCATGTCTCAAGGCAATTATACGGGTATGGACCAGAAGACCGACTTTAGGCTTCCTCTTCAAAATAGCCACCATAGTAAATCAATGGTTTCAAGATATTCTCTTGCGGTCTCGAGTATTTTTCTATCAAAGATTTCATTTTCTTCTTGAAGTTCTCCTTCCAGAAGTTGAAGTACGAGAGGGTCGTGAAGATTCTATCTTTAAATTCTTGAATCATTTTAAATATTTGTCTTCCATCATTTTAATTTGATGAATTTGATGAGTAGGAGTCGAAGGGATGAGTAGGAGTCAGGTTGTAAAATTTAGCCATAACTTCAACCCTCCAATAGTTTGGTACTCTTTGGCATCTTCATCTCAGGTTTTGATGATCCAGATGTGCAGTGAAGCATACATCGAAGATATCATGACACGAATATTTTCCCAGCAATCTCAGGGCATTCGAGATGCCATCCATGTTTTGATCATCCACACTCTCGGGATCCTTGTCTATGCGATCAATTGGTCTCATTGTGATAGTCATTGCAGTAAGTAAGACAATTAATAAATTTCTTTATTTATTTTAATTTTTTAATTTAAAAATTTATTAAAAATATTTTATTTTTTCATTACAGTATGTTCGAATATATGTTAGGATATTTAGCTCTTATACATCCTCTGGTGGAGAGGCATACAGCATGAGGAGGAGGATGAGGATGATGATGATGAATGATTTTTTTATTTTGATACTATGCATTTATTTTTTAGTAGTGTAATTTTATAATTTATATTTTTAATATAATATAATTACATTTTTATTTATAATTATGCTTGTTAATTATTACTTTATATTTAATATAGTTGAAAAACTTTAACTGTTTATTATTAAAATTAAAATAAATTTTTTAAAAATATTATTATTTTTTAAAAATAAAAATATTAGCAAAGATGTTAGCGATGAAATTTGTCGTCATGAAAACATTATTACCGATAGTCTTTGTTAGCAACATTTTTTTTGGATATTAATATTTTTTAATTATTTTTTATAAAAGGTAATATTAGTAGCGATGGACTTTGCCATCATTAATACCATCGCTAATAATCCTATTAGCAATGGTTTTTGAGCCATCTCTAATAGGGATTAGTTGCAATAGGATTTTATGTGATGGCCTTTTAGTGACAGGAAGTCATCATTAATAGTATTAGCGATGGGAGATTTGTTATTAGTGACAGCTATAAATACTTTTTTTTCTTGTAGTGTGCATAACATTTTATAGGTATCAGGTACTCTGTATACCTTGTCTATAAAATTTATTTTTCAGATCTCTAGCTAAGTTTTTTCCAAAAACTCTTCTAGAAAATATTTTCCATAAGGCTTTCCCTAAGCAAGCATCCTTAAATATCCTGAGTTCTTTGAGAATCTCAACAGTTCTCTCAAAACCACTTGAAAGCTCCAAATCGCTATTTGAATGAAGATTAGAATTGCCTTGCCTCGCTTATACCTCGCTTACTCTCCTGAGCCTTGCAAACACCCATCTTCACTGCCTCGCTCACGTTCTATCATATCCGCTTGCCACTTCCACTACCTTGCCTATGTTTTATTACTTCCACTGTCTCGCTCGCTCCCATGCCAATATTACATATCCACCTAGAAGTTGCAATTTTTTTCTCTTTTCTATTTGCTTATACGGGAAACTGATTTAGGTATCGGAGGGTTCACCATTGAAAACCATTTCATCGTGGCTAAACTTCTATATCCTCTTCATTTTACAGGTTCCAGAATGCTCGTGTTCAATGGAAGAAAATTCAGAGCCATCTGATTCAGCAGCCATCTCCAACCATGTCAGTGAGTCTCGAGCAAAACTGCAACAAATATTATATATATTATAGATATTAATATATTAATAAATTTATCATTATTAATATTATATTTATATAATATAATATATTATTAATATAATAAAATTAATATATTATAAAATATTATAATATTTATATTAATATAAATTTTATATTGTATTGATATAAATATTATGATAATATTAGTATGTTATCTTAACTATCCATTAATATTTTGTAAGATTTTAGTCATAGATTTAAAAAAAAAAATAAAGAAAAAAACCATTACTTCCCATCCTATGGGAAGTTCTAAAATTTATATCTTTCATAGATTTTCACTTTCTATAAAATATGAAAAGTTTCTTTCAATGAAAATAATTTTTTTATTCTCTCTTCTTTTAAAACTTCGATTAAATAAAATATTTTTTCCACTTTTTGTGAGGTGCCTTTCCCCTCTCCATTTCTGATAAACCAAATGAGTCCTAAGAGAAAGCTTTAACATTTGAAACTAAAAGCTAAAACTAAAAAATAACTAGAAAATCTTGTAACTCCCTTTCCTGTTGGATTTTCGGTCCCTTACTTTCAATCTTCTCTAGATCTATGTAGAAGAAATCCAATGTTCATGGTTTTGAGCCTTGTTGAAAATAATGACAAGTATATGATCCATTGTTCAAATTGTGATTTAATCTAAGAAGATCATTAAATTCAATGTCAATTATTTTGGGCACTATAAAAAAGAGTAGATAAGATATAGAAGCGAGATCCATCATATTGGAAAATTAAATCACATGCCTAACTTGGCATTGAAATGCTCTTTGTTTAAAAATAAAAAAATTGGATAGATTTTCAAGTTCTACGATGTGCTAGGGATGAATTCCTGGGTTTCAAAAATAGACCGATCAAATCAAAACTTTCATTTTCGAGAAATATTTTGTCCAAAGATATCTCCAAATCCAAAAGGAATTAACTATAGTGATTGAAAATAAAATCAACATGGAAGTTGATATCTATCTTATGTAAAATTTTAGTTTTCTCATATTTATTTTACTAGTTATATATATTTTGGAAAAGCCATGTCCTAATTAGAAAAAAAAAAATTGCTATGGGAATGAACCTAATGAATATAAATAGGTACTATGCATCTTAACTTACAAGGGATCAATAAAAAAGAAGAAAACCTAGACCATATATTTAGCAAACTTATTACTATTGTTAAATTTGTTAGAGAGATTTGAGATTAACAGGTTGGAAGAATTATCTTATTCTTCCGAATTGGACCATAATTATTAGGGTTGGAAGTGGGCCGAGCCAGGTCATATCCTTGCCCAAGCCTGGCCTGGAAAAAAAAATCGGGCTTCAGGCTGGGCTTAGTCCCGATTCATTTTCAAAAAATTTGGCTCATGCCTGACCCGAGCCCGATTGGCCGGCCCAATTCAAAATAGCCCGACAAGAGCCCGATTGGGTTGGCCCAAAGCTACTTTGAATCCGGCCAGCCCAAACCCATGTGCCCTGCAGTGTTTATAGTTTACAAAAAATGGAATTCAACTGGCTTGGCAGCAAAATGTAAATATGCAACTCTGAAAATTAAAGGACGGCAAGAGGATCAAGATAAACAATTTAGAGAAAATTAAGTATCTAGTATGCTGATTATAGACTCAAACACCATGTCAACATTTTTGACCCAATCCCATCATCTCTGGATTTAATTATCTAATAGCATTCCATGCCGTGATCTTTAATCTGCAACAGATCTGCATATAAATACTTGTCCCACTACGATATTTGTTAACAATGAAAAAAGAATGTGGTGGCACAAATTATTCACTCATAGGTAGATCAGTCATGCTAGCATAGCTAATCATCACTAAATAAATAGATATAATTTGTCAGTTCTATTTAGTAGTTATACGCTGCTTCTTAGAATAAACAACTAATTAATCAGTCACTACCAGCCTGATGAACATCCATCTTAAAACAGAAAAAGAATTCTATAGAATAAAAGAAGCAATTTTTTTTTATCACATATGATGCAAGTTTACTTGAAATCATATGGTTTGCGTACCCCACAAAGGAACAAAATCTTTTTATCTGTGCCTGCTATGGTGCCTCCTAGTGTTTTGACAAAAAGGCTGATAAATTCAAGATGCCCTTCATATATCGCTCTTGTTATAAGTTTACCATCAGCAACGCATTTCGCCATCGTCTCCAGCTCCACCCAGCAACCGCCGGTAACAAGACTGGCTTTACAGGGGGATAAGCTGTGTGCTTCCGGCCTTTCACCAATCCCGCATATACCAAGATTAGCTGTCCATGGCAAATCGAAGCAATTGCTTTTCCAGCGTCAGAAAACTTCGATACAATATCCAAAAATGATTCATTCATTAATAATTGCTTTTTCGGATATGGATGTTATATAGTTATAGCTTTTTACCTTAATAGTAATAGCCAATATTCCCCTTCTTATCTGATAAGAACAAACATCATGGAAACAGTTAGCATTAAAGAAATGTCAAACTTAGTGGCCATTAAAATTTGTTAGTAAAATAAGCAGATATAAAATAAAAATATTGGCTAGACCCGAATGGTAAACCTTACCAGAATGCATTAAAGGCAAAAATGGACTGACAGTCTGATGCCTTTAATGTCTTACCCGGTTAGTGTATAACACTTGAACTCCTGTACCAAATCAAGAGATAAAGTAGACATATGATACTATTGACACTACTTAGTATTTAAGACCTCGGTGTAGAAAAGAGAAGTTCATAAAAATCAAAATCCAACATATCAAATACTTCAAGCAAACATAATAAACAAAAAGATTAAGCAAATAGTATAACCAAAATCCACTTGTTTCACCTTCTCAGTATTTTCATATTTAACAAAAAGATTAAGCATCTCTGAATGTATAGATAAAAAGAAATAGTATTGTTTGCAAAAAGCATAAAAGAAAGTCCACAATTTAATGCTCGGCCTGCTGTGAGGTATCATCATCTGCATCAACTTTAAAAAACTCGAGCAATTTGTACATGATAAATGTTAATATAAATATCAATTATTAAAATTTGTAATATAAGTATAACAAATTAGGAACATACAAGGAAAAATATTTATGTACCTTCATTATATTCTTCATGGAGCCAATCCTGTGTACAAACCAAGACCTCAACAGTAGATGGGCTCAAAGAACTCCAGTACTGATCCACAACTCTACCACCAGTACTAAATGCCAACTTTGAAAAAATGGTAGAGACTGGAATTGCCAAAACATCTCTAGCCATTCTTGATAATATAGGATAGATAGCTGCATTATTCTTCCACCATGTTAAGACATAAAAGTTCATGTCATTCAAACTAGAAAGCACATCATCATCCAAATAACTATCCAATCTCTTTAGCCATTTCGAGGAACTTTGGCTTCTAAACTGATCAAAATCTATATTAAGCTTTATAATATCCATGAAAAATGAAGAAACTAAGTTTATATCACTTTGTATATGAATTTTATCTGTTACCTCACTCGAACTTATAAAGGATTGCGCTTTTGCTGCATCTGCATATTCTAAATAAAGACAAATACGAATTTCATCAATCTTTTTCTTTGTCTCTTCCACATCAAATGCCTTTTCATAACAAAATTATACAAATATCAACTTTTGTCCGGGATCCA
Source organism: Areca catechu (assembly GCA_021397845.1). Classification (NCBI taxonomy): domain Eukaryota; kingdom Viridiplantae; phylum Streptophyta; class Magnoliopsida; order Arecales; family Arecaceae; genus Areca; species Areca catechu. Next base: position 8,276,053 of record CM038039.1, read on the forward strand.
AAATAAAAGCAATCATTAACAAATTATTGCATTGAGACTAATATTTATTGATTTTTTTGCATTTCATTCATCAATTACTTCAGTGTTTCATCAGTATGTGCCCTCGTATTCATCAACACCATCCGAATTTTTAAAACTTCTTTTAAATACAAATTTGATGTGGCATACTTAGAACCAGAAAATACTTTAGTGTATTAAGAAAGATTTCTAAAAATTTAAGAATTATCTTGGCCTTTTTCCATTCATCATTAGTAGGGCATTCACATGAATGTTCGGTTTCATATCTAATAAACACATCTTTATAACTAACTGCATCAAGCAACATCTCATATGTAGAATTTCATCTTGTAGCAACATTCAAAGTAAATCCTTTTCTAACAGAAAGTCTCATATATTTTGCCATTTCATTAAAAGCTTGCATCCGAGATGGACATGCAGACACAAATCTACCAATCTTCCTGATACATTTAATAGCTGAATGAATAATTTTTATTCCATCTTGAACCATAATATTAAGTATATGTGCACAACATCGGATATGACTGTACTTCCCACCAAACAACATTCCATCATAAAAATAACCTTGGATCCTTCGAATCACAGCATCATTTGTAGTATAATTATCTAAAGTGATAAAACATATCTTAGAATCCAGTTCCCATTCAAGAAAAGACTTTTCAATAGCATCTTCAATTACAAAACATGAATGAAGGTACGATAATTTCTTATAACTAATTATCTTCTTATGCAGAACAAAATCAAAATCAATATAATGAGCTATGAGCGACATGTAACCGATTTTTTGATTTGATGTCCAAATATCGCTAATAAAACCAACCCGAGAAGTTAATTTTTTAAAATCATCTTGCAATTTTTTTCTTTCTCCTTCATACAAAGCCATACAATCATTCTTTATAGTCTTACGGCCTAGGGCATTAAATAATGGCTGAATAGATCTCATTAATTCCTTGAAAGCAGGATGCTCAACAACACGAAATGGAAGCTCAGCACAAATGATAAACTTTGCAAGTATTTTTCTTGTCTCTTCTTGATTGAATTTAAAAGTCTTCACCGGATCTTTTGAACTTGCTGATATAAATAACTGATTAACTGTATTCTTTTGATACTTTTTACAAACATTTTGAAGATGGCATTTTAGATGACTTGTCCTCCTTTTGTACTGCCATTAAAGCCTTTTTACAATGCTTGCATGTAGCTACTGGTTTATCACTTTTTTTCTTTCAATAAAATGGTCCCATATCCAAGACCTTTTTTTACAACCTTTATCACCATCATTTTCAGAAGTTTTCTCATTTTTGTCATCCTCATTCCTTATACATTTAATAGTTTCATTTTCATCCATTTTAGATTTAGACATGCTGCATAAATAAGGGAATATAGTATATTAAATAGATAAACTAAAGCAAAAGAGAGAAAAAAAATACTATAGTTTGCAGGTTTAAGTAGCACTTTATAATTTCTCTCAAGATGAACCATTCTTTTTATTTGCAAGTTTTTTTTTTCAAAACTTAGATTTTGAAAATGGGACAACTGTTTAGTATTCAGCTAATTAGAAAATAAACCACTAAAGCCATCTCCATTTATTTTTGTACCTGGGGAGGATGAATGTTAACTAGGCTGAATAGATGGATTGACTATGCAACGAAAAATACACATTATAAAAGAGCTTCTAGAAAGGAATAGTCAAGATATACTTCCATTTCGGACAAATCATTCATGTTAATTTCGTTGGGAAGCAGCAGACATCATTTGTAAACATGCGGGAAAAAATAAATAAGTGATGGACATACAACTTAAAAAAATTACATCAATTCCATCCCATCTTCTGCCATTGAAAATTACATAGAGCTGTAGATTTATATTAAAGACAAACATCATATGTTCATGATAATGCCAAACAAAAATAGTTCAAGCAAAGAGGGCAATCATCAGATTAAACCAAGAAAAGGAAAAGGAACATACAAAAAAAAAAATCATAAACTTATCACAACCGCACACAAGGACTCTGATTTTCTTAAGCATAATAATATGCAAAAATAACAAATGAAAATCCAAAACCATAAAGCCCCCTATTGAATTGGGGCTAAACCCATCTCGAGTTCACCATTCATCAGTTTCAGTTTGAGATTTTAATCAGAAATTACAAAGAATTTACGGGAATCCTTTCTAATGAAAAAAAATGGTCCAAGCAAAGAAGGCACAGCATCAGATTAAAACAAGAAAAGGAAAAGGAACAATGAAAAAACTCATCAAGTCTGAAACTTATCATAAAAACCTCACAAAAACTTTGAAGCATAATAATATTCATAAATAGTCAAATAATAAATGAAAAACCCAAAACCGTAAAGCCCCTACTGAATTGGGGCTAAACCCACCTCGAGTTCACCATTCATCACTCATCAGTTTGAGATCTTAATCAAAAATTACAAAAAATTTACAGGAAAATAGCTAAATGGCCAAAACCTTGCATCCTTTGATTCGTTTCTAAGGAAACAAAAAATATAAAAATGTGGAGCTTTTACCTTGGAGTCGGAGACAATGATCGGAAGTGCGAAACGGCAGAAGCTGGAAGGCTAGCCATGGTGATCGCTCAGCAGCACTTGCCTGATCGGAATGTGGGGAGGGGATCGATGGACGAGGATGGGCTGAACAACAAAACCCTAGAAACAACGATTCGGAGGAGAAAACGGAGAAGTGGAGAAACCCTAGAGACCTTCCCTTTGGACCCTTCGAGATCGTGCCGAGTGGGTTTAAACATTTATAAAATCCATCCATCGGGCTGAAATATTAGGATCTGTCGTGCCTTATATCGGGCTTGGTTTGGGCCCGGTCGTTTTGGGCCATGTTCAGGTCGGGCCGGGCCAGGCCAAAGAGAAGCCCGAGCCTAGCCCGAAAATGTAATGGACTTTATTAAGAAGTCCAAGCGCGGCCTTAATTTTTTTGGGCCTAGCCCGAAGCCTGGTCCGATGTCGGGCCGGCTCGAATCCCATCGAGCCGGTCTGAGTCCACTTCCAGCCACAATGATTATTAACTAGTAACAAACTGTATAAAACGTGTATACTATCATGGCATTAAATTTTACATTTTTTCTCTATAGAAAGCCTAACCTAGGCCTAGATCTTTTCTACTTAGGTCTAGTAAGAAAAAAATTAGTGCATACTTTTTTGAATATTCAATACATATTTGTTTCTAAAAATTCATGTCTCATACTTAAATTCAAGAAATAAAATTCATAAAAAGATCGCTAAATATATCATTCGAACAGAGATTTTCTTACCAAAAAAAAAGGTTCTTGTGAAAACAATACTTATGGCATGTTTCATGCAAAGTCCGGTACACCGTATGGGGAGATCTAGCGGGCCCACAACATCTGGTCCAGGTTCTAACCGCTCTATTTTGGGCGAACGTTTGTAAACCAAGACAATCAAAGCCCATGACTACTTAAGCCCAACTGGATTAAATATTGGCCCAGCCCGATACACACTCAAGCTAATATGTCGGCGGTTCCAACGACGGGGACCGGTTTTCCATTCCTTCTCCCCTCTAGGGTTTCCCCTCTCCTTTTTTTTTTTTTGGGTGATTCGGACTCGTTTTATCTCTCTCGATCGCTCGAATTCCTTTCCTTCTCGTCCCAGATCTGAGAGATTGGCGGTCGAATCGAGTCTCCACTCTTTCCCTGGGACGATCCTGAGGTGAAGATGTACGGATTCGAAGCCCTAACATTCAACATTCATGGCGGATACCTGGAGGCGATCGTCCGGGGCCACAGGTCTGGCCTGCTCACCGTCGCCGACTACAACAATCTCTGCCAGTGCGAAACCCTAGACGACATCAAGATGCACCTTTCAGCCACCGAGTACGGCCCCTATCTCCAGAACGGTGAGCCGCATCTCTTTCTCTCTCTGCCCCCATCTGATTAAAATCGGCTTCCATTTATCCTCGCAAGGGCTCTCTCTCTCTTTCTTCATTTTGCCTCCCTGTTTTGCGGTGATCTATTTTATTATTAAAAATTTAAAACAGTAATGGATCGTGGAAAGATTTCTTGAAAGCATGATCTCATGTCTATATTGTAAATATTACGGTTGAAGAAGAATGAGCAGGTCTAGATTGCGTTGTGATCTCAAAGATTGATGTCGTATGCGGAATACTGAGACCAAAATTCCAAAGTATGCTTACAACGAGCCAATTGCACGAGAAATGTTTGCGCATCTTAGTATTTATATGTCGATTTCATATATACAAATTGCACATTCTTGTTTTATTTCGGTATCGTAACTTGATTTGAGATGAAGCCTTTTTGCTGCTTGCAGAGCCTTCTCCGTTACATACAACTACGATTGTCGAAAAGTGCACTCTGAAACTGGTTGACGAGTACAAACATATGTTATGCCAAGCGACGGAGCCGTTGTCTACTTTTTTGGAGTACATAACGTATGTGTTATCATATCAATTCTTTCTGCAGAATTTTCAACCTGATTTTTTAATCTAAAATTCAGGTTGCAAGACAGATTTTTTGGGTTGCAATGGAAGCCTTATTCATCTATTGTTGTTCATAGGTATGGTCACATGATCGACAATGTTGTCCTTATTGTCACTGGGACTTTGCATGAGAGAGATGTTCAGGAGTTATTAGAAAAATGCCATCCTTTGGGAATGTTTGACAGGTATTTATTTGAAGTACTGCTAAGTTTTGCTTTTGAACCAGGTATCTCAGGTGCTTCTTTTCTTCACAGCATTGCAACCCTTGCCGTTGCTCAAAACATGCGTGAGCTATACAGATTAGTTCTTGTTGACACGCCATTGGCTCCATACTTCTCAGAATGCATCACATCTGAGGTACCAATTTGGTGGCTAAATACTAAGTTGTGTTTGAGATGCTCAACATGAATTCTTGTAAAATCAAAAAAAAAAGAAAAAAGATTTAGCATAATTTTGAGGGTGCAAAAGTTTCTGTTAGATTCATTATTTTGCCAGGTTCAATATTATAGCATATCTGATTTGCAATTTCTGGTAGGACTTGGATGACATGAATATTGAAATTATGAGGAACACTCTTTACAAAGCTTACCTTGAGGATTTTTATAAATTTTGTCAGGTAAATAATAATCAAATTTCTATTGAGTGGTATGTTTCTCTCAAGATTTTACACATGTTAATTGCATTTTTTGTCTGATAATGCTATAAAATAGAAACTAGGTGGAGCAACTGCTGAGATAATGTCCGATCTTCTTGCTTTTGAAGCTGATAGAAGGGCTGTCAATATCACCATAAACAGGTGGATCCTGTAATATAGTGCATCTATTTGAAGGAGTTTCTGTACTTTTTTGGACATGCCATGTTATTAATATATTCTTTCCCTTTATGTTACCTACTTGGAAGTCAATGATTTTCTGCATGCCTTCTTCCAAATGCTTTGCTTGCATTACCCTGAATCTGGTTAAAAAGCATCTTATAATTGCATTATTCTATTTATATTGCTAATTTATTTATTTTTTGCTGTACAGTATTGGAACTGAGTTGACTAGAGATGATCGACGGAAGCTTTATTCTAATTTTGGTTTGTTGTGAGTGTCTACTGACCCTTTTATCACTGGGCTAGATCTAAACGATTGTTAGCAACATTTTCTTGACAGATTAACAACTTTGTGCTCTGTAGGTATCCCTATGGTCATGAAGAACTTGCAGTCTGTGAAGACATTGACCAGGCAAGATTCCGGGACAGATTTCCTTTGAGAATTTATAACGCGATAATGTCAATTTATTGTGTTGTTATGTGTGGTATCTTGAATAATTCAAAGAAATTGCTCATCCTTTACCTATGTAGTGTTCTTGATGAGTTCGTCCATCTCTAAAATGCTGCTACTATTTGTTGGTACCTTATAAATCTTTTTGCATCTTTCAGAACTGTATGCTTTGCAGTCTAAATTGCATTACAAATTAGTCCAAGATGAATGATGGTGACAATGCAATTGGCATTCTCTCCAAGCATGTCTTCAGTGGTGAATGTGCATTGCCAAATTGGAAATCTCGGCAGTTTCATGTTGCTTTTGAAACCAAGAAACAAGTAGAAAGTTTTCATTTTTCATGTTGACAATTGGATGATTGTATGTATCTTATTCAGTATGTATGCTGCTACTGTTGTTGAGTAAAAGAAATATGCCCTAGGCCGAGCGCTTCCCCTTTAAGTGATAGGGTGGCGTGGTATTCCACGGGAGAGGTTGATGTGGCACACAGGATGTGTGATGGGCATACATCAAGATGTGGCTTCCTTGGCCGCTCTGCTGTCATGAGGCGCAGCTAGAGCGATGGGATTGGCCAACACTCCACATTTTTATTCTTAAATCATCCTTTTGTATTTTCAATTTTGATGTCTGTTTCGGTCTCATAGTTTGTGTTTTGCATGCCCCAACCCATTTTAACAAAAGATGTATCGGATCAGTGTTCCTTGGTACTTCTTGTGAATAGATATAAATATCCCCGCTTATGCTATTATTTCTGTGCTTTTCACGTTTGACTGACAAGATATTAGTGTGCAATCACCATGTTTTAGCCAAAAGTAATGACCTTATCTTTTCTATATTCCATATTTAGTTCTTCACTGTACTTGACCTGCATATAGTAATTTGGATTATTCTTTTTGTTCTGTGAGGTCCATACGAGTGTGATATCTATGATTGTTACCATGTCCCATTTCATGTCGACAACTTTTGCAGGTTCGTGCTGTTATGGAGAAATATCCTCCGTATCAGGCAATTTTTGCCAAAATGTCTTATGGTGAAAGCCAGATGCTGGACAAGGCATTCTACGAAGAGGAAGTTAAAAGGCTCTGCCTAGCTTTTGAACAGCAGGTACATTTTTCAGACTTTTCGTTAATAGTTTTGTGTTCGCATATGCTGAAGCTTATTAGAATTGCTCAGGTTATTGCATAGGTTGGATATGCTGTAGGAGACTTAAATTCATATCTCTTCTGCTTCTATAATTGGCAAGTCTCTAGATTGTGCACAAAGATTACTTTTGCTGTTTCAAGCTGCCTCGTTTCAGTACTTCTATGGAATTATAGTTGCAATGCTGTGCTGTTCTCCCAGAGCACATAATGTTGATGTATATGTGCTTTTTCTTAGTGATTGATCTTGGTTTTAGTCCTATCCAACCACCATAGTAGCCATATCCACTATCCTTATTCCTGTATTTGACTCAGTATATTTATCCCGCTTGACTATCCCTTTTAAGGTTGGATCTGGGCCGGGCTGGCCCGAAATCGGGTGGGGCTTCGGGCCAAGTTTCAAGTAAATCGAGCCGGGCTTCAGGCCTTAAAATAGAGCTCATTCAATTTTGGACCGGGCTCGAGCACCCCTTGACTCGGCTCGGACCGACTCGAACCTGGTCCAGAATAGGCCCGAGCCAGGTTCCTAGATATTTTTGTCTCTGGTCTCCCTCTCTCCGTTCTCTCTATCTCTCAATCTCTCTCGTTTCCATCTCCCTCTCTCGGTCAGCCCTCGACGGTCGACGCCCCCTCGCACCTGATGATCGATGCCCCCTCGCACCCGATGGTCGATGCCCTTGCCTCTTGTGCGGCTGTGCGACCCTGCGGCCCCCCTCGGCTCCCCGTTGCCCGCACCCGACGCCCTCTCCCCTCATTCGACCCCGCGGACCCCTATGGCTCCATCGCTCCGATCTCCCTCCCCGGCCCCGGCGCCCGCACCAGACGGCCTCGCCCTCCTGTGCGACCCTGTGTTTCCCATCCAGCTCTTATCTCCCCCTCCAACTCTGATCTTCTGATCTCCTTCCCCGTACGACCCTACGACCCCCTCGAGCTCTGATCTCCCTCTCCCGGGCCTGGCGCCCCACCCGACGCCCCCTGTCCCCCGCGCAATGTCGCGGCTCTCCCTTCCCAGCTCGGCGGCTCCGATCTCTCCCCCGGTTTCGGCATGCTCACGCCCTCCTGGGCTCCGGCTATACGACCTTTTTTTTTTTTTTTTTTTTTGGGATCATTTGGGCTTTTGTTCGGGCCGGCCCAATTGGGCTCGAGTCGGGCTCAGGTATGATGTTTTTAAAAAGTTTTGGGCCTAAACCCGGCTCGAAGCCTGAAATTTTTTTTGGGCTTGGCTTAGGTAGGGGTTTAGTCCGGTCTGGCCCGGCCCACTTCCAGTCCTAATCCTTTTCAACATAGGGACGGTTTCTTGCCTAAGGTTGATCACTTTCTTTTTTACAATAATTGCTGAGGGCATTTTATATTGCCATATCTGCATTTTGTGCTCTTCTACACATAATTTATAAAGTTACATTATTAAGGCCATTATTATGGGTACATAACCATGCCATGTCATATTCCTGTCATTTCTACTTACAATTTGCAAGTTTTTAAAATATCTGCATCTTCCTAAAGGGTTGAAATGAAACTGACCTCAGAACAAATATTGGCTGCTGGTATTTGTTCTGACGGGGCTTGAAGAGTTTGCTTTCAAATCGAGGAGACAATTGGTTTCAGTTTGTAGGGCAAGTATAATATAGTTTCTTATTATAATACTGTAGTAGACTACACGCTTGCTAAGCTCCCAAGAATCTTAAGCCTCCATCCAGCACATGCTAAAAGTATTTTTGAACATCCACTTCCCTCCACCCACACCTGCTCCCAGGCTTGAGGAGTAGAATAATGTTATAGTTGCTATTAGGCCCATCTTCGCAAACTGTTGCTATAAACTTGGTTAATTAATTTGCAGACCTGTTCGTGCAGTTCCTCTGATCATTTCAAGGATTAATCCTCCATGTCCCCTTCCAGGACTTTATCAGTCTGATTTTAATGGCTTGCATGTAATCAAATTGCCAGCAGGATTATTGTCCTCTGGTGTACGAACACCACTAAATTCTCAGGATCTAGGGAATTCTTCATGTGCCAGTTTTTTTTTTTAAAAAAAAATCCCATGGCTTATTTGTGTTTCTAGAATTTAAGCCGTTCTTAGCTACTCTAGTAGGTACATGCATTTTTTTAACCATTTTTGATCATGATGCAGTTTCACTTTGCTGTATTCTTTGCATACATGAGACTGAGGGAGCAGGAGATAAGGAACCTGATGTGGATCTCCGAGTGCGTGGCACAGAATCAGAAGTCCCGGATTCATGACAGTGTGGTGTACATGTTCTGAGTTCGCCTTTTTCAGATCAAACTTCCAAGATTAAATATAAATAGGGGCGCAACCCCTCATCCTGTATCTGGGCTGTTAAATCTATTCTGACAGTTGACTGTTGCAAGTCAACAAGATCATATATCGTTTATCATGTCATGACCAAAATAATATATGTAAACCATTCGTTTTAGGGGGAAGATGCTGTATTTTGTAAGCAGTTAAAACGCCGTGTGGCTAATAATGATCAGGGTCCTTCGAGCGGATGGCAAATGTTTGTTTATCTGAAAATGATACTGATTATTGCTTTTGTGTCTCATATGTTGCAATTTTTTCAGTCATTTACAGCTAAAAACAAGCTAAGGGAGATGAGCATGGAAATGCCTCTTTGGGCAACATCAAGGAACTGCTATTCCACGCTTCGTCAGTTGCTTTCACCACCTGATGAGTAACAAAGGTCTCTCCACCCTTCTTACCTTTAGTTTTCCTCGTAGAAATCCTCATTCTGGGGCGAACTTATGCTGACCATGTACTTTTCAATGTGATAAAGATTCTCCTAAGCATATAGTCATTAATGTATTCTAGGTTCTGATTGCCGCGTCTGTTGCGGGTGGACCCAAGGGGCCGCATTCCCAATTTTTTGAAAGTAACACAGTTCACCGGCCCTTCTGCCTAGTTAAAAAGTAACATTGCTCACCTGCCCTACTGGACGTTTGGCATGATTGTTAGAGTCAAAAATCCGTAGAAGGGCTATTGCTATTAGATATTTGTTTTGAGTTGTCGTAGGAAACAAGTCCCCAGAGTAGACGATAAATTAAAGAGGCCTCTTTAGAGTGACCTCTTTTCCATTCCAGGGATCTGATCACTTTTTAGGGGGGCTATAGAATTTGTTTTGAGGGCAAGAAGATATCCAGGAAAATTCAGGCTTTAGGTGAAACTCTGGTTGATTGAAAAATAACTCCATTCGTGAAAAGATGACGCAAGAATGGAGGCACAAAACCAAATGATATTGCCTCATTTGTTTTCACGGCCTTGTCCAAGTTAGAGACGCGATGTTATATGCGTTTGCTTGCAGTTTATCATCATCTTCTTCTTCTTGTTTTTTTTTTTTTTTGTCTTGCTTCTGATCATTTATAAATTGTCAAACTCTCCGTCCTAACAGTATCAGGACGAAATGTAATTCTCTAGCACACGTCTTACTTCCAGAACCCTTGGATAACCTAGATATAGCAGTAGATTGAGACATGAGTATGGCGATTTGGATGTAAAAGCTATAGGCTAGTTTAAATTTATAGACGTCATATCTAGCATTTTTCAAGTGGTCCGTTTTCCCCATCTAACTTTTAATAACCAGAGTTTACTCGACCCTTATGTCAGCTAAACTTAGTCTATTACTTTTTCAAACTAAGCAAAAGGAGCCAAGCTAAACTTGTCCTTCCAATTCTTAGCAGGCATGACCGTCTCATGGCATTCGTAACACAAAATTGAGGAAATATTTAGAAATCCAAACATAGCCTGCTGATATGTCTCTTGCCGGTTACACCAGGTATTTGGGCTAAAATCCTACTTCTATCAAATCTTAGGGGGTTCCAGAATCCAGGCTAACCTTGTCGATAGGCCATCACATACCAGGTCTCCTGAAGGAATACATAAATAGAAATAGAGAATCCCGTGTATGCGAGCACGGTAAAAGAAAGACGGGAGAAAACCTAAATAGTTCCCGCTCCCGGGCAACCGGGGCTGATGCATGCGAGCTTCAGCTTTTCTTGCTGTTAATATAAAAGTAAAAAAAAAATGTCAAAAGTCTTGTTACTTTGCATCACCCCACTAGCCAGAAAAGTATTCTATCATATTTAACAATATTGAATGTTTTAAAAGTTTGAGAGTACCTTATTTTCTAGTTATAAAATTAAAGTACATCCCTCGAGGATAACTAGATCTCGTATAGTTTAAAGGTGATCATCGCTTGTCATCTTTGATTACGCATCCATCTTTAATTTTTTTCGCATGAAACCGTGTCCATGGGTGATAAGAAGCATCCGGCCCATATTCCACCATCCACTTTATTAAAGCATAAAACAGCAAACTCTTGTATGCTAATGCTCCGGTGCTTTTGAAATTTAGCATGCTTGCTTTCCAGGTTTAACTTTAAAAACTGGTACGTTAATTAGCTTCATAGCAATTATAAAATAGGCCGACCAACACGAATCATTGCGTCTTTCTTTTCTCCAAACTTGAAATATTATAATATCCGAAACACCCCTAACGTGTTAATGAGGTGTTCCTCTTTTCTCTCGTGTCAAGTTGCCAACTTGCGAAGCCAAAACGTTGGACACGATCACCTCTTTGTCTCGGCTTAAAAGGCCATTTTTGACAAACTTGTTGCTCTCGTAACTTGACCAGCTATTTCAACTCACGTTCGCAGGAAAAAAAAACCTCATGCAAGGACTTGATAACTTCGTGCGATCGTGACTTTGATTGCTTGCTTGACCTCTTCAAAAAAAAGCAAGCTAGCAAGAAAATAAGAAAGCTAGCATCTTAATCACCACGAACCATTCCGGTGTCTCCCCTTTTTTTTTTTTTTAAGTGCAAGACCTTTTAAAATGGTCATGTCAAGAAGGGAGCAACTCCATGCATGCGTAACTGATTTTTAGTACATCGTTGCCTTTTTATCTCCTGGCCTAACTGTACAGTAACAAGTATTATTCGACTTCGTGTCATTTAAATTAATCAAGAATATTACGACACCACCCCCCGTTTTTGATGCCCCACCCCTAGTTTGGTTTTGTATCACGCCACTCGATTGGTGGAAACGATACAAGCTGCAGGGCTGAAAGTTTATTTTTCCTTGGTCTAAATTAATTAGCCATTGGCTGGACTCTCGGTGAGAAACGTGGTTGCATATAAACAGCCATCAAATTAATGCCTCTACCTTGTTTTCTCCATGTTCACAATATTTTTGTCTTACCTTTTCTTGTTCACATCCTTTTTAACATCTTTTAAATGTGTGTGCGTGCGTGTGTTTTTTTTTTTTTTTTTTTGAGAAAAACTAGGTTATCTTACCTGCTTCCTTAGATGAAATCCTTGTAGTTGGGTGGACGTTTCTCATGACTACAGGAAATTTCCAGCTTTATAGTACTGTCTACTCCGATCCTGACAAATTTTAAAGGTGGTTCGGTCTGGCAAGCTTCAAGGTTGTCATCCACAAGCTTTACAAAACAATGTGCTGCTTGCTGCGGTCTCGCGTATATATACAGTAACCTTGCAGCATGAGTAGATTTGTGCAATGAGTACTTCTATAGATCGATTTTTTTTTTTTTTTTTTTTTTCATGTAAAATATGCAATTAGAACCCAAGAATATTTCCATGAACTTGGAGCCGTGAATCATTTTACTTCATAAATTTTGTTTTGGCATTTACTGCTACAAGAAAGATGGGCTTCATCCAAAGTTCAAACCGGGATATATATCATGGAGCATTGGCTTGGGACACGTTCATCTCGCCTCGAGATACTGTCCAAATATTAATTTCAAGCAAACAATCTGAATTATAACGAGTTCTTTCGAGGTAGATCGATGTCTTTGTCTGACCTATTTGTCAAATAACAGATCTCATATGACAAACAGACCGTAGGAAGTTTCTTTTTCTTACTTAATCTGAATCCACCTTGAGCCTATACGATCAAGTCAAACCTTGCCATCTTAGTTTTCTTTTTTGGTACAACCTTATCACCTTAGCTGATTCCATGGAATATGTCAAGAAGAGATGGGGTTGGACGAGTGATGCATGAAAACTTCTACTGGTTTTCTCTTGGCCAGGTCTAGCATGGCACATACCGTAACTGACCCACTAACAATCCCAGGTTCCCATTAATGCAACCCTGCGTGCCAAGGAAAAGGGTCATGCCCACGGATTTTTTTTTTTTTTTTTGGATAAAGTTGGGCTCGACCTTGAGACGGACAAGATCCATCCACTGTGGATCTGGAATAAAAATGAATCTATCTAGTAATTTTAGATCTTGATGAAATAAATAATTCTACGTATTAGACCTAATTCACCTGATAATCTCTCCAATAACTTGTAATCGAGTTTCTGTGGCAAAGATCTTTTTAAGATCCTCATCACCCATCTATTTTATATTGTAAGATAATGTTAGGCTTGCAAGGCCCACGATTGAGAGATTATTTTGTTGAAGCAAGAATTCTGCTAATTATGGGGTTATATTTTAGCTATCCCATCTTGATGGTCGTTCCTGATAAATTATATTCTTGATAGCATGCACCATGTAGTTATATACATCATATCAATCACAACTACTTGATTTTATAATGAAATGCTAATATTATATTTATTCGGGATCATGGAAGGAAGGATGAATGGGATTAGAAGAATGGATGGTTTTTATTCATCATTTGGTTCAGAGGACCCGCAAATTTATATTCTTCCGGTTTGAGAGGATACAGAAGGATGGATGGGATCGGTAAATAATAAATTATTATAATAATCATGTTATCTTTTATAAATGAATATTTTTTTTAAGAATTCATGCCTTTTCATCACTCATAAATAAATATTAAATTAATTTATAAACCAACCTATTAAATTAAATTGAATTTAAATTAAATATTTATATTTTATATAATTATAAATTATATAAATTTTAAATATATATAATGTAATTTTATTTAGCATAAATAAATATTATATAATAATAATAATAATAATAATAATAATTTTCATTAAAGAGTAGTTTAATAAAAAATATTATATAAATATCATCTATCAATTATTCTATTTTTCTATATCAAATAGAATAGGAAATCATACTCACCAATTATTTTATATTTCATCAAATAGTAGAAATAATAGCCAGAGAATCCATCCTTCTTCTTTTCCATCCATTCTTCTTTTTATTCATTCATCCTTTATACAATCCACCTTTCCTTTCCAACAATTATAGTATTACTCTTAAGAATGATCATGGCCATATATATATATATATATTTTAAGATAAATCAATGTATTTATTTTAAAATATAAGAATGAATATAATCAAAATAATCGGATAATATAATATCTCTAAGTTGTATAGAAATGGTATGCTAATCAGCACCATTACTTTTTTTTTATTTTTTTTGAAAAAGAGAAAGAGAAGGCCTGCCGTTGGCTTTCCCTATAAATAAATAAAAAAAAAAGAAAAAAAAAGAAAAGAAGGATAAACTAGTTCGCCCATGGATCTTTCTTTTCTCATTCTCCATCTACTGCGTGTCCTCGGCCCTCGACCGGCCCCTCTCGTTCCAGCCACGTGGCCTGCGAGGCTCGACGGAGGACATCCTCGGCATGCTACATCCGCCCACGCTTTTTTCGTGCATGCTCTGGAAAATTCTTGCCGCCAATCTCCGCTTTGCTTTGGATGCAGGCCATCCTCAAATGGACAAATGGCCTTTTCAATACCAGGGAACGAATTCATCGCACACCGAGTACAATAATTTTAATATTTTAATATTATTTTAAATTTATTTAATAAAATTTTATTTTAAAATTTTGATGTTTGAATTTTTTTTTTAAAGAAATTAGATCGAAAAAGTATGGTACAAGTTTTAGAAAAAATATTTCTTCAAAATTAAACTAATTTTTCTTATATTTATAAATATGATAGATTATATAGAAAATAGAATGAAAAAAATGATTATAAAAGACCGGTACCCGGCACTCATTAAATCCATATGGTGTTATTTTAGTTATATATAATAGATTTAGTAACTTTCAAGTAATTTTTTTTTAAATATAATTCCGAACAATCTCATTATTTATGTCGTATTTTGTTTCCGATGGGCTTATTAGAAGATTAGCCAAAAAAAAAAAATCTTTCTTTACGAAAAATAACTTCTCAGAAATAAAAAATTGGCATGTTTAGTTGACTATAATTTTTTTTTTTTCTGGTGACTTATATTTGACCGAGTACTCATTTTTTTAAAAAAATTATGAAAAATATCTATTATATTCTTAATTGATATAAAATTATATATTTTTGCTTTCAAACTTTATATAAATAATAATATTATATTTATATAAATAAAAATATATTATATATAATATTAAATAATAATAATTTATTATATTAATATAAATACTATACTAATATTATATTAATATAAAAATATAGAAATATTATAAAATATTAATATATCATGATAATATTATTATTTAATATTTTATAAATTTTTAGTTATTAATTTTAAAATGATATTTTTTTTTTTAAAAAAAAAAGAAAGATCACCATTTTTCATGTTATGAAAAGTGCTAAAATCTACCTTCTCGATGAATATTCACAACCGGTGAAATGTGAAAAAAAATCATTCTATAGGAAGACATTTTTTATTTAATATTTTAAACAAATAAGGTACTTTTTCTCTACTTTTCAGGAAGTACCTTTTTTCCATTCATTTTTCATGAGCCAAATAGATCCCAAGTGTTGCCGCTCTCGCCGCCGCGCCCGTGCCTCGGATCAGCCGATCCTTCCTGACCGCCTGGTGAGGGAGCCTCCCTTCCCGCGGAGAACTTGCAACAAAGGGGTTAGAGGACCCTGGCCGGGGATCCCGGCGAGGGAGCTCCGATGGTCAAGTCAGTAGACGACGAGAAGGAACAGACTCTCCAGCCGGACCCTCTAAAGGGTTCCCGACTTAGAGAGTTAACTGGTGAAGGAAACGCTCTGGGGACCAGAATCTCGGCTGGGCCTCCTTGCCGAGCTCACGCCCAGAGTTCCCCTCTCGGGATCTCTCGTTTCTCTCTCGGAGCGAGGCCTTTTGCCGGTGCTTCCTCCTTGTCCCCAGGCTGGTTGGCTTACCTTGTCGTCCCCAGATTTTTCCTTCTTTATCTCCTTCCGTCGCGCATTTGTCTTTTTCCGTCTCGGAAACTCCCCTCCCCCGTCCTCTTCTCTTTTCCCTTTTCGGTGAAGGGTGCCAGGCGGCTTTCCGACCTCGTCCGCCGGGCCCAGCAGGGAAAAGGCAAAGATAGAAGAGAAAGAGGGGAGGGCGGCGCTGGCAGGGCGGCCGGTCAGGCCTTGGGCCCAGTGAGAGCGCCCTCTTCCCCAAGCGTGGGCGCCATCTATCATGGGGCCTGTGTCGTCAGGGTTGCGTCTCTCGGCTGCGGGACCTGTCGGGCCGATGCTAGTGATGTTCCACGTGCCGCCGCCCTCCGTACAGGACGCCGTCTGGGATTCGTACGGCCCGAGGGATGGCCTCGGGGCCCGTCTCTCTCCCCAGGGCCCTCGCCGTACGAGCGGTCTGACCTCGATTGAGTTGGGCCCGTCTCCGGGGGCCAACTGGCGAGGGGCGAGGGATCGGCCGACCTCGGCTTAGGTGGACCCCTCCTGGGTGGACACCTGGCGAGATGGCAGGAGGTCGCCTGGCTTCGGCCGAGGTGGGCCCGTCTCCGGGTGGCCACCTGGCGAAGGGCGAAGGACCAGCCGACCTCGGCTTAGGTGGACCCCTCCTGGGTGGACACCTGGCGAGATGGCAGGAGGTCGCCTGGCTTCGGCCGAGGTGGGCCCGTCTCCGGGTGGCCACCTGGCGAAGGGCGAAGGATCAGCCGACCTCGGCTTAGGTAGACCCCTCCTAGGTGGACACCTGGCGAGGTGGCAGGAGGTCGCCTGGCTTCGGCCGAGGTGGGCCCGTCTCCGGGCGGCCACCTGGCGAAGGGCGAAGGACCAGCTGACCTCGGCTTAGGTGGACCCCTCCTGGGTGGACACCTGGCGAGGTGGCAGGAGGTCGCCTGGCTTCGGCCGAGGTGGGCCCGTCTCCGGGTGGCCACCTGGCGAAGGGCGAAGGACCAGCCGACCTCGGCTTAGGTGGACCCCTCCTGGGTGGACACCTGGCGAGGTGGCAGGAGGTCGCCTGGCTTCGGCCGAGGTGGGCCCGTCTCCGGGCGGCCACCTGGCGAAGGGCGAAGGACCAGCCGACCTCGGCTTAGGTGGACCCATCCTAGGTGGACACCTGGCGAGGTGGCAGGAGGTTGCCTGGCTTCGGCCGAGGTGGGCCCATCTCCGGGCGGCCACCTGGCGAAGGGCGAAGGACCAGCCGACCTCGGCTTAGGTGGACCCCTCATGGGTGGACACCTGGCGAGGTGGCAGGAGGTCGCCCGACCTCGGCCGACCTCACTCAGGCGGACCCCTCCGGGCCCGGGCGCCGATGAAGTGGTAGAGGAATTCCGAGCCGAGCTTGACCTCGGCGAGGGCGGTTTGCCACAGGCAGTCGTCGAGCGGTGTAGTCTTGCCGATCCTGGCTTTGAGGATGTGGCGCTGACTTGGCCGGGGAAACATACACGTGGCTCGCTCGTATTCGATGATACCTGAGCCTGGCCACGTCACTGTCACGGCTGTAACAGTTGCCCCCCAGCCCGCCGTTCCGTCGGGGCGTCGTAGAACGGAACGTCGGGATTAAATACGGATATGACGTGGAGAGGCGAAGATCTTGCATCATAATTGCCACGATCCTGGTCGCCGTGGCTCGATGCGGCTGAAGACCTATGGGGAGCCGTCACGCGTCGCCCACTCGCTCGTAATTAATGCGTCGCTTCGAGGTAGAGGCCGTTACTCTGCTAACGAGGCGTCGGTGTCGGGCGTGCGCCCACGTGACGATCATCCAATGGCCTGAGACGGAATGACGGGTACGGCCGTTGTCGGCTGAGTTTGAAAGGGAGGGGACTTTCCAGAACGAGGCCTTTTCCCTTGCTTCGTGGGCGGTTTGCTACAGGCTAACAACTCCTGTTGCTCGCGCTCGTCTGGTGTATTTTCGGTGAGTGCTTCCTTCTCCTTTTCCCTTCTTTCGGGACTTAACTTCTTTTATTCTGAACTGTATTGCTTTTGTTATTGCAGATCGGGAACGACGTCCTCCTACTGAGGAATTTCCTCGTAGGGAACGCCAAGAGGGACTCCGAGCGGGAGCAGAGACTCGGCAAGCTCGCGGCCGATGTCAAGGACTTAATGGAGAAGGGCACCGAGCTGCGAGCCGACAAGCAAGCCCTCCAGTTTGACTTGGCACGTTCTGAGGAGCGGAACAAGGAGTTGGAGGCCTCCTTGTTGGAGGAGCGGACCTCCAACCAGCGCCGAACTGAGGAGGAGGCGGCGGAGAAGGCCCGCCTGCAGGCCCATTCCCAATGGCTGGAGCGCCAGCTGGAGGAGGCCCGGCGAGACGCGGCCGCGGCGAAGGACCGGAGCGCGTACGTCAACGGGCTCCTGGAGGCAGCCAAGCGGGAGGCGCAAGAGGCTGTCCCCAAATTCTGGGCTTCCGACAGTACACGTCGGAGGTCCGGGAGGCCGCCGTGGACTCCTTCCTGAAGGGGTTCCGGATGTGCCGGGAGAAGGTGGGGGCCTTCTTCCCCCAGCTGGATCTGAGCGGAGTTGTGATCGGTGGCAGGAGGCCAGGGGGCGAGAGCAGGGCCTCCGGCACGACCGAAGCGACTCCTGCGGCACCGTCGACCAGCGATGCCGCGGCTCCGGAGCAGCCCCAGGAGCCGGCCGTTGTAGAAGCCGAGGACGCAGCACCCGCGCCTTCGGCAGAGGGCTCCGACCCCGCACCTCAGTGAATCCGGCACCGTCTTCTCTTTTCTTCTCTTTTTTTGGGGAGTCCCGGCCTGTCGGGACTCCCAGCTTGTACCGACTTCTCACATCAATGGAAATCTGACTTTATCGAAACCTTGATTTTTGTTTCGTCTCACCTTCCTTTTCCTTTCTTTCTGAGATGTCAGTTTGGAACACTTGAAACAGTTGCAGGCCTGGTCCTCCCATTGCTCAAGTCGAAGGATGGGGCCTGCTGAGTCGCGTCGCAGCAGAACAAGCCTCAAGTGGGCCCGACTTTGGGTCGCCTTCATCCTTGCGCAGGCAACACGGTTTCTGCACCACCTTCCAGGCCGAAGCCCAGGACCTCCGGACTGAGCTCGGTGCCGCAGGCTTTCTCAAGCCTTGCGCGGCTTGCTGAGCTGTGCTCCGGGCTTGCGTGGGCGAACTGGGTTCGGCGCCACCTTCCAGGCCGAAGCCCAGGATCTCCGGACTGAGCTCGATGCCGCAGGCTTTCTCAAACCTTGCGCGGCTTGCTGAGCTGTGCTCCGGGCTTGCGTGGGCGAACTGGGTTCGGCGCCACCTTCCAGGCCGAAGCCCAGGATCTCCGGACTGAGCTCGATGCCGCAGGCTTTCTCAAACCTTGCACGGCTTGCTGAGCTGTGCTCCGGGCTTGCGTGGGCGAACTGGGTTCGGCGCCACCTTCCAGGTCGAAGCCCAGGATCTCCGGACTGAGCTCGATGCCGCAGGCTTTCTCAAGCCTTGCGCGGCTTGCTGAGCTGTGCTCCGGGCTTGCATGGGCGAACTGGGTTCGGCGCCACCATCCAGGCCGAAGCCCAGGATCTCCAGACTGAGCTCGATGCCGCAGGCTTTCTCAAGCCTTGCGCGGCTTGCTGAGCTGTGCTCCGGGCTTGCGTGGGCGAACTGGGTTCGGCGCCACCTTCCAGGCCGAAGCCCAGGATCTCCGGACTGAGCTCGATGCCGCAGGCTTTCTCAAGCCTTGCGCGGCTTGCTGAGCTGTGCTCCGGGCTCGCATGGGCGAACTGGGTTCGGCGCCACCTTCCAGGCCGAAGCCCAGGATCTCCGGACTGAGCTCGATGCCGTAGGCCTTCTTGTCGAAGTTAGAAGGGAGTGTTTGAAGTGGGGAAGCTTTGTTACAGAAACTGGGAGCCTTACATCACTGATAGTACATTCTCAGGTTCGAGGAGTTCCACGTCCGGGGGAACCTGGCACCTCCCAATTCTTCCAAGTAATATGCTCCATGAGGGAGGGCTTCTGCCACCCGATATGGGCCTTCCCAGTTGGGCGATAGCTTGCCGCATTCTTGTGGTTGGGATGCTTCGGCGCGCCGGAGGACCAAGTCTCCGGGACGAAAAACCTTAGGCCGCACTCGGGAGTTGTAATATCTGGCTACACGTTGCCGGTACGCCGCCATTCGGATTCGGGCCCTGTCCCTTGTTTCCTCGAGAAGGTCTAGGTTGAGCATCATCCTGGCCGGGTTTTCTGTCTCGTCGTATTGCTCCACGCGCAGCGTGGGTAGGCTGAGCTCGATCGGGATGACTGCCTCGGCTCCGAAGACGAGGTTGAATGGAGTTTCGTCGGTAGCCGTCCTTGGGGTGGTGTGGTATGCCCAAAGGACGCTGGGAAGCTCATCGGCCCACCTGCCCTTGGCCTGGTCCAGCCGCGTGCGGAGGCCCTGAAGAATGGTCCTGTTCGTGACTTCGGCCTCCCCGTTGGTCTGAGGGTGCGCCACCGAGGTAAAGCGATGCCTGATGCCGAGGTCGCTGCAGAATTCTTCGAATTCTCGGCAGTCGAACTGGCGTCCGTTGTCGGTGATCACAGTGTGGGGGAGGCCGAAGTGGCAGACGATGGACTTCCAAAAGAACTTGGCGACGTTTGCTTCGGTGATCCTCGCCAAGGGTTCGGCCTCGACCCACTTCGTGAAGTAGTCGATAGCCACTATCAAGAACTTCCGCTGGCCAGACGCCGGCGGGAATGGGCCCAGGAGGTCCATCCCCCACTGGGCGAACGGCCAGGGGGCTGAGAGCTGAGAGATTGGGTTGGAGGGTTGCCGCTGCACCGTGGCGTGACGTTGGCACCGGTCGCACTTCTTCACGAAGTCGGCGGCGTCTTCCTTCATTGTTTCCCAGAAGTAGCTCTGACGGAGGGCCTTGTACGCCAATGCCCTGCCCCCCACGTGGTTCCCGCAGATGCCTTCGTGAATCTCCTGGAGCACAAGCTTGGCTTCTGTGGGTCCTACGCACTTGAGGAGGGGGTAGGAGTAGGATCTTCGATATAACTGCCCGTCCATCAGGACAAATCGCACGGCCTTCTTCCTGATGAGGCGAGCCGCCTGTTGGTCCTCCGGCAGGGTGCCGCTGGCGATGTATGCAGCGTACTTGTCCATCCAGCTGGGCTCCTGGCTGACCTGATGGACCTCCACCGGTGCTTCGAGGCTTGGGACCTCAAGGCGCTCCACATGAGCGCGTCCCAGCATCGTGTCCGGCAGGGTCGCCAGCCGGGAGAGGGCGTCCGCACGGGCGTTCTCCCCGCGGGGGATGTGGAAGATGTTGAAGCGGCGGAACTTGGACGCGCCCGCCTTGACGAGCTCCAAGTACTTCGCCATTTGGGGGTCGTGCGCGACGTACTCCCCAGATACCTGCCCCGCTACGAGCTGGGAGTCAGTGAAAGCTCTGAGGTTGGTCACGCCCAGCTCGCGGGAGACTCTCAGTCCGGCAAGAAGTGCCTCGTACTCCGCCTGGTTATTTGTCGCGGGGAATTGGAAACGGAGTGCACACTCGGCGACGACCCCGTCGCCGTTGGCAAGGATGAGCCCAGCTCCGCTCCCGCCGGAGTTCGAGGCTCCGTCCACATGGAGGATCCAGGCGTCCTCTCCGGGCTCATCGGTGCCAACCTCCATCGGCTGGGCCGGGGGGCCTTCCTCGGGCTCCTTGCCCAAGCCTGCACATTCGACCAAGAAATCGGCCAGCACCTGTGCCTTCATGGCCGACCTTGGCCTGTATGCAATGTCGAACTCGCTGAGTTTCAGTACCCACTTGGCCAATCGTCCCGAAGTATCGGGTCGGCTGAGCACCGCTTTCAGCGATTGGTCTGTCAAGACGGCGATGGGGTGCGCTTGGAAATAGGGCCTGAGACGCTGGGCAGACACTATTAGCGCAAAAACAAGTTTCTCGGGCTGGGAATACCTGAGCTCCGCGTCTCGGAGAAGTTTGCTGGTATAGTACACCGGCTGCTGGAGCCCCTGGTCATCGGTTCGGACCAAGACAGAGCTGACAGCCTCCGGGGTAACCGCCAGGTAGAGGGCAAGCTCCTCCCCCTCCTCGGGCCTGGACAGTAAAGGTGGCGATGCGAGCGTCTTCTTCAGCTCCTCGAAGGCCTGCTGACACTCCTCAGTCCAAGCAAAGCCATTCATCTTCCTCAGCACCTTGAAGAAGGGACGGCAGCGGTCCGCCGACCTGGAAATAAAACGGCTAAGGGCTGCGACTCGGCCGGTCAGTCGTTGTACCTGCTTCTTGGAGGCGGGCTGCTCCATGTCCAGGATGGCCTGGACCTTCTCCGGGTTGGCCTCGATTCCTCTTTGAGTCACCATAAACCCTAGGAACTTACCGGCGGAGACGCCGAAAGCGCACTTCGCCGGGTTCAGCTTCATCTGATGGCGCCGGAGGTTGCCGAACGTCTCCGTCAAGTCAGCCACGTGGTCCGAATCGAGTTTGCTCATCACCAGCATGTCGTCCACGTACACCTGCATGTTGCGGCCTATCTGGTCTTTAAAGATTTTATTGACCAGACGTTGATACGTCGCCCCTGCGTTCTTGAGGCCGAAAGGCATCATCCTGTAGCAAAAAGTCCCGCGGTCAGTTATGAAGGCAGTGTGCTCTTCGTCCTCCGGGTTCATCCGGATCTGGTTGTATCCGGAGAAGGCGTCCATGAACGATAAGAGGCGATGCCCCGAGGTGGTGTCGACCAGCTGGTCGATCTTTGGAAGAGGGAAGTTGTCCTTTGGGCAAGCTCGGTTGAGGTCGGTGTAGTCCACGCAGATCCTCCACTTACCGCTACTCTTCTTTACCATGACCATGTTTGCCAGCCAGCTAGGGTATTGGACCTCTCGGACGAAACCGGCGGTGAGGAGCTTCTCTACTTCCTCGTTGATCGCCTTCTGCCTCTCCATGGCGAAGCTTCTCTTCTTCTGGCGGACCGGGCGGCAACTTGGGTCCACGTTCAGCCTGTGCATAATAACCTCGGGCGGGATGCCCGGCATGTCGGCTGCTGACCAGGCGAACACGTCAGCGTTGGCGCGGAGGAACTCCAGCAAGCGGGTTCGCTCTTCCTCGGGGAGCTGGGCCCCGACTTGCACCGTCTTCAGGGGATCCGAACCGAGGGAAAAAGTCAGCAGGCGCTCTACGGGCCCTCCCCTGGGTTCCTTCTCTCTCAGATCGAGATCGTCGATATCATGGGCGAGCTCCGTGCCCCTGGCGCCTGGGACCGTCTGGAGGCAGAGCGGGACTGGCTGGATCGTCCCCTTCATCTCTCCGAGCCCGGAAGGCGTGGGGAACTGCACCAACAGCCTCCTCGTGGAGATGGTGGCGTCCAGTTGGTTGAGCCCGGGACGTCCGAGAATGGCGTTGTAAGGCGAAGGGAGCCTGACGACGGTGAATGTTATTAGGACGGTCACCTGCCGGGGTGGGGATCCGGCAGTGACCGGGAGAGTGATCTCCCCCTCGACCCCCATGGAGTCTCCTGTAAAACCTACCAGGGGGGTGTGAACTGGCTTCAGCTGATCGGGGGACAAATTCATCCTAGAGAAAGCATCGTAAAAAAGTACGTCAGCCGAGCTTCCACTATCCACCATGATTCGATGTACAGGATGCTTCGCGATGGTCATCTCGACCACCACGGCATCGTTGTTTACATTGTCATTAACTTCCCCTCCCCTGGGAGGGATTACATTCTCCGGGACTTCCTGGGCTCTCTTCATTGCTCAGCCGGACCCACGCGAGATCATGCCCACGGGCTTCTCCGTCGGGCGGTTGTCGATCGCAGGGACAGGCGGTAGGGCCACGAGCGGCTGCCCTTCAGAGGGGGCCTCGTTCTTGACGAACTTCCTGAGGTAACCCCTCCTGATCAGCTCCTCAATCTCCCGCTTCAGATGGTGACACTCCTCCATGTCATGCCCGTGCTCGTGATGGAACTGGCAGTACTTTGATTTGTCTCAAACGGCTCTCGGGTTCTGAGGAGGAGGTCGGCGGAGGTAGCGCTCGCCCTCGATTTCCATGAGGATCTTCGTTCGAGGTGCGAGGAGAGGGGTGTACCTCCGCTCGGGAGTGGCTTCGCCCCTCGGCCTTGGGTTTGGGCTAGGGTCGGCAGACGGCCCGGGCCTCCGAGCTCCCGGGGTGTCCCTCGGGAGCGGCTTCTTCGGAGTCTTCCCGTCCAGCTCTCGACGGGTGCGGTCAGCCTCCTCCGCTCGGATGTACTTGTGGGCGCAGAGGAGGAGCTCGGAATACGTCCTGGGCGGCTTCTTGTCCAGGGAATAGGTTAGGCGGGACGTCTTGAGTCCGCGCTTCAAGGCCAGCATGGCGACGGGCTCGTCCAAGCTGTAGATCTCCAGGGCTGCGGTCTTGAACCGGGTGATGTAGTCCCAGAGCAGCTCCTGGTCCTGATGGCGGATGGAAAAGAGGCTGTCCACCTCTCTTGGTACCTTTCGACAAGCGTCGAAGTGCGCCACAAACTTTCCTTCCAACTGATGGAAGGAGCAAATGGATCCGGGCTCGAGATGGGTGAACCAGACTCGAGCGGCCTTCCGAAGGGTTGCCGGGAAGGCGATGCACAGAAGGGCGTCGGTGGCCCCCTGGACCCTCATGAGAGCCTTATAGCTCTCCAAATGATCCAGGGGGTCGGTGGTTCCGTCGTAGGGATCCACCTGCGGCATGCGGAACCGTTTCGGGATCGGCTCTGCCTGGATTTTTTCAGAGAAAGGGGGGCGGGAGTCGTAGCCCGTCGGGTCTGCCGACGAGTTCTGCAGGTCGGCGAATCGGCGGGCGAACTCCGCCAGGTTGCGCTCATGCTCCTCTAGGCGCCTCTCGGCCTGGCGCCTGATGGCTTCATCGGTGGAGTCTTCCACCGAGGCTGCGGGTGAAGGGGGCGCCGATCGGTCTCGGCACGAGGTCTGGCCTCGGCGTCGCTTGCTGCGATGCGCTGTTTCGGCCCCGTCGGCCGGGGATCGACTCTCGTGATCCTCCGAACTGGAATAGTTTCTCTTTGCGGGAGCTCGGTGGCTCCCCCGGGGGTTGGAGATGGCCCTCGGGTGGGATGGCCTGCCCTGGATTGAGCGCAGGCTCCCACGCTGCCCCGCGGCTCGGGCCACGGGGGTCCCTGGCTGCGACTGAGTGGCCAGGGACCGTTGCTGATGCTGAAGCTGTCGGACCACTGAGGTCAAGGTCTGCAGCCGCTGGACGATGGCCGCAAGGGATCCGTCCACCAGGTAGGCTGCTGTGGAAGAGGAGGGGGAGCCGGAAGCTCCCTTTCGGGGCTGTGGCCCCCTGGAGGGGAGTGGACATCCCCCACACGGCTGGTGGACGCCTCACGACCATGAGTGACCACCATTGCTGGAGAGCGTGACACCTGCAGAAAGCTGGTTCCCACTAGGGGTTAGTGTCCTGCCCCCCTACCTGGCGCGCCAATCTGTTGCCGCTCTCACCGCCGCGCCCGTGCCTCGGATCAGCCGATCCTTCCTGACCGCCTGGTGAGGGAGCCTCCCTTCCCGCGGAGAACCTGCAACAAAGGGGTTAGAGGACCCTGGCCGGGGATCCCGGCGAGGGAGCTCCGACGGTCAAGTCAGTAGACGACGAGAAGGAACAGACTCTCCAGCCGGACCCTCTAAAGGGTTCCCGACTTAGAGAGTTAACTGGTGAAGGAAACGCTCTGGGGACCAGAATCTCGGCTGGGCCTCCTTGCCGAGCTCACGCCCAGAGTTCCCCTCTCGGGATCTCTCGTTTCTCTCTCTCGGAGCGAGGCCTTTTGCCGGTGCTTCCTCCTTGTCCCCAGGCTGGTTGGCTTACCTTGTCGTCCCAGATTTTTCCTTCTTTATCTCCTTCCGTCGCGCATTTGTCTTTTTCCGTCTCGGAAACTCCCCTCCCCCGTCCTCTTCTCTTTTCCCTTTTCGGTGAAGGGTGCCAGGCGGCTTTCCGACCTCGTCCGCCGGGCCCAGCAGGGAAAAGGCAAAGACAGAAGAGAAAGAGGGGAGGGCGGCACTGGCAGGGCGGCCGGTCAGGCCTCGGGCCCAGTGAGAGCGCCCTCTTCCCCAAGCATGGGCGCCATCTATCTATGGGGCCTGTGTCGTCAGGGTTGCGTCTCTCGGCTGCGGGACCTGTCGGGTCGATGCTAGTGATGTTCCGCGTGCCGCCGCCCTCCGTACAGGACGCCGTCTGGGATTCGTACGGCCCGAGGGATGGCCTCGGGGCCCGTCTCTCTCCCCAGGGCCCTCGCCGTACGAGCGGTCTGACCTCGGCTGAGTTGGGCCCGTCTCCGGGGGTCAACTGGCGAGGGGCGAGGGATCGGCCAACCTCGGCTTAGGTGGACCCCTCCTGGGTGGACACCTGGCGAGATGGCAGGAGGTCGCCTGGCTTCGGCCGAGGTGGGCCCGTCTCCGGGTGGCCACCTGGCGAAGGGCGAAGGACCAGCCGACCTCGGCTTAGGTGGACCCCTCTGGGTGGACACCTGGCGAGATGGCAGGAGGTCGCCTGGCTTCGGCGAGGTGGGCCCGTCTCCGGGTGGCCACCTGGCGAAGGGCGAAGGATCAGCCGACCTCGGCTTAGGTGGACCCCTCCTGGGTGGACACCTGGCGAGGTGGCAGGAGGTCGCCTGGCTTCGGCCGAGGTGGGCCCGTCTTCGGGCGGCCACCTGGCGAAGGGCGAAGGACCAGCCGACCTCGGCTTAGGTGGACCCCTCCTGGGTGGACACCTGGCGAGGTGGCAGGAGGTCGCCTGGCTTCGGCCGAGGTGGGCCCGTCTCCGGGTGGCCACCTGGCGAAGGGCGAAGGACCAGCCGACCTCGGCTTAGGTGGACCCCTCCTGGGTGGACACTTGGCGAGGTGGTAGGAGGTCGCCTGGCTTCGGCCGAGGTGGGCCCGTCTCCGGGCGGCCACCTGGCGAAGAGCGAAGGACCAGCCGACCTCGGCTTAGGTGGACCCCTCCTGGGTGGACACCTGGCGAGGTGGCAGGAGGTCGCCTGGCTTCGGCCGAGGTGGGCCCGTCTCCGGGCGGCCACCTGGCGAAGGGCGAAGGACCAACCGACCTCGGCTTAGGTGGACCCCTCCTGGGTGGACACCTGGCGAGGTGGCATGAGGTCGCCCGACCTCGGCCGACCTCACTCAGGCGGACCCCTCCGGGCCCGGGCACCGATGAAGTGGTAGAGGAATTCCGAGCCGAGCTCGACCTCGGCGTGGGCGGTTTGCCTCAGGCAGTCGTCGGGCGGTGTAGTCTTGCCGATCCTGGCTTTGAGGATGTGGCGCTGACTTGGCCGGGAAAACATACACGTGGCTCGCTCGTATTCGATGATACCTGAGCCTGGCCACGTCACTGTCACGGCTGTAACACCAAGTATTAGAAAATTTAGATACAAATTGTATATTTTTGAAGTTTTTATTATATTGTGTTGAAATAATTTGGCATCTTTATGGTCGTATTTGCATATCCTCAAAATTTTATTTGCATGAGGATGTTGTAATTACGTCATCATCTGATATGCTGCGGGGTGATGTGCTAAGATATGGTGCGGATACTATCAAATTTTTTTTTTTTAGTACATCCTTGCATTTTTTTATTTCTTAATTTTATCTAATTAACACCATGCTAGAATTTGGAATATGGTCCTTCCGACCAATGCTACAATTTGCACTTCCAAATTAATTAACCTTGGTGATGGTAATATACCAAAAAATATTACAAAACTAATGCACTATAATAATTTGATCTTGGCATGGCAACTTAGGGTTGGCCATGTTGAACAGTGCATGATCCTTGTTTGCTAAGCAAAGGGTGATGGAGAAGAGAGTCTGTGTACCATATTTCTGTCATGTAATGTAGACACAACCTACTATGATTAGACCATTGATCATTAGCTAACTATCCTTTCAGATATATTCAATAACATATTTTTGTCTTTTTGAATAATAGGATGGTTGCGTGTCATTATCAGTGTTTAAATATTAGACTTTCTCTCCAAGTTAAACTCCTAGAAGAGGGATGTCAACCAACTTGGCTAACAATTGTGGACTCATATTTCCAAGCATCGCCACTTCTAGTTAGCTGGGTACTCATTTTACAACATATGTGAGATGCTTTTAAAATATTTGGTTGGAAATATTTCAAGTGAATCATATTTGAATTTATTTTATAGTTTGAGATTTTCCTTATAACTATATATGTATATTGATCTAATGTAAAACATCTGTTCTTTAATTTGCTTCTGAGTTGGGGCTAGCATTTGAAAGCAATTAATAAATAAAACGGTATGAGAAATTGTTTTGCATCTGAATGATCGTATTTCTTGCCATTCTATCTGTTTAATTTTTTTTGGTTATGTTTCTATTAAATTTATATGGCAAGCATTTGGTATTGTCTAACCTTTGTAAACGAAATTGTAACAAATATTTTTAATATATTTTTTGCTCGACAAATATTGTTTAAAGAGAGGGGCAACATGAATATGCCAATTAATTAATTATTTATGATGTTATTTCGCATAAATTTGAAACTATTACTTATAAATTCATTAAGTGACGACAATAAACTTAGTTACATGGGAGGGTATAAAATTAGATAATTGAATCAAGAAAATTAGAGAATTCTTGCATGTACCATGCATAACACCAGCAGCAAAGTGAGGCCGTGTTCAAACGTTTTTGTTAAAAAAAATAATGCAACTTAATTGTCTTTATATACTCTTTTATCTTTTACTACAAAAATAATTTTTTTATTGGTTTATATAAATAAAACATATCAAACATATATATCACTAATTAGTGATGAAATCAAATTTTAAATTACTAAGAGAATTCTTAAATATTCTATTCACAGGACCGACACCCAAGTTGGGCCATATTCAAATGTCTTACTTAGAATGTAATTTAATTATTTACATAGAAATGCATGTCCATCACTTATGATCATATGCGATTAACGGTCAATATGCAATGTCTAACTTGCAAAAGCAAAACACCGATGGATGGCATCCAAGAGCAAATGGCCAGCCTCCAACGCTTAGCAGTCGTGATATAATAACTTTTTTCATGGAAATTTCTGGCACATTGGCATGGATAAACTTTGATGGCAAATGCATGCCACATCTCCTAGGTTACAATACAGTTAGCAAATCAAGAAATGGATGGAATATTAACCGGCCATAAATAGAGATGGCAACGGGTCGGATTTGGATCGGATCATCCAAAACTATACCCGTCCCATTAAAATATTCTCCGTCCCATACCCGTCTCGGGTCGAGTATAAAAAAAATCACGTTTGAATCGGGTCGGGTCGAATATACCTGGTCTCATAAAACCTGGTTTACTTAAAATTTAAATGGATCGGATTGAGTCGAGTCGGATTGGATATATCCGTCTCATATCCAATTTACATAAATATTTTATAAACATAGCCGTTGCCGCTTAGATCGCCGTAGCCTGCAGCTTCTTACGTGGCCCGGGTGAGTGGACTCCCTGCCAGCATCACGGGCTCGTCGAACGGAGACGATCAAGGGAAACATAGTCGTAGTTGTACGGATGAAGGGGCTTGATACTGTGTTGCGGTCTTCCTATGGGCCTCTCCGGTAGGAGAAATCTTTTCCGTATCGTCCTCTATCGGGTGGACCTGCAAAACAGGGAAGACCTGCGCCGGGGATTTCGGCAGAGGCACTCCGACGATCAAGTCAATTGGACGATCGAAGGAAAATAAGAGACCTCTGGGATGGAGAGCTTGGGGGACTCTCTGCTGTTCGAGGGTGATAATGAAGAGAGTGTGTTGTTTCTTACCTCCCCTTATCTCTCCATGCTGGTCTTTACGTAGACGAAGGGTTCCTGTCACTTTTGGGGAGGCGTGCCGGTCTTGATGTAGACTTGTCAGGCTAGGGTAGCCTGTGAGGTCATGATGGACTGGTGAATCTCCTTCTTCTGGGTAGTTCAGGAAGTTGGTACAAGGGTACAGTACCTTGGGCAGGGCACTATTTACTAGTTAGTGTAAACAGTAGCTTAGGAAACTTAAATGCAAACATTCCTTGTAGACGGCATATCAGGCGGCGTGCCATAGGACCCACGTGGAGTGGGATCCTTGGAAAGAGCACTGGGCCCATGCGGATGGGCCCCTCGTGAGACGCATCGAGCCCACATGAACGGGGCCGAATCGCACGGTGTCGAAGTGCCGAGCTGGCTGGGACTTTACTCCAGATTGCCATGCGGTCATGGGGGCCTCCATGCATGCTGATCGAGGCGAGGTGCAAGGCCCCATGCATGTGGATGCGAACCCATGCACTGCTCCAGGTCGAAACCAGACCACGGGAGGGCGGAGCTGGACCGCGGGTTTGTTGGGGCGCGGAGCAGGTGCGGACGGAACTGGCCGCCATGCGGGCATGCCAAACTGGGCACGCGGGGGCGTGCCAAACTGGGTGCCATGCACGGGCGGAGCCGGGTGAAGCCGGGTGCACCGTGGGCGGGCGGTCTGGAGCCGGTCCTGGGCACGACGCACCTAGCTCGGAGACGCTGGGGGCGTGCCGGGCTCGGAGGCGCCAGGCCTGTCGCGCCGGGCTCGGAGGCGTCGGGCGTGCCGCCGCCTAGCTCGGACGCGCTGGGAGTGCCGCCGCCTAGCTCGGACGCACCGGGCATGCCGCTGCCTAGCTCGGAGACGCCGGGGGTGCCACACCGGGCTCGGAGGTGCCAAGTGTTCCGGCGAGGTCGGGTGGAGCCGGAGGAGCTGAGGCTCGGAGACGCCGGGCGTGCCACCGCCTAGCTTTGAGGCGCCGGGCATGCCGCCTCCTAGCTCAGATGCGCTGGGTGTGCCACCACCTAGCTCAGAGACGCCGGGGGTGCCGCGCCGGGCTCGGAGGTGCCGAGCGCGCCGATGAGGTCAGGTGGAGCCGGAGGAGCTGGGGCTCGGTGGCCTTGGGCTTCCGCAGGTAAACTGGAAGGGGCGCGGGAGCGCGCTGCCATGGGCGTGCCGCGCCGAGCTTGGAAGCGCCGAGCTGGATTCGGGCGGACCCGGGACGCGCCGGCGAGGTCGGGCGGATGGACTCTTCCCCTGCTGCTGGAGCGCGAGTCGAGGGAGCCGGACCAAGGTGCGGATGGAGGTGAGCTGCGCCGTGGGTGGGCGAGGCAGGCGGAGCCGCGCGGGGCGCTGCCGGGGTGCCGGTCGGGCTGAGCCGGACTGGGCGAGGGCAGGTGGTGTTGGCGTAGTGGGACCCGGAGCACGGCATCGCCGAGCCGAAGCCGCGCGGAGCGCCGCCTTGCCTGCGGCAGAGGCGAGCTGGTGCTGGATTTGCTGCCAGGCTGGAGCCAGAGGGGTCGTGCCTTGGCGCAGGCGTGTGCACGGGCATGAGCCAGGAGAAAGAGCCTTGGTGCGTGCATGGGAAGTGCATGCGGACTGAGGTACCGATGTGCCGTCGAGCTGGACGCGGCTGGGGCCGACCTGGGGTCGGCCCAGGTGCGACTTGACCTGGTTGAAGTGGGCTAGCCAAGCTGCCGACCTGGGCAGGGTGCCGGCCCGGCTGAGCTGGGCTCTAGGCACGATCGAACCGGACTGGCTGAGGTGCCGACCTGACCTGGTTGAAGTGGGCTGGCCGAGGTGCCGACCTGACCGCCACAGGGACTGATCTCTTCAAGTGGACCCACTGTTGTGTCAGGATTGAATGGGTCGGTTACTACTGCAATAATAGCTTTTTTTATATATAAATGGATCAGGTTTGGATCGGGGCATACTACTATCCGTACCCGATCCGAATCGAGTCGAATTTTTTTATATAACTCATATCCATTTATAAATTAGACTGATCGAATTTTACCCGTCGTATTAGGATCGGGTCGGGTATCCACCGGATCAGTAAAAATTACCATCCCGAGCCATAAGTAAGGTAAATGGATGGGTGGGCCATAACTCATTGACATGAGACTCTAATCTTCCTAGAACTTAGTTCAGTTCTATTAGAGATGGAGGCAAATTAAGCAACTCTTATAGATGGATGGGATAAGAAAGGTAGAACCACCAATAGCATTTGCAGCTGCCCTTTTTTTCGATCGGGATGCCCATTCATGGAGCTTATCACATTCCACGATAGACAAGTGTTGTATCTTTCATGCAGAAAAAGGATTAACCTTCGAAACCATTTTGGATCGCACAAAGATCTTTCCAAGATTTGTATAGAGAAATAAAGAAAAGAGTTTGGAATGTTTTGAAATCTATGCAAGAGCAATATAACAATTATCATGAAAGAAAATTAATCATTCTTTTACATAAAAGATACATTCCAAATCCTTTTCCATAGCTATGGCAAGAAGTCGGACACTTTTGACTGCAATAGCCATTGCTAGAATTTAGGTTTAACTAAAAACAATGGATGGGTGATTGAGTCTTTTCCTTCTTTTGATAATGCTTTGTGCGGCTCTCAAAAATCAAAATCCTTCCATTTAGCCTAGCAAACACAATACTCAAGAGGCTAAATGTGAGAACCATGAAAAACTCATAAACAGGGGACTCTTTCTCTTATCTGACCAAATAAAGACCTCGCCAGAAAGACCGGCGACGCTGTCATGGTTGAGTGGAAGAGGGCTGATGGAGCGACATAGATGGGTAGAGTTCTTTCTCGACTAAGCAAATCCATTGTAGAATGACTCTATCTCCTTTATTTTGATTTTTTTAAAACCACTGTTGTTGGCTCAAATCGGGAAAGGATCAAACTCTCACCGATGGCTGAACATTCCTCGACATCATTGGTAAGCCTCCTTGACCGTTTATTAGGTTTGATTAGATGGTGGCAAGGGTGTTTCTTTCTTTTTCTTGGTTTTGGTTGGTGGTCAACTGCCGCTGGCAGTGCCACTCGTCCGATCTCCTCTCCATCCAGTTGTACTCCATTGAGCACCGAAGCTTTTTTCTCTTTTCTTTGGCTGCCAGAAGGTAGAAGACCGTTCGGGTCAAGCAGGGAAGAGAACCATGAAAAAAAAAGAAAGAAGAGAAGGAAAAGAAATAAAAAGAAGGAAAAGAAAAAGAAGAAAAAAGAAAAAGAAAAGAAGAGAAAGAAAGAGGAGAGAGATCGAGAGAAAGAGAAGAGAGAAGAGAAAGAGTAAAAATAAAAAAAGGAATATTTTAAAAAAAGATCAAAATTTCATGAAATCAATTTAATTAAATATTAATCAGAGGGTATTTAGACTATTTTCTTATTGATTAACCCTATCCCTAATGACCGAACCTAAATGAATGTCTAGATCGAGCCTAGTTCTAGATCAAACCAAAAAATTTCTTTCCTTATTTTCTTTTCTTGGATTAAGGATTAATTATTTAAATAACTTATTTTGTCAGAGACTTCATCGTCTTTATCAGAAAGGAGTGCCGAGAATCTAAGATTTGAGTCGTGTATTCTTGATAGAATTAATTTTCAGTAAGTTATTTCTATTCCTATTGTGTTTTACTATGTTTGATTTGATTTAAAGGTTTAATTATGCTAAGTTATTTAAATGTATACTTTATATATGCTATGCATGGATATATTTTGACAAAATATTGAGTTAAATATATATTTATTTTGAAAATGCTTAGCAGTCGCAATATAATAACATTTTTTATGGAATTTTCTGGTACTTTGGCATGGATAAACTTTGATGGCAATTGCCATGCCACATCTCCTAAGTTACAATACAGTTAGCAAATCAAGAAACGGTTGGGATATTAACCAGCCATAAGTAAGGATGGCAACGGGTCGGATTTGGGTCAGATCATCCAAAATCATACCCATCCCACTAAAAAATTTTTCGTCCCATATCTATCTCAGGTCGGGTATAAAAAAATCATGTTTGGATCGGGTCAGGTCGGGTATACCCGATCTTATAAAACATAGTTTACTTAAAATCTAAATGGATTGGATTGAGTCGGGTTGGGTTGGGTATATCCGTCCCATATCCAATTTACTTAAATATTTTATAAACATAGCTTTTTTTATATAAATGGATCGAATTTGGATCGGGACGTACTACTATCCGTACCCGACCCGAACCCAAGTCAGATTTTGTTATATAACCCATATCCATTTATAAATTAGATGGGTTGGGTTTTACCTACCCCATTATAATCGGATCGGGTATCTACCGGGTTAGTAAAAATCACCATCCCTAGCCATAAGTAAAGTAAATGGATGGGTGGGCCATAACTCATTGACATGAGACTCTAATCTTCCTGGAACTTAGTCCAGTTCTGTTAGAGATGGAGGCAAATCAAGCAACTCTTATAGATGGATGGGATAATAAAGGAAGAACCACTGATAGCATTTGCAGCTGCCCTTTTTTTTCAATCGGGATGCCCATTCATGGAGCTTATCACATTCCACAATAGACAAGTGTTGTATCTTTCACGCAGAAAAAGGATTAACCTTCGAAACCATTTTGGATTGCACAAAGATCTTTCCAAGTTTTGTATGGAGAAATAAAGAAAAGAGTTTGGAATGTTTTGAAATCTATGGAAGAAGCAATATAATAATTGTCATGAAAGAAAATTAATCATTCTTTTACATAAAAAGATGCATTCCAAATCCTTTTCCATAGCTATCGCAAGAAGTTGGACGCTTTTGACTCCCATAGCCATTGCTAGAATTTAGGTTTAACTAAAAACAATGAATGGATGATTGAGTCTTTTCCTTCTTTTGATAATGCTTTGTGTGGCTCTCAAAAATCAAAATCCTTCCATTTAGCCTAGCAAACACAATACTCAAGAGGCTAAATGTGAGAACCGTGAAAAACCCGTAAACAGGGGACTCTTTCTCTTATCTGACCAAACAGAGACCTCGCTAGAAAGATCGGCGATGCTATCATGGTTGAGTGGAAGAGGGCTGACAGAGCGACATAGATGGGTAGAGTTCTTTTTCAACTGAGCAAACCCATTGTAGAATGACTCTATCTTGACAGAGCGACATAGATGGGTAGAGTTCTTTTTCAACTGAGCAAACCCATTGTAGAATGACTCTATCTCCTTTATTTTGGTTTTTTTAAAACCACTCTCGTCAGCTCAAATTGAGAAAGGATCAAACTCTCACTGATGGCTGGACATTCCTCGACATCGTTGGTAAGCCTCCTTGACCGTTTATTAGGTTTGATTAGATGATGGCAAGGGGGTTTCTTTCTTTTCTTGGTTTTAGTTGGTGGTTAGACTGCCACTCGTCTGATCTCCTCTCCATCTAGTTGTACTCCGTTGAGCACCACCGTGGGAAGCTTTTTTCTCTTTTCGTTGGCTGCTGGAAGGTAGAAAACTATTCGGGCCAAGCAAGGAAGAGAACCAGGAAAAAAAAGAAGAGAAGGAAAAGAAAGAAAAAGAAGGAAAAGAAAAAGAATAAAAAAGAAGAGAAAGAAAGAGGAGAGAGATCGAGAGAAAGAGAATAGAAAAGAGAAAGAGTAAAAATAAAATAAAAATAAATATTTAAAAAGAAAGATCTAAATTTCATGAAATCAATTTAATTAAATATTTAGACTATGATTACTTGGGACTATGGCATAAGTGATTACGACATGACATAAGTAATATTGAAGCTTAGGTTATGATTACTTGGGACTATGACATAAGTGATTAGGATATGATTTAAGTGATATCAAAATTTAAGTTGTGATCACTGCGGATTATGACTTAAGAGATTTTGAACTTAGTATTATGATCAATCAGGATATGATAAAAGTTGTAAAAATAGATTCGAAGTTTGGATTTCTAATCCTAGGTATTGTACATAAGATCTGGCATATGATTAGTGCAAAAGAGGAACATGATTTTTATCCTAATATAAGTAGTGAAATTGATCTAGAATGAATGTAAAGGGTTGAATGATTTATACTATTTGATCATGATAAGTAAGCATATTATGAATATTGAAGAGCTGGATAGGATATGTCTTTATTTCTGATAAATAGATTTGACTGAGTTTCAGAAGTATTGGCCTGAAAGTATAGTGTATTATGTTATGCTGAATATATATGTTCAATTATTAATTGAATAATTTTAGAATTCTAAACTTGATATGGATGCAAATCATGATAGCATGCTAGTTTTGTTGTTAATTATTTGATTATTAATTTTGAAACTATTGTAAAAAGTGTTTAGGGTGTAGGTTATGAAAGAGTTTAATGATATTAAGAAGGATAATTTTTGACAAATCTGTACATAGATTATTATTGAAAATATATAATAAAAAATATGTTTGAGATAATGCATAAATTTATAATTTATTTTAGCGGATTAAATTATATTATGTAGACATGGCATGCACTTATATGAGTTTTGTTTATGAGGGACAAAATTTTAAATGGTTGTCAATTGATGTTAAGAATTAAAATAAAATAGCTTTATGAGCAATAACATGATCGATCCTAATCATAACGATACTAACTTAGATTCATTTACTTTGTTAGAGTTAATGTTAACCTTTCAAGAGAAAAATTGATTTAGATTGTCTAATTGAATTGTTAAGAGAAGAATAAATAGTTCGAGCTTGGACTAGAATTATTAGTATCTTGAAAGGATGATAAAATATTATACAAAGGCTTTAAACATAGAAAGTGGATCAAGATTTAAATTTGATGTGATATGCTCAAAGCCTAGTAAGGATAAGAAAATTTAATAGTTTTGACATTGTTTTATTTATAATATTTGAAAGTTGGATTTTATTTAGATTCTAATGTAAAGTAGTATCCTTGTCAAAAATTCACCTAATAAAACTAGAAGATTTGATAATTTATACCAGAGTGTGTAGTGGAAGTATGGTGGCTTTAAATTATTAAAGCTGGTTAGAAATATTGATTCTTTAACTTGAAAATGAAAGAGATCAAGAGAAACTCAATGCAGATTACGATTGTATGGATTGAGCTATTAGATGACATGATCTTATTAGATAAGTCTATGAAAGGTAAACTAATTAGGAGCTTGAAGATAATAGGAGGGTTGGGCACTTCCAAAGCCGAAACCTCAAGCAAGCAAATTTCGAGGATGAAATTATTTTAACGGAAAAAGAATGTGAGAACCATGTAAAACCCATAAACAGGGGACTCTTTTTCCTGTTTGACCAAATGGAGACCTCGTCAGAAAAACTGGCGAGGCTACCGTGGTTGAGTGGGAGAGGGCCGACAGAGCGACGTAGGTGGGTAGAGTTCTTCCTTGGTTGAGCAAACCCGCCATAGAACGACTCTATTTCCTTTATTTTGGTTTCTTTAAAACCACCCTCATTAGCTCAAATCAGGAAAGGATCGAGCTCTCACCAATGGTCGGACGTTCCTTGACATCGTCGATAAGCTTCCTTCACCATTTATTGGGTTTGATTGGGTAGCGACAAAGGCATTTCTTTCTTTCTCTCGATTCTGGTTGGTGGCCGGCTGCCACCGACAGTGTCGCCTGCTCAATCTCCTCTTCGTCCAGCCATACTCCATCGAGCACCATCGTGGGAAGCTTTTTCTCTTTCCTTTGGCTGCCGAAAGGTGGAAGACCGTTCGAGCCAAGCAGGGAGGTGAACCAGGGAAAGAAAGAAAGAAGAGAAGGAAAAGCAAAAGAAAAAAAAGAAAAGGAAAAGAAAAAAAGAAGAGAGAGAAAGAGGAGAGAGATGAGAGAGAAAGAGAAGAGGAGAGAAAAGGGAAAGAGTAAAAATAAATAAATATTTGAAAAGGGAGATCTAAATTTCATAAAATCAATTTAATTAGACATTAATCATAAGGTATTTAGACTATTTTCTTATTGATTAACCCGACTTCCAATGATTGACCTAAATGGATGTCTAGATCGAGCCTAGCCCTAGATCAGATCGAAAAATTTCTTTCCTTATTTTTTCTTAGATTAAGGTTAATTGTTTAAATAACTTATTTTATCAGAGCCTTCATCTCCTTTATTAGTAAATGAGTGCCGTGAATTTAAGATTTGAGTCGCATGTTCCTGATGGAATCAATTTTTAGTAAGTTATCTCTATCCTTAGTATATTTTATTATATTTGATTTGATTTAAAAGTTTAATTACCGTTAAGTTATTCAAATGAGTACTTTATAAATGCTATGCATGGATATGTTTTAACAAAATATTGAGTTAAATATACATTTATTTTGAAAATGATTGTATTAATTTATATCAAAAAATATATTGTTTGTTGGTTGTTATGCTCTCTAGTCCAACTATGATCACACGAATTAGGATCTACTATTCTTTTGAACCTCCAGTGGGACGATCACTGGTATATGATCGATGAACGATACGTGTAGTCAAGAATTAGTTTTTTCCAGGCCTAACCAGTGGGACGATCGTTGATACATGCTCAAGATACATGTTATGTTGTGTGATATCAGAGCTAGTATCTGATGGGGACATCGATCCAGCACATATCCCGATGCAGCACAGATCCTAATGCAGATAAATTCAAATTCAAGAATAAGTTATTTTTAGGATTGGAGTTTTAGGATAAGTTTGTTTTAAAAATATTTATTTGTTAGAATTAGGATATCTTCGGGATAAGCCTTATCTTATGTTTAAACCCTTATCCTTATCTTGTATTTGAAGTTGAACCCTTATCTGTCTTGTATTCAAATTCAAATGAGGGCTTGGAAAGGTCTATAAATACCACCCTCAGTCCTTTGTAAAAAATAAGTTTGATAAAAATAATTTTTTTAGAGAAGAGTGATTCTTGTTTTTCGCTCCTCATGGAGAGGGTGAGAGGCACAACAATCGTGCCATAAGGAGAGCACGAGAGGTACAACCCCAGGACATGATGCGAGATCATGTCAGTTATCCCCTTCCCATCTTCTTTTCCCCTTCCCATCTTCTTTTCCATCTCATGACCTTTGAAATTCATCCTAACGGCTCTATTAGTGAGGTGGGTGGGATGCCCTAGAAGTGAGAGATCTCTTCGTGAGTGTGAGTCCCAAAGTCCATGAGAGTCAAGATTCCTACCTTCCATCTCCATTGTTCTTTCACCACCTCCTTACAAAAAAAAAAAAAATAGTGATACCCTAATCCCTGGTGACTTTTCAGCTCGTCGACGATCCTTCTTCTAATCCCGTCCCCCATCAATTTTGGTATCAGAGCAGGTTAAACTAGGGTTTAATTACTAGTTGCTGCAATTTCTGCATACCTAGTTGTAGGCTGAAATTAAATTGCATAAAATCATCATAAAAAAATATAAAAAAAATATTAATTAATTTTTTGTTAATCCTCTGCTAATCTGCCATCTAATCAAAAAAAAAATCATGGTTATCTCAAGCTAGAGTCTATAGTCCCAGGGAAATGATATCAAGCAGAAGACTGGAGACTTGAAGCCTGACTCGATGGAGTCAAGTTTTTCCCACCTCAAGGGAACGATGAGGACATCGATCCAGCACATATCCCGATGCAACACAATCCTGATGCAGATAAATTTAAATTCAAGAATAAGTTATTTTTAGGATTGGAATTTTAGGATAAGTTTGTTTTAAAAATAATTTGTTTGTTAGGATTAGGATATCTTTGGGATAAGCCTTATCTTATGTTTAAACCCTTATCCTTATCTTGTATTTGAATATGAACCCTTATCTATCTAGTATTCAAATTTAAATGAGGGCTTGGAAAGGTCTATAAATGCCACCCTCAGTCCGTTATAAAAAATAAGTTTGATGAAAATAAATTTTTTAGAGAAGAGTAATTCTTCTTTTTCGCTCTGCATGGAGAGGGTGAGAGGCCCAACATCGCTCCGTAAGGAGAGCAAAAGAGGTGCAACACCAAGACATGATGCGAGGTCATGTCTAGTTATCCCTTTCCCATCTTTTTTTCCCCTTCCCATCTTCTTTTCCACCCCATTAGTGAGGTTCACCCTAACGGCTCCATTAGTGAGGTGGGTGGGATGCCTTAAAGGTGAGAGATCTCTTCGTGAGTGTGAGTCCCAAAGATCATGAGAGTCAAGATTCCTACCTTCCATCTCCATTGTTCCTTCACCACCTCCTTACAAAAAAATAAGAAATAAAAAAATTAGTGATACCCTAATCCCTGGTAACTCTTTAGCTCGCCGACTATCCTTCCCTTAATCCTATCCTTCATCAGTATCCTTCTGGGCCTCTAATGGAGCGATCACTGATACATGACCAACGGGCGATGTATATAGTCAGGATCTAGTCTCTGTTGGGACTAGTTACAGGTTGATCGTGACCATAGTCACAGAAATTAGGAGAGTAAAGTAGGGTTACAGGTTGATCGTGATCGTAGTCAGAGAAATTAAGAGAGTGAAGTAGGAATGGATGGCCATCCTTGGTTGTTTTGTTTTGAAATCGTATTGTTGTCAACTATGCATTATAAAATTTTATGTTAATTGATTTGACTTATTTTACTGATTTATATTTTATGAATAATTATTAAATTTAATACTTTATAAATTAGGGGTTTGATAATTTACTGGACTCGTGTAGCTCATGATATTTTTTTCTTTTTCAGATACTACAGAATAGTTAGAGCTCAGGGTCATGTTGCGAGAAGCTTAGAAAATTAAAAGAAATTTTGATGAATTTGATTTATTCTTTATATTATGTTTAGTGGTCACGAAGTTGGATTCACCATTATTTTTTA
This sequence comes from Areca catechu, assembly GCA_021397845.1. Lineage (NCBI taxonomy): Eukaryota > Viridiplantae > Streptophyta > Magnoliopsida > Arecales > Arecaceae > Areca > Areca catechu. Next base: position 8,316,561 of record CM038039.1, read on the forward strand.
TTATTCCAGTATTTTGAAGAATTTGAAAATTAAAAGATATGCCTTGCATCTTTGATGAGATTAGATCCTAAAAATATATGACCGTCTATCATATGCTTGGTCAGATCGGAGCATGACACTAAACCTCCACCCCTGCCAAAAAGAAATTACTCCCTCATGACCATTTTATGGTTTCCCATGTCTCTGTTCATTCTCAAACCAATCCTCCATGCCAAATATGATACCATAATCCTATCCTTGAGCATTACCTCTTTAATGGCTATCTTCGTCACCGAGGAAAAAAAAAAAAAATATATTTTTATAATTAAACATTGGAATAAATATTATTAAGAATAAAATTTAATTTAAAAAAATGGTGATAAATCCTAAGTCAACTCTAACATCAGCAATCCATGGTATAAAAAAATTGAACCGAAGACAAATGCTATTAAAATTCATAAATATAGTATTTATAAAATTTCATTGATCAAGAATATTTTAACAATTAATTCAATGGATTCGGCAAAAATTTAGGATTTGGCCAAAACTTTATAATTTATTTTAAAAGCACCATGAATGGAGATTATCGCTAGCAAATATGTTTATTCGACAAGCATGATGAGGTTTATACGGAGAGAGAGACATTCTCTCTCTATGCGGAAGGCGGAAAAAAGAGGAAATCCGTGCGGTTTAGGATATCAGGATTATGAACGGCGGAATCCTGTATGAGTGACCAATCTTCTCCTGACACGTAGATCAATGAGGTTTGAATCCAAAGCATTTTTTTTTTTTTAATATGGAAATATTTACAGCTATAAATATGGTACGTGGATTTTGTGTTGGTCCATTTCCAGAGAAAAAGGGGGAGAAAAATCCACGGCAGTTTGGAGTAGCCCACAGGAAAGCGGAGAATCTCCCCTGGGATGGCCCCTGGTTTTTTTTCACCCGGACTCGTTGTCTCGGCCAACTCCCCCAAGCCCCTCCCCCTTTTTATTTGGCCAAATCCCCATCACCCCTCCGCGAGAATTCCATCGCTTCCAATTCCTACGGCTACGAGTAGAATTCTACATTGTATCGAGCCATCAAATCCCATCCGCTCTTATCTTGCCCAAAATCCCCATCTTTTCCCCATTTCTCTCGACTGTTAGGAAGCTAGCAAGCAATTCTGGCTTCCTCCTGATCTTTTCCGATATTTGATTGGGTCTGAGGGGTAGGTGGAGCGAGTCGGGCTGATCTTGATGGGGGTTGACGGGAGGTTGGCGGACCGGAAGGGGAAGCAGGAAGCGGCGGAGAAGGTGGAGGCGGTGGCGAAGGAGAAGAGCAAGTCGGCCAAGAAGAACAAGCGGCGGCAGAGGAAGTCGCCACCGATGCGGACTGTAGTTCAGAGGCTGTTCGATACCTGCAAGGAGGTATTCGCCGATTGCGGAGCCGACGCCGTCCCAGCCCCGGAGGACATCGAGCGCCTGCGCAACATTCTTGGTACGATCTCTCTCATTTTTCATGCAAAGTTTCGATTTTTATGCCCCAGAAAAAAAAAAAAAAAAAAAGGGTTCTATCACGTTTCACAGGAGTTGGGTAGTATGTGAATCTTGTCTGGTGGATGGTTGGAGGAATGCGATATGATGTGGATTGATTAAACGCATGTTTTCTTAAATTCTAATAAGCATTGTAGAGAACTTTTAAATCCTACTTCTTGATTTGGATTAATGGTAAAATTTACTCTTTTTATGAGATAGGCCAACAAGACTCACAATAGATTCGATAGAGTTGATGTCATGTAAAGAAAATATTAATTTTGTTTTTATTATGGATTCTTGTCTTATTTAGATCATCGGGTTTCTCAGTATTGCTACTATTACTTCTTTTCATAATATCGGTTTCAAATAGTAAGATGGTTGCTGCTATTACAAGTGATCGCTTTTTTTAGCGGTATTCTGCTGGCCATAGATTACATGTTGATATTGGCTTTTACCAAAGGAAATCAAACAAAATACAAGGGACTCACACAAGGTAGTGGATGTAATATTTGATATGGTCACCACTCAAAGATAGGAGACATCCTTGTGAGTATTGTTCGGACTTACAAATCTTCACCAATGCTGATCTTTTTATGGCATCAGGGATTAAAGGTTCTCATTGCATGAATTATAATAGAAGGATACTGTCATCTAAAACTCATGGTAATGTCTTTTTTTTTATTGTAATTCGTTTTAATATTTTGACTTCCAAAGACAATATGAAGATAAACAATCAAGCAGAATTAGTATTTGACAATCATGCTTTATTGTGAATATTATCTTTTTATGCCCTCTCCTATCAATTTCGGTTGTTCCATCGTGTACGCCATGCACTTCGTTTCAATGATTTTCTCATTTTTCATATATATATATATATAGGTGACAGGATAACATGTGGACAACCATGGAATAGCTAAAACAATTAGTTGAGCGTTAGTATATATATATGTACTTGATTGTATATACAGACAAGTCCATTCTTATGATTCATAACTAGATATTGTAGACAAGGATTTGAGTGTTGGGGATATAATTTATCATGTGATTAGCTTCCTTGTGTATTATAAATAAAAATTATAAATAGGTAGTGGACCATGTTTTGCACCTGTGTGACTTATTTTGATAATTGCGCTCATTTCTTTCTCCTGCAGATGTTATGAAACCAGAAGATGTTGGTCTGACTCCAAACCTGCCATGTTTTCGCAGTGTTGTGTCTAAAGGGCCTCCTGTGATAACATATTTATCCCTTTATGAGTCTCCCAAGTTTTCGGTACTGTAAATTCCTGTTGAACTACCAGTTCTGTTGCATCTGTTTGTAAATACTACTTGTAATCCATTTTTCTCTTGAATTGCTAAATGCATCCTCCAGATATGCATCTTCTGCATGCCTAAGTCTGCCATCATCCCACTGCATAATCACCCAGGAATGACTGTCTTTAGCAAGATTCTTTTTGGGTCGATGCACATCAAGTCGTATGATTGGGTCAATAATCCTCAGAACTCCAACGAGATGGTTAGAAACCAAGATGGTAAGCTCTTTTGGATTTTTGTTTGGATTTGCAATATATGCTGGGTTGAGGATTGTGATATTTAAACTTCCCATTTCTTTTTTTTTTTTTTTTTTTCTTTTTGTCGTGGCAAACTACAGGTGCGTGGCTAGCGAAGGTTAATACCGATGATGTTTTCCAGGTGCCATGTAACACATCCATATTATATCCAGCTGCTGGAGGCAACATGCATCGTTTTACTGCAGTGACCTCTTGTGCAGTGCTGGATGTGCTTGGCCCACCTTATGATAAATATGAAGGAAGAGATTGCACATATTATAATGATGATCTTGCATATTTGAGTTCCTCTGGTATGGTTTATTCTTAACTCATCTGCATACATTTCATTCAGCTATGCCTGTACCATGACATCAATGATATCATCTCTATATGCTGGCATCATGAAATGATCATGAAAATTCGTCTTTTGCATTTCTTTTGATGAAAATTGCTTATATAATTGGTGTGTTATGCATTATTATATTTCTTTACTATCATGGTTATCATGATGTCATGTTAATTCCCACCTTAAAACCTTTTATGGATGTTGTTGAATGAGGTCATGGTCAAGGAAATTAGGATTACTATTACTCCAATGTGGATATTCCTGTATGATCTCTTCGGCTTCCCACCGAGCATTCGTGTAAAACTGCAAGCATCAAGTTGTGCGGTCGATTCCACCTCTTCTTCCCATTAAATGTCCCCCCAAGTTCCGTAAGCAAGTTCCCACTTGTTTCTGTCTTTTAGAATGCGATACGGTGATCGTGCATGAAATATCAAAACTATACATGGAAGTGAAACCAATCTTTCCTGTTGTTGGATTCCTATTTCCTCTTCCCTTCCCAGGGCATCTTAACCCATGGCTTGTAAACTTCTTGCAAGGCAAAATTATCAATATATTTAACTTATAGAACAAATGGTAGGACTCATTGGATGGTATAAGACAACTTGCTTGTGTATATGCTTCTGATCCTTGATGCATGAATATATATCATTCTATTTCAGGTGATGCGGTCTTTGTGCCGGACGAGCACGAGAGGTATGCTTGGCTGAAAGAGAGGGTGGGAAAGCCTGATGAGTGCTTTGTATTGCCTGCTGAATACAAGGGCCCAAAAATTGTGGACCGCTGAGTTGCAATCCGTGGCGATGATACTCTGAATGTTTTGCAGCAGAGCACGACACTTAATGCGGTTTGGGTGTGTAGATATGATACACAGCACAGGAGGAGAATAAAAAAGGTTCAAGGGATGAGGGACGGGTTCTGGGTGGCTTTGCTTACGCCCCCCTCCCCCCAGCAATTTTCTGTTTCATTGGTGAAAGAGTTCGCGGCGTGGCCCCGAAAGCATGTTGTTTTTAAAAGTTTTAATAGATTAGCTTTGCTTTGTTAAGGTTTTAAGCTTTTTAACTTATGGACGTGGTGTTGACAAGTTGATTCATGGAAAAATATAATTTTGAATGATTCAAGACTATCATTTTTATCTCTCTCTCTCTCTCTCTCTTTTTTTTTTTTTTTTTTTCCCCTCCCCTCCTTGCCTTGTTTCTTGGCCTGAACTTGCATCATATTCATTCAGAGCGATTGGATCTTGAGCATGTTTAGTGCCAGATTCATTTGGACATGGAAGAGAGCTCTTCGCTTTAACCTAATCCTTGGAGGCTTTTTTGGCTTTTCAAGCGTCGTTACGTAATTTTTTTTTTCTTTCTCTGGTTGCAGAAGCTAGTTTATTCATCGAGCTTTGAAATTCGGAACATCCGGGCGTGTCGTACACGGTGGCGAACGGTGTAAACGCCGCAATGTTTGAGCTGTGGCTTGTGCAAAGATTTGCACCGTCAACGATTCGTGGAATTGGACGCAGGCTGACCGGAATAAACGGCCGTTTTCATTTTTGCCGTCCTCTGTATCGCGGTTGGCGGGAATTTTTTCCCTGAACGTTGCATGTGATGTCTAGTATTGCACGAGCGGCGATGGGGGCTTGTAGTACGGTGCATCTCGACTGTTGAGCAATGGCTGAATATGCTTGACATGCAAGGCGTTAAGCGAGTACACTATCTGCAGTTTTTTTTTTTTGTCTTTTGGTTTCGCAGAGAATAAGATTATCAAGTCGAGGACGATTATCAAGTCGAGGACGATTGTTATAGACATGATCGCACGTTTCACAACCCGCAAATTAGGATAGAGATTCTTTTAAAATTATATATATATATAATTATCATCTTAATTATCTTTGTTGGCGTAGAATTCTTTTTGACCGGGCGGAGCTGCTGGATCACCGGATCGCTCCCCTGTTTCACCTGCAAAACAGGTACTTGGCCGCTCCCCTCTGTTTGTAACCGTGGACGGTTGCCGAGCGGTACTGGTCAGGCTAGAGACGTTACGATTGGAGTTAATGGCCATGTGGCCACTTCGATGTAGTTGTGCTTGGAAATGATGGCCAGGCAGTTGATCGTAACCGTTGTACTCACGTTCACGTGGGTTTGAGGTTGGTCGGAGATCTGCCTTCGGGCCTCTTTTTCAGGAGGGGCCGCTGTTGGACTAGAAAGGTGTCTTTGTCCTATTTTTTCTAGAATAGTCCGAAGACACCTTTGCTATTCGTGACGAGGCTATTCTTTTCAGGGTGAATCGTAGGGTAGTGCTTAGCGTCGTCTTCGGGCCGGCATCTTCGGTTAAGGCCGAAGACCGTGTCTTCGGCTAAGGTCGAAGATCACATCGTTGCTCTGCCCTCCACTTCAGCTTCCTCTGGGCGCTCTGGTTCGAAGTGTCTAATTCGGAAGGGAGTATGTGAGCGGTCGAACCGGTGGTTGATTTATGCTTGAACCGACATATCCTAACAGTTGCCCCCCGCTCTCAGTTTTCGAAGCGGTAATTTGCCTCGAAGAATAAAAGTATCGCCGGATTGTCGTTTTCTTCTTGGAGGTGCAACCAATGATTGTAAAATTTATGATTTGGCTGCTTGCCATAACTGCTGGTTGATTCGAAGATTGTGGACAAAGTGTGAAAAGGGAAAGGGTCAATCGAGAGGTTGCTTCTCTTTTTCTCCATTGTAGTGGTTTAGCCGATCTTTTCGTTGGGATCTAGGTGGAGGACGTGGTCTCTTTCTGTCCCTTGAAAAAGATGTGGGCTTCATCTCTACCGTCGATTGGTGTCATACGGATTATGACCTTCGATCCTTTCTGCATCAAATCAGCTTGGGATTGTTTGGAGCCTCATATCCGTCTTCGATGTCCATGTACGTGGCGGACTCAGAGAATGGGGCGGTCTCTCCCTTCGAGGAGGCGTCCTGGAGACTTCTTGTCCCTTTATGAGGGAAAAAGAGGACTGGTTGAGGAAGCTTCTCTACCTTTGCTTACTTTTTCCTTTTGCCCAGCTTTTCTCGCTTCCAGCTCTCAGTCTCTTCACAGTAGGATTCTTCTGTTCCTTGTTTCTTTTCCCGCCATGTCTAAGTCTGTAGGAGCTCGTGTTGCCAGTGGGGGGGGGAGGCTGGGCCTTCCGGTGCCGGTGACGTAGTAAGACTGGAACTAGTTCCTAGTTCTGTTTCGTTCAGAAAGATAGCCCACCTCTGGAAGCGTTACCATGTTCCCGAAGGGTTCCTTTTGATACTCCCGAAGCCCAAAGAGCAGGTAAATAGGCTTCCCGCTGAGCATATCGCAGTGTACGAAGATTATTTAAAGGCCGGTTTTCGCTTTCTAATGCACCCTTTCTTTGTCAAGATCTTTCACATGTATCAGATCGTGCTCGCATAATTGACTCCGAATAGTATTCGGAATATCTATGGGTTCTTGGTCCGGTGTCATATGGCTAACGTGAGGCCCGGAACCAATTTATTTACTTCTCTCTTTGTCTTGAAGAGGGATTTCCATGGTCACGGATGGTGGGTTATTAGTCCTCGTCCCTGTCGTAAAATAATGGACATACCCAGTGCCATCTATGGGTGGAAACCTAATTTTGTCTTTGTATCCTCCACTCAACCATGGGGTTTCAATAGTGAGTGGAGGGAGCCTTGTTTGAAAGTCAATGCTGGGAAGAATGTTTTGGCGGTCGACCAACCCGACTACGCTTTATTGTCTAGTTCGAAGGCTGTTTCTATCTGAGAGCTGTTAGAGGAAAGGAATCTTCACCTCGCAGGGATCAGCGAGTTCCCCATGTTAGGTACAAGTGGTAGAGGTCTTCGGCTTTTCCCTTTTGGTACCTCTGTCGTTTAGCTGATCTTAAAATGCATCTTTGTTTGCAGGTGGCAGGATGAGGCCTGATTTGGGCTGGCTCCATCAGTCTGCCAAGAGGAAGATGGCTCAGGCTTCTCCCTCGGGATCGGAGGTCCAGAAGAAGGTCCGGAGGGATGATCCTAGTAGAAGTGCTTCGTCCTCCAGAGGAACATCTGGAGGGGATGGGATATCGATGATGGAGGCTTCGGAAGGGCCTTCGCCTGCTAAGTCTTTGCCAAGGGTCGACTCTCTAATTCAGATCAGGGAGACTTTATCTCCGGCGGCTGGCATACCGTCGCCTTGCCCCCCTACGGCGGATAGGGGCAAGGCGCCACAAGTCGAGGAGGAGTTTGTTGGGAGGGCTCCTCTGGGCAGGGGTCGCCCTGTAGACTCTTCGGAGTTTTCCATCGCGAGGGGTCTCGCAGTTCCTGCCGTGGCTAGGCGGGTGCTGAAGGATGTTCTACTGCCTCATGATCTGGCGGTCATCTAGGATCGGAGTCTCGCTAAGGTGTTTGATTCTGCCTTTTCCTCTTTGCTACAGGTAAGGCTATCGTCGTTTCTCTTGTATTCAATAGGCCACTTAGGTCATGATCGATCTTACACTTCGTTTTGTTGGTGCAGCTGCTCTACGACGTCACCTTCCTGGAGGAGGGTCTAGGGAGCGTCGACAACATCCTTCATGGCTTGAAGGAGGAGCTTCAGATGGCCAAAGCCAAAAAGGAGGTGGCCGAGGAACTGAAGCTGTCTATAGAGGAGCAGCTCACCCGTAGAAATGCCGAAGTTCAAGACTTGAAGGGTGAGTTGAAGAAGGCTCAGCTGAAGATCTCTGAGCAGGAGATGATGAGGAAGAGGAAGAAACAGGTTCATTCCTTGGAGCATTTTGCCAGGGAAAACCAAAAGAAGGTCGAAGACCTAGTTAAGACGACCGAGGAGGCGATCAGGAGGGCCGAAGAGGCGACTTCGAAGGCCAAAGAAGCGACTCTGAAGGCCGAAGCGGCTGTGAGGGAGTCTGAAGCCTTGAAAGGGTAGGCAGCTAAATCAGTCGAAGACTTTAAAAAGTCTTTGCAATTCAAGAAGTAACTGAAGCAATTTTGTTCAGTTATCAGTATGGCTTCAATGACGGTCTGGCTAGGGTTGGCAAGGCCTTCCCTGATCTTGACCTTTCCGGTATCCCGGTATATGAGATTAAGGAGGAGGAGGAAGAGATCATGGCCCCCACTAAGGCTGAAGAGGAGTCGGGCCAAAATGAAGAAGTCCCGGTTATTGCTGAAGAGTTCGTTGTGGCCGATCCAGCAATCTCGGCCCAGGCTGAAGAAGAGGTTCATGCCAAAGAGACTTTGGCCTTGGCCCAGATTGAGGAGATCCTTCCTACTCAAATCGAGGAGATTCTCCGTTCTGCTGACTCGGGGGTTCCTTCGACTGGTCCGTAAGGGTCCGATAGGCTTCGGGCCTTGTATTTCTTTGCTTTTTTCCTTTTGTTAAGAGGAATGGCATGTAGTTGACAGTTTCTCTTAGATCAATGAATGTCTCCCTTTTCTCCTAGTAAATGATAATGTCTGAACTGGAATGTTTGAGGAATTTTCTTTGTGTCAAGTCTTCGAATTTGGCTTAGACAAGGCCGTTGACGAGTTGAGCCATATGGTTCTTTGCTAAGTCGACTCTTTCTGGACATGGGTCCATTCCTTAAACTTTAGAATTCATAGTTAGGGAATTCTATATCTAAGGAGAACTTTTGGTCCACAGTGGGTTTGGCAGCCATCATGTTGTCACTGGAGAGAGAGATTGGCAACCGGAATCATAAGGGCTGCGTCCATAAAGGACCATCGTGGTTGCAGCCTTCCAGTGGTCCCCTCCGGTGGTCCCTTCCAGTACGTGGATCGAGGCCTCCATCATTTAGGATAACTATGTACGGCGCGATTAGAGGCTTATTGTAAATGGGAATGTGACCCGAGCCTTCAATAATCTGGGTATAAGAGAAAGGGGTTCTCATGGATTGAATTTTATCTGCTCCTTGCAAAGTTGCTCTCAGCATCATTTTCATCTCCTTTTTCCGAGCACCATCCGGAAGCTTATCGTGGCATGAGGCTGAACATACCACAGCTTAGGCAGGCAGCAAGGAGGAGGCCAATGAGGGGCCCACTGGTGAGGAGATCGGACCGATGGCGGAGCTATGTTTTGGCATTGCCACGTGCTCCTGTCAGGAACAACATCCTAGTCGAAATAGGTTCTTCCTCATGGGAGGAACAGGCTCCTCCAGGGAGAACCGTATTGGCTGGGCCATCTGGGAGGTCCAGCCTGCCAAGTGCTGGCGGAATTTCCCCGTACGCCGAAGTTCTGGTCGTAGGGGAGAGGAGTCCCGTGGGATGCGATGCACCCACTGCTGGAACTGAGAGGCGAGGGTCTGGGGACCCTTTCTCCGCCATCCTTCCCGGAATACAACAAGTAGATTTCGACATGTGTGTTGTATGTCTGAGTGTGACAAACGGACTGACCGCGTATGTGCTATCCTTTGGCAGGTTTCTCGTGGCCTTTCCTTGCTGGAGAAAAGTGTTTGGGAGTCTATCAGCTTTCGCGAAGATCTCTGAAGTCAGGTGGCTTCAGTTGTAGTTGAGAAAGATGTTGTTGAAAGACTCCGGGTTGCCGCAGAAGAGGAGTTGGATAAGGCTGTCACCTCCAACGATGTCCTGAGAAGATAACTGAGGATGCTTGAGGTGCAAGCGATCGACGCGGTGGTCGATCATACTTTGTCTTCGGGCTTCCAAGTGCACTCAGCTAAGAAGTCAGACAGCACCTAAGCTTTCATAGCCGATCGGGGCTAAAAGCTGATGTCGAACTCATCCAACTTAACGACCCATTTGGCTATTCTTTCCGAAGTATCAGGACAACAAAGAACAGCTTTAAGAGGCTGGTCGGTCAGAACCACGATGGCATGGGCATGGAAATAGGGCCACAATCGCTTTGCCGCGATTACCAATGAGTAAATCAGCTTATGCATTCTTACATATCTTGTCTTAGCATCGTGCAAGACTTTGCTGATGTAGTAGATCAGCTTATGGAGGCCATTTGCCCCTCTTCGGACGAGAACCGAACTAACTGCTTCATCCATAGCAGAGAGGTAGAGGTAGAGAGTCTCTCCTTCCTGAGGTTTGGAGAGCAAGGGTGGGGTCTCCATATAATTTTTTAATTCTTCGAAGGTAAGGCGGCAATCCTCGGTCCATTATAAGCCTCGGGGCTATCGGAGAACTTTGAAGAAGGGGAGACACTTCTCAGCCGACCAGAAAATAAATCTGCTCAAGGAGGCGATCCTTCCTGTCAGCTGTTGTACTTCCTTCTTGCAAGAAGGGTGTCTCATATCCTGAAGGGCCTGAATCTTTTTGGGGTTTGCCTCGATTCCTCGTTTAGTAATGAGGAACCCCAAGAATTTGCCTGACGTTACTCCAAAGGCATACTTTGTTGGGTTCAATTTCATGTGGTGGCGTCGTAGGGCGCCAAATGACTCTTGCAGGTCTTTAATGTGATCTTCTTTGAGGAGGCTTTTGACAATCATATCATCGACATAGGCTTCCATGTTCCTTCCTAGCTGTTCCTTGAACACCTTATTAATCAACCTTTAGAATGTCGTCCCGGCATTCTTTAGTCCAAACGGCATCATTTTGTAGCCTTATTCGGTGACAAAGGCTATCTTTTCTTCAAATATGGTTGTATCCAGAGAATGCATCTATGAAGCTCAATAGCTGATGGCCAGCAGTGGCGTCAACCAGTTGGTTGATCTTCGGTAGGGAAAAGCTATTTTTCGGGCAAGCTTTGTTGAGGTCTGTATAGTCAATGCAGATCCTCCACTTACCACTAGCCTTCTTCACCATCACCATGTTGGCCAGCCATTCTGGATAGTATGCTTCCCAGATGAATCCTGCCTTGATGAGCTTGTTCACTTCATCTATTGCTTTCTACTTCTCTGGGCGAAGTTCCTTTTTTTTTACTGAACCAGCATATGTTCAGGGGCAACTTCAAGCTGATGAGTAATCACTTCAGCTGGAATCCCAGGCATATCCGAATCTGACCAGGCAAAGACATCAGCATTATTCCTGGAAAAATAGATCAGCCTTGCCTTGGTTTCCTCATCGAGCAAGCTTCCGATTTGCACAACCTTGGTGGGGTCCTCCTCGGTCAATTGTACTGGAATGGTCTTTTCCATGGGTTCACCATAGTCCGTGGTGGGGTCCCTCGGGTCCAACTGATCCAAAGTTGTGGGATCATTGGATTATTTGTCTTGTATCATCAGGCATTGTCGTGCAGTTTTCTGGTTTCCCTTCACTTTCCTGATTCTATTTCTGGTGGGAAAACATACCAGGAGGTGATAAGTTGACACTATGGCCCGGAATTTGTTCAAGACGGGCCGTCCTAAAATCACGTTGTAAGCCGAGGGGGTTCGAACCACCATGAAGTTAATAGGCAGTGTCTTCTGTCGGGGTTCAATGCCGAGGGTTACGGACAGTATCATTTCACCCTCGACATCGACTTGGTTGCTTCCGAAGCCGGTGAGCGGCACAGGGGATCTTTGTAGTTTATTTTTGGATAGACACATCCGAGAGAATGCATCATAGAGTAAGATATCTGTGGAGCTTCTATTATCAATTAGAATACGGCTTACATCATAATTGGCCACAACGGTCGATATTACAACTGGATCATTATGCGGGAGTTGGACCCCCGCAAGGTCATCGTCGGAGAAGAGTATGGTGTTGTTGTCCCTTGAGCCATTTCGGGGCATCGTCTTTGGCTCTTTTCTAGTTGGTTGGCCGATGTAGCATTCCCGTGTTCCCATTGGTGGGCCTCTGGTTTGGTAGCTCGGCTTCTTCAGGAGCCATCTAGGGGATCGTGATCTCTAATCAAGGTCCTTGGTGATCGATGTACCGTCCCAAGTAATCCCTCTTGATAAGATCTTCAATGGCATCCCTGAGTTGGATGCACTCTTCAGTGTCATGGCCGTGGTCTTGATGGAATCGACAATATTTGTTCCTGTTCCTCATAGAAGAGATGCTGTCATGGGATGCGGCCTTTGGAGGTAGCTTTCTTTTTCTATCTCCGGCAGGATCTTCTCTCTGGGGAGATTGAGGGGCGTGTAGGAGTCGAATCTCCTGCCCGATGTTCTGGGCTTGGGACTTCGTCGCCGATCAGGATTATTATTATTGTTGTTGGGGGTGCAGGAGGGCCCAGCCCCCTGTTGTTCTTCTTTTTTGGGAGGGGTTTCCCTTCAGCTAGCCATTGATTTGCCACTTGCTCTTCGGCATTGGCGTACTTCTGAGCCCTTGATAGGAGCTCAACGTAGCTTGTGGAAAACTTCTTATCCAGGAAAAAAGTAAGCTTGGACGATCGGAGCCCCTTCTTTAGTGCGGATATAGCTACGTGCTCGTTGAGATCAGGGATCTCGAGGGTGGCCAAATTGAACCTGGAGATATAATCTCGTAGGCTTTCCCCCTCGTTCTGGTGGAAGAACAAAGTGTCCGTATTTCGGGGCATCTTGCGGCAGGTCCTGAAATGCAAGACAAATAATTTTTCTAGCTCGGAGAAAGAATCGATGGTACCTGGATATATGCTCGAGTACCACATCCGAGCTACCTTCTTCAGAGTAACTGGGAAGGCGAGGCAGTACAGTGCATCTGAAGTCCCTTGAATCATCATGTGGGCTTTAAAACTGTCCAGATGATCAAGCGGGTCAGTGGTACCGTCGTAGGGCTCCATTTGAGGAATCCTGAAGTGCCGGGAGACGACTTCAACCATAATGCGAGAGGTGAACAGAGGGCATAGCTTGAAAGCCACGAGGTCACCATGGTTCCTCTGATCTTGAAGCTTCGCGACCTCCGACTCGAGGGCTTTGAGTTTTCCCTCGTAATCGGGGCGGACTTCGTTCGACAGATCCCTTTCAGGAGTGGAGTCTTCAGAGGAAGCAGAAAGAGACTGTCTGGGTCTCTTTCCTCTCCGCAGTGAATCGATCAGCTTCAGATTTCGAGAGGTTCGGCCCTCAGGAGAGGGTCAATCATGGATGGAAAGACGGGTGGACCCATATTGATGGTCTCTTTTCCTCCGGGACTGATGGCTATGTCTAGAGGTGGCTGGTGGATGCCTTACCTGAAAAGCCTTATCTTGAAAATTCTAAACCATAGTCGTGAGAGCGTTGACTTGGTTCAGAAGAGCCTCGAATTGTTGTTGTCCCACGATGAGCGTGGGAGGCAGAATGTCGTTTCCCACCAGGGGGTCGCCCCTCTAAGAGAGTGCGCGATCTCTGCTTGTTGAGGCATTCTGAGTCTTTCCCTTCGTCATTAGAACCTCCTTATACTCTCCTTTTTTAAAGAGGGGAACTAGCAGTAGATGCTTGGAGATCGCCCCCTACCTGGAGCACCAATCTGTTGGCATAGAATCCCCTTTGATCGGGCGAAGCTGCTGGATCACAGGATCACTCCCTTGGTTCACTTGCAAAACAGGTCCCTGGCTGGATGTTCTTCGATGGAGGACACTCCGATGCCTAAGTCAAAGGCAGATTCCAGCAACATAATGGAAAGTATTTTGGATAGGATGGAGATAGCGAGGAAAGGAACTCTTATTTTTTCTGGGTTTCACTGTGCTTACCTGAAGTGTCCCCTCTACCAGTATTTATAATGGCTAGTCCAACACACGATTTTATCTCCTATCCTACAGTTAAGATGGGGGCCAATCGACTCTCCTCTGTCTGTAACTGTGGACAGTTGTCGAGCGGTACTGGTCAGGCTGGAGGTGTTGCAATTAGAGTTAATGGCCATGTGGCCACTTTGATGTAGTTATACTTCAGAGGTGATGGCCATGCAGTTGATCGTAACCGTCATACCCATGTTCGCATGGGTTTGAGGTTGGTCGAAGATTTGCCTTCGGGCCTCTTCTTCAGGAGGGGCCGTCGTTGGACTGGAGAGGTGTCTTCATCCTGTTTTTCTTGGGATAGTCCGAAGACACATTTACTGTTCATGGTAGGGCTGTTCTTTTCAGGGTGAATCGTAGGGTGGAGCTTGGCATCGTCTTCGAGCCGTCTTCCTTCGGGCCGGCATCTTCGGTTAAGGCCGAAAACCGTGTCTTCGGCTAAGGTCGAAGATCACACCATTGCTCTGCCCTCCCACTTCGGCTTCCTCTGGGCGCTCTGGTTCGAAGTGTCTGGTTCGGAAGGGAGTATGTGAGCGGTCGAACCGGCGATTGATTTATGCTTGAACCGGCTTATCCTAACAATCTTAAATTATTTTTAATGATAATATTGCAAGTTGGTCATATTAAGTTTCTAATATTTAAAGATAGGTACATCATTCTTTCACATGATCCATATATCACAATCAAGTTACCGAATAATTGGTAATTAAATCTCTAATATGATCATCAACTGTTAAAAATCTTTATTTGAATAAGCAATTTCATTATGCGAATCATGATAATTATATCCTACAAACTGAATACTTCCATTCATGTATTATAATGCATGATACTTTTATTTAAACATTTTATACTTATTTTTATAAATAACTTTCTCTAAACTTTTTAGAGTCTTACTTTATTTATGGTATGAATTTTAGGTGCACAAAATAAAATACGTCCTTTATTTCTGAGAATATCATAACTATTATACAAGAAGCAAATCAAACATGAATTGAACTAATGATTTTCATATGATCCACGCATCTTTAAAATATTTGGCTGATAATTCTTTAGTCATGGGATATGCACCTATAAATTCAATACTAATATATTGAATATCCACTTCTTGCTTCCTAACATGCTCTTTAACATCAAGATACTTTATATCGATATGTATGATGCGAATTCTATTTTATTATTCTTAAAAAAGAAAATGGTAGTAGAGTTCTCTCAAATAAAAATGAGATTCCTCAATCATAATGACCGTGATGTAGTTTCATAGCATGCAATGAACTTTGCGTCAATAGTAGATGAAGAAATTATAGTTTGTTTATTACTTACCAACATGCATCACCTCTAACAAGAAGAAAATGTATTATGTAGTAGACTTTCGTATATCCACACATCCACTAAAATCGAAGTCCAAATAACCAACCACTTCCAAGTAATTAATATGTCCGTAGGTAAGCTGTACTCTTTGATTCCTTATAGATAATGCATAACCTTCTTTGTAGCTTTCTAATGATCAAGGCCGAGATTATTTTGATATCTATTCAATATTCGTGCTGTATATACAATATCAAGTCTTGTATAGACATAAATATGAATAAAGCTTCTTATTGTAAATGCATGCCAATATTCTTCATCTATTTCTTTTTCGATTCATTTAATGGGTGACTGAATTTATCACCTTTTATAATAAGTGCAATTGTATGAGCATAATCTATTATTTTAAACCTTTTCAATGTAGGCCCTTTGCGACAAACCTAAAATTCTTTGTGATCTATCTTTGTGAATCTCTGTGCCAATGACATAGGAGACTTTATCCATATCCTTCGTCCCAAAGTTTTGAGAAAATAATTTTATCTTTTTAGCAAACTTAAATTACTGCTTGCAAGTAATATATTATCTACATATAACAAAAAATAAACACTCACTCCTGCAAACCTTAATGTATATATACATATTGATGCACAATATTCTTTGTAAAATCAAAAAAAGCTAATAATATCATAAAATTTTATATACCATTAGTGAGAGGTTGCTTAAATCCATATGTACATTTCTTTAACTTGTAGGCAAGGTGACTATTTTTATCAATACAGAAACCTTTAGACTAAATCATTACTATAAGAAAAAAAGATTTTAGTGACGACAAAAAGCCATCGTTAATGATAGTTTTTACTAACCAAATATTATGACAAAAAACATAATCCATTAGTAAAAAATACAAAGCTATTAGCGAAGTTCAAAAGGTTATTAGCAACGATATTTTTCGTTGCCAAAAATCTTGAATTTTATTTCTTTAATTTAGCATAAATATTGTTGCAATAGCAAACTATTATTAGTGATGGAAGTAGGTGCCGTCGCTAATAATTTTTCTCAAATTCCCTTCCCCGCCTAATTGGCCCATGTTCGCCATCCTAAAATTTTTTCTTCTCCCTTCCCCCACCGATTCCCTAGTCCTTGCATTGTCGTCCCCATGCTAGATCAACTACCCTCATGCTGGATCCACAATCCTCGTGTCGAATCCGCCATCATCATGCCTCTGCCTCCCCATTTCTTCGTTGCTGGGGTGCTTCCCCCGTTAGCCATCGAAAACCCCATCCCCATGCTCCCACGTTGTTGTCCTCGTGTCGTCCCCATCGGATTCGCCTTCCCCATGGCCCCATCCTCGAGCTACCAGTCCCGTGTCCTAGTCCTTGTTCCCCGTCCCCATGCCGAATCCACCATCGCTATACTGGATTTGCCATCCATGGGCCTCGTGTTCTTGCACTTCTGCTGAGTATTAGTGATAGTGATGGCAATGATAATAGAGTTGCCCAATTTTTTTTCATTTAAAATGCATTAATTAAAATTAATCATGTATTATTTAACTAATTAATTAGATGTTAATTTAAGTAATTAATTTAACTAATTATTTAAAATTCTAGAGGCCATGCTAGGGGTCCCATGATAATGAGCAGCATTCCAAATGCGAGGGCATGCATGGGTACATGCTCTACGTGCACGAGACTCAAGTCTCAGCATGCATAGCACAAGAAAGGGCCCATGTCATGCATCTCGTATGCTCTTATGGGGGCAGAAGTCATGTGCCTTGCATACTCAAGCTGAGAGAAGGTGCTGGATAGTATTACAAACACAGAGGTTGGGGCATGCCCGGTGTGTTCGGGCCTTGGGTCTCAACCAGCTTAAGAGCAGCCAGTCCCGCATGCAAGGGCCGAGTGCATATTCTACAGCATCCCATAATTAGGTGTTAATTCAACTAATTAATTAAGTATTTTTTAAAAATTTTGTATTACATAGGATCATAGACCTATCTTTTGATTAATGTATATATTTTACGACATTCGCATATTTATATATTTTTGTACGGGTGAAAGAATATTATGTCATTGCTCAATTGAATGTCAGTGTGAACTATTTGGAAAATGTAATTAATTTTATAGGTTATTACAGTAATCAAATAGTATATTAAAGGTTCGAGAGAAACTTTGAATACACATTTTTTTAGTTTTCCATATACATATAAGCTGTGCAGGGAGAATGAAGGAAAAATACCATCAAGATTTCTTTTGGGCCCTATTGCGTATCGTTTGATTACCTATTAGTTGATGATATGATACATTTATTATATAAATCTTTTTAAATAATAAAATAATTAATTAGCAATTATCTATATTTGTATATGCAAAATCCTTAGATAGTGTGCTATGATCGTAGTTTGATGGACCATCGAGTAGTCGACGAGGTGATTTCTACTAAATATAGGGAGGGTATAGAATATTTCTGTGATTATGCATTTAGAAACACAGCACTCTTATATGAAGGATGGGCTTTTGTCTTTGTAAGAAATGGGATAATAAAGAAATATTTGATAAAGATACAATAACTATCCATTTATATGGAAGTGCATTTATGTTAAACTACAAGCATTCGTACTTGCATGAAAAAATATGGGAGATAGTTACAAGGGTTAAAAGCGAGCAGGATAGAGATATAGATAGAATGGTAGACATGGTTATAGATGTAGTTAGTCCTGAATTTAACAGGAGTATGGAGGATGATTCAGAAGCTGGTAGTACAATTTCTATCGTATACTGAAAGATGCTGATGAACCACTATGATGGTGATGTGAAATATATATAATATTATTAGCTATGTTAGAGTTGTGAACTTGAATGCCAAGTTTAATAGATAGTTATTGTTATGATAAGATGGTAGTAATAATAAACAAATGCTACCAATGGATGATAAACTTGTTGAAAGCTTTTATGCTTCAAAAAAAATGGTGAAAAAGTTAGGAATAGAATATGAGAAGATAGATACTTGTTGATATGGCTACATCGCAGACGTGGGGCATGTGTCAGGTCCAGCCGGACACGGTCAGTAACACGTGGATTTTTTCTTTCAAAAGATCCCTCGTTCGGGAAGAAGTGCTCCTGCTGCTTCGCCAGGTGGACCCAAAGAGGGTCCACCTCGGTCGAAGTCAAGCCTCTCTCTGCCACTCTGCCAGGTCTCGCCCAGGAGGGATCCACCTCGTCCGAAGCTGGAGGCCCATTGCTCCCTCGCCAGGTGGCACCCCAAGATGGGTCCATCTCAGTCGAAGTCGAGCCTCTCTCTGCCACTCCGCCAGGTGTCCACCTCGGCGAAGCTGGCGGCCCCTCGCTCTCTTGCCAGGTGGCACCCCAAGACAGGTCAACCTCGGTCGAGGTAGAGCCGGGCCCTCCTGCTCCTTCGCCAGGTGGCACCCCGAGACGGATCCACCTCGGTCGAAGTCGAGCACCTCCCTGCCACTCCGCCGGGTGTCCACCCAGGAGGGGTCCACCTCGGCCAAAGCGGCAGCCCCCCTCTCTCCCAGGTGGCACCCCAAGACGGGTCCACCTCTGCCGAGGTCAAGCCGGGCCCTTATGCTCCTTCGCCAGGCGGGACCCGAAGATGGGTCCACCTTGGCCGAAGTCGAGCCTCTTTCTGCAACTCCGCTAGGTGTCCACCCAGGAGGAGTCCACCTCGCCGAAGCTGGCGGCCCCTCGCTCCCTCGCCAGGTGGCACCCCAAGATGGGTCCACCTCTGTCGAGGTCGAGCCGGGCCCTTCTGCTCCTTCGCCAGGTGGCACCCGAAGACGGGTGCACCTCGCCCGAAGTCGAGCCTCTCTCTTCCACTCCGCCAGGTGTCCACCCAAGAGGGGTCCACCTCGGTCGAAGCCGGCGGCCCCCTCGCTCCCTCGCCAGGTGGCACCCCAAGACGGGTCCACCTCTGCCAAGGTCGAGCCGGGCCCTTCTGCTCCTTTGCAGGTGGCACCCGAAGATGGGTCCACCTCGGTCGAAGTCGAGCCTCTCTCTGCCACTCCGCCAGGTGTCCACCCAGGAGTGGTCCACCTCGGCCGAAGCTGGCGGCGCCTCGCTCCCTCGCCAGGTGGCACCCCAAGACAGGTCCACCTCTGCCGAGGTCGAGCCGGGCCTTTCTGCTCCTTCGCCATGTGGCACACGAAGACGGGTCCACCTCGATCGAAGTCGAGCTTTTCACTGCCACTCCACCAGGTGTCCACCCAGGAGGGGTCCATCTCGATCGAAGCTAGCGGCCCCTCGCTCCCTCGCCAGGTGGCACCCCAAGATGGTCCACCTCTGCCGAGGTCGAGCCGGGCCCTCCTGCTTCTTCGCCAGGTGGCACCCGAAGACGGGTCCACCTCGGCCGAAGTCGAGCCTCTCTCTGCCACTCCACCAGGTGTTCACCCAGGAGGGGTCCACCTCGGTCGAAGTTGGTGGCCCCCCTCGCTCCCTCGCCAGGTGGCACCCCAAGACGGGTCCACCTCTGTCGAGGTCGAGCCGGGCCCTCCTGCTCCTTCGCCAAGTGGCACCCGAAGACGGGTCCACCTCGGCCGAAGTCGAGCCTCTCTCTATCACTCCGCCAGGTGTCCACCCAGGAAGGGACCACCTCGGTCAAAGCTAGCGGCCCCTCGCTCCCTCGCCAGGTGGCACCCCAAGACGGGTCCACCTCGGTCGAGGTCGAGCCGGGCCCTCCTGCTCCTTCGCTAGGTGACACCCGAAGACGGGTCCACCTCGGCTGAAGTCGAGCACCTCCCTGCCACTCCGCCTGGTGTCCACCCAAGAGGGGTCCACCTCGACCAAAGCTGGCGGCCCCTTGGTCCCTCGCCAGGTGGCACCCCAAGACGGGTCCACCTTTGCCGAGGTCGAGCCGGGCCCTCCTACTCCTTCGCCAGGTGGCACCCGAAGAAGGTCCACCTCGGCCGAAGTCGAGCCTCTCTTTGCCGCCCCGCTAGGTGGCGCCCCCTGACGCGTCCACCTCGGCCGAGATCAGCCCTACTCTACAAAGCCTCGGAGAAACAGAGACACGGGTTGCAAGGTCGCCACTAGAGCCGGCGCGGGCCGTGCCCCGTAGGGGCGCCAGTACGGCCTGTAGTGACACGCGAAACCTCATTTACACCAGTCAAACCAGGCCCCGCGACCGAGGAACGGAATCCTTATGGGCAAGAGCCTGAAACGACTGGAAGCCCACCGTCAACGCCTCGAAAGGAGAGCTCCCATGCTCGGCCCAAAGCCTCACCAGTCTTCCCTCTTTCGTGACACACTGCGGACGAAGCGATCCAGCCACTTAGCTCTCGGACCTGAAGAAGAAGGGGGAGGAGAAGATCCAGAGGTCTCAGGGAGCCCCCTAGAAGGAACGTGGGCTGAGGGCAATTCGATGGTATAAAAGGGATGGTAAAAACGGGCGAAAAGGTAAGTCGAAAGAGGGAGAAAACACCAAGAGAACGATCCTAGGATGCCTTAAGAAGTCCTCAAGCGTGAGCTCAGTGAACCCAGCGTAGGAAGCCGGGCTTTAACTCCCCTCTTCCCCACACTTCTTTCGTTTACATCTCCTCTAAGCACGGGAATCCTTCGGGAACCCGCCTTAGGGGATCTGTTCCATCTTGCCGCTCTCTAACTTGACCGTCGGAGTGCCCCCACCGGAATCCCGGCCTGGATCTCTGACTTTATTTTGCAGGTCCGGGGGCTTGGAGATCTCGAGGTGAGAGAGTCCAAGACCGATGCCAGCTCAAGAGCTACAGGCTACCACGGTGAGATCAGCAACAGATTGGCACACCAGGTAGGGGGCAGGATAGTAACCCTTGTGCGAGCAAGCTCTCCATGGGCGAAAGCGTGTTCCAACCATGGTGGTGACGCGTGGACGTGAAGCATCCGCCAGTCGAGCGGGAGAAGTTCCTTCTCCTCAAGGGCCGTGTAGCCTGGAGTGGGAACTTCCTGGTCCACCTCCTCCTCCTCAGCCATCCCCGGTGGACGGTCCTTTCGCAGCTTTCATTCAGCAGCTGCAAACTTTGACCACTGCTGTGCGGCAACTGCAGCACCAGCAGCGCTCCCTGGCCACTCAGCCCCAGCCAGGGACCCTCGCAGCTCGAGCCACGGGCCCCCGCGGATGCCTGCGCTCCATCCAAGGCAGTCCCTCTCATCCGCGGGCAATTTCAACCCCCGCGGGAGCCACCAGACTCCCACAAAGAGGAACTACTCCGGTTCGACGGATCACGAGAGTCGATCCCTGGCCAACGATGCCGAAGATGTGCGGCGCAGCAGGCGCCATCGGGGCAAGGCCCCTCGCCAAGACCGATCGGCACCTCCTCCAGTGACCTCGGTGGAAGATTCCACTGACGAGGCCATCAGGCACCAAGCCGAGAGGCGCCTGGAGGAGCACGAG
Organism: Areca catechu; assembly: GCA_021397845.1. Classification (NCBI taxonomy): domain Eukaryota; kingdom Viridiplantae; phylum Streptophyta; class Magnoliopsida; order Arecales; family Arecaceae; genus Areca; species Areca catechu. The sequence goes on from CM038039.1 coordinate 8,338,159, forward strand.
CGCAAGTTGGCGGAGTTCGCCCGCCGCTTTGCCGACATGCAGAGCTCCCCAACAGATCCAGCGGGCTACAATGCCCAACCACCCTTCTCCCGGGAAATCCAAGAGGAACCAATCCCGAGTCGGTTCTGCATGCCTCAGGTGGATCCCTACGATGGGACCATCGATCCCTTGGATCATTTAGAGAGCTATAAGGCTCTCATGAGGGTCCAGGAAGCGACGGACGCTCTTCTATGCATTGCCTTCCCAGCCACCCTCCGGAAGGCTGCTCGAGTTTGGTTCACCCGTCTCGAGCCGGAATCTATCAGCTCCTTCCATCAACTGGAAGGAAAGTTTGTGGCACACTTCGATGCTTGCCAGAAGGTGCCAAGAGAGGTGGATAGCCTCTTCTCTATTCGTCAGCAGGACCAGGAGCTGCTGCGGGACTACATTACCCGCTTCAAGACCGCCGCCCTAGAAATGTATAGTCTGGACGAGCTTGTCCCCATGCTGGCGTTGAAGCACGGGCTCAAGACCTCCCGTCTAACATATTTCCTGGATAAAAAGCCTCATAAGATGTACTCTGAGCTCCTCCTCTGTGTCCACAAGTACATCCGAGCGGAGGAGGTAGATCGCACCAGTTGAGAGCTGGACGGGAAGCCTTCAAAGAAGCTTGCCCCAAGGGATGTCCCCGGGACCTGGAGGCCTGGACCACCTACAGATTTTCGTCCAGGCTCGAAGCCGAAGAACGGTGCTGCCCCGGAGAGAATGTTCACCCCTCTCCTTGCTCCCAGAATGAAGATCCTCATGGAGATTGAGGGTGAGCACTACCTCCGCCGACCTCCTCCTCAAAATCCAAGGAATATCCGTGACAAGATAAAATATTGTCAATTTCACCGCGAGCACAGCCACGACACGAAGGAGTGCCACAATCTGAAGCGGGAGATTGAGAAGCTGATCAAGAGGGGCTACCTCAGGAAATTCGTGAGGAGCGAAGCCCCGATGGAGGGTCAGCCGCTCGCAACCCTTCCCCCCGTTCCTGTAATTGACAACCGCCCAATGGAGAAGCCGGTGGGCATGATCTCCTTGGGGATCGGGCATGCGACGAAGAGAGCCCGGGAGGCGGGGGACCCAGAGAATGTACTCCCCTTTGAAAAGGGGAATAAAAATGAAAATGTAAACAATGATGCAATGGTGGTCGAGATGACCATCGTGAAACATCCTGTACATCGCATTATGGTGGATAGTGGGAGCTCTACTGACGTGCTTTTTTACGATGCTTTCTCCCGAATGAATCTGTTTCATGATCAATTAAAGCCGGTGCACACCCCTCTCGTGGGCTTCACCGGAGATTCGGTGGGGGTCGAAGGAGAGATCACTCTCCCTGTCACTACCGGATCCCCACCTTGGCAGAGTACGGTCATGATGATATTTACTATCGTCAAGCTCCCATCACCTTATAATGCCATCCTCGGCCGTCCAGGGCTCAACCAACTTGACGTTGTCATTTCCACTAGGAGGTTGCTGGTGCAGTTCCCTACCACCTCTGGGATGGGAGTAATGAGAGGGACGGCCCAGCCTGTCCAGCAATGTCTGCAGACGGTCCCGGGGGCCCGGAGCACTGAGCTTGGCTCCGATGTCGATGACCTCGCCCTAAGAGAGCAAGACCCTAGGGGAGGGCCCGTGGAGCGCCTGTTGACATACCCTCTCAGAAGACAGTGCAGATAGGAGCTCAGCTCCTGGAAGAAGAGCGGGCTCGTTTGCTAGACTTCTTCCGGACGAACGCTGATGTGTTCGCCTAGTCCGCTGCTGACATGCCAGGTATCCCCTCGAAAGTCATCACCCACCAGTTGAATATTGATCCAAGGTGCTGCCCTGTCCGCCAGAAGAAGAGAAGTTTTGCTGCGGAGAAGCAGAAGGCCATCAATGAAGAAGTGGAGAAGCTTCTCGTCGCCGGCTTTGTACGGGAGGTACAGTATCCCAGTTGGCTGGCGAATGTGCTCATGGTGAAGAAGAGCAACGGCAAGTGGAGGATCTGCGTGGACTACACCGACCTCAATCGAGCTTGCCCAAAGGATAGTTTCCCTCTTCCAAAGATCGACCAACTCATGGATACCACTTCAGGGCATCGCCTCCTCTCTTTCATGGATACCTTCTCCTAGTACAACCAGATCCGAATGCACCCGAAGGACGAGGAGCACACTGCTTTCATCATCGACCATGGAACCTACTGTTACAAGATGATGCCATTCGGTCTCAAGAACGCCAGGGCCACGTACCAACGGCTGGTCAACAAAGTCTTCAAAGATCAGATTGGCCGCAACATGCAGGTGTACATGGACGATATGTTGGTAATGAGAAAGCCCCCTTCGGACCACGTCGGTGACCTGGTGGAGACCTTCGGTAACCTCTAGCTTCACTAGATGAAATTAAACCCGGCGAAGTGTGCTTTCGATGTGTCCGCCGGGAAGTTTCTAGGGTTCATGGTAACCCAAAGGGGGATAGAAGCCAACCCGGAGAAGGTCCAGGCTATCCTGGATATGGAGCAACCCACCTCCAAGAAGCAAGTGCAGCGACTCACCGGCCGGATAGCCACCCTGAGTCGATTTATCTCCAGGTCCGCTGACCGATGCCAGCCCTTTTTTAAGGTGCTGAGGAAGATGAACGACTTTACCTGGACGGAGGAGTGCCAGGAGGCATTCGACGAGTTAAAGAGGACACTGGCATCTCCGCCGCTGCTTTCCAGGCCCGAAGGAGAGGAGCTCCTCCTATACCTGGCGGTCACCCCGGAGGCTATCAGTTCGGTCCTGGTTCGGACTGACACCAAGGGAATGCAAAGGCCGGTGTATTACACAAGCAAACTCCTCCGCGATGCGGAGCTCAGGTATTCCCGGTATGAGAAACTGATTTTTGTATTAATCGTGTCCGCTCAGCATCTTAGACCTTATTTTCAAGCGCATCCCATTGCTGTTCTGACGGATCAGCCGCTGAAAGCAGTGCTCAACGACTTGACACATATGGGTGCCTGGCGAAGTGGGTGCTCAAGCTCAGCGAGTTCGACATCACCTACAGGCCGAGGTCGGCCATGAAGGCATAGGTACTCGCTGATTTCTTGATCGAGTGTGCAGGCCTGGGCAAGGGGGCGGAAGAGAGCCCCCAAGACCGGTAGCCGGAGCTAGGACCAGAGGAAGACATCTGGATCCTTCATGTAGACGGAGCCTCGAACTTCAGCGGGAGTGGAGCTGGACTCATCCTCGCCAACAGCGAAGGAGTTGTCACCGAATGTGCGCTCCGTTTCCAGTTCGCCGCTACTAATAATCAAGCGGAGTATGAAGCGCTCCTCGTAGGGCTGAGAGTGTCCTGCGAGCTAGGCGTGGCCAACCTCAAGGTGTTCACCAACTCGCAGCTGGTAGCCGGGCAGATCTCGGGGGAGTACGGGGCACGGGACCCCCAAATGGCGAAGTACTTGGAGCTCGTAAGAACGTGCGCGGCAGGATTTTGGCATTTCAGCGTCTCCCATATACCTCGCGGAGAAAACGCTCGCGCGGACCCACTCTCCTGCCTTGCAACCTTGCCGAACTCATCGTTGGGCCGCGCTTACATCGAGCACCTCAAGGCCCCGAGCTACGAGACACCCATGGAGGTCCAGCAAGTCAACCAAAAGCCTAGCTTGATGGACAAGTACATCGAGTACATCACCGATGGCACCCTACTAGAGGACCGCATGGCGGCTGGCCTCATTAAGAAGAAGGCCGCACGGTTCGTCTTAATGGATGGGTTATTATATCGGAGGTCCTACTCCTACCTGCTCTTCAAGTGTCTGAGACCCGCAGAGGCCGCACTCGTGCTCCAAGAGATCCATGAGGGCGTATGTGGGAACCACCTGGGGGGCAGGACACTGGCGTACAAGGCCCTCCGTCAAGGTTATTTCTGGGAGACAATGAAAGAAGATGCAGCTGACTTCGTGAAGAGGTGCGACCGGTGTCAACGGCACGTCGTGGTGCAACGTCAGCCCGCTGCTCCACTCTCCCAGCTCTCCGCCCCATGGCCGTTCGCTCAATGGGGCATGGATCTCCTAGGACCTTTTTTCCCGGTGTCCGGGCAATAGAAATTCTTGATCGTGGCCATCGACTACATCACCAAGTTCCTCTGGAAGTCAATTATTTGTCGCTTTGGCCTACCGCACACTATTATCACCAACAACGGACGTCAGATCGATTGTCGAGAGTTCGAGGAGTTTTGCAGCGACATCGGCATCCACCATCGTTTCACTTCGGTGGCGCATCCTCAGACAAACGGAGAAGCCGAGGTAACAAATAGGACCATCTTGCAAGGCCTCCGGACAAGACTGACCGGGCCAAGGGTAGGTGGGCGGAAGAGCTCCCAAGCATCCTTTGGGCGTATCACACTATCCCAAGGATGGCTACGAATGAGATCCCGTTCAACCTTGTCTTCGGAGCAAAAGCGGTTATCCCAGTTGAGCTCAGCCTACCGACCTTGCGCGTGGAGCAATACGACGAGACAAAGAGCCCTGCTAAGATGCTGCTAAACCTGGACCTCCTTGAAGAAACGAGGGACAGGGCTCGAGTTCGGATGGCTGCCTATCGGTAGCGAGTGGCCAAATACTATAATTCCAGAGTGCGACCGAAGTCCTTCCGCCAAGGAGATTTGGTGCTCCACCGTGCTGAAGCTTCCCAGCCACGGGAGTGCGGAAAGCTCTCCCCAAACAGGTAAGGCCCTTATAGGGTAGCGGAGGCACTTCCTCACGGGGCGTACTACCTGGAGGAGCTAGGCGGATCCCGGTTCCCTCGGACCTGGAATGCCTCAAACTTGAGGATGTATTACCAATAGTGTAAGGCTCCTTAAACTTCGGCAATGAAATCTTTTTCATCAAATGCTTGCTCTCGTCTCGTAGGGTGAGGGCCACCCAGCTCTAAGTTCAACGAGCATGGACATTATAGAAGACCCACGAAGGCAATATGTCCCTCTCACAAAATCTCGAAGAACAGCTCGGCAAGCGTGCAAGGCTCTGATCCAGCCTACGGCCCCGGGGTTCAATCCGGAAGTCCCGGACTTCGGTCTGGAAGGCGGGGCAGAATCAAATTCGCCCACGCGATCCCGTAGAACAGCTCGGCAAGCCACTCAAGGCTCATTCTAGCCTGCGGCCCCGGGGTTCAGTCCGGAAGTCCCGGACTTCGGTCTGGAAGGCAGGGCAGAACCAAATTCGCCCACACGATCCGGAGAACAGCTCGGCAAACCGTGCAAGGCTCAGATCCAGCCTGCGACCCCGGGGTTCAATCCGGAAATCCCGGACTTCGGTCTGGAAGGCGGGGCAGAACCAAATTCGCCGATGCGATCCCGGAGAATAGCTCGACAAGCTGTGTAAGGCTCAGATCCAGCCTACGGCCTCAGGGTTCAGTTCGAAAGTTTCGGACTTCGGTCTGGAAGGTGGGGCAGAACCAAGTTCACCCACGTAATCCCGGAGTTCAGCTCAGAACACACTACAGGACTTAGTCCCAGTAGCTAGAACTAGGGTTCAGTCCGGAAGATGCACAAAAAAAAAGAAGAAAGAGAGAGATAGAAGGAACGAGTTAATGAAAATATAATTTCATTGCAAATAAAAGTTCCTTACACAAAAGGGGCCCGACAGGCGGGAGATCCCCAAGAAAGAAAACACAAAAATAAAATAGAATGTCGTGGCACTACTTCGGCGCAGCCGCATCCTCCTCGGGCTGGAGGGCACCCTCTCCACCGGCGCCGTCGACTGAAGGCTGCTCAGGAGCCGCCACCTCGTCACCGGCTGCCGCCGAAGCTCCTTCGGTGGGCTCCTGCTTCCTGCCGCCCAGTACGACCCCGCTGAGGTCGAGCTCGGGATAGAAGGAGCTAACCTTCTCCCGGCATACCTGGAATCCCTTCAAGAAGGAGTCCATGACCGCCTCTTGCACCTCAGCGACGTACTCCTCGGAGGCCCGGAACTTCAACACGGCCTCCTGCGCCTCCCTTTTGGATGCCTCCAGCAGCCCGTTGACATAAGAGTTCTTCTCCTTGGCTGCGCTCAGCTCCTTGAGGATTTCTTCTACCCGGCACTCCAGTGACCGGGACTGAGCCCTGAGGCGTGTCTTCTCCGCCGCGTCCTCCTCGTTGCGGCGCTGGTTCGAGATCCTCTCCTCCGACAGAGAGGTCTCGATCTCCTTAACGCGCCTCTCGGCACGGACCAGGTCAGCTCGGAGAGCCTGGTTATTCCCTCGCAGCTCGACCCCTTTCTCCATGAGGTCCTTAACATCAGCTACGAGTTTGCCGAGCTTCTCCTCCTTCTCGGCGTCCTTCTTGGCATAGCCGGCGAGGAAGTTCCTCAGCAACAGCACATCCATCCCGATCTGCATCGAAAGAGACATGAAGTTAGAACGATCAAACTGGAACTTTAAGGAATCAGAGTTCAGAACTTTCTGTAAAAAGCTGCGGGAGGATCCCGAGCAGCGCCTCGGTGTAGTCCCGACCGCCCCTCAGACGGTGATCCTGGGAGGTGCTGGCGAACTCCATGACTCTCTCCGCGAGGCCCTGGTCGCGGATCACGGAGCATCGGTTGGTAAGACTTGGGGGTAGAATGAGCCGTCGGCAGTAGGCAAGGCAACCGTCCCTTCGCCAAGCGGTGCGGTCGTCGGTGGAGCTGCCACCACCCTGGTGGCCACTGCGGAAGTGGCCGGTGCAGCGACTGAAGCAAGCATCGCCTGAGGAGGTTCCGGCCCCCTCTCTTCCCTGGCCCTATCGAGGTCAACAACAGGGACATCGGGTGCCCGGGCCCGAGGTGGCTTGGAGGCAGGAGCTGCCGCCCCAGGGCCAGTAATGGAGGTGGGCGCAAGCACCCGGCTCGCCTCAGTGCGAGCCCTCTTTGCCGGGGGTTCAATCCCTTCGGCAGCATCCCTCTCCACGATGCCCTCCATCAGGTTCTCCACGGAGAACTTCATACCTGAGAAAAAAGAGGTCAGTTAAGCCAGTTTAAAAGAAAGGAAATACGGAGCAAAAAATGAAATCAAAGGAGGGAGATCCGAGCCTCACCCAGCTCCCGGATGGGACTAATCCCTGCCTCGAATAAGTTCTGCTCTGAAAGCAGAACATCGAGAGCTGGGACCGCGTCACTCAGCAGCTGTGAGAAGACCTCTTGGTCCGCTTGCTCGATCTAAGAGTTCCGGTTCGGAGACCGGTCTGACTCGCTCCAAGCCCAGTCAACATCTTCGACCGAGATAAAAAAGAAACGGTTCTTCCAGCCTTTGATCGACGAAGGGAGGTCGAACCTAAGGCACCTAGGCCGAGGTGAGATGTACCACCAGCCATCATCGATGGAGTAGCGCTTCAGGATGATGAGAGCCATGAAGAGGGAGAAATAAGCAACGAACCCGTGGAAGTGGCAGAAGACGATGAAGGCAAAGATGACCCGGATGGCATTAGGAGCCAACTGGGCCGGGAGCAGATGATAATGGCTAAGAAAAGAGAGAAAAAAAGGATGAAGGGGAAATCGAAGACCCCCAAGGAGGAAGTCCTCGTAGAAGGTGACTCTCCCGGGAAAACTCGAGGTTACTCGATCTCCAGGCCGTGGGAGGGAAAGATGAGTTGAATTCGGGATTCCATAGGTATCCCGAAGCAGAGAAAGATCGTCCTCGGTCATCGTTGAGGCATGACCGGAGGGGCCAGAGGGAGAGGCCACCGGAGGAGGAAGAGAAGAAATGGGACGAGCAGAAACTACAGGGGGAGACCTAGGACCCCTAGGGACACCTATGGTCACAGCCCCAGGCTGGAGCCGCCTACGGACCTCGTCCAAGATCTCTTCTCCCTCCGAGGAAGAAGGCGATGGAGTCCTCAGCCGGGAAGGACCGGCCTCGTCCGGGTTGGAGGAGACATAGCGGCGACGCGCCATGAAGGAAGAAGAAGCGGAAAAAAAAAAAAACTGGCACAAGGACTAGGAGATGAAGGAAGAGGAGAAGGGGGTCGCAGATACTCACCGAAATATTTTGTACTAGAGGAATGGCAATCCCGGAAAGATGAAGAGAGACTACTGCAACCACCGGCGGAGTTTGAGAAAGTGGAGAGACTTCATTTCCGGAGTCCCCTCCTTTTCAAACTCAATCGACAGCAGCCGTACGCCTCTTTCCGTTCCGAGACACCAGATAGCTACTGCGTGGAGGCACGCTTGGCATCGACGCTTCGATCCAATGAAAACTGCCTCATTTTCGAAACGGCATATTAATGGCCCGTGCACGTGGCAACCTCCATAGGGTCTCGGGCACAACAGAAGCGGTGGCAGGGATCATGGCAATTATGGCACGAGATTTTTGCCTTCTCCATGTCATCTCCGCATTAAATCCCCACGTCCCAAGCCACGACGCCTCGATGGAACCTGGGGATGGGGCGCAACTGATATGGCTACATCGCTAACGTGGGGCGCGTGTCAGGTCCAGCTGGACACGGTCAGTACCACGTGGATTTTTTCTTTCAAAAGATCCCCTGTTCGGGAAGAAGTGCTCCTGCTCCTTCGCCAAGTGGCACCCGAAGACGGGTCCACCTGGGCCGAAGTCGAGCCTCTCTCTGCCACTCCGCCAGGTGTCGCTCAGGAGGGGTCCACCTCGGCCAAAGCTGGTGGCCCCTTGCTCCCTCGCCAGGTGGCACCCCAAGACGGGTCCACCTCGGCCAAAGTCGAGCCTCTCTCTGCCACTCCGCCAGGTGTCCGCCCCGGAGGGGTCCACCTCGGTCGAAGCTAGCAGCCCCTCGCTCCCTCGCCAGGTGGCACCCCAAGACGGGTCCACCTCGATCGAGGTCGAGCCGGGCCCTCCTGCTCCTTCGCCAGGTGGCACCCGGAGATGGGTCCACCTCGGCCGAAGTCGAGCACCTCCCTGCCACTCCGCCAGGTGTCCACCAGGAGGGGTCCACCTCGATCGAAGCCGGCAGCCCCCTCGCTCCCATGACAGGTGGCACCCCAAGACGGGTCCACCTCTGTCGAGGTCAAGCCGAGCCCTCCTGCTCCTTCGCCAGGCGGGACCCGAAGATGGGTCCACCTCGGCCGAAGTCGAGTCTCTTTCTGCCACTCCGCCATGTGTCCACCAAGGAGGGATCCACCTCGACCGAAGCTGGCAGTCCCTCGCTCCCTCGCCAGGTGGCACCCCAAGATGGGTCCACCTCTGTCGAGGTCGAGCCGGGCCCTTCTGCTCCTTCGTCAGGTGGCACTCGAAGATGGGTCCATCTCGACCGAAGTCGAGCCTCTCTTTTCCACTCCGCCAGGTGACAACCCAGGAGGGGTCCACCTCGACCGAAGCTGGCGGCCCCTCGCTCCCTCGCTAGGTGGCACCCCAAGACGGGTCCACCTCTGTCGAGGTCGAGCCGGGCCCTTCTGCTCCTTCGCCAGGTGGCACCCGAAGATGGGTCCACCTTGGCCGAAGTCGAGCCTTTCTCTGCCACTCCGCTAGGTGTCCACCCAAGAGGGGTCCACCTCGACCGAAGCTGGCGGCCCCTCGCTCCCTCGCCAGGTGGCACCCCAAGACGGGTCCACCTCTGCCGAGGTCGAGCCAGGCCCTTCTGCTCCTTCACCAGGTGGCACCCGAAGATGAGTCCACCTCGACCGAAGTCGAGCCTTTCTCTGCCACCCCGCCAAGTGTCCACCCAGGAGGGGTCCACCTCGGCCGAAGCTGGCGGCCCGTCGCTCCCTCGCCAGGTGGCACCCCAAGACGGGTCCACCTCTGCCAAGGTCGAGCCGGGCCCTCCTGCTCCATCACCAGGTGGCAACCGAAGACGGGTCCACCTCGGCCGAAGTCGAGCCTCTCTCTGCCACTCCGCCAGGTGTCCACCCAGGAGGGGTCCATCTCGGCCGAAGCTGGCGGGCCCCCCTCACTCCCTCACCAGGTGGCACCCCAAGATGGGTCCACCTCTGCCGAGGTCGAGCTGGGCCCTCCTGCTCCTTCGCCAGGTGGCACCCGAAGACGGGTCCACCTCGGTCGAAGTCGAGCCTCTGTCACTCCATCAGGTGTCCACCCAGGAGCGGTCCACCTCGGTCGAAGCTGGCGGACCCCTCGCTCCCTCGCTAGGTGGCACCCAAGACGGGTCCACCTTGGTCGAGGTCGAGCCGGGCCCTCCTGCTCCTTCGCCAGGTGACACCTGAAGACGGGTCCACCTCGGTCGAAGTCGAGCACCTCCTTGCCACTCCGCCAGGTGTCCACCCAGGAGGGGTCCACCTTGGTCGAAGCTGGCGGCCCCTCGCTCCCTCGCCAGGTGGCACCCCAAGATAGGTCCACCTCGATCGAGGTTGAGCTGGGCCCTCCTGCTCCTTCACCAGGTGGCACCCAAAGACGGGTCCACCTCGATCAAAGTCGAGCACCTCCCTGCCACTCCCAGATGTCCTCCCAGGAGGGGTCCACCTTGGCCGAAGCTGGCGGCCCCTCGCTCCCTCGCCAGGTGGCACCCCAAGATGGGTCCACCTCTGTCGAGGTCGAGCCGGGCCCTCCTGCTCCTTCTCCAGGTGGCATCCCAAGACGGGTCCACCTTGGTCGAAGTCGAGCCTCTCTCTGCCACTCCACCAGGTGTCCACCCAGGAGGGGTCCATCTCGACCGAAGCTAGTGGCCCCCTCACTCCCTCGCCAGGTGGCACCCCAAGATGGGTGCACCTCTGTCGAGGTCGAGCCGGGCCCTCCTGCTCCTTCGCCAGGTGGCACTCGAAGACGGGTCCACCTCGGTCGAAGCTAGCGGCCCCTCACTACCTCGCCAGGTGGCATCCCAAGACGGGTCAACCTCGGCCGAGGTCAAGCTGGGCCCTCCTGCTCCTTCGCCAGGTGACACCTGAAGACGGGTCCACCTCGACCGAAGTCGAGCACCTCCCTGCCACTCCGCCAAGTGTCCACCTAGAAGGGGTCCACCTCGGTCGAAGCTGGCGGCCCCTCGCTCCCTCGCCAGGTGGCACCCCAAGACGGGTCCACTCTGCCGAGGTCGAGCCGGGCCCTCCTGCTCCTTCGCCAGGTGGCACCCGAAGACGGGTCCACCTCAGCCGAAGTCGAGCCTCGCTCTGCCGCCCCGCCAAGTGGCACCCCCTAATGGGTCCACCTCGACCGAGATCAGCCTACTCTGCAAAGCCTCGGGGAAGCAGAGACACGGGTTGCAAGGTCGCCACTAGAGCCAGCGCGCGTCGTGCCCCGTAGGGGGCGCCAGTATGGCCTGCAGTGACACACGAAACCTCGTTTACACAAGTCAGACGGGGCCCCGCAACCGAGGAACGGAATCCTTGCGGGCAGGAGCCTGAAACGGCTGGAAGCCCACCGTCAACGCCTCGAAAGGAGAGCTCCCGTGCTCGGGCCAAAGCCTCACCAGTCTTCTCCCTTTCTTGACACACTGCGGACGAGGCGATCCGGCCACTTAGCTCCCGGACCCGAAGAAGAAGGGGGAGGAGAAGGTCCAGAGGTCTCAGGGAGCCCCCTGGAAGGAACGTGGGCTGAGGGCAGTTTGATGGTATAAAAGGGACGGTAAAAACGGGCAAAAAGGTAAGTCGAAAGAGGGAGAAAACACCAAAAGAACGATCCTGGGAGGCCTCAAGAAGTCCTCAGGCGTGAGCTCAGTGATCCCAGCACAGGAAGCCAGACTTCAACTCCCTCTTCCCCACACTTCTTTCGTTTACATCTCCTCTAAGCACGGGAATCCTTCGGGAACCCTCCTTAGGGGATCTGTTCCATCTTGCCGCTCTCTAACTTGACCGTCGGAGTGCCCCCGCCGGAATCCCCGGCCCAGGTCTCTGACTTTGTTTTGCAGGTCCGGGGGCTTGGAGATCTCGAGGTGAGAGAGTTCGAGACCGGTGCCAGCTCAAGAGCTACAGGCCACCGTGGTGAGATCGGCAACACTTGTCATTATGATTGCATACTTTTTTATAAGGAGGACCAACTGAAGAGCTTATGTGATATATATGGTGAAAGCTGATTTAAGCCAAGGTAAGAGGGCATAAATCAGAATGACATACTATACAAGGTTCTTTGATACCTTCCCCTCACATCTAGGCTTCGGAGACTCTTCTTATCGAAGAGTACTACTGGACAAATGAGATGGCATAAAGAAAGGATTTGCTAGTACTATGATATAATAAGTCATCTATTAGACAGTAAGGAATGGAAGAACTTTTAATGTTTGCTATTCTTTATTTGCTCAGGAATCATGCAATATCCGATTGAGTCTATTTATAGATGGGTTTACACCATGTAGTTATCAACAGCCCCTTATTAATATTGGCTAGTCTTTATTACTTCATATAATCTACTACCTGGGATATGCATGAAAGAATATAATATCTTTCTTCCATTAGTCATTTCTGGACCACGACATCCTAGTAGAAGCATTAATGTATATCTAAGGCCTCTTGTTGATAAGCTGTAATTCTTATGAACTGATGGCATATGTATTTTTGATGCATCAAAGAAGTTGAATTTTGAAATGAAGGCTGCATTAATATAGACTATTAGTGATTTGTTTGCTTTTAAGATGCTATCAAGATGGACCACTCATGAGAAGCTAGCATTCCCTATTGTATAGAGAATACAAAATTATTTCAATTTGAGCATACTTGTAAGTCCTGCTGGTTTGATTGTCATCATCAATTTCTTTCCAAGCATCATCTTTTTTGAAACCAACGGGATAGTTTCAAGAGGAATAAGATAGAGAAGGACCGTATACCCCCATACCTCAATGGTATGAAAGTATTGCAGAAGATACCCAACTAGACAAAGTCCAGTTTGGCATACTATTTGACGAATAAAAATCTCAGGAGTTTAGTAAAACTCATAACTGGGTGAAGCGCAGCATCTTCTAAGAATTACAATACTGTTTACAAATTTGATCTATCATAACCTTGACGTTTTGCATATTAAGAAGAATATATTTGATAACATTTTCTACACTGTTATGGATGTAAGGACAAGTAAAGGACAATCCCAAAGCTCGAGCAGTTATGAAGAACATATACAAGCATCTTCTATTAGAGCTGGTTGAGATGTTATCTAGAAATTTTCTAAAATCAAAAGCATCTTATACCTTAACAAGAGAGCAGCTAAAGGATATATGTGAATGGTATAAAAATCTTAAATTTTTATATGGTTATGCAAGTAATTTAGCTTAGTGCATCAATGTCAAAGATTAAAGGTTCTATGGGCTAAAGAGCCATGATTGCCATATCTTCATGCAAAGATTATTCCTATTAGCTTGGTGTGATCTTCTTTCAACTCCATATGGAGTTCTTTGACAGAGCTTAGTCTTTTTTTTAAAGATATTTATATTACTGAACTATCTACTAACCACATCTCCAGTCTTGAGGCTAGCAATATAGAGATCATATACAAGTTGAAGAAGATATTCCTTTCTAGCTTTTTTGACTCCATGGAGCACCTCATGATTTATCTAGTATATGAACCTAGGATGGGGGGACCAATGCAATACATGAGAATGTATCCATTTGAAAGATACATGTACAATCTCAAGAAAAAAGTAAAAAACAAGGCTAGAATCAAAGGTTTTATTGTAGAGGCTTATATAATAAAAAAAAATCAAATTTCAGCCAGCACTACTTTAATCCTAGTATACAGACAAAGTTGACTCCAGTGGATTGAAATAATGATGATGATAATGAAGGATCAGAGTAGATCTCAATATTTGCCTATCTTACTCGTAAATTTGGGCATGAGGTTCACCTGGTATTAACTGATATCGAAAATTTACAGACAGAGACATGTTTTGCTAAATTGTAAGGAGATCAACTCATATATTGAATAAGTATTTATCACGATGCCAACTCTTCAATCACTTATTACAATATACTTTTTTTATGCATATTTAAACAATATGATGAGAACTAAGATGGGACAACCAGAGGATAAGTGAGGAAGAAATTTTCATACAACACTCACAAATCTTTGCAAATTGGTTTCACTAATTGGCAAGCATCTATTGTCATTTCATATATTTTAATTTCTCATAATTTATTCTTTTTATAATATACAGGTGATATAAGGGGATGAAGCCATACTTAAGAAGCCAAGACTATTAGGTATAGACCAACAAAATACATGATATGTTATAATGGTTATAATGTAAATGATTTTAAATTTCATACCTAGCAATAAGGATATCATAAGAATATAATGAATAGCGGTGTGTATAAATGATAGCCAGTGGTAAGAGGCAAAGAGTGACTACTATACAATCCTCGAAAAAATGATCAAGTTGACCTACATTGAAGGTAATAGTATTATTTTATTTAAATATTAATAATTTGATAATGATAATTGTATGAAGGTTGATCCACAGTATGAACTTATTAAAATTAAACATGGATTAAAAGCATATATCAATGAGCCATTTGTGCTAGCTCAACAAGCTTTTCAAATATATTATACTTCTTTTCTATTAAGAGAGAGAGGCAAGAAAGAGTGATGGGTTATATGCAAAATTAAATCTCGAGCCATTCATTATAAGCTCGAAGAAGAAGAGTCTCATTTGTAGAATACTTTCAAGAGGATAAAATATTAGGAGTTAATCAATCTTTAATAGATATAGAGTTGGATGTTCTAGAAATATTTCTATATGATGGCCAATATGAGGAGGCAGATCATAATGAATTTGTTTTAAAGGACAATCCTAAATAAGAAGGGAAAGAAGAGGAAGAAGATGTAGAAGTGGAAGAAGAAGAAGAATTGAAAGAAGAATCTGAAGGATACCAAACACCTGAAAAGCTAATGAGTAGTGCTAAGTATATGATCCTTGAATTATTTTAAATACTTGCCTTGCATCATTTTAATCTTGCATTATTTTAGATCATTTTAAATACTTATCTTGCACCATTTTAAATCTTGCATTACCACCTAATATGCATGAAAATGGTTAGGCCTACGTGGAGTCCAACATAACTTGCCAACTCAGCATAGAATGTAGATTTCTTAGATTTTGCCATGTGGTCCTTAAAAGTCATGTTGGAAGAAGCCTCACATACCCTTCTTTTGCAAGGGAGTAGGTAACCCAGTGCCACACCTCTTTGACACCAGTTAATTTTACTAGAATATGTACTCTACAGAAGCATGCCTGCTATAAGGACAAGCTCCGCACCATCTCTAGCCACTCCTCTAGAGACATGCACTCTGTCGAGACATGCCAGCTACCACTCCCTGTATCGCAAAATATTTCTTAGATAATAGGTACTCCATATACCCGCCTATAAAAATTATTCTTTGGGACCCTTTAAGTAGGTTTTTCTAAGCAAATCCAAAGCTTACAAAGCCCTAAGCTAAAAGCTTTTTCTAAGTTCCTATTACCTCTGGAATAAGCCTTTTGAGAGCTTCAAAAGTTCTCTCGTAGGCTCCCAAAGACCTGGGTCGAAGCTTGGATGGAGGTTAGGACAACCCAAGTGAGGAGTAGGGAGGCAAAGCTGAGAAGAACCTCAAAGGGAATGCACCAAACTTTCTTCACACTCTTGCGAACTTCGCTGGATCTCCCTGAAGCCTCGCCTTCTCCCCACAAGCCTCGCCTACTTTGCCCAAGCTTCACTTGCCCTCTCTTAATACCCACCAACACCCCATCCATCCATCTGCCTCTTCCACAGTTGCTCCATTCATACACCATAATGCACTACCTCTTATCCACTTAGAAGTTACAGACCCTTTTTTTATGCTTGCTTCGACGAAAGACTGACTTAGTTATCGAAGGGTGCATTACTGGAGAACTTCATCATGGTTAGACTTCCATATCTTTGTTATTTTTGCAGTTTCTAGAATATCCACTTACCTCCAAAGAAGACTCACCATTTGACTTAGCAGCCACATCTAGCCGTATCAGTGCATCTCCAGTGAAACTGCAACACCACCCATAATTGTTTAAATTAATCCATGAATCTATTTATTTTTATTTTCAGATATTATAAATCATGTCTTCAAGAGACTGAAGCCATGCCAATTAAGGAGAGAGCTCTAAAGGATAGAGCTCTTGTGTGGTCAGCTCTCATGATTCTATGGCACTCATACCATATGGCAAACTCTAATACTTTAGATATTCTCTTTTATATTATTTTATTCTTTATTATTTAATATAACATTCTTTATGATGTTTTTCTACTCTCAGGTTTGAACACATGGGGTTACCATTGATCCTACAGTCATGTGAAGTAGTGCTATTCTCAGACTTAGCACCATAGTAGAGGACCCGCCCGGCTTATGGCACCTCCAACTCGATCGAAGAATAGATAGCTCATCCACATTCAGAGACATTCATAAGTACTACATTTTTAATGAATATGTTTAAAATTTAGCCATTTTAGAGTCAACATTATTATTCAAAATCAATTTTACATCACATTTAGAGAGCCTAAGGTATCTCGTGTAGTTATCGAGATCATATGATGATTGATGCCAGGATTAGTGAACAAGTTCTCTTGTTGACTATCGAGGGTTCATGATGCAGCCTGGGAGATGTTCCTGGTAAGTCAAAAGTATTTAATTTTAAAATTAACGATACATTTGTATTATTTTTTATAATACATGCTTGCTTCTACTCGTAGGAGTACTATCAATTTGAGACTCCTTATGATAAGGAGGCTAGCCATCGGAGCTTCGAAGAGGTGGCCACATATAAGCTCTAGGATAGATTGTACAACCTAAGGTAGTCCACCATAAAGCACTCCAGTTTCAAGTCACCATTGGACTGGAAGTCTTTCACATATCACTAGATGAGGGTGGACATGTGGGAGGCTCTCTATGACCAGTGGAGTAGGAGGATCTCTATTAGGTGACAGGGGGCATGGTAAAATTGGACCACCTAACATGATCTGATTAAGTATACCGGTGGCTCCATTGACACACATGTTATGGAAAATAGATTGGTAAAAATTAATTTTATTATTTATTTATTGTAGACATGGTAGCTGGATCATGCACCAAGGCAACTACAATTATGAGAGACCATATACTAGTCCAGGAGGACTGGTGATTACTTAAATCATAGGTCTTGATAGATTCTAGTAACTTAAAACATTATTTATTAAGTTTTATATATACTAATATGTATAATAGGACTAATAAAATTTTAAACTATATAGATGGATTACATAGAGTATGTCGTAGCACGGCACGGTGATGACCCATCCTCTCAGCCCCTCCTTGATCCCAAGGTATGGCTCAGGGCCACCAGAGAGATGAGTAGAAGTCAAGTTATATAATTCGGGTATAGCTTTGACCCTCCAGTTGCTTGTTGGTCTTCGACATCCTCCTCTCAAGCCTTGATGATTCAGACATGGGATGATGCATATATCGAGGAGGTCGTGTAAAGGCTTTTTGCCCAGCAACCTCACAATTTCCAGAATGCCATCCACGATATAGTCATGAGATTCTCCAGAACCCACATCTGCGAGATCAGCTAAGCTCGTTGTCGTAGCTATCACAACAAATAAGTCTATTAATAAATTCCTTCATATATTTAGGCCTGAGTCAAGGAAGGAGATATAGGGGATAGAAATTCAATCTAACCATTAAATCGATGGACCGGAGGTATCTATATGTCCATAGCATCAAATATAACATGTAGAAATAATATGTTCAAAAATTGAAGTATGTCAAAATATACATCTTTGTATTGATATATAGGCTTCCATATCGAGACTTATCAATAATAATTTATTTTTTCTTGTTGCAGGATGCTAGAATATCCAGCTCTCATCCACCTATTGCTATAGTGGATGTATAGGAGCAAAGGAGGATATCACATGATTTTTTTTGTTTTGATGTTATATACTTAATTTGATACTTGTAAAGTAGTGTTAACTTGTAAAATTATATAATTCATACTTTTAATATAATATAATTAGTTTTTTTATTTATGATTATAATAGTTGCTTTGGATTTTAATTATAACAGGTTTTATAACTATAATTACTTGTTATTATAAGTAAAATAGGTTTTAACAAATGTTATTATGGATATTTTTAAAAAATAAAAAAAAAAGTATAACTAGACTGCATTAGCGATGGCTTGTTTTTATTAGTGACAAGCTTGCCATCACCAATGTTTTTTTATTTTTTTAATTTTAATTAAAAATAGTATAAGCGAAGGAAAAAGTATAAGCTACGGACGTTGCCCTCACTCATGTTATTACTAATAGTATTTATTAGCGATAATTTTTTTGCCGTCCCTAATAAATACTTTCAACAACTAGATTTGTTTCGACCAGTGATTAGTGACAAGTTTTCATCGCTAATAATATTAGCAATGGCTTTGCTTTTATTAGCAACAATTGTTAGCCATCATTAATAATAAATTTTCTTGTAGTGCATGTATACTATATTTTCAAGATTTTCATTCAGAAATGTTATTTTCATATTCATTTGACGTAACTCTAAATTGAAATGAGCTATTAAAGTCATAATTATTTTATAAATCTTTCTTTGAAACTGGAGAGAAGGTTTCATGATAATCAATGTCTTCTTTTTGAGTGAAATCCTTAATTGCAAGCTCGACCCGATATTGTTTAATATTATGTGAGAAATCTTTTTTGGTGTTATAGACCCATTTACAACTAATGGCTAAAGCACCTTATGGTAATTCAATGAGATCCCATGCTTAATTTTTAGCTATGAATTCCATCTCATCTTTCATGGAATTATATCAGAGTGCAGATTTATTTCCAACCTAGGATCATTATTAGACCCAACATCAAAGTTGAACTCCTGTTGATCGACAATGTCATCTTTGGGACTTGCTGGTCTTCTTATCCTTGAGAATCTTAATTTTACTATTTTTTCTATATTTTGAATGTTTTCAGTAGTGGGTTCAATATTAACTTGCTCTTCATAAGATGGTTGTTCTTGAATTGGTTGCTCTTCAAAGTGATCTAGTGGATCTCCTTGAATAACAATTAAATTCTATATTTTTTTATGGATTAATCGATTTAATTCCTTATTTTCTCAATTTTTTTCTTATGAGAAAAATCACTTCCACTAAGTTCATAATCCTCAAAAAATTTAATATTCCTAGTTTCAACTATTTTGGATATGTGGTAAGGATAGTAAAATCTATATTTCTTGGAGTTTACTGCATAGCCAATAAAACAATTGCTAACTATTATTTATGTTTGAATTTCTTTAAGTATGAATTATAAATCTGCATATCAATCGGACATTGTTATATGTGCAAGTGACTTAAACTTGGATTCCATTTTTTTCATAGCTCAAAAGGATTTTAGGATTCAACCTTCGATGAAATACTATTTAATATATACATTACAATCTTTAATGTTTCATTCCAAAGAAATAAATAAAGATTAGAATTACTAATCATATTTCTTACCATGTTCATTAGTATATAGTTCATTCTTTCTATTACTAATCATATTTCTTACCATGTTCATTAGTATATAGTTCATTCTTTCTATCTCACCATTTTATTATGGTGTACCTGACATTGAGTATTGGATAATAATGTCCTCTTCTTCAAGAAACTTAGCAAATGGACTTATTAACTATTTCTTTTTTATATACTTTTCATAGTATTCCTCACCTCCATATTTATGATCTTTTTTTTTTTTGTCCATTTGTTTCTCTACTTCTACTTTGTAAATTTTAAAAGCATCTAGTACCTCATTCTTTTTAAATAGAAGATAGAGATACATATATCTAGTAAGGTCCTCAATAAATTAGATTAAATATCTCTAATAATTAAAACAAGGAGTAGTAAACGGTCTATAGATATTAGTGTATATGATTTCCAAAATATCATAACTTCTTGTGGCACCTTTAAAGAACTTGTTAATTTAATTTCTTTTTATGCAACCCAAATAAGTGACAAAATTAATAAAATCAATATCTTTTAAAATTTTATCATTTATCAATCTTTTATGCCAACATTATCAGAAGAATGATTACTTTTATAAGTGAAATTCAAATATAATTTATATAAACCATCCATAAAAAACTAGCGCTAACAACATTTTTATTTTTAAAAATGTTAAAGATATAATTCTCAAAATGAAAAACAAAACCAACATTTGCTAACTTAGAAACCGAAACTAAATTCCTAGAGAAACTTGGGATACAAAAAGTATTTTTAAGATCCAAAATAAATCTAGAATTCAAAACTAATATAAAGATTTTCACATCTTCTACATATAAATGTATTTGAATGTCTAAATAGATACCTTGTTCACTTTTCTTTGGATTCATTAAATTGAGAAAGTCATGTATGGTATTAGCAATATGAATTATAGTACCAGAATTAATTTGCAAAGTATTATTTGAAATATCAATAGAAATGGATTTATGATATACTAGAGATATAGTATCTTTCCTTTCAAGCTATTTCTTATATTTTACACGGTTCTTCTAGCATCTCTTTTTCTTATAAAAGAAGCATGCATCTTTATTATCATAGCATTGTAGCATTTTTTTTTCTCCTAGAAACACAGTTTCCGTCTCTTTCCTTGCTAGGAGTAGCTAGGTTAGCACTTTGATACTTTATATCTTGTTTCTCTTGTTTTAATATTTTTTTCCTTTTAAATACATATGGTCAAAAGTTCATTAATGGACGATGTTTTTTTTTGTGTTATAAGAAATCTTAAAAGGGCTATACTCTACGGGTAGAAAATTCAAAATGAAATTAACTAGAAAAGTATCAAAAATCTTAAATTTTAGGGACTTGAATTGAGTAGCAATATCTCTCATTTCTATGATATGGTAATACCTTTAGAACTATCAAACCTCATTCCTGAAAGCCTTTTCATTAGGGTGTTGACAATGCCTTATTAAAACTTTCAAATTGTTCTTCAATAGCCTTTATAAAATTCTTAACCTTATTACATTAGGGATTAAACACCTAATACTTTTAGGCACTTATAATTTAATGAGCATCAAACTCAAGCGATTGAATTGCTAATTTCTCATATGCTGATATCTAATACTGCATACTTGATTCTGTTAGAATAGATGATTCATCCACATGAGGAGCTAGGTCAAGGTCCTTATATGCAAACAGTATTAAGAACATTATCTTTTTAGTTAAAAAATTACCCCTTAGCATTAGAATAAGATCATTATCATTAATATAAGTAGTAGGATTAGATGCAATAATCAATAAATATAGGAAACTTTAGTGCTATAAACATAAACTGTATTTGAAATAATTAATATTAATTTCAATAGTAAATTCTAATTTTTTTGTAGATAGAGCTACATCATATATAGAACTTACTAAAATTCTTATTACTCAAACAAGCAAGATAGGTATCAAAAATAATATTTTTTATACCTATGCGTTTAAGAAAAAATTTATTCTTAATATCTAAATTATCATCTTATTCCAATTAAATCACAAAATAACCACTCCTCATGGAGTTAAGTTAATTATTTCTTTGACTTAATTATAATTTTGTCCACATACCATGTTGGCTTTGGCTCCTTAGTTTTGATGATTAACAAAAGGTTGAGTATATGTTTGGACTAATGTTTCATCTCTAGATAAAGTTTCAGGACTTAGATTATTCAAAAAGAGTATCAAAAGTACAATGATGAAACTAAGTTTGCCTAATTTGGAAAAGAGCTCTTCTACCTTGGACAAGATCAAAATGCTCATAATGGACCTTCTTGTTAAGAAATATTTGACAAAAGAAACAAAGGCTTAAAGAAACTCAAGCATGGCACGCACATCTCAAAGAGTTTCAGAAAAATTCAGATCAGAGGTCGACCCCCAGAGGTCGACACCTTGTCAAAGGTCGACCACCAGAGGTCGACTCATGAAGAGAAGAAAAGTTCAGCATGGCCGGCACGGCAAAATCTCAGTGGCACGCACCAGAGGTCGACCACCAGAGGTCAACACCTGTCTAGAGGTCGACACCAGAGGTCGACTCATAGCCTGAGAATTCAAACCTGGCAGAACTATGGTATTCTGAATTTTTGCCTAAAATTTACTAGAGGTCAACTCATGAGGTCGACACTTGATCCAGAGGTTGACTCATGAGGTCGACTCATGGCATAACGGCTAGTTTTTCTGAACTTCTGATTTGATTTCTAACGGCCATAAACGGCCATATTTTTGAATCTAACGGTCTTGTGGAGTTGTTTCAGCATGAATGAGATATTTAACCTCCACCAAACTTCAAAAAAGACAAGGAGACAAAGTGAAAAAGTGTAGATCCAAAGTACAAAGCCTTCAATCACTTCCAAGCCAAAAGTGTGAGAAAACCAAGAGATTCCTTAGCCAAAAGCTTTCCATCTTTGAGGAATCCAACTTTCAAGTGTTTGGCATTTAGTGAGGTCCAAAGATTCCAAGGGAAAAGGCTTGAAGAGTCTCCATCAAGAGCTTCAACGAATTTCTTATTGCTAAAAAAGGAGTTTGTTTTTTTTATTCGTTGTATTCAAATTCTATTTGTGGTAGGCTAGTTTCAAGGAAATTTGAAACTAGTGTGAGGTTTGTTGGTGAGCCAATTGATAAAACCAACTAGGGTTGCTTGTAAGCCCGAAGCCAAAACAAGTGTGTAAGGTTTTGACTTGTGAGCCTGGTAAAACAAGTCGGCTGTAATCTAAAGATTATAGTGGAAATTCTCAAGTGGAGCTTGGGAAGTGGATGTAGGTGCTAGGTGCACCGAACCACTATACTTCTTGTGTGTTTGCATTGCTCTTCTTTTTGCTCTTTAATTGTTGATTTATTTCATTGCTTCCGTTGCACAATTATTTGAGCACTATCACTCTTCACCTTAAAACTTGATAGCACATATATTGCTTTAATTTTTTAAATACCCAATTCACCCCCCTCTTGGGCACCATATCTGGGCAACAAGTGGTATCAGAGCACCGGTACTCTCTTGTAGGTCCAACGATCTTGAGTGAAAGATCATGGCCGCCCCAATTGGAATGGGTATAGTTGAAGGACAAGCATCAAATCGCCCTCCTTTCTTTAATGGCACAAACTACACATACTGGAAAACTCGTATGCGTATTTATTTACAAGCTGTAGATTATCATATATGGAGAGTAATCACTAAAGGGCCTCATCAGCCCACTCACTTGGTTAATGGCATTATCACCCAAAATCTGAAGAAGAATGGGATGACAATGACATCAAACAGGCTGAGTTAAATGCTAAGGCGATGAATTTGCTATTCTGTGCACTTGATCATAGTGAATTCAACAGAATATCAAATTGTATTTCCGCCAAAGAAATTTGGGATACACTTGAGGTTACCCATGAGGGTACACACCAAGTGAAGACCACAAAGGTGAACATGCTCATTCATACATATGAGATGTTCAGGATGGAACCAACTGAAAGTATAAGTGAAATGTATACTAGATTTACCAATATAGTAAATGGTATGAGGAGTTTGGAAAAAATTATATCTAATGGTGAACTGGTTAACAAACTTCTCAGGTCTCTTCCGGCTTCATGGGATGCGAAAGTAACAGCCATAGAAGAAGCCAAGGATGTCAATACTCTACCTCTCGAGCAGCTTCTTGGATCACTGATGACTTACGAGCTTTCACTAAAACAGAAGACAGTGGACAATGACAAGAAAAAGAAAGCCATAGCCTTCAAGTCCACTACAAAAGAAGAGTCAAGTGATGAATCAGAAGAAGAAGCTGATGATGATGAGACAGCCCTCATTACAAGAAAATTCAAAAGATTCATGAGAAAGAAGAAGGGCTTCTACAAGAAAAGGCCACAAAAAGGTGATCACAACAAGGAGAAAGAGAAAGAGAAAGAAAGGGATCCACCCATCTGCTTCGAGTGCAAGAAGCCTGGACATTACAAAACGGATTGCCCTTTGCTTAAAAAAAGTCGAAGGATGTTGAGAAAGAAAGCCATGATGGCTACCTGGAGTGAGAGTGAGGACTCCAGCAGTGAAGAAGAGCAGCAGGTAGTCGCCAACTTATGTTTCATGGCCAATGAAGATAATGAGGTAAATTCTGAACCTGAAACTGAATTTACTTTCAATGAATTGCATGATGCTTTTGATGACTTAGTTATTGAATATGAAAAATTAAAATTGAAAAATAAGAAATTAAGAAAGCAAAATTTTGAGCTTACTAAAAATTCAGAAAAGTTTTCAACTGAAATTGAAAATTTAATTCAAGAAAACAAGAAATAACTGAACATGTAAAGACTTTAACAAATGATAAGAATAATCTTTTAAAAGAAAATGATTCTTTGAAAAATAATAGAAATCTTAAAACTAATGAGAACATTGAAAAACAAAATAAAGAACTATTGCTTCAAAACAAGAATTACAAGGAAGAGTTAGAAAAGTAAAACCTTTTGTAGAAAAGTTTACTTTTAGTTCAGAAAAACTAAATATGCTTTTAAATAGTCAACATGCAGTGTTTAACAAAGCTGGACTTGGATTTAAGCCACACAATCAGCAAAAACTTTACAAAAACTTTTTCATACCTGCATCTTCTAATATTACCTGCTATGCATGTGGTAAATTAGGTCATAAATCATATGTTTGTAAAAGAAGAAATTAAATACCTTTAAAAAGATTTGGGTTCCAAAAGGAACCAATTTGACTAACCCTAAAGGACCCAAGATGACTTGGGTACCTAAAGTTTCAACTTGATCAATTTTGCAGGTGTGCCTTGCAACCAAAAATAAAAGAAGAATGTGGTATCTGGATAGTGGTTGCTCAAGGCACATGACTGGGGATGTGAAGCAATTCTCATCACTAGCTGCTATTGATGGTGGAAACGTTACTTTTGGTGATAATGGAAAAGGCAAAATCGTCGGAATTGGTAAAATCCATATCACCCCTAATGCTTATGTAGATAATGTATTATTTGTTGATGGCTTGAAGCATAATCTTTTTAGCATTAGTCAGTTTTGTGATAAGGGTTTTAAAGTAATTTTTGAATCATCTTTGTGCATGGTATCTAGTCTAGATGTCGATGGCATCAAGTTCACTGGTCTTAGGCATGGAAATATTTACATGGTTGATCTTGATGATCTAGCCATGGAAAGTGGTCAATGCCTAGTGGCTAAGGAAGCCAAGGCAAGTGAAACTAGTTGGCTTTGGCATCGTAGGCTAGGGCATGCTAGTATGCAGTTGATTTCAAAATTAAGCAAAAAGAATCTTGTAAAAGAATTGCCAAAACTCACATTTGAAAAAGATAAGATTTGTGCTGCATGTCAATTTGGAAAACAAACTAAATCTACTTTCAAACCTAAAGGAGTAGTATCTACTACTAGACCCCTTGAATTATTGCATATGGACCTCTTGGACCAACCAGAACAACTAGTTTGGGAGGTAAAAAATATGGGCTAGTAATTGTAGATGATTACTCACGATTTACTTGGGTGATGTTTTTAGCTCATAAAGATGAAACATTTTCAGCTTTTGTTAAATTTCATAAAAGGGTTTCAAACGAAAAAGATCTCACTATTGTTTCTTTGCGTAGTGATCATGGAACTGAATTTGACAATCATGATTTTGAAGCTTTTTGTAATGAAAATGGTATTAGTCATAATTTTTCTGCACCTAGGACACCTCAACAAAATGGGGTGGTAGAAAGAAAGAACAGGACTCTTGAAGAAATGGCACGCACAATGCTTTGCGAAAACGATTTACCTAGATATTTTTGGGCAGAAGCCATTAATACTTCCTGTTACATTTTAAATCGTGTTTTAATTCGACCTATTTTGAAGAAAACACCATATGAGCTTTGGAAAAATCGAAAACCTAATCTCAAGTATTTTCGTGTATTTGGTTGCCGCTGTTTCATATTAAACAATGGCAAAGATAATATCAGTAAATTTGATGCCAAGTCAGATGAGGGTATCTTCTTAGGATACTCTACTTCTAGCAAGGCATACAGGGTCTTCAACAGAAGAACTCTTCTGGTTGAAGAATCAATTCATGTAGTGTTTGATGAATCTAACGAAAAATCTTCTAGAAAAGAAGATTCTATTGATGTTGAAACAGGTACAAAGAAGCTTGAACAATTGACAATCAATGAAGATGAGCCCAAAGGAGATGATGATCAAGAGAATCAAGATCAAATTCAAGAGATCAATGCAACTTCACCAAAACCTTTACCTAAAGAATGGAGGTATGCACACGGACACCCTAAAGAGCTAATAATTGGTGATCCATCAAAGGGGGTAAGTACACGCTCTTCTATTAGAAATGTTTGTGATTATTTAGCTTTTGTATCTCAGATAGAGCCTAAGTCAATAGAAGAAGCTGAAAAAGATTGTAACTGGATTAATGCTATGCAAGATGAACTAAATCAATTTAAAAGAAATAATGTTTGACTTTAACTGAAAGACCCCTTAATGTTTCTGTAATTGGCACAAAATGGGTTTTTAGAAATAAACTTGATGAACATGGTATTGTAATTAGGAACAAAGCTAGACTTGTTGCTAAAGGCTACAACCAGGAAGAAGGGATCGACTTTGATGAAACCTTTGCTCCTGTTGCTAGGCTAGAAGCAATTAGACTTTTACTTGCTTTGCTTGTTTTATGGATTTCAAGTTATTTCAAATGGATGTTAAGAGTGTGTTTTTAAATGGATTTATTGAAGAGGAGGTTTATGTTGAACAACCTCCTGGTTTTGAAAATCATGAATTTCCTAATCATGTCTTAAATTGCATAAAGCATTGTATGGTTTAAAGCAAGCTCCTAGAGCTTGGTATGATAGATTAAGTTCATTTTTGATGAAAAATGATTTCTCTAGAGGTAATGTAGATAATACATTGTTTTGAAAAAGAAAAATGATGATCTCTTAGTAGTACAAATATATGTAGATGATATTATTTTTGGTGCTACTAACGAATGTCTTTGTCAAGAATTTGCAAAGTTAATGCAGAGTGAGTTCGAGATGAGCATGATGGGAGAACTCAACTTCTTCCTCGGACTCCAAATTAAGCAAACCAAAGAGGGGATCTCCATCAACCAAGCCAAGTACACAAGGGAAATTTTGAAAAAGTTTGGGATGGAGACTACCAAACCAATAGGTACCCCTATGAGCTCTTCATGTAAATTAGACAAAGATGAATGTGGTAAATCAGTAGACCAAAAATTATATAGAGGCATGATTGGTTCATTGCTATATCTAACTGCCAGTAGACCAGATATAATGTTTAGTGTTTGTATGTGTGCACGTTTTCAGTCTGCTCCTAAAGAATCACATCTCTTAGCTGTAAAACGTATACTTAGATACTTATCTGGGTCTATCGAAATTGGTCTTTGGTACTCTAGAGAGTCATCATATGAATTAATTGCATATTCTGATGCTGATTTTGCTGGGTGTAAACTTGATCGAAAAAGTACTAGTGGAACTTGTCAATTCCTAGGAGTTAATTTGATTTCATGGAGCAGTAAGAAACAGAATTCGGTTGCTCTATCTACGGCGGAAGCCGAATATATAGCAGCTGGAAGCTGTTGTGCTCAGATTCTATGGATCAAACAACAACTCGAGGACTTTGGCATCAAACTAATAAGACACCCATAAGATGTGATAATACTAGTGCAATCAATTTAACGAAAAATCCTGTACAACATTCAAGAAGCAAACATATTGAAATAAGACATCACTTCATAAGAGATCACGTTCAAAACTCTAATGTGTTGTTAGAATTTATATGTACTGATTATCAATTGGCTGATATATTCACAAAACCATTGAATGAAGATAGATTTTGTATGATCAGAAGAGAACTGGGAGTCATTGATCCTTTTGCTTGAAACTCTTCAATTTTCATCAAAATTCCTCAAAAATGATTTATAAATTCTCAAATATGTTTAAGGGTTATTTTTCTAAATTTATCAATTTTTTTTTAAATTTTTTACAGAATTTTATTTTAGGTAATTAATGTTGGAGGTCGACACTTTAATTTTCGGAGGTCGACACTTGAGGTCGACACCTAAGTTTTGGAGGTCGACACTTGAGGTCGACCCCTGAAAATTTTCAGAGGTCGACACTTGAACGGAAATCTGCTTTTTTAAAACCCGTCCGCAAGCCTATTTTCTCCACTTTTTTCATTTCCTCCTTCGTGTGGTCCCCCTCCAACTTCCCTAAATCCCTAAATAGTGGATTTCCACCCTTCTCCTTCATCATTTTGGGAAATCCTCTCCTCTCCTCTTGCTTTTCTTGGAATCAACCTCTTTTTGACCGTATTCTTGATTTTGGACAACCGAAAGCCTTCGCATCTTTCTACCCTCAAATCTCGGTTGTTTTTCAATTGAAAACACTTATTTCTTTCCTCCGTTTCTTACTTTTTCTTCATTTACTCTCGATTTTCTCCATTCTCACAAACCCTATCTCTACATTTCATCTTCTCCTCTTTTTTTCTCAATCCGTGAACCTCACTTTCCCTCTCCTTTCCTCTTAGCCTTACTCCTTGTACTTCTCCCTAAGTTAACACCTCTTCCTTCCATATGGGTCCGACAAAGCACTTGGCAGTAAGGAAAAGGAGATTGGAACAAGGCCAGGGTAGTACTGAGCGACGACGAAAGGTCAGACATGAGCGTGAGCCGACCCCAGAGCCACCTGCACCAGTGCCAGCCAGCTTGGTTCGGAAGAGCATTACTAGTGGGAGGCGTGTGGATATACCATTCTGGGATCAGCATCACTTCTTTATTGGAGATGTACTGAGAGATGCAGGTCTGGTTCATTTCTGTACGATGTCTGAGAGATTCTACCCAGACCTCATCAGGGAGTTTTATGGATCCATGGCCACTGATGGCATTGGATGGTCTGCTACAGTACAAGGGATCGAGATACCAGTGACACGGAGGTCATCAGTCGCATCTGGAGATTCCACTTCATGGCACTGCTGCCACTTCGATCAGCGATAGAGAGCACGCCTTCAGATGTATCCTAGAGCGTGAGGATGTTAGCGGCATTTCCACAGTAGCCGCTAACCAGCTTTCACTGGAGATGAGAGTGCTGCATCATATCATCGCCCGTATCTTGATTCCGAAGAGCGGGAGATTCGATTTTATCACTGAGCGTGAGCTGGTGTTGATGGTGTCCTGAGACAGCGGACTCCCATCAACCTTCCCAGGATCATGCTTCAGCAGATGGGTGAGGCAGCTTCTCACAGGAGACTGTTCAGCCTTATGGCATGGGACTGACTCAGATATTCAGAGAGCATGGTGTCTCATTTGACGGCATACCCTTCAGTCAGCTACAGCACACTGATACTTATGGAGAGAAATCCCTGCATAGGATGGGATTTCGACTGATCAGTGACCGTGGGTACGACGAGAGTCTGGCCAGGAGCCAGATGAGGAGGATGAGATCCGAGCTGCTGAGGCAGGGCCTTCTGAGCCTACTGATCATGGTACACCTCCTCGCCCAGCACCGGAGATAGAGACTGCGGAGCCTGAGCCATTCATGCCACCACCCTCATCAGCTCCAGCACCTACTATTACTGCTACACCACGGAGGACTTCAGTGAGGATATCGGACTTCGAGCAGAGAGTGACTGATCATATTTCAGAGGTCCGGACAGAGATCACTGGTGTACGACAGGAGCTACATGATCTGCGGATACACACAGACATGCGCATTGGTGCTCTCTCAGCTAGTATGGATACAGGATTCAGACAGATCCTCAGCCTACTGAGATTAGCACTGCCATCAGGGACTGCAGATCCGACAGTATCTCCTCCACATGATGATGATGATGATGATGATGATGGTGATGACTCCAGTGGATACAGTGACAGTGATGGAGATCAGCCTGGAGCAGGGAGTTCTGAGGTTCCACCTGCAGATCCGATTCCAGAGATACCCCCTGCTACTGATCCTCCAACTACAGATCTTCGAGTACAGCTCCTCCAGCCACAGATGTGCCAGTTGATACTGAGCTTACAGAGTCACTTTTTGAGACTATCACTGGGATTCCGGATGACATAGATGAGCATACAGAGACAGACATTGATGATCCCACAGCTTATGAGATAGTCAGCAGGCAGACCCAGCTCAGTCTACTCAGCATACTGATCCGTCTACTCCTTCTGCTACTGCTTCAGTCGGGACACCTGTGGAGCCCTTTCCTAGGACATATAGATCTCGTAGGACTACCCCTAGGTCTGGTCCCTCTCTGAGGACTCGGAGTTCCTCACATAGGACTCCAAAATCCTCATCTAGGATCATGGCTCCTGTATCTTTTGATATACCTTCTGATGAGGAGTAGCCTCATAGATTTACTTGTTGTACTCAGTTTGCTTTGTATGGTCTGTTATATCAGTGTTTTTGTGCTTACTATGTAAGCAATTTGTAACTGAATACATTTGTTTTTATCTATATTGTGACATTTTATCTATATTGTGACATTTTATCTATATTGTGACATTTATCTATATTGTGACATTTTACTGTCTGATACCAGCTCTTAGCATTTATCCTTTTAAACCCTCAAGTTAGAATATTTTGTTATATTGAATGCACAAATTGAGGGGGAGCATGTATTTTATGCACCTAAATACTTCATTATAATTGAACATAAGTTTCATTAATATATCTTTCACTACAAAAATGGACTTTTTGATTCTTGACAAAAGGGGGAGTAGTAAAGTATATATGAGACTCATGATACCAGTAGTATAGTATATATGAGACTCCTTCTTATGAGTAGTAAAGTACTCCTTCTTATGAGTAGTAAAGTAAAATATGATTCTTATGAGTAAAGCTAGTATGTTTCTTATCTTTTTGACTCATGAGAATGTTTTCACAAAAAGAAAGAAGTAAATGAAAAGTAAAATTTTTATGCATGTAAGGATTCTTTGAAATTTTTATCATTGCTATATTTTGCTTTTGGACTTAATTGCATATATACTCAAGGTTTTGTCATCATCAAAAAGGGGGAGATTGTTGGCTTTGGCTCCTTAGTTTTGATGATTAACAAAAGGTTGAGTATATGTTTGGACTAATGTTTCATCTCTAGATAAAGTTTCAGGACTTAGGTTATTCAAAAAGAGTATCAAAAGTACAATGATGAAACTAAGTTTGCCTGATTTGGAAAAGAGCTCTTCTACCTTGGACAAGATCAAAATGCTCATAATGGACCTTCTTGTTAAGAAATATTTGACAAAAGAAACAAAGGCTTAAAGAAACTCAAGCATGGCACGCACATCTCAAAGAGTTTCAGAAAAATTCAGATCAGAGGTCGACCCCCAGAGGTCGACACCTTGTCAAAGGTCGACCACCAGAGGTCGACTCATGAAGAGAAGAAAAGTTCAGCATGGCCGGCACGGCAAAATCTCAATGGCACGCACCAGAGGTCGACTACCAGAGGTCAACACCTGTCCAGAGGTCGACTCATAGCCTGAGAATTCAAACCTGGCAGAACTATGGTATTCTGAATTTTTGCCTAAAATTTACTAGAGGTCGACTCATGAGGTCGACACTTGATCCAGAGGTCGACTCATGAGGTCGACTCATGGCATAACGGCTAGTTTTTCTGAACTTCTGATTTGATTTCTAACGGCCATAAATGGCCATATTTTTGAATCTAACGGTCTTGTGGAGTTGTTTCAGCATGAATGAGGTATTTAACCTCCACCAAACTTCAAAAAAGACAAGGAGACAAAGTGAAAAAGTGTAGATCCAAAGTACAAAGCCTTCAATCACTTCCAAGCCAAAAGTGTGAGAAAACCAAGAGATTCCTTAGCCAAAAGCTTTCCATCTTGAGGAATCCAACTTTCAAGTGTTTGGCATTTAGTGAGGTCCAAAGATTCCAAGGGAAAAGACTTGAAGAGTCTCCATCAAGAGCTTCAACGAATTTCTTATTGCTCAAAAAGGAGTTTGTTTTATTTTTATTCATTGTATTCAAATTCTATTTGTGGTAGGCTAGTTTCAAGGGAATTTGAAACTAGTGTGAGGTTTGTTGGTGAGCCAATTGATAAAACCAACTATGGTTGCTTGTAAGCCCGAAGCCAAAACAAGTGTGTAAGGTTTTGACTTGTGAGCCTGGTAAAACAAGTCGGCTGTAATCTAAAGATTATAGTGGAAATTCCCAAGTGGAGCTTGGGGAGTGGATATAGGTGCTAGGTGCACCGAACCACTATACTTCTTGTGTGTTTGCATTGCTCTTCTTTTTGCTCTTTAATTGTTAATTTATTTCATTGCTTCCGTTGCACAATTATTTGAGCACTATCACTCTTCACCTTAAAACTTGATAGCACATATATTGCTTTAATTTTTTAAATACCCAATTCACCCCCCCTCTTGAGCACCATATCTGGGCAACATACCATTATACTTTAATTTATAGTCTGTATGTGGTTTTTTTCCATATCCAAGATACCGTGGCTACTCTCAATCATATTAAATCCACTAACTTTAATATGGCATTTAAAAATTCTAAATAATCAAATTTCTAACAAGTAAACAGTAATCTATGGATCTTTATATAATAAACTTTATGATAGGAACTCAAATGTAATTTTGAAAGGACCTTTATGTAATAATGCACTTGATCAGGTGCTAAATTGCAAAAAATTCATAAATCAAATTAAAGATGCTAAATCTAGTCTAGTTCAACCAAGGGCGGGCTAAGGATGGCACTTAATGGATCTAGGTTAATATGTCAAAATGCGAAATTCAAAAATCCAAACCTGCCATTCCTTTTTTCTTTGCTCCTTTTTTTTCTTGATCACAATCAAGGGGGTGCAAAAGCACCATGACCGGCAACCCCTTCCTCAACGACTCTCCACTGATGGGTCACCGACTAATCTCAACCATCGATGGCCATCTCCCAACCACCAGAGATCCGATATAGTTGTGAGGGCCCGGGTCAAATGAATTCTTTCTGGGCCAAAACCGATAGACCCATCCGGTTTCAATCCAAAATCAAAAAAGAATTATCGAAATAGGAAGCTCCTTTTCTTGCTTGTTCAAGCGAGAAGTTCGCCGAAAAAGTTGGATAATGGCCGTGGTTGGATGAGAGAAGGCGGGTGGAGCAACAAAAATTGATTGGACTCTCGATTGGAATCCCATGGACTCGGTCTGGTTCCATGACGAAACCTTTGTCCCCCACTAGATAGTGATGCCCCATGCCACCTGTCAAACTATCCAACCATCCTTATCAAAAGAGAGGATGGCAGCAAGAGCTCGAAGACTTTTGGACACCATGAAACGAGGAGGAACCATGCAATCGACATGAAGACCCTCCTCTCCCTTTTTTCTTATTTTAATTTTAATATTAATTCGAATGAAGATGAGATTCGGTGCGGAGGTGGCGGTTCGCCATAGGTCTTCTGAAAGGAGGGGAAATGGCATGGCAATCGCCGGAGGGGAAATGGCATGGCAATCGCCATAGGTCTTCTACTTTACTACGTCATTCCAATAATAAATCTGAAATTTTATTTGATGGGGAATCTATTTAAAGTAGGCTTGACTGGCGGTTCGGTTCCACGTCAACGCGAACAAATTTAGCCCCCCCGTCTACACGGACCACGGCATTGGGTTGGAGCTGTCGCGCACCTTTTTGCTATAAAAAGAGTACGCATGCCAAGTCAAGTGCAAACAGCTTTTCGATACCGGCTGTATAGGCTGCTTGTTCAGGAACATGATGAGGTCTTATATTATTTAGACATGTCAAAGTGAATCAAAATTCATAGACCAACCTATATAATCCTATAAATAAATTAGATCGGGCCGGAAAAAATGATTCATTTATGTAATCGAACTTTTTAGCCCGATCCTTGTAGCCCATGAGATAAAGTATGTTAGGACCGGATCAGTATGTGAACCATGATTTAAAAAAAAAAAGAAAGAAAAGAAAATGAAAGGATTACATAATACTTACGGATTATGATCGGACTTACGGTTTACTGAATTACTACGATCTGTGGGACTCTGTTACTCGACGCCTCATTAGGGTTAGGTCCCGTCTCACGGAGAGCCGCCGCTGGAGAGAAGACTGATGAGTGACTCACGGATAGCCGCCAGAAAGAACAGGGAGTCTGAGAGAACCGGAGACGTGAGAACCCCAACCCACGGTCGTTCTTCTTCTTCCGCGAGACCGTGATACTTGACCCGAAGTTCGCCGAAGCTCTCCCATTCTGACAAAGAAGCTGTGGCAACAGTGACACCGATCGGAATCTCACAACTTCGGCCGTTCGACGGTGAGGACTCGTTACTCTTCAATCTTTTTTTTTTTTTTTTGATTTTTCTCTCAGCAAATAATTAGAGGCACGATCCGAGAGGGCTCGGGGCGTGGCGCCATCACCATGCCAGCCTACCAGGTGGGCTCACCGCGATGACCAGATGGGTTTTCTTCCTCCACCACCATCGCCCGCTGCATTGACGTCGTGTCGATCTGGAAACTAAAAATCTGATCTCCGGCTTCCCAACTCCCACCGGCCACCATTCCATCCTCCAGGAGACCTCTGTGCGACCGTGCCATCCCCCTCTCTAATCTACCAGAGAGCAGAGAAGAACTAGAAGTCTAGGAGGAGAACTGAAAGTCTGTGACTATGAGAACCACACCCCCAATTGACTATCCATGGACTGGCCCAGCCCTAGCCTACGGCCCATATAGGATCAGGCCGGGTTGATTTTTTTCAACCCATTTTTGCAAATTAGCATAATCCAGCCCGGCCTATATAATATCAGTCCATATGGATTAGGGCCAGGCCAGCCGATCTTGACAGGTCTAATATTATTAGCCTCGGAGAACAAAACAATCCAGAAAATATGTACCAAAATCATGACATGCATAGCCGACTAGAGTTTGACCAAGTATTTCCTACATTGCTTCTCCGTCGAGTTCGTAGGTTCAGCCAACCAAATATAATCTGTTCTATGGGATTCAAAAGTCCAAAATACCTAGGCGAGGCTCTGTCAGGTGTGTTGTTCGAACACTTCGAACCATCATTACATTTTCTGTAATTCCATAGACAGAGAAATTGCCTTGCATGTTAATTTATACTCAGTGAAACCTGGTAAAATGGCCTTATTACTCTACTGAAAAAATTCTCACTCACTGACGGTGACCTCCTCGTTAATTTATGTAGCTGATGGAATTTCCCAATGCTGCGGCAAGGGCCCGATATCATATATAATTTCCCTATGGCAAGACCAAACAAGTTTAATAGCTTCCGGAGTGCCAATTCCTGCACCCCTAGGATCACCAGCTGGTCCAAACCTGTGAGTCATTTGCAGTTCACTTTTCATGCATCATGAAATTAATATTTAATCAAATATAAGTTCATAAGATGTTTTACTGACCAGTGGTTCTGTGGAGCCCCTGTTGTCCTCGCCCTGATTCCAGCATATGTGTTCCATTAACAGATTTCCCAAGAACTTCCTGTGAAGAGAATTACAGCGAATTTTTTAACAAAAATAATGGTTACCATCAAAATTCATTAAGAAATTTAATAGCTATTCAGGAAAAAGGTGAGGACTTATTTTTTCATGGCAACTGGTCTATTATCATGGAAAAGTTTTACTAACAAGAGCTGAAACCTTGCATCTCAATTAAGTCATGATTTGAGATCCACGTACTGAACCCAATTATTTTGTTCCAAACAATTCTCAACAAACAACATAACATTTAATATTTACCTTAAGTTGTACATGTTTTCCAATTTTCTCAAGAAAGCACTAAATAATATTAAAGAGTAGGGAAGAACAGACTTCAGCATAACAAGATCATGTGCTGATGGGCATTGAAAAGACCAGAGCTCAGTCAAATGCAAGTTTCAGAGAAGAAACTCCTAGAAGAACTCATACAAACTGCTGGTAAAGAGTATCCAAACATTACCAAATTGGTGAGATGAGGCTTCTTATTAGTTATGATCACGATTTGACTAGAATGAATATTATTAGCCAATCAAAAAATTTGATTTGGATATTGCAAATCTAATGTGCAGCAACAATTGGAAGCTTTATTGTCTCTCTTTTTGGGACATTTCCCCATTAAGGTTTTAGGTTTCTTCAAAAAATACTGAAAAACCAATCAATGTTTTTCTTGGTCTTATTTCCTAGGAGGGGATCAAAATACAAACTAAAAGACCAATGGTTAGAAGGTGATTGGGTAATTTCTTTAGGACCCATGAATTTCAGATTAGATCACATACATAAAATTCCAGAATATCAGAAAATGGTGACCAGAGACCTCTCAGAACTTTCAATACAGTTATGGGCATCAATGTGTCTGGTTCACTGAAAGCTAATATTTAGGTCATCGTAAATCTTGCCTGCAGGAATAATGGATCATTTGAAACCACCGCAGCTGCCAAATGTGCATGCATCCTCTCCAAAGCATCCAACACCATGGTGAGCTGATCATGTTTGTAATCTGTAACAATCTGGGCCCAGACACCAGCATCGGTAAACAAATTCCATTGGAGGGCAGCAAAGAACAGGGAAGAAAAAAAAAAAACTATGACACCATGCATTATTTTCAAATTATACTAGTAACCAAATCATGCATATCTTTTCACATCCAAAGTTCCAGAATATTCAGTGTATCTTATTATGAATAAAAACAGATGAAAAGAGTACCACAGGAAACAAATTTTTCCCCTTCCAACAATCTTTTACAGCTGCAGCAAAACAACTTCTCGTCTTTTTCTTCTTTTAGACATATCTCAACCATGAATAAAATATCTTGGAACTCAAAAAAATTAGCTGTCTTACATAATGTGGATTCTGTCAAAAGCCTAACTAGGTACAGATTAAAAATATTGATTACTACAACAAACATCTCGGACAAGAATTTCCAAATTCTTCAGCACATATACTACTTTTGTGCATTCAATGCACAAAAATTACTAATGTCAAAGCTAATTGCTAGGATCTTGTCTCTGAAAAGTAAGATAGAATGATGAATGTGGATGAATGATGCGGATATTCATCTAAAGATTGTATAATGTAGATTCTATCAGAAGCCTACCTAGGTATAGATTAAAAATATTGATTACTAGAACAAACATCTCGGATGAGAATTTCTAGATTCTTCTGCACATATACTGCTTGTGTGTATTCAATGTGCAAAATTATTAATGTCAAAGCTACTTGCTAGGATCTTGCCTCTGAAAAGTAAGATAGCATGATGAACGTGGATGAATGATGTGGATATTCATCGAAATATTGTATTTACAAATAAGAAAATAACTGTACCTAAAAGCAAGCATTCGATAAAAGAAGACTTCTATAACTTCTTGTTAGTACCTGGAATGGGCCAAAAATTTCTTTTGTGACAAGATCAAAATTGTTGCTCTTAAGTATTTCTGTTAGGGGAATAAATAGGGCTGTTGGTTTTAAAGCACCATATATTTTTGGAATAGAATGATTCTCCAAGGCTTCACCACCAAAAAGTAGTTTTGATCCTGGAATATTAATCAACTTGTTGATGTGTTCCAGCATGCTCTCTGTTGTAACCTGTGGCAAAAAAAAAATAAAGTCAGTCTGGAATTCATCATTTGGAGGAACTGCAGAACTTTGGGAAGATCTTGTTCAATTCAACAGTCATGGAATATACATTTTTAGTTTGGGTCACCTTACAGACACGAAACACAATTCCCAAAATTAAAAATAACCATCATGAACTCTAGCATGAATTTCCATAGAGTTTTTAGTTGTAGCAATTTTTTTTCTAGACATGTAATGCTGACTGAAAATCACAGTTTTCATGGGTATGGCAGGACTGTTGATACTGATATACTTGGGAGTATGGCAGGACTGGTTGATACTGATATACTTGAGAGGGATGTGCATGCCCCACCTTTTGCTGCTATCTTTTAGCATAGTGTTTAAAAGAACAATACATAAAACAGGGAGCAAATTTACTTGTTCAATCTATTTCAAGGTTGAAATGGTGGAGCCAGGAGGGTCGTGGAACAGGGATACAGCCTCCATATTTTGTGCCGTGTCCAAGATAACGTGTAGCAATAAAATAAAATAAAAACTATTACACCTATACATTAAGGTTGCTTTTGCAGGTGCTCTATTTTCTAGATCACAGGAGAAATATATCAGTGTACCGAGATGTAATTGACAGATGAATACAGTATGACAAAGATAGAACAGAATATGTAATTTATAACATGAAATTTCTTACCATGCTGGCCAATGTTTTCAAAATTACCATTCAGAAGGGCTAAACTTAGGCTATTACCAATGCTAATGGGTATGTTTGATAGAAAAATAGTGAAAGGTGCAGTAAAACAGTAATTCCTCAAAAATTGCAATGAAAGTGGCATGACCACCAAGCATCGACTAAAACCATGTAACATGAAAGGACCACTTATCCAAGATGCTATAAGTTTAACTTAATATGACAAAAATTAGAATCACTTAAACTAACCAAACTATAAACTTTGCATAGTTCCAGATTATTTCTGGTGTAAATATCATCTTCACTGGTATTTTTTAGCTTTATATGAGCATGGACTATGGGTGTCTACTGGGAGGTATATGATCAGTGCCAAACAAATGTACCATCATCAAAAGATAGAGGAGTCAATCAAGGTGTCCACCAGTATCCTATTCGAATAATCTATTAGCACTTCTCTACATAGACAATCACATGTGGTAGAGAATGGATGATAGTGAAGAATTGGACTTATTGTATTAGCCTATTTGAATTTAGTGGTGGATTATAGTGATTATCTCCCTCTCCTCTATCTTGATCTCTTCCTCATCTTTGGCTTAACCAATCAAATAAAGAATAAGCAAACAAATTTGATCATCAGTTCAGATAACTTAATATATTTGAACTCGTAACTACTAAAACTTCTATAAATAGGCAACTGTCATCCTCCAATGTTGTTTATTCCCCACAGCCAGGAGATTAGCTTAGAGCAAGGGGCCACTCAAGCATACTGATGACTTTAGGAATTCTCCTTGGCAACCTAATAATGTGGTAACATCCCATCCTCCCAATCCCCCTCAAGTTTTTGCACCTCCTCCCTATTAGGAATTCTCCTTTGGTGACCTTATAATGTGGTAACATCCCATTCTCCTAACCCCCCTCCTCAAACTAGTGCATCTCCTCCCTTAGTTCTAAAAACATCCGTGCTCCAAGGACCTACTAATGTTAATGGACACAACAATGCCTTCAACCTTAGACTTCCAGATAATACTATGAAGGAAACAGAACTTTATGCTCTAGATTTCTATGGAAAAAATGGAATATAAACTTCTTCTTCATGTCTTGAACATTTTTGGCATCAAATGATGGGCATAATGTTCAATTTTCTTTAGCCAAATGGCTCAGTTCAAATTTGGTGGCAAAGTCAAAAGGGGCTAAACAAACGATCTAGAAGAGAAGACATTTCTACATGGCTGGAGAAGAAGCAACTACTTCAAGACTTATTCCTTACTATATGTTATCCTTAATCTCTTCATACAAAGCTGTCTTGTGCAACAAGACAATAATTAGTTCACCCCTATACTGAGAAATTTCGACTTACTTGTTCGAACTGGAACAATGGAATCTTGAGAAATCTTTTGTGCTCGCTATCAGGCCAGCCTCTATTGTCAAACTGAGCATGACATGATGACATGTTATATTTGAATAATTCTTGAAACATATGGCAAATTGTTAAAGAAATGCATGCTTGGTGTCCATTATCATCTTCTTCAGCACATCATACTTATGAGACTGATTTTGATGATTGCAAAGGGACATTTTTTAATAGATGTTTCAAATACAAGGAGTTGAGCCACATAGCTTCATCATGCTCCAAAAGATTTGTAGATTTAAGAAAAGATTCCACTAAAGATCTGCCGGAAGATTCAAACACCCCTCAAGATAATGGTGTATGAATTATGTATGGAGATGAAGGAGAGACCCTTTATCTATCATCATCCCATAGTATTCATGATTGAAGGTGCAAAAGCATTTTGTGTCTCTTATGCTAAGTGTGGTGGAGAGCTTTATGACCTTGTCATCAATAATGGGAGCATTTTTAATATTACGTCCAATGAGTTGGTTCAAGCACTCATTGAAGAACCAGCCTAGATCTTGGTCATTTCATCTAGCAAGTCTCAATAATGAAGAGAAGGTCATGATCACCAAGAAATGCTTTCTCAACTTTTCCATTGGAAGAAATTTTGTTGATCAAGTTTATGTGACATAGCACAAATGACAACCACACATATCCTGATTGGACATACATGGCTTTGTGATAAATGAGGGGAAGAGGATTCAACTTAATGAGATTGATTGCATGAAGCAGTCAAAACAAGCGGGTGTGGATTCTTAACTAGGTATTTTCGGACTGCGCCTAAAAGATAAAATAACTTGAGGGTGAGTTACATGCAGGGGAAATGTTAGTTATAGGTGAAATGAATAGCTAGTGGTTATTATATTTTAATCATGTGTTCATAAAAATAGAATATTTACAAGCTTATTAATTATGGTTCAAGCATGTGTCCTAGAATTTATGGAAGTAATTATTATTTGTCTTTGAGTATGTTGTGATGGATTAATTAAGTGATATGAAGGGTCACATTATCAACATAAAGTCATTCAATAGAGAATGAATGATAGTAAAGAATTGGATTTTGTGTGCTATTCATTTTGAATGTAGTGACAGTGATGGATTCCACTTGTTATCTCCCTTGTCCTACTTGCTTCTCCTCTATCTCAATCTCTGCCCCCTCTTTGGCTTAACCCTCCATATCATTTCCGCAATCATACAGTCTTGGTTTTCTATAAAATTTGACTTTTTCTATGAGAATAATGCTAGGGTAAACATAAATCTCGCACAAAGATTTACACAGATGACATGTAACACACCCATTGCACCTTTCGATAAAAGGGAGTACTTGATGGAGTACAAGTTGTTTGTGCAAGACTCTGTGTGACTTTTTTGTAAGATTCCGGTGTTAATTTAGAATCACTCATTCCAAAAATCCTACAGCTTCTCACATGGACATAACATACAGGAAAAGATCCTATTAATTTTCTGGCTAAGAAAGAATATTTCCAAAATGACTTCAGATACAGTCCCACCTTTCTAGTCTATATTAACCATGGTCTTATCAAACAATATCTTAATAAAATTTTAAATTTTTAATGCTTTTGTCCTTTTCATCAGGAAAAGTTATGTACATAGGAGTTTGATGTTTTTTTGTGGTGCACATGAGATTAATGATTGAATGCCAAGTTGATGTTAAAATAAGCGACCGATCTCCAACCTAGATTCAACTTTTTATACTTTACATACTAGAGAATTGTTACTATCACATAATTTAAGTGAAGAAACACTACTTTGAAGCTGGACTGAAAGTAATACACTTACAGTAAGAACAGGGCCAATCGTTAAATCTTCCAGCTTCCTTCTCTCAGCAAGACATTGCATTTTAGGAATTAGTTCACTTGAAACCCAGTTCTGCACATAGTAGCAAAAGTTTATTACTTATGTACCAGAAAAATAGTACATACAGTGAAACTGAACAAAAAAATTATAGCAACATGGTCCTGCCTCTTACTGTTTAGGAAAAGCAAATAAACATACACGAAGTACACATATGCAGATATTTACATGTATGCATAAATATACATATGTGAAGCCCACATATTTGATGCTAGAAAAATCCTTCAGTTTAAACCCCTCTTCTTTTAGAGAACTGAAAAAACAAACATGGCATAGCTAATAAGTTTCCAGTTCGCTGCAAACACCTTATACTTCGGATAGAGATTCCCAATTACATTCCACAATTGTTGGAAAAAGAGAATAAAATATCCATCTGTGCTGAGAGTTTCGCCTCTCAGCACATTACCCTATAAATTCTGATAGCATGTCAGTTTTTTCAGTAAGTCAGTTGTTAATGTTAAACTCAAGTATCA
The DNA here is from genome assembly GCA_021397845.1 of Areca catechu. Classification (NCBI taxonomy): domain Eukaryota; kingdom Viridiplantae; phylum Streptophyta; class Magnoliopsida; order Arecales; family Arecaceae; genus Areca; species Areca catechu. Next base: position 8,379,921 of record CM038039.1, read on the forward strand.
TTAAAAACAGTTAACCGTTCTCCCTTGACATAAATTACCTGAGCATATTATTCTCACAAGAGTACACTTAGATTAAATACTGACAGCTTTCATGTTATGTATATCAGATTATCTCTTTATTGTATTTCTGAAGCATATATAGAATTGTAAAATGACAGAGGATACCTCATGCATGAATAAGATCGACTGAGCAGAGCATTTTTGACCGCTACAAGCATAGGCATCCTGATCACATACCCATGCAACATAATCAACCTGCCAGAGGTTGGGATATAACCTGGTCAGTGTAAAGTGAACATATGGAAACTTTGAGATTACAGGATGGTGGACTGCATGATCATTTGAATGAACCTCTTGTACGTCTGGACCAAGGATCTTCCAATCAAAACCAGCATCCTCCAATCTAATACGCCCTTTAAGTCAGCAGCTAATTTTTCTGCCACTCGGGAGCTCCCGGTAAAAAGAGTCATTTTTGGCTTTGCCTGTTTAACCAAATCAGAAAAATATGTCAGGTTCCCACTAAAGCAAGATGAATATAAGCAAATTATTCAATCAACAAATTGAAATTTTAAAAAATTTAAACAATCATGTAACAAAGAAACATGTGGAGTCCCTCATGGTTGAACTATAAAACGAGAATGATAGTCTAATATTGCTTAGTTGATAATCAGATAGACAATCACGTCTATCATTGAGGCATAAATTTGTAAGCCAAAAGGCTTAATCAGAACACAACCCTGACATATTTAATGCATTCAGAATGCTAATAAATTAAAACAAAATTGAAAGACCTATGGAGCTGTAAATTGTGGTAATTTTATAATAAAGCATGAAAATGGTTTCAAATGCTGTTGCCTATGTGTCAGCACAACTGCAGTGTTGCGCCAAAACTGAAAAAATAATAATGATACCATTTTATTATAACAGACACTGCCAACCTAAGCCAGGTGTTACTACTGGCCCAGCACAGGCCAGCATTTGAAACCTTGATTTTAAATATCTATAACAAATTTTGCAAGGGATGCAGTGAAATCCTGAGAAACTGTGACAATAACTTCAAGTCTTCAAGTGTATAACTGTTGTTTGTAACATCTGTAAAATCAATATGTAAGGTGCTTTTGAGAAAACCAAACCTCTAATAAGAAGTTGTTCATGGTAACACCATCAGAATTAATGAAGTCAACATCCTCCTTAGGCAGCTCACAATAATGAAGCAATCGAAGCATCTGTTCCATCACGATACTTACCTATTGCAGCCATAACTGATTACTAATTGTTTATGTAAAATAAGAAAAAAGCAAGTGGACAACAAGATAAGTTTAAATGAACAGAAACAAAAAATATATAAACATGAATAGATTTTGTAACAGAAAAATGCTAGAGCAAAAGCATAATAATAGGAAAGCTTCCTAAACAACTAGCAACAACAAATCTATCATGCATTTATCTTTGGTTATGTCTACAAAGTCTAGAACTAAATAGATAAAGAACCCATAATATGATCCAATGCATATACATTGGCAAATATGGATGGTGTGAGTGAGAGGTTCTACGAAGGATAAGGTTTCCATCTAAAAGAGACCATTCATGCATTATCATACTTAGTATCAAATAAAATACCACTGACATGATCTTTTAAGGATGTAGCATTTATAGAGATACAATGGTGGTGCATGAAAGCTTCAGGTGACCCTCACTTTGAAAATAAAAATTGGGGAAAACTGTATGAATGTTGACCACCTTTCTTGGCTCAAAATGCATTGAATAGATTCATTCAATCAATGCATGCTGGTTGCAAGCCATGACAAAAATAAAAGGTTACACTCTCAAAGAGGAATTGAAAGTATTGATGATTGCTTATGTAAGGACTTGATCTAGAAAATTTATTTTAAATTATTTAGATTAGGATTGGTGATGAGCCGTATGACATACAAAATTTATTTGCCATTACAGTAACAACACCTTTAAGTGTCAGCAACAACTTCTAAATCAATAGAATGATTATAATGGACAACGATGTAAATTGTGAAAGAATTCAAAAGGGGAAAAATTGTTTTATTAGAACAAAGGTGAGGTCAGAAATACTATAGGATATTGATAAATTGTGATAGGACTTATGTATCTAATGAACTCAAAAAGCTCTACCCAGAGATTCTATGCTGAAATAAAGGTTGTGCAAAGTATGGAAGAAGCTTTCTAATTTCTTCAAATGGGACAAAAAAGCATGCAACATTTTTCCAGGTTTCTTGATTTGTTTACATGATGATCAGATGGGAAGCCATATACCAAAGTTTTTGTACTAGTTTTCTATTCCTTTGTATTGCCAACTCTTAAATTAATTAGATCAATGCTAGATCTAATGGAAAGCACTTGCTATGCACCACAGATTACTTATCATTGTGTAGAAGACCCATTCAACTCTTTACATAGCACAAATACTACAGCTAAGTAAATTTTCCCCTGTTCCTCTCTCCTAAAGTTTCTCTTTTTACAGAGAACCACTGAGATGTTCTGTCACGTGGATCCAATTATATTTGGACAGGAAAAACATCTGTAGTCTCACCCCTGGTCATCCAACACCTCAACTGCTTCGATGCTCCAGACTTTTGCTTGAGGTGGTGCAGAGGCATGTTCCAGTTGATTCATTGGCTATCGTGTGGCCAGGAAAGTGTTCCAAGTCAAACTTTGGAGGCCAAAGTTCTGATCTCTCCCTAGCACCAGTGATGCATTATCCGAAAAGACAGGAATGCCCCCACCTTCTAATCTCTTTTTTCAATGTTTTTTTATATGGAAAGTATTCAGCTTTGTGCTTTTGTGACTGGACTCTATGCATAACCTTGATAAACTGGGTGTGGGGTCTTTTGGGCCTCCCTCTGCCAGGATCTCAGCCAATGGGGCTGACGTGTTGATTGTGCCAGTAACACGTATCTTGTGACCCAATTGTCTGCTTCTTCTACTAAAAATAAAATATGCAGCACCAAAAAAATCAAGTATAGAATACGGCATGGTGTCTCTCACCTACATGAGTACAGAGACCAAGAATTCATCAATAAATCAAGCATTTGGTGGTATCGCACCACTTCTTCCAAAATACAATAATAAAGTAGATCAAAGAAAAGGAGAAAGCATGTCTTTGAACAGCCAATACAAATATCAGTGGATATAAATGATAGGCAAAAATGCCAACTGGTTTAGACACATGGAAAGGCCTCCTTTCCATGATACACTTCAAGATCTATCAGAAAACATTTTTGAGGCATAAACTAAAAATCCTAGACATACGAGACAATATCTTTGTTGGCAATCACTATCACCATCCTTTAGTTTGCATATCAATAGATAGTATTTAGCTTTCTGGTGCCAAGAGCTTGATTGTCATTTTCTAGTAAACAATTTGCAAAATTTCTAATAGATGAAATTGCTAAGCTCCAATACAATAAATTCCACTTGCATACCTTGCTATCAACTTTAAGAGTCGGTTTATTGCCCATATATAGTGCCCCCATCAGTTGCAATAGGGGAATCTCCAAAGGAAAATTGAATGGAGTGATTATTGCAACCTGTTCAGATTGACAACAATGAATTCTAGAATGTTTTAGTTTTTAACAGTATAAATGCAATTAAATAAACAGAAATTTATTTATCATGTATAAATAAGCATGGTCAGCAATAGGTGCATCAGCAAGTGCACATAAGCAGGCATTTCGTCAAGTTAGGAGGTTTGCTATGTCAATATGAACTTGTCATATTATGTATAAAGGCCCAGAAGAGATTCCATGAAAATATGGCTGATAACACAAGCATCATAGAGCAAAAAACAATGTAAATTTTACAAAAGCAGAAATCAGTAATTAAATTTTACAAAAGCAGAAATCACTAATTAATAGCGTAACATCCTCCCCTGGAAATGAATTTGCTACAGCACTGCACACAACTCTGAACTGTTAATCCCTACATGTCTTCCCATGTCCACTCTCAATACTAACGCCCAAGGCATCTTTTATCATGTATTCCAAAAGGACCATATTGGTATGGAAGGCATTCATAAATCTGAAAACAGTTAATAACATGTGTTGAATATAAGCCTTACAGGACCGTATGGCCAGCGATAACCACAACTTTGCTCTCCAAGATGGTTGCCAGGTACTGTAAATGACCGAGCTAGAAAGCGGACCTGGCAGATCAAAGTTGGGAAATGAATCAAACGATGGGGGGCGATAAGTAACAACTGAATTGCACTTGATAAAACAGAAGTTTTAGCTGACAAAGAACATAAACAAGATGCAAAACCACAAAACACAAGATAGTGTTCCCAACCAAAAAAGGTAAAAGATAAAAATAAAAAGAAAAGATAGTGAAGTAATGAAAAGAATTATGAGGATCAACCTCAATGCTATCACACATAGTGAAGGAGGACACGCAAGAAAGGATAATACATTGAAGGTATTATGCCTAACCAAGAAAAAATAAGAGAATAAAGAAAGCTTATATTTCGCATTATTTTCTGATCATTTTCCTTTTCGTTTTCCTCCATGAGTTTTCTTATCACTGTCAACAATTGGACAAGAAGATCCCCGTCTTTCTAACTTTCTCTCGCACAGAATCCAAAGAGAGGTAAAATGTTTAGGAAATAGATCCTGAAGTTGACCATCAGAAACATAGTATTATAAATGATTCCATTAAGAGCATGCATTAGTTCAGCTAAAGTAATAGAGTTAAGAGATCCTTTCAGGCATAAGGAAAGGAACCAAACAGTTCTATGTCAGTTTATACCTGATCTCCAGAGAAATTCTCCAAAAACTTCTGGGTAACATGGACTTCACCAAGAGCTTGTTTGTAACTCTTAGGAGAAACTCTTTGAATAAGCCTCGCAAAGAAGTCCGAAACCTAATATCATGCACAAGAATCAAAAACTATAGTTTGCATAAATAAGCATACCGTGCTTGAGTCTAAAAAATGTCAATTGTTCAAACATGCAGATGCAAATCAAGAAGTTTTACTGCCTTTTGAATCTAATATAATGGAAAGGAAGCATTTTTCTATTTAAAAAAGATATTACCTCTGGCTGAGCGAGCATATGAGCAGCTTTTGCAGATACATCGCCCAACAGAAGATATCTACAAAACATGGTACAGTTCAGATCGAAAACTATATTCAGGTAGCTAGTCAGCCCAAGAAAATAAGACCATACATTCAAATAGAGCAAACAGGTGATCTTTTCCCCATCTCTCTATTTCAGAACAACTTGTGCACTGTATATCGAGAGAGAGAGAGAGAGAGAGAGAGATGTTGGGGGGGGTGGGGGGTGGGGGGGTGGAGGAAAGTATCTATGACCTTGTCTCACTGCCAGAGAATACAGAAAAATAAGAAAGGTGGTAAATCAGCAGAGATGTCAAACATGCTGCGGTGTTAGGAATGAGCAGAGATTAATGAGGACATGTGAGCACTTACCACAGACAACGAAAATTGCAAACACCAAGTAACAGGTGCTAAAGATTTTTGTGTTTGGAAGTGACAATAACAAAGCCTTTGAAGTTTGACGACCTTATGGTACAAAAACAAAACATTCAGAAAAGAAGTGACAAAGTTGGAGAAACTATAAAAAAAGAACAATCAAAACAAGAAAGCAGATTTCTCAAATGACAATAAAAAGTGGATTACCATTAACATAATTTTTTAAAATTAATATAAAAAATTAACATAAGGCTAATTTCAATGAAAAAATACCATGCCTCATTAATATAGATCAATTTTGTTGGGAGCTCTCTCAAAGGATAGGCAAAAAGTAAAAACAAGATTTTGTGAGGCAGTATCTGAAAAAGATGTATCCAAAAAATTCTTCATACATGCGTACATGAATGTATTCTCTAAAAACCATATATTATTTTTAGTAACTGAGATCCAGACCTCTCTTGACCTCTAAGTGGGTTATGAAGCCCATATTTCGGACACGTAGCTAAGCTCTCCACAAATGGCTGCAAAAAGCAAGTGCAACCATTAAATTTCGAAGGGTTAGGATCATAATCACAAATAACAATACTAGCATCTACAAAGAGGACTACAAAATGGGAATATAACATGAACTTCAAAAATGATGTTGATCTGCATTCACGGACATCAAGTGAGAAAACAAACTCTGCAATTGAATTATCTTAATATGGTCAGAGAAGAAAACATAATGTGGTACCATCGAAGTAACATGCCTTAATTTCAGCTTCCTGCACATTGGCCACTCTAATGAATGGTTCACCATTTAATGGATCAGGCACCCAATTCCAATTCGCTGATGCCTTCCAATCACCCTGCACTGAACACAGACAACATCCCATGCTTTTGCTACATCATTTTCTGGAGCAGCAGTTTTAAGCAGACAAATATATACAATGCAAATGAATCTAACCACATAATTCCATTCTAAGAACATACAAAATGTTAGAAGATAAATGAGTGTTTACCCCCATCAATCATCTCTTTGATAAACGGAAGAAGAGAGACCGTTATCCAATAATTTTCTTATTTATCTTCCTACTAGCTAGAAAGTATCATGATCTGGCTCTGGTTCAAGTACCAATACAGAATAAGTTTCCCTCTGTAACTATAGGATTATTAATCCCTAATGGAAATCATAATGGCCTTTACAAGCCTGTAAGTCCATAGTTTTCTGCATGCAAGAACAAAATATGAGGTTATTATGATCAGGTACATGTAAGTGAAAGTCCAATTTCAGAAGAAAAATATTTGCAGACTCCTATAGAACAAAACACCACATTACAATCTATCCGTTCTTCCTCAGATGATGATGACATAACAATAAACAAACAAGCCTTCCCCATCCCATTACAATCTTATATTCTTCTCCGAAATAAAGCACAATGATAAACCAACATGCCTCTTCCCTATCATTTTAAGTCACTAAAAGTAGAATTTAAGCTTTAAAATACTCAATTTGAATAAAAATCTCTGCATACAATCTCATGTTTATACGAAAACCATTGCTTATCCTTGCTATTGAAGCAATTATTCTTGCTATACTCTAAGAAAAAGCATGAGCATGTGCATCTTATTGAATAGGAACTTCTCCACTTATATCTTCTTTTACCAATCCATTGTCTAAGAGCAGTTGAAGTAAATAATTCTAAGCACTCAATTTATGTACTCTTTAAGCTAATAAATGTAATTATGTGCGAAGAACTTGACAATGTTGACAGAAAAAATAATCCATTCAAAGAAGCTAGAAACCTCAGAGCCCTTCAAGATTTATATCTCAACAGCATGAAGCACAGTTTTATCCAGACAGTGTTCGGGGAAAAAAATATTATGAGATGATAACCTATAAAGTCCAGTCATCCAATCATCACAATTTAATGATTATAACAAGCCTTTGCTTGAACAGCTTAGGTTGCATGATTAAATACACGCTTTCCATCAACTAAACAGATCTGGTTTTCTACAAGGTTCAGATATGCGCATATGGCATATATGGAAAACAAATACCACAAGCATCTACAGATGAAGAACAATGTGTACAATCAGTCATCTGAAGTGAAATGTACCCAAATTATGTACTTCTGCAGGATGAGAGACTGAAATTTCTTCCACAGCAACCGTAGCAAAAGGTGGTGAGTGCAAGGATCTACCAAACATTGAGATTGTAACAGAGTTAAAAACAAGGCACAAATATGAAACTCCTAGATTCATAAATTAAAATTAATAAATTTACATGAAACAATCATATAAATATATAAATCTTTATTTAAAACATACGAACATGCATTACAGTAAGCAGAAGAGACATTCATCAAATATGCCAACCATAAAAAATTAAAAATTAAAAAAAAAAAAAAAACCTATATGTTAAATGGAAGGTTGCAAGATAATTGCCAAATAAAAAAAAATTATGTCATTAGGTTCAAAAATGAAGTTACAGTATCCATATCATGTACCAATAAACTTTATGGATTGGAATTACTAGCTGTCAGTGGCATGAACCACCTCCTAAAAGCCAACCTTCGATCACAGCCATTAAAATTGGCTTTTTGATTCAAATTCAATAAGATCAAATATCAGCCAATCATCTTTCAGAATATCTTCCGAGAAGACTTGATGTTTTGCAGAACAAATCAGTTATCCATGTGATAAGACTATTAAATATCCCAATTTAAATATTAAAATAAATATTAACTAATTTATATTTATTAAGAATTGATGCTTTTTATTAAAATTTTGCAGAAAAGAAGTTCATAGATGGAAAGAGCTCGATTTTTAGAGTCCAACGACGCAGACGACACTCAAATAGAAGTTCAAACAAGCTCGGAATCGAAGCTGAAAATTTATTGAAGGAAATGCATGAAATTTAGAGCAGCCGGTCCATGGTGGACCGGCCGCTCGGTCTACAGGAACCAGACTAGTCCATTAGCAACCATTGAAGCCAGTCCATGAGCCCATTTCCTGGACCAGCTTCGTCCCAAGCATCAATTTCGGCCACTCGTCACCGCCAGTCGCCGGAGGAGATGCCGAGAGGCCCACCACAACCGGAAAAGCCACCGGGAGACCCTTTTTTTACCGGTTGGACACCCTTTTCCTCTTCTTCATTCGAACACCGCCATTGCCGCCCGTTGCCGCCGTCTTCCAATCGTCCGGCCGACCACCATCCAGGCACCGCCTTCCACCGTCGTCTTCCCCCTCGCCCACCAGCGTCCATCCACCACCTCCTTGCAGCCAGCCACCGTCCAAGATATGCTCTGCTATTCGTCAACATCAATGTAGCCGCTGTCATGAAGCTGGCAAAGTTTGATTGGGAGAAGGGGATTTGGTGTTCAGCGAAAGTCCGATCGGGACTCTGTTTGCCCAAGAAGGAAGAGAGCATCGATCATCCTAACAAGTTGCACATTTGATGGCTGTGATTTCTCCTCACAATATTTGATCAATTTTGAACCCGATTGACTCCAAATTTGACATGGAAAAAGTCCTAAACGAGTTCTATAAAAGAACCCCGGAAAGCCAGAAGCATCATCAATTCCACTAGCAATATTTTTTTATTTTTCTTCTTGTAATTAGTTTAGGTTTAAATAGAGGGAGAGAAATAGAGAAAAGAGAGTCTTCGAAAGAGAAGGAGCGGTGATAGAGCCCTGAGTCCCCAAAAAGATGCATCTAGGAGCCATGCTCGGTGCAGTGCAGGGAAGTACAGGGATCCTTCCATTAAATTTGTAATTATTTTCTTTTCTATACAGTTGAATAAATATTTTCGATTTCCTTTTCAATTTCTTTCTGTTTGATCTCCTAGATTAATTACCTAAGTATGATGGATCATGATCCTGATACGATATGGTCCATGCTCAACATAGATAATTAATTCTAGGATTTTTATTTACATGTCTTATCAGGATCTTTTCAACTAAGCATTGGATAGTCTATACTTGTGGAACAGGCTATGATCCTGATAAGATATGGTTCGTACTTGGCAAGATAGTTTATACTAAGGGTCAGCTTGAAAGATTCCGATATAATTACGGACTTTGATTGTTTAGATTAGAACAATTGTATGTTTATATTGGTAATTACCCGAAAACCCGAAGACATCTTTTTATTATATAAACCCCTTGATCTCATGTTTAGTTTTAATTGATTAGTTTTAATTAACCCATCAACTATTTCTAAACTTTTAAATAATTATCTCTTTTCTTTGTTTTCTTAGTGAAATAATTGCCTTTGCTTTCCAAGAATACAATCCTAACTCATCACTAGCTATAGTATGAGTAGGTTTTATTTTTGATTGCATATGATAGCGATCACCATGCACTACCTGGATACCTTGGCATGATGTACATATAAGAACAGAAGTAAATAATTATCATCATTTATTTGGTTCAAAGTAGTGCCACACTTACAAACAGGAAAGAAAAGCAAGTGCTAATAGTGTAAACCTTTTAAATAATTAAATGTGTGTGTGGCAAAATCAACAAAATCGAAACACAGGCTAGAATTCATCCTTAAAAACTCAAGTCAACAATATACAGCGATAACCATTGGAAACCATGATTATTTGAATTTTTTGACCATAGCATGATTGCAAGCCAGAAACTTACATATCACGGCAGATGGAGAAAAAGGTAAAAAGAATACATTGCAATACAATAAATTTGAAAAAAATAAAGAAATCGAGAACTTGTGGATCATATTCAATATATAGCATAAAATCAGAAATCAATTATTTCCAACCATCTCACACCGACCAATTCTAAGAAAGTAGAAGATTCACGAAGAGAATTGATTTGAACAGAAGTCTCCAAACAAACTAAACCTAGCCATGGTAGTATTTAAAGCTACAACGCAGAGGCATGGGCATCAAAGCAAAAAAAAGAAAAAAACTATCAGTAGCCCGAAAAGTTCTGCAGGTACATCCAGAACCCAATAATGTTTAACTGGTTCAAAAATAATCTGTAAAATGAGTTATACCCAGAAGTGACTCATCCAATTAGCAAGAACCATTGCCGACTCATCTAATTCTGTCCGATTTCAATAAAAGATTAAAGAAAACAATCGATTCAAAGCCACTCTACAAGCTTCTATGCCTAAAACCATTGAAAGTTCGAACTAAATATAGGTACACTGAGTCCAAGAAATTACAACATGAAGGCATGAATCTGAATTGAAGCAATTGCATGTATAGTAAAAACTTAAAGATCCTAAACCCTAATAGTTTTGAGGAACGCCCAGAACCCTAGTATCATCTGCACATTCGAAACAATCCAGATAACGAACAACAGCCAGAAACAAGAAACACAAACGTAAAATAGAACGACTTGCACGCAAAAAGAAAAGTAAGATATTAACAAAAATAATCGATTCAAAGCAGCCCTTCAAGCTTCTGTTCCGAAAACAGCCTATGCCTAGACACACAAGATTCAAAGAAATTGCAGGGCGGTCCGAACCGAATTAAATCCATACACGGCAAAAACTTAACGATCATAAACCCTGAGTTCTTCAAGAACATGCGAGACCCAATTATTGTTTCAAGATTCGCAACAATCCGGAAAAGAACATACGCAAAGCTGGAGGAAAGAGAGAAGCAATTCGAGGCCAAACGCCGAGCTCCAGCCCTTATTTCTCCACACCAAATGGACCGATGCATGATGGGATTCGAGGACGATATCAAGATCCAACTCGAGGGAAATCGAAGTGGGAAGAAGGTAAAGAGACAAGGGTTTCGTAACGGATAGAGATCGTGCGCTTCTTTGTTTAGGCGAGGCCGCTTGTCTTTCTCTTCAGTGTGTGCCGAGGCCGCCATCACCTTTTCCGGTTTTATAGCTTCGGCGGGGTATAAAAATTAAATTTATTAATTCTGTCCGAAAAAGAAATAAATATTGGGGCTTTTCACTCGGGTTTTCAACCGGTTAGTCAATTGTTCAATTCCAACAATAATTTTTTTTTTTTTTTTTGCATATCTTACTATCAATCAGTAGATATGTCGGTCTAATTTTACCATATAATCGGAGTAACAGCCATTTCATCTTCCAATCACATACATCCAAAATCTAAAATTTAATTGAGTCACACGCTACGGGACGGAGTAGCAGCTACTCCATCTCCAATCATGTATATCAAGAAATCTGGAATTCAGACGAATCATCATAAAATCATGTCTCGAATTCATGATCGAAGAGAAAAAAATCGTGTTTCTACCAATCATGCTACTATGCTACTATCGTAGCAGTAATATTGGATCTTATTAAGGGGAGAAGATATTCTTCCCGAGTGTCCCATTTGGCACATAGGTAAATTCGGCATTGAATCTGACGACTAATTCTGAAAGCGACGAACTCCGTTGAACGCGCTCTAACGCCGACTTTATCCAGAGGCCCCTCCACCCAGTTTATCCGGAGTCTCCTTCATCCTTTAATAAAAAAGGAAAAAAAAAAGTTCCAGATGTCATTTGGTAACCATGATTTATCTTCGTTGCTGTCCATCGTTCCTTCTTTGGTAAGAGCGAAAACCTTTTTTACTGGAGGTGAGGTTGAACTGGAGGCTATATATTATTAAGTCGCAGATTGTCCTCACATTGCAGTTGGCAGACGGACAATGACAAATGGGTTATCATCCATGTTTTGCAAAATATTGGCCTTCTCTGTCTTTTTCTCTGGGCATGAATGAATGGCCACATAATTATGAGCTGGCATGTAGCTAAATGACATGTAACCATCCTTCCAGGTTCCAACCCAGCATCTGAAAGTAGTATAGATAATATTCAGATCTCATTCAACTTTGTATTTAAATTTATTTGAATATGAATATAAATTCGAACTTCCGATCAATACCTGTATTCATTTTTATATTCGTAAAAAAATATGGATATGAATATGGATAGACAACTATTTATCCGAATATTTGATTCTACTTATAATCACATTAAATTTTTTAAAATATTCATTAACTTTAAAAAAAATATGTAAGTATATTAACGTATTATTAACTTGATTTATCTTTAAATTAAGAATATCTTTGATTCTATAATTATATAGTTTGATTATCCGATTTATATCCATATTTATATCATTATTTTTAGTATCTGATTTGTATCCATGTTGCGTTTAAAATAAATATAGATAAATTTTTATATTGAATTAATATATGTGTCCGTATCTATATTTGTTAAATAAAATAAATATGAATATGGATATACTGGTATCCGATCTGGTTTCAATCTTAATTAAAGATTTTTTTTTTTTAATTTTTATAAAGAAGAAAGAGAGGTTCCAATTATGTAAATGGATATAGTTCCCCAATGTAATTTAAATTTTTGTTGTTTATTATAGTAATTAAATCTAGGGATGAGCGTTGCCTTTGTTTCTCTTTCTTTACAAAGCTAAAATATTTCGTTAGTGGTAAGAGAGGTTAAGTTGAACAATCAAAGCCTTCCAGCACAACATTTCAAAGTATTGATTTAAATATGAAAAATTATTAGATTAAATTCATGGAGGCAAGGTTGCTATTGAACTAATTCATTTCGGTTAGACGAGCCTCTGTGGCGTGTAGCCCAATTCTTTTAAAAGGTTTGCCTAACCATTTCGAATTGGATTTGACAGGAACTGGGATTTGGCTATTTGATTCGATCTAATGTAAAATGATTTGAACGAAGTTGACTCCTTATATTTTATGGTTTTTAATATTATATATATATATATAAAGAGTAAGAAAGAGGTGCCTCGTATTATCAAAAAAAAAAAAAAATCATTATGTGGGCGCGGTTGATAAAGGCGCGTCTCTTTCCTTGTATATTTACTCACTAGTCACAGGTTCAAGGCATGATCCTTCGGATGGCTCGATTAAATTCTAAAATTTCTGGATACACGTGGTTCAAGCATGATCCTTCGGATGGCTCGATTAAATTCTAAAATTCTGGATACACGTGATTAGAGATGGAGCGATTGATATTCCAGTGCTATAATGAGGTTAGGCTGCGTACTCATCGATTGATAAAAATAGAAAACTGTGACCTGCATCGAATAAAGCACAAAAAATGATGTACACCGAAAAACTAGAAGACGACTATATTTGGAAGCTAAACCAAATGCAGGACAAACAAAACTGCATCCAAAATCGACGTACTCACTATTGATAAAAAAGATACATGAAAACATGACCTGCATCAAATAAAAGCACAAAAAATGATGTACACACTAGAAGACGACTATATTTGAAGCTAAACCAAATGCAGGACAAACAAAACTGCATCCAAAACCCACAAAATATAAGAGAATTCAGTTGGTCGAAATAGAGCCCATGGATCGATGAAGCAAATACTTATGCAACGACTAAAGACCCTTCAACGAAAAATGAGTACTATCATAGTTCAAGGCATGATCCTTCGGATGGCTCGATTAAATTCTAAAATTTCTGGATACACGTGTTTCAAGGCATGATCCTTCGGATGGCTCGATTAAATTCTAAAATTTCTGGATACACGTGATTAGGGATGGAGCGACTGATATTCCAGTGCTATAATGAGGCTAGGCTGGCATACTCATCGATTGATAAAAAAGGTACGTGAAAACTTGTGACCTGCATCGATAAAAGCACAAAAAATGATGTACACGACCGAAAAACTAGAAGACGACTATATTTTGGAAGCTAAACCAAATGCAGGACAAACAAAACTGCATCCAAAATCGACGTACTCACTAATTGATAAAAAAGATATATGAAAACTTATGACCTGCATCAAATAAAAGCACAAAAAATGTGTACACCACTAGAAGACGACTATATTTTGGAAGCTAAACCAAATGCAGGACAAACAAAACTGCATCCAAAACCCACAAAAGGCAGCAGGAAATATGATACAAGCTATAGAGCGGAATGTACAAGCATAAACCATAAAACAATCTAACGAAAACTCATAAGAGAATTCAGTTGGTCGAAATAGAGCCCATGATCGATGAAGCAAATACTCATGCAACGACTAAAGACCCTTCAACGAAAAATGAGTACTATCATAGAGGAATTAAATGGCTGAAGTATAATTAAAGAACTTAAAATTAATGAGTAGTAGTAGCGAGATAAAAAGTTTCCTTTAATTGCAACCGTAACGTAAAACTAGCATCAGCTGCAGCCTGTACAAAGTTGAGAACAATATAATTGCAACTCTTTACAACTGTAAGATAAAATTCGACAGCAGACCATCATAATAAGTGATGATCCAAATATTGTGCACAGCATAAGATGCTCTATAAAAATATGGAAGTAGAAGGTAGTTCAGAATGGCATAGCGTATTCAAGAAGTATGACAACGGTAGAGTATAGTAGGCCTAATATTTTGGAACCATTTAGGTGTTATAAAACTCCCTCTCATCTCTTTCCTTTGTTCGAATTCTTTTCCTCTCTTGCAAGTTGAATTCCTCTCATCTCTCACTTAAATTAAAGAACCTACCTTTCTCTCTTCTAATCTCTCAATTCTCTAAGAAAGACACGATTTGGATGAAGTGACAAGGCTTAAGGCTATAACAAAGCTATGGACCCGGTGGAGGCAATAAATGTTGGTAATATTAATTTATGGCTACCTATTTGAAAAGATCAAGTCTAGAGTTACATTCTATATCTTTAAGATAATTTCGTCCCGCAATGGTGCTTACGGTGTATAACGATTTATCTTTCAGGATACAACAGTCTTCTTCTGATAAAAGCAGCACTTCTATTCACAAGAAATTAGAAAAGCTTTTCTCTCTTCTATATGCACTATATGCCTAAGAGACTTTACTATATACTATAGCTATACTCTGTTATTCAGAGTATGCGAATGTCTAAGAAAGTAAAGAAATGTCTAAGAAAAGGAAAGAAAATTAGACTAAAATGAATGAGGAACGATGACCTATTTATAGCCTTAAGGTGCCCCTTGGAAGCAACCCCTTAGGATTGATCTGCACCGTCTGATCAATCTCAGATTTGATCGGAGAGAATTATCGATGGCTTGATGAGCCATTTCGTAGTAAGATACGCTTTTCCTCAACCGTGATATGAAGATCACTCGATCAATATGTCTATCGGAAGCCATGATACGCTAATTCGTACCGTGATCTGTAGATCACGCGATCAGCGCACTTCTCAATATACCGTTTCATGCTTCGATGGCACTCGTGCTATCAATGCCTCTGAAAATGTTGATCCATGAACGGACGCGTGATCAGCTATCTCGTGAACAATTGATCAGCCGATCATCGCAATGCTCTGATCGTTACGATCATTCTACATCGTTGTTCTACATCATCGTGATCAACTGAAGAATTTAGCCTACGATCTTGATTCAATCAATTTCGACCATCTGATCCGTTTGATCAGGAAAAATTTAAAGGCTCTTCAAGCTCCATCGTCGCACGTGCATCTACAAAGCATCCATTGCGCCCTTGTTACCCGTCACACACGCGCGCGTGCGGGTGATGCTATGTGATATGGCTAGATCGCTGATGTGGCATGGACAGATTGACGTGGAGTCCCCATCAGACACCACGATGGATTTCCAACATGAGCCCCTTCGCCAGGCTGGGCTCCCCTGGAGCAACGGGGCCGCACGCCGAAGCGGGGCTCCGTCCTCTGCCAGGTCGCTCCCCGCCGAGTCGGAACGTCTAGGCTGGAGCCGAGCACAAGCCCCCACCCGAGACGGACCCCTCGAGGTCGGGCCCCGTGGTCAGGAGTCGAGCTCAAGTCTCCTCCTCCGCCGCGAGGAGCCCCTCCGAGGTCAGGTCTCCTAGGCTGGGCGGCACCTCGCCCACCTTCGTCAGCTCGAGCTCGACCGAAGCTGAGTTCTGCTGGCCCGGAGTCGAGCTCAGCCCTCTTTTGCCCAGCCGAGCCACCTCGAAGCGAGTCCATCGGAGGCGGCCCCACGTTTTCAGCTCGGTCCCCAACTCAGACAGAATCACCAACCACCAAGGGCAGCGCCTCTTCTCTAGGGACGATGGTGGGCCCCCCGAGGGTCATATAATAGCACCCGCCATGCCGCCATTAATGCTCACGGCCGTCGCTCACACCGGAAAGAAAGGAAACTCATATTAAGGTGCCATGCCCTCCACCAACCTGCCGTACGTCCGGAAAAAAGATCCACCGGAGAGCGTGAGTCCGAGAATGGCGGCCCACCAACCGAGATCCCGCCAGGCTTTCAGGAGAGGGGCAAGCAGAAGGAATGTTAGAAGCATATAAAAGCTTCCTCGGCTATCAGATAGGAGAGGCGTCCCGTCTACGGCACGATACCTCGTCGCACACGTCTGACAGCATGGGGAGATCTCGAGGCAAGCCAAAGTAAAAGACCCAGCTAGAATAAGTCAAAGGGAGATAACCAAAACAAACACACACAAAAAAAAAGAAAACAAGGGAGAAAGGCCAGATAGGGGGATCGGACCACCTCGACCATCACCTCTCCCAGCTCACTTTCACTTTCATACATACTACACTCACTCCTCCTAGCGTGGAGCTCATCCAGAGGGGCTCGACCAGGAGGATCTGTTCTCCTGGATCGTCACTGACTTGACCGTCGGAGTGCCCCCACCGAATCCCCGGCCCGGATCATTGACAATTATTTGTTGGCAGGTCCCAAGGTACCGGAGGCATCCCGAGTAGACGGACGCACGACTCTCGACACCATCAGCAGCTACGGCTATGACGATCTGAGCAGCAACAGATTGGCACGCCAGGAAGGGGGGCAGGATGACTCCCGATCCAGTTCAAGCCCCGCTCGGATAGTTCGTCAAGAGGATGGTGACCACTCGGGAAAGGAGCCTCTCCTAGCCATGCGGAAGCGTCCCCTTCCTACGGGAACCCCGCACGGTCCAGAGATGGAGCCCCCCACCCGGTTCAACCGCTTCCGCTAGAAATTCAACTAACTGCACTTGCTCAGCAGATGCACACTCTCACTGCAGCAGTGCGCCAGCTCCAACATCACACCGGTCCCTGGTCACTCACCACAGCCAGAGACCCCCGCGGCCCACGCCGCAGCTTCCCGTGACAGCCTGCATTCCTTTCATGGGAGGCCTTCGCAGCCGCAGGCCATTACGGACCCCCGGGGTACTCATCAAACTCTGGTGAAGTGACGGCAGGCCGGGTCCGTTGACGAAGAGATGTTCACCACACCTTAACTGGGGGGCATCTAAACCCCGCCAAGGCAGAAAGGGCAAAGCCCCTCGTCACGGGCACACACACCCCGTCACCTTCCCCGCCTCTCTCAGCAAAAGGGTCGA
This sequence comes from Areca catechu, assembly GCA_021397845.1. Lineage (NCBI taxonomy): Eukaryota > Viridiplantae > Streptophyta > Magnoliopsida > Arecales > Arecaceae > Areca > Areca catechu. Next base: position 8,397,641 of record CM038039.1, read on the forward strand.
CGGATGAAGCCATCAGGCGCATGGCGGAGAAGCGCCTGGAGGAGCATGACCGCAAACTGGCGGAGTTGTCCCACCGGTTTGCTAACCTACCCGGCTCCGCTAGCGAGCCAGCGGGCTACGACGCCCTCCCTCCGTTCTCCCAGGAGATCCAAGCAAAGCCGATTCCCCGCCTGTTCCGCATGCCTCAGGTGGATCCTTACGACGGGACCACCGACCCCCTGGACCACCTGGAAAGCTACTGGACCCTCATGAGGATCCAAGGGACAACTGATGCCCTCCTATGCGTTGCCTTTTCTGCTACTCTCCAGAAGGTGGCTCGAGTATGGTTCGCCCGCCTCAAGCCAGAAAGCATCAATTCCTTCATCCAGCTGAGGCAAAGGTTCGTGACTCACTTTGATGCATGCCGGAAGATGCCGCGGGAGGCGGACAGCCTCTTCTCCATCAGGCAGCAAGACTGTGAGCTGCTATGGGACTATGTAGCTCGCTTCAAGGCTGCCGCGCTGGAGATCTACAACCTGGAGTAGCCTGTCGTAATGCTGGCTCTGAAGCGAGGGCTCAGGACTTCTTGCCTGACCTACTTGCTGGACAAGAAGCCCCCGAAGACTTACTCCGAGCTCCTCTTCCGAGCTCAGAAGTACATCCGCGCCAAGGAAACGGATCGTACAAGGCGGGAGCTCGATGGGAAGTCGCTGAAGAAGCCAACACCCACTGAGGCGCCTGGAGCACGAAGGCTAGGACCACCAGCTCAGAGCTCCCGACCAGGACCAAGGCCAAGAAGCGCTCCCGTCCCTGAGGGGAATTTTACTCCCCTCCTCACCTCGAGAACAAAGATCCTCATGGAGATCGAGGGCGAGACTTATCTGAGGCGCCCACCACCATTGAAGCCGTCCGCCAGCCGTGACAAGATGAAATACTGTCGTTTCCACCGTGACCATGGCCACGACACCGAGGAATGCCGCAATCTCAAATGGGAGATCGAAGAGCTCATCAAGAGAAGCTACCTCGAAAGATATGTGGGGGGTAGATCTCAACCAGAACCCTAGGCGCTTGTTGCCCTCCCACCAGTCCCGGCGGTCGACAATCACCCTACCGAGAAGCCTGTGGGGATGATACGCTGGGAGCCTAGCGCACTCCCAAGAGAGCCCGGGGGCAAGAATCCTGAGGTTGCACTCCCCTTTATGAGGGAAAGGGAAGACGGTGAGAGAAATGTAAATAATGATGCTGTGGTCGTCGAGATGACGATCGCAAAGCACCCTGTAAATACATCATGGTAGATAGTGGAAGCTCCACGGATGTACTTTTCTATGATGCCTTCTCCAGGATGAATATTCCCTCTGTTCAGCTCAAGCCTGTACATACCTCCCTTGTTGGTTTCACAGGAGACTCCGTAAGGTGGAGGGAGAAATCACTCTCCCAGTTACTACCGGGACCCCACCTCGACAAAGTACCGTCATGATGACGTTCACGGTTGTCAGGCTTCCCTCGCCTTACAACGTGATTTTGGGCTGACCTGGGCTCAATCTCCTCGATGCTATCATCTCTACCAAGAGATTGCTTGTACAACTCCCAACCCCTTATGGTGTAGGGGAGATGAGGGGTGCACCCCAGCTAGTGCAGCACTGCTTCCAAACCCTCCCCGGGGCCCGGGTGCCCGAGGAGGACTCCAAAGTAGACGAGTTCGACCAGAGGATTCATGACCCTAGGGGAGACCCGGCCGAGCGCCTACTTTCTTACCAACTCGAGGCCGACCAGACGAAAACCGTGCAGATCGGAGTCCAGCTGCCCAAGGAGGAGAAGGCTCCGTTATTGGAATTCCTGCGGGCGAACGCAAATGTGTTCGCCTGGACAGCGGCGGACATGCCAGGCATTCCCCTTGAAGTCATCACCCACAAACTCAACGTCAATCCGAAGCACAGACCGGTTTGACAGAAGAAGAGAAGCTTAGCCCCAAAAAGGCAGGCGGCCATCAACGAGGAGGTTGAGAAACTTTTGGCCGCCGGCTTCGTCCGAGAGGTGCAATACCCGAGCTAGCTGGCGAATGTGGTGATGGTGAAGAAGAACAATAGCAAGTGGAGGATCTGTGTAAACTACACCGACCTCAATAAGGCATGCCCAAAGGACAGCTTCCCTCTGTCGAGGATAGATCAGTTGGTGGACGCCACCTCAGGGCACAGGTTGCTCTCCTTCATGGATGCATTTTTCGGGTACAATCAGATTCGGATGCACCCGGGGGATGAGGAGCATACCGCCTTCATTACCGATCGAGGGACGTACTGTTAGAGGATGATGCCCTTTGGCTTGAAGAATGCCAGAGCCACGTACCAACGTCTCGTCAACAAGGTCTTTAAGAACCAGATTGGCCGGAACATGCAAGTGTACGTGGATGACAAGCTCGTTATGAGCAAGCCGGGCTCGAACCACTTCACCGACCTCGCCGAAGCCTTTCACAGCCTCCGGAAGCACCAAATGAAGCTCAACCCAACAAAATGCGCCTTCGAGGTGGCGGCCGGAAAATTTCTCGGCTTCATGGTCACCCAAAGAGGCATCGAAGCGAATTCGGAGAAGGTCCAGGCGATCCTTGATATGGAGCACCCAACATCTAAGAAGCAAGTTCAACGTCTGACGGGGAGGGTAGTAGCCTTTAAGCCAGTTCATCTCGAGGTCATTCGCCGCTTCTTCCTTTTCAAGGCATTGCGCAAGGTGCATTACTTCACCTGGACTGAGGAGTGCAAGATGGCCTTTGAAGAGCTGAAGGAGTTCCTAGCCTCTCCACCTCTGCTATCCAAACCGGAAGAAGGAGAAGAGCTCCTACTTTACCTGGCGGTTACGCCCAGGGCCGTCAGCTCGGTTCTCGTCCACACAGATTAGGACGGAATCCAAAAGCCGGTGTACTATACCAGCAAAATCCTTCGCGATGCAGATATCAGGTATACCCACTCCGAAAAACTCATTTTTGCACTAATCATTTCTGCAAAGCATCTCAGGCCCTACTTCCAAGCGCATCGCATCGCGATTATGGCCGATCAGCTGCTGAGGACCATGCTAAGTCACCCCGAGACTTCTGGGAGACTGGCTAGATGGTCCCTGACGCTGAGCGAGTTCGACATCGCATACCAACCGAGGTCGTCGCAGAAGGCCCAAGTCCTAGCCGACTTCGTGGTCGAATGTACAGGGCCCCTCGAGGAGCCAGGGCGGACGGCCCCAGAGAACCAAGCTGAGCCCGGACCGCGAGAGGACCCATGGATCCTCCACGTGGACGGTGCCTCTAACTCCGGCGGAAGCAGAGTGGGACTCATCCTTGCCAATTCCGACGGAGTGGTGACGGAATGCGCTCTCCGCTTCACGTTCGCTGCCACGAACAACCAGGCGAAGTATGAAGCGCTCCTCGCGGGCCTAAAGGTGTCCCGCGAGCTGGGCGTACAAAGCCTCAGTTTTCATCGACTCCCAACTGGTTGTCGGACAAGTCTCCGGAGAGTACGAGGCCCGAGACCCCCAGATGGTGAAGTACCTGGAGAAGGTTCATTCGAGCATGGCAAGCTTCTGTTACTTCCGCGTTTTCCACATCCCTCATGGAGAAAATGCTCGTGCGGATGCACTGTCGAGGCTCGCAACCTTACCGGACTCATCCCTGGGGCGCGCCTACGTCAAGTATCTCGAGAACCCAATCTACGAGAGCCCAAAGGAGATGCAACAAGTAGCCCACGAGCCGAACTGGATGGACAAGTACATCCGGTACATCCAGGACGGCCTCCTGCCAGAGGACCACAGAGAAGCCGACCTCATTAGAAGGAAGGCCACCCGTTTTGTTTTAATGGACGGTCACCTCTACCGCCGATCTCATTCCTACCCACTCCTGAAGTGCCTCAGACCCACGGAGGCAGCCTTCATGCTCCAGGAGATACACGAGGGCCTCTATGGAAATCATGTGGGGGGGAGGACCCTGGCATACAAGGCTCTTCGTCAGGAATACTTCTAAGAGACGATGATGGAAGATGCCGTCGACTTCGTCAAGAAGTGTGATAATTGCCAGCGCCATTCCCACATACAGCGCCTACCGGTCGCACCGATCTCCCAACTGTCGTCTCCCTGGTCTTTCGCACAATGGGGGATGGACATCCTAGGACCATTCCCCACCGCGCTAGGGTAGCGGAAGTTCCTGCCAGTGGCGATTGACTACTTCACTAAGTGGATCGAAGCGAAGCCGCTAGCTCGGATTACAAAGGCCAATGTTCGGCAATTCTTTTGGAAATCTATCATCTGCCACTTTGGACTCCCCAATTGCATCATCACCGACAATGGGCGGCAGTTCGACAACCGGGAGTTCAAAGGATTCTGCGTCGAGCACGACATCCAACACCGGTTCACCTCGGTTGCTCATCCCCAGACAAATGGTGAAGCCGAGGTGACCAATCGAACTATCCTTCAAGGACTTCGCACCAGGTTGGACCAAGTGAAGGGCAGATGGGCAGAAGAACTTCCAAGCATCCTGTGGGCCTACCACACAACATCCAAAACGGCGATGGGTGAAACACCCTTCAACCTCGTCTTTGGTACTGAGGCAGAAGTCTTGATCGAGCTCGGTGTGCCCACACTTCGGGTGCAACAGTATGACAAGACAGAATTCGGCACATCTTCTACTCAATCTAGACCTTCTAGAAGAAACAAGGGACAAAGCCCGACTTCGGATGGCAGCATACCGACAACGGGTCTCCCGATATTACAATGCACGGGTGAAGCTGAAGACTTTCTGACCTGGCAACCTGGTACTGTGCCGGGCCGAGGCGTCTCAACCCCGGGAGTGCGGCAAGCTCTCGCCAAATTGGAAAGGCCCTTATAAAGTGGCCGAGGCCCTCTCACATGGAGCCTACTATCTCGAGGACCTGGATGGTGCCAGATTCTCCTAGACATGGAATGCCTGTAATTTGAGGAGATACTACCAGTAATGTAAGTTTTTCCTCCACTAGAAATAAAAACTTTTCTTTGTCCGGTCAGCACGTCTCCGAGCCTAGCTAGCTCCAAGATGGCAACTCCAGAGCCATGTTCTCAGGCAACCAAGTCCCGGAGACCAGCTCTCCGGCCTGCACGTCTCCGAGCCTAGCTCCAAGATGGCAAATCTTGAGCCATGTTCTTAGGCAACCAATCCCGGAGACCAGCTCTCCGGCCAGCACGTCTCCTAGCCCAGCTCCAAGACAGTGATGCTCGAACCCATACAAAATTTGACTCTCCTCCCCGACCCTCCGCACTGAAAGAGAAGAAAAGAGAGGAAAAGATGGGAAGAGAGAAGACATCCACACCACAGGAGAGACAAGAAGCCGTACTTGCTGAAATGTTTTTCATTACTTGAAGTAAAAATGCTTTACATTATCTCCAGACCCTGACAAGCCAGGCAGCCCGGTGCAAAAAAAAAAAAATTACACGAGAAGTTCTATCCTATTGGGCCGGCTCCTTCCCCGGGCGGTGCACGGCCGGGACTTCTCCTTCTTCCATCTCCGTCGCAGGGGCACCTTCCTGAGCGGCCTCCGCCGGAGGGGCAGGTTCAGTTGCTGCTGCTTGAGGGGACCGGCTCAGGTGTCTCCGCCTGCGGTGCTGGTCCGATCGACGCAACCACCAAGGCCGACTCAGTTGTTTCCGGGCCACCTTTGGGCGAGACACCGGCTGGAGCGGCTCCCTGCCCTGCTGTAGCCACTGTCGGAGCTGGGGCCTTCTTTCCAGGGGCCTGGAGCGCAGCCAGTCACTCCTCTGAGAGGATCCCCCGTAGCTGAGTACGACAATAAGCAAACCCCTTGGCAAAGGAGTCCGTTGCCACCTCTTTGAAGTCTTTTATGTACTCAGGGGAGGCCTTGAAAGTGGCCACCGCATCGGCGGCCTCCTTCCTTACGGCCTCCGCCAGGCGCCTTGCCTCCTCGAGCTGCTCCCTGGTGCGTTTGGCTTGCCGAATCGCCACGCCATTTCCTTCTTGACGGTCTCAGTAGAGCGATTGTCGGCGGTAGCCTTCTCCTCCGCCTCCGCGGCCCTCTTCTCCGCGGTCGCCACTCTCTTCCCAGCAGAGGCGGCCCTGTCCCTCGTCACCTCCGACTCGGCCCGAAGCTCTTTCAGCCGGGTCCTCTTTGACTTGAGCTCTCCCTCAAGCTCCTTCCTGATCCGGACGGCATCGGCGACCTCGGCCAGGAGGCTCTTAACCTTCAGGTTAGCCTCCCGGGTCTCCTCATCCTTCCGACCCACCTCGGCCCTTAGCGACTCGAGCTCCGCCTGTCGCTCCTTGTTCCTTTTCACCCAGTTGCGGTAGTAATCCCGGATGAGGATCAGCTCCCTGCCTTGCTGTATCAAAAGAAGCACGTTAGCCACGGTGTTGGAAAGGGTTAGAAGAAGTCAAGACAAGTGAAGAAGAACTCACGGCATACAAGTTGGCGAAGGACGAGCTGACGACGTCCCCCAGAAGTCTCCCGCTCCCTTCCCGCCAGTCGCAGGACTGGACTGAGAAGTCCATCATCCGCTTGACGAGGCTCGGGTCCTTCATCAGGGAGATGTTGGGTCCCAGCTGGAAAGGGACTCGGTGATAGTCCTTGTCTTGCTTTACAGCCGGCTCGGATCCCTCGACGGCTGGAGGCGCCTTCAGCGCCAACTGCGAGCTTGGCGCCACTTCGGACCGCACCTGGGGCACTGGCCCTGCTTCTTTCGACCCCCCGTCCTCCTCGACGTTGATGATCTCCGGGGGGGGGGGGCTACTCGCGGCAGTGGCAGCGACCGATTTGGCCCGAACGACTATCTCGGGCTCGGGCACCAGAAACGGCTCGTGCTGCCCTGAAGGCTCGTGGATGGACTCGGCCGCCCTCTTCTGCCTTCATTCTAGAATCGGTGCGTCCGGCCTGGCCTATGCCAGCCTCGCACTGTCATCGGCACGAGCCCTCTTCGAAGCGGGCTCGCCGGCTTCGGCTGCCTGCTCTCGCTCCTCGGAAAACGAGAGTAGCTCATCCATGGAGAATTTCATCTCTGCACCAAAGAAGGCACGGTCAGTCCCAAGCAAAAGAAAAGGGGAGAAGGGGGGGGGGGAAGAAAGAAGGAAAGAAAAGAAAGGGGTGGCCAAGTCGAACTCACCCGACCCCTGCGTCGAGCCGACCCCAGCCTTGTGAAGATTCTGTTCCGACAGCAAGACCTCAAGCGAGGGGATCTCAGCCGATCTGAGTAGGTCGTACAGGTCGAGGTCGGCTGCTTCGACAGAGGAGTTCCTATTGGGAGACCAGTTTGGGTCGCTCCAAACCCAGTCGATCTCCTTGATCGAGGCAAAGAAATACCTACTCTTCCATCCCTTGATGGAAGAGGGAGCTTGAACCTAATTCCCCAAGGACGAGAAGAAATGGACCACCACCCATCTTCGGTAGGGTGGCGTTTCAGGGTGAAGAAGGCCCTAAACAGAGAAAAATGGGCAACTGAGCATTGGGGACCAACTGAGCATGAACAAGACGGTAATTGGCCAAGAAGGAAAGAAAGAAAGGATGGACAGGAAATCGGAGGCCCCCGGCGAAGGCCTCTTCATAGAAAGCGATCCGCCGAGGGCCACTGGATGTAACCCGCTTCCCAGGACGAGGGACAGAAAGCTGGATGGACTCGGGATGCCGTAAGCACCACGGATTGTCACAAGATTCTCGGTGGTGATCACCGAAGCGATCCCTCTGGGACCTGTCGATCGAAAAGGCTCGAGTTCAGGAACAGGAGCATAAGGAGGAGCAGGAGGAAGGGCCAGATGAGGTGGAGGAGTAGACCCAGGTTCCCTAATGGCTATAGGACCGTGGAAAGGTCTCCTACTGAATTCATAACATGCCGCCTCCATCTCCTCGTCGGAGGAAGAAGGAGTCCTCGGTCGGGAAGGTCCAGCCTCGGCTTGGCAGGAAGGGCGGAAGTTCAGACCAAAACGATCCATGGAAGTAGAAGAGGACAGCAAGGGAAAACCTAGGACGACTCCTAGTCGACGAGAAGGAAGAAAAGGAAGCTAACTTGCTAAGGTTCTAGGAGGACGATGACGGCCGGAGAAGGAGAAGAAGAAGACCTCTGTACGATATCGGGCGCGAAAGATTTGAAAGAAAGTAAGTTTCGAAAGACCTACCCTTCCTTTCGAGGCAACCTACGCCCGACCGTACCGTTACGGCTCCCCGAAGAGATGCTCGTCACGTGTCGTCGATCGACAGGGCCAACACCTCAATCTGACCGTGACCGCTCTGACTTCCATGCCCACCATAACTGCTCCCTAGACGTGGCTACGCGGCGCCCCCGTACAGATTCAAAGAATCGCCAAGCGAGGCGGCCAATATTGATCATATTATACCAGATTTCTCTACCTTTCCATGTCAGCACCGTAATTACTCCTCGCCCCGAGCCCGCGTCCGCTCGGACCTCGTGGGGGGGCAATGAGATGAGCTGAATGGCGCTGCGGATGGCAATGACTATCGACATGGACGTGGATACCCATCAAACGCCACGACGGATTTCCAACATGAGCCCCTTCGCCGGGCTGGGCTCCCCTAGAGCAACGAGGCCGCCCGCCGAAGCCGGGCTCCGTCCTCTGCCAGGTCGCTCCCCGCCGAGTCGGAACGGCTAGGCCAGAGCCGAGCACAAGCCCCCACCCGAGGTGGATCCCTCGAGGTCAGGCCCCTGGTCAGGAGTCGAGCTCAAGTCTCCTCCACCGCGAGGAGCCCCTCCGAGGTCGGGTCCCCTAGGCTGGGCGGCACGTTGCCCACCTCCGTCAGCTCGAGCTCGATCGAAGCTGAGTTCTGCTGGCCTGGAGTCGAGCTCAGCCATCCTCCGCTCAGCCGAGCCGCCTCGTAGCGAGTCCATCGGAGGCGGGCCCCACGTTTTCAGCTTGGTCCCCAACTCAGATAGAGGCACCAACCACCAAGAGGGCGGCGCCTCCTCTTCAGGGACGACGGCGGGCCCCCCGAGGGTCATACAGCAGCACCCGCCATGCCGCCATTAACGCCCACGGCCGTCGCTCACACCGGAAAGAAAGGAAACTCACATCAAGGCGTCATGCCCTCCACCAACTTGCCGTACGACCAGAAAAAAGATCAAATCGAAGAGCGTGAGTCCCAAGAATGGCGGCCCGCCAACCGAGGTCCCGCTAGGCTTCCAGGAGAGGGGCAAGCAGAAGGAATGTCAGAAGCGTATAGAAGCTTCCTCAGCTACCTAACAGGAGAGGCGCCCCATCTACGGCACGATACCTTGTCGCACACGTCTGACACAGCATGGGGAGATCCCGAGGCAAGCCAAAGTAAAAGACCCAGCCAGAATAAGCCAAAGGGAGGTAACCAAAACAAACAAACAAAAAAAAAGAAAACAAGGAAGAAAGGCCAGACAGGGGGATCGGACCACCTCGGCCATCACCTCTCCCAGCTCACTTTCACTTTCATACATACTACACTTACTCTTCCTAGCGTGGAGCTCATCCAGAGGGGCTCGACCAGGAGGATCTGTTCCCCTGGATCGTCACTGACTTGACCGTCAGAGCACCCCCGCCGGAATCCTCGGCCCAGGTCACTAACGATTATTTTTTGGCAGGTCCCGAGGTACCGAAGGCAACCCGGGTAGATGGACGCGCGACTATCGACGCCATCGCAGCTACGGGCCACGACGATCCGGGCGGCAATACTATGCATCATCTTCAAGCTCTCCATCTATGGTGAGTCTAAATGCAAGAGCAAGTGAAAATGTTTTCTTATAAAGAACCTTAACTTTTCTAAACTTTCATGTGGCCTATCTTAAAGGATATTTTGGGTACCTTCAATTTTCATTCAATTATAAGATATTTTCTAACAATAAATTCTTCCCGCATCTTAGGAAAAAAAAAAAAAAAAGGAGAAAAAGTAGTTGACTTCTTGAACCAGCATTTGCTTGGATTCATAAGAAAACCATGTAATGTCAAGGGAAAGGCTAATCTTTCTTTAAATCTTTGTGTTATAAGTACATCTTGCTTTTTTAACAGGAGCGAATTAATGCTCGATTCAATGCTTGATCAAAGCATTTTGTTTGATTTTTTTTAAAAAAAAAAAATCTAAAGCGTTGACTCTCTTGGATAAATTCTACTCTTTAGAGCACGTAATATATATAGAATACATGCAACTTTGGCTTCCGAGGAATCTAGCAAGAGTTTCAATCGTTTCAAGGTTTCTGGGGAAAAAAATAATAATATAACCCCTGTTTAATAAGTTCAAGTGGGTCATCATCTATTCCACGTTGAGTGCGTCTTCATTCTTAACTGGTTATTTGAATGCCTGATCAGAAGTAAGAAATCAAGATTTTTCTTTAAAAAAAAAAAAAAAAAGAAGAAGTGGTCATCCGTCGAAAAAATGCTTTAAAAAAAATAATAAAGGGAAAATTTATGAAGACAAAACATGTATCTATGGTCAACTTGACAATGCTATAAAACTATTGCAAATTTCCATTTTTACAGATGTGTAATTACTATTATCCTCCATAAATAACTATCATCCAAATGACATCAGCTAAAAGCCGCCAGAAAACAAAGTTTTGCGTTTTAGTAATAAAATGAGTTACTCAATTTAATACTTAAACAATATACATAACCAATGAGTTTCCAAAAGGCTTCTTAGTTACCACTAAGCTGACAGTGCAGTTGGTAGGGATTTTGTCCCCCATCTTCTCGATCACAAGTTCGAGGATTGAGCCATACAAGTTTTAGGGACGGCAATGAAAATCGAAAATCAAGTCGGGTCGGGTCGAGTATATCCGGTCTCATAAAACTTAATTAATTTAAAAGCTAAACGGGTTGGGTATATCCATTCCATATCCTATTTACTTAAATATTTTATAAATATATTTTTATATATATAAATGGGTCAGGTTCGGGTCGGGGCGTACTACTACCCGTACCCGACCCGAACCCGAGTCGGATTTTTTTTATATAATCCATATCCGTTTATAAATTAGGCGGGTCGGGTTTTACCTGTCCCATTAGGGTCGGGTCGGGTCGGATACCTATCGGATCGGAAAAAATTGCTATCCCTATGCTGGTTACTCGATTAAATCCAGGGATTTTCCCTGGGGCACGTGATTGGGCGGGGGGGGGAGCGTTCAACTCTGGCATTCAGTGAGGTCAAGCTGACAAACTCACTTTCGGGTGGGGAGGACAAGCGATAAATACGGCCTGCATCGAATATGGTCTGGCGGGAAGGGGGCACAGTGAGTATAGCTACGGCGGGAATTTATTCCCCCCCTTTTCCTTTTGCCTTACAAAAAAAAAAAGATAAAAAAAAAAAAAGGCCTCTTAGTTGGAGCTCATCTCGATCTAGATTAGTGTTTTTTTTTAAAAAAAAAATAATTTAGCAAGTTCTCCTATACACAGATCAGTTAAAATTCTAATGTAGCACTGCTATTAAGATGTATTAATTATCTTTGCTAAACGTTCTACATTTGTGTAGCCGACAAGAAATTCATGTCATGCACTAAAGGCCAATTGGATCAACATGACAAGTCATATTAAATCACTAAAAATACAATCAAGTAAACGCTTTCATATATATTATATATGTGAAATTTGTTTCTTATTGGAGCTACCAGTCTTGATACATTTAAATAATTAGCAATTAATATTGACAGTTACCAGAGCCGATTGCAATTTGCCAGACTACCATTAATTCCAGATCATCTGTTTGTTGGTCCATCGTCATTCAAATTGACATGTCTAAGATATTTCATTTCAAAGTCATAAGAAGAATAGAACAAATAAAAAGGACAGCCCATATCATTCCATGAGTGTAATTAGATGGTCCATGCAATTAAAAGACATCAAATGCTTGTCTGCATTCCAATATTTCCAAAGCAAAACCCTCTGGAAAGAGAAGGAAAGATATAACTGGAACAAATTAAAATAAATGAGAGCAAGACATTTAGTACGTAGTTTGAGCATCAGATATGCAGTTCCATGTTTTCTTTCCTTCTATTTTTCTCCAGGTTAAACTATTATTTCTATTAATCTCCTCGATCCTTCAGAATTAGGTCGATCCCTCCTCATTCATGGCCAGTTGACAAAAATGTTGAGCCCTTAATTAGCCTCGCATGGAGCAAAAGAAAATATAAATTAAAGGAGTGTCTACATGGATTCGCTCTATTTATTCTCCCCTCAAACTTCTCATCATGTTGTACGTGGTCTCTAATTTTTTTTCAATTTAATTAACGACAAGTTAGTAGGTAGGAGCTTCTTTGTTAGATGCATTGAATAACTATTTAACAGGAATCAGAACATACTTTAATCTATAATCCATTAGAAGTCAAATATGAGCTACCATTCCACTGTGTGAAAGCCGTTATAATTGAATAATAGCTAATTAACAGGCTGTATAATGGTGATTTTCAACTATGCTATTTATAAATGTGCAATGGAAGGCCAGAAATTACAACATTATTAATCATGACCATTATTTCAGACCATCAGGCAACCTTTTTTTTTTTTTTTTTTTGTAATTAAGAAACCGTGAAGTAATTTAAAAGAGCTTTGTTAATAATAGTATTATAGACTTATACTGCAAGCATAACGTAGAACATGAAGTGGCTTTTTCTTCTTCTTTTTTTTTTTTTTTTGTGGTGGTGGGGGGGTACAGAGGGGGGTCAAAAGCCCCGATATGAAAGGAACGTGAGGTGTTGTTTAAGAATTAAAATGCTTTATGTGGTATTTGGGATGGTTATCCAACTACTTCAACTGGTTCAAATCTTGTCATGCACCTCATTGTAAAGACCATGATTTCCTCCACGCTTTGCCTACCGAAGAAGAAAGAAGAAAGAAGAAAAGAAAAAAGAAGTTTGTTTTTTTCCTTCACTAGCTATGAAAAAGGAGAAACTAGAAAGAAGAAAATGTAAATGAAATGTCATGGACAAAAGGGAAATGGTCAGAACCCTATTCTAAAGGGACAATTAAATTCCAATAGGAGTTTTGTGATGGGACAATAGAATCCTTTTCGTCAAACTTGAAAAGTTCAACTGGAGTGTAGACTGAAATCTCCATGCAAATTGGCCAACCTAGCCAAGTTTCAACCCTTACAAGTCTTAAAAATATAATGTGATAAAATGATAATCCGCATGTTCTATATAAGCTTTGAAGAATACAACGGTAAAATTCAACAGCTAGCCGGAGATGAAGTATATACGTATCTCTACTTTTTTCCATCAACTTTGTTCAATCTTAATGTATTGCTGTTTCTTTTGTAATATCTAGAATAAACTAAGAATTTCGCTGTCAATAACAATGAACAGCAAACTCCATTTCTCGCTTATACGAGTTTCACGCAGAAAATATATATATATATATCTAATTAAAGCGTTTATATATATAAATTAATTATATATAAGTGTATAGTTTATATGCAAAAAATTTCTAAAATTACTAAAACGCACATAACTATCCTTGTGACCCAACCCTTAAATATTGCTTTGCTAAATTACATTAAAACAAATTTAGATCATCGGATCCTCTCATATTTTACATAAATATATAGTCAAAGCATCCATGAAGCAGAGACCTTGGATTTTAAATCATGGTCATATCATGCATGCATGAAGTAAGTTTTTTGAATACCATAAAACATTGGTGAGAATACATTCAAGCTATGCGCAAGCATCGGAAATATATAGATTTCATGAATTATGTATCCCAAAGGATTTGGTGAAAAAAAAAAAAAAAAAAAATCTCTTATGAATTATCCTATCGGGGAGGATACGGTGCCTATTTGCCGGAAGCCGAGGACAAGGGTGGGTTTGACCGGAGGCTAAGGAAGTTTTGACTTTAGATAGGAGGAAGGTGGCGTGGAGTGCGGCTACAAGCGCTCCACACTGACCAACGACAAGTCTCACACGTTGAAAGACCCGGTTTTCTTTTGCTTCTAGCATTGCACTTGGGGGATTTATCCTTTGATGATTATGACCTACAGGAGATAAGTACCTGGGTTTGAATCCTGATGCAAGTCAAACGTAGGAGGCTTCTCTCTATAAGAGGAGGATGGCAAGGACAAAAGGCAAAGAAAGCTATAGAACTTTCATCAAGGAGGAGGGAAGGAGAGGTGACCTTGGTTTGTCTTCAATGGAGGTGATGCTGAAGCGAAATGTTGTCCTCGAAGGGGAGACGAAGGTTGGGCGTGTTGGTGATGAAGAGAATGGAGATATTGGAAAGGTTTAATTTGCTTCTTCTTCTTCTACTCTCTTAATTAACCTATGTACTATTTTTATGTTCTCGATTTGAAATTTTCTTGTTGTTTTTAAGAAAAAGATGGGTGAACTAGTCCAGAATTTTTCAGGGGAATTAATGGTTAATTAGATGCATATTAGGAGTTGGAAATTCTCTCTTCTTTCTTATCCCCTATAGGACATCCGATGAAAATTAAGTTATATATATATTTACTACTTTATGCTTCTGTGAAGCGAAATCGATCATTCCATGGTGAAAATAATTGCACCAAATATTACCAAAGATTATATGAGTGAACAGGTCAGAAATCTTGAAAAAAGTGGGACTTTTCATGATTAAATAAGATCAGCCTTGAAAGAAACCGAAACCGAGAATCGGTCTACCGTGGAAGAATTATCATTTATTATGTAGAATAATCCGGGAAGAACTGATCAAGTCCTCTCGATGACTTGCTCAAAAAGAAGAAGCCCTGATATTTTTTTGATCCTTATATCAATTTGTGATCCTGCAGTTTGGAGGTGAAACACCAATCTGTGACAGGGATTCTTCAAGATCATCTTCATCAAGCCAAAGAGATTCCATCAATAACAGAGAGGTATGGAGTTATAAATTCCATCAAAATACAATAATTTTACCATTGCATGCATATATACCTATCATCCAATTTTCATATTCAAATAGAGTACAACAAAATATATGAAGGTCCATGTCTTTGGTGATCTGCTGCTCCTTTTACAATTTTTTTCTTTCTTTTCCTTTTCATTTTTTAGAATTCCTTTAGGTATGCGATTAGTGGTTCTTTATACAATATTGAAATGTGTAAATTAGCTAATTAAGGTTCAAGATCGTATGTCTGTGAACATAATATAGCCATCTTTTTCTCAGGAAAGAAATACCTTCTTGCATGCTTAACCAAATTGATGTTTTTTTATGAATTAATGATATTCTTAATTAAATTTCTGCCTGATGATCATAGTCTCGGTAAAACAAAATGATTGAACCTAATTGTTTAAACTGCTTATATCAATATATGTAAGAAAAAGGATTATGTATATATATTGATCTCAAATAAAGAATTTGGGATTTGTGTCTCCATATCAATTCAATTGCTTTAATTTGGTTCATATTTGCACTTAACACGGATCCCTGCAGCACAGCTTTCCTTGATTAAGGCGCACACACTGAATGGAAAATAAATTTTATTATTTCACATATCATGAAAAAAATAATAATAAAGAGTCTCCCAACTAAATTCAGGGTCCTTCAACTTTAATTACTATTATTCATTTTTCCTTGCAAGAGCACTCTAACTCGAGTCCATGAACTATATAGGTTCCTACTGTAATTGGAAGCGAAAGATCATTCATGGGCGCGAGCTCGGGACCGTCTCCTTCCAAACCCAAGAACTCAGTTATATTCAGTCAGGTGATCCATATATTTCCATATCCATCGATAGGAAAAGCATGCAAAAAAGAAAAGAAAGAATTGTTTCAGCATTAATTAACCTCCAAATTTTATCCCCTCTGACCTTTTTTTACAAAGCCTCGATGGGATAATCCAATTGTGGTATATCAGTATGAAGAATTGCTCATTCTTGATTATTACCGATCGACTGCGGCTTTGTAGGAGAAGCAGCCTGAATCCATTAAAGCAGAAAGGTGGGATGGAAGAAAGGAGAATGAAAGACTGAAAGCAATATTCTTGGCGCAAACGGTGTGGGATTCCCAATCCCCACAAATGCACTTCTTTGACATTGTCCAAAAAGAACATGTCAAGAAACCAGATGGGAATTCCAGCACGCTCGACAATGCTGAAGGGCCTGAACTCGTCTCGCTCAGCCTCGGAACAAGCTCAAGTACTAGAAACTGCAGAAAAGAAGAGGAGGCAAACACATA
Source organism: Areca catechu (assembly GCA_021397845.1). NCBI lineage: Eukaryota > Viridiplantae > Streptophyta > Magnoliopsida > Arecales > Arecaceae > Areca > Areca catechu. The sequence goes on from CM038039.1 coordinate 8,413,721, forward strand.
TAGTAAAGGCAAAGAAAATGAAATGATGAAGGAGGAAGGCCTCGCCCTTGGATTGCACTGCAAAGTCGATGGTTCTAGCGGTGGCAAAAGCGAGGCTCTGCCGTATTCGAGCCCAGACAACGGCTTTGAGGAGCGAAAGGAAGCTGATACCGGCGGCGGGGAACCATGGCCGCCGAGCAAGACGACGAAGAGTTTGGCAAATGGCGAAGATGAAGTGTTGCCACAACCCCCTCTCAAGAGAGCTAGAGTTTCCGTGCGAGCAAGATGTGATGCACCCACGGTTCGTACGTATATCCCTTATGTTGTTCTCAACGTTGCAATTGGACTAGCATATGCATGCATGCAGGTGTGGTATATATGTATGTATGTAGTGTTTGCAAATTGTTCGCACATTATATATACATTATCATGTTGGAATGCTCATGATTTCATCGATAGAAATATTAAATCCTATTTATTGATAAATATACTATATTTTTAGATTACTGATTGAATTTTAGTTCTATGTACAGATGAATGATGGATGCCAATGGAGAAAATATGGACAGAAGGTAGCGAAGGCAATCCATGCCCTCGAGCATACTACCGTTGCACCATTGCACCGGCATGCCCAGTAAGGAAGCAGGTATTATTATCTCTTCTATTAAAGTTGGGACATTTTCTTGGGCAGTATTCAGGTTTTTTTTCTTTTTATTTTATTTTATTTTTTTGTGGGGTGGGGGGGGGGGGGGCGGTAAAGTAGTCTCTCGGTCAAGCAATAACTTTGATTTGAATTGTGGCTAGATTATAACTGCATGTTAGAACATGGTCATTACTGATAACGATCAAATTTTGAAATTTTTTTCAATTGCCTCTGATCAAGTTAATTGCTGATTTTAGGATAGTGTTCTATTTTTTTTAAAAAAAAAACAAGAAAAGTTGATGGGATCGATATATGGAGATATTAATCGAAGAACAATTTTTTTCTATTTTAATGAAAAATGACTATTGTTGCTGCAACTTCTCCCGGACCGAGCTGGGTCGGCTGTAGCTAGAGCGCTCCTCTCCCGATTCCTTCAAAAAATTTCCAAGGGCCGGTGGTATTCCGACGAGGACACTCCTATGCTTAAGTTAGTGGGAGCTTGAGGGCAATAGAATGGAGGAATCAAAGTAGAAGATGAGCTCATGAAAAGGGAAAGAGTCCATTTTCTTGTCCTTACCGTCCTGAGTCCCCCGGTTTACCTTATATAGGTGTGGAACGTATCGGAATCTGTTAGGGGCTAGGCACAGGATGACTGATCCACCCCTAGGAGAATCTGGGAGTGGCTACGTGGTGCCGAGATGAGGTAGCATCGCGTGGCTAGTGGAGTAGTGGCGCTGATGTGTCAGAATTCTGGTACCAGCTCGAAAGGGACTTCTAGAGCCTTTGATTATTTCTGGAATTAGAGTTAGTCGGTCGGACTTTGACTAGAGAGAGCCGGTCGAACTTTGACCAGAGAGACAACAGACCTCAGCAGGAGTGGGTCAGCCGGACCTCAGAAAAGGATCTTCGGACCTCTGATGAAGTGGAAGGTCTTCGGACCTCCGCTGAAGAAGATGATCTTTGGCCCTCTGATGAAGTGGAAGATCTTTGGGCCTCCGCTGAAGAAGAGTTTTCGGACCTCTGAGGAGGGTCCTTGGACTTCTGATGAAGGGGAGGATCTTTGGGCCTCCACTGAAGAGGGTCTTTGGACCTCCGCTGAAAAAGAGGGTCTTCGGACCACTGATGAAGTGGAAGGTCTTCGGGCCTCCGTAGAAGAAGAGTCTTCAGATCTCTGAGGAGGGTCCTTGGACTTTTGATAAAGTGGAGGGTCTTCGGACCTCCTCTGAAGAAGAGGGTCTTCGGGCATCTGATGAAGTGGAAGGTCTTCGGACCTTCGCTGAAGAAGAGTCTTTGGACTGCTCTTCTCTGTCCCAACCAAAAAAATTTGTTAGTTCTGATCTGATTCAGGTAAAAGCTGATTGGGTATGACAACTATTATTAAAAAATAAGATAATGTTACGATGAGCATGCATGTTTACGCATACGAATGCGCTTTTCTATCGTCAAATTACATTGAAATTGGAATTGATAATAGTTTCGATACAATCCGATGACAAAAGGCCATGGACTTTTTAAAAAGATACGTAGCCATTAAACAACATGCGTCATATATGACATCGTACTCGCTCTTGGGCTCTTTGCGTTTTATTTCATGATCGTTTATTTTATTCTTTTTTTTTGGGTAACTATTTACAGTTGCACCGTGTTTTACGTTGTCGGCCGCCGATGTACCATTCTTGTAGAAGTCTTGTCAACTCTCTCGATCTGTTACTTTCCGTCCTATTTAGAAAGCCACTAATCAAACGAAGGGTTTGACACTTTGATCGGCAAAGCTAGAGTTGGTCAAACATCCTATTCAATTATGATTCCACAATGTACACTTAAAAGACAATGCACGGTTTCATTGAAGTTGAAATGACTGTCAAACACGAAAACAAGACATCTTATATTGAGTTTTTAGCAAGGAAATAGTAACATATTTTTGTTGATCTTGACACCATCACCATCATCCGCATCAGGAATCTAATGATTCCGTGCACGCTTCCACAACCAATCAATATATTCAACATTCCGTGATCCAAACTCTTACCTAAATCCTAATAATAATATTATTTAAGTTTATGCTTCTCTTAGTCATAAAAGAAATCATTCTACCCTCGTATATATATTTAACTTGTCTCTTCCTGTTTTGCAGATTTTTTTTCTGAAAAAAAAAAAAAAAAAAAAAAAAAAAACTTTAAAGAAAATTCTGCGGTGCTTTTTTTTTTTTCTCTCTCATTTTTCCTTTCCATCTTTTCAGGTGCAGAGATGTGCTGAGGACATGTCCATATTGATCACCACCTACGAAGGAACCCACAACCATCCACTTCCGATGGGAGCCACTGCCATGGCTTCCACTACCTCCTCCGCTGCATCCATGCTGATTTCTGGTTCATCCACTTCTTGCTCACCCTTCGGATCCCTGGCCTCCTCGAGTGCTAATCTTCATGGCTTCAACCTGGCGGATAACTCGAGATTGCAACAGTTCTACCCACCAAACCCATCGATCTATTCTTCCCACCCCACCATCACATTAGACCTCACTGCACCCTCATCAACTCCCCAATACAAGTTCTCTCCAAACTTCACCTACTCACAGTACTCCTCGACGAGTCTTAACTTCTCTTCCTTAAAGTCCAACGTTATGTCAACATCTTCGAGTAATGGGAACTCAAGATATGCGCCTCAGCTGTACGACATGAACAGCGTGGGATCTCTGAATCTTGGAAGGCAAACTCAAGACTCTTTCAACCTGTCCTACATGCACTGCAAGGATACCGGCCAAAGTTCTGGTAGCCAACATTTTCTGACAGAGACGGTCGCTAAAGCGATCACATCACACCCGAGCTTTCAATCGGCATTGGCAGCTGCGATCACGTCGTATCTCGGAACCCAAGGTGCCGGAGAGGGTGGTCCAGGCCGAGTAGGTGTTCAAGCGGCCTTGGCGCCCACCTATACGTCGGCATTCACCTCAGCGAGTTATTCAAGCCATCATCAAGGAAGCTTGACGTTTCTCCAACCGCCTTCAGCTCTTGTAAGCTCCAAGAGTGCCTCCGGATCGCCAGTTGATAATAGGGAACAGATCAGCTGAAGATTTTTTTTTTTTTTTTTTTAATGCATTTTAGTTCATGATTTTCGTTTTTTTTTTATTTTTTTAAGAGAAGTCTGAAACTTCTAATTGTAAGGATAATTGGTTTTTTCGTTAATAAATATCAGTTTTCAAAGAATCATCTTTGAACCAGAGAGGATCTCGGCACTTGACTTTACGACTTAATATAAAATTTAGAAATAAGATAAAAATTTCTCCCCTTGAATGTATTAGTGGCCAAGTACAAAATATGTATAAACCATATTAGTGAATCTATACAAACAAAATTGGTAAAGAATTTCTATAATTTATCAATCTCTACAATTTCTCAATCCTTGCAATCTCTATAATCTCTCACGATCAATTCTTAGTCCACTAATTCTATATTTACATATTATTATCTGTTGCCGCCCGGATTGTCGTGGCCCGTAGCTGCTGATGGCATCGGGTGTAGCGCATCCGCCAGCCTGGGAACGCCTCCGGTGCCTGGGGACCTGCAAGGAAGCAACGTTAGTGACCCGGGCCGAGGATTCCAGCGGGGGCACTCCGACGGTCAAGTCAGTGGCGATCCAGGGAAACATATCCTCCTGGTCGAGCCCCTCTGGATGAGCTCCACGCTAGGAGGAGTGGATATAGTGTGAGTGGAAGATGAGGACGAGCTGGGAATGGTGTTGGCCGATTAGGTCTTGCCCTCCTCTCTGGCCTTCTTCCCTTGTGTCGCTCTGGTTCCTCTCTTGAATTAAAAAGCATGATATGGGTATTCTTCCTTTTAGGTTAGACGCCGATACCTTTTTTGCTTATCTTTTGATGGGAGTTTCTACCTTGGTTTGCTTCGAGACCTCCCCCTGCTGTCGTGTACGGCGAGGTACCGTGACGTGGACGGAACGTCTCTCCTGTTGTGACAGTCGAGGAAGCCTCCGTAGATTTCTGACATTCCTTCTGCTTATCCCTCTCTGATGCGGCAAGCATATGATTAATGATTTGATTAGTGTATGTAGAGCAATGAAACCTAATTACATTAGCATTGTACTCATCATAATAAGTCTTAAGGATTACATGAAAATGGACTTTTACTTGATTAGACACAATCCTAAATTAAGAAGGAAGAAGATCTAGATAATATGGGCTAATGATTGTGGACTTACCGTGATGAGCTTTCCAACCTTCTTTTGATTCATACCTTGAAACTACCAACGCTCAGAACTGAAGAACCTTGGATAACAGAGATCAGAACCCTGGACTTGGGCTTCAGCTTGTTGGTTCCTTGTCAAGGAAGACCCTGCTTGCAACTCGAAAACCTCGAAGGACCCTGCACATAAAGAATAAGAGTTAAGGAAGAAGAAAGGCATGCATATGGAAGGAATGGAAAATTTGTGAGCAAAGAAAGAGATTTGAGATGGCCTGGCTGACTCCAAGGCCTTCTTCTTGACTTGGGTGTTGGAAGCTTGGAAGAGAGAATAGTTTGGTGTGGAAGAGGGGCTTAGAGACAATCACTCAAAACATAAAACTTCAATTCAACTTCAACTTTCATTAATCTCCAAAAATCAAATCCCCTTTTACAATGGGGCGTCCAAGGCTTTTTAATAGCGATACAAAACTTTTGAAATTTGAAAACTCCCCAAATTGTGGAGGATTACAAGGGAGGTTGGAGGATACGGGGCCTTGTTACATGGGATAAGGAGAAATTCATGGAGATTCTCCCCAAATTGTGGAGGATTACAAGGGAGGTTGGAGGATATGGGGCCTTGTTACATGGGATAAGGAGAAATTCATGGAGATTGGCCGGTTTCTTTGAATTTAAAATGCTTGGTCGATCTCCCCTTTAGGTGCCCATTTGAAGGTGACGTGGTTGATGATGTGGCATCCCTGGTGGCTGCTTTGTTGGCATGGTGATGTGGAATTCCAGCTTGGTGGTCCAAGGTCTTGATTTGGAAGCTCCAAGTGGTTTGGTGAACCTCAACTTGAAGTAGCTTAGACTTGATTTAAATAAACCTAATGGAACTCTAATTGAGTTCTTATTTGAACCCAGATTGAGACATGACATAATTACAGGACTCGATTGGACATAATTACAGGATTCATGAAATTGAAACTAAGTAATTACAGGACTCTTGAAAGTAAATTGCCCTTTACAAGAAAAATTTAACCTAGTGATTTTCGATTCAAAGTGGAATCAGGTTAACCTTATTTGATTGAGGTTTTATTCTGCTTCTGCTTCTGGTGTCCACACCACTCTCCTGGGAGTCTGTCAGGGTCTCGATCGACGAGCCGCCGGTCTTGGGATCCGTGCTCTCCGGTAGAGTCTTTTCTTCGGTTATATAGCAGATCGGTGGAGGGTATGGCACCTTAATTGTAGCATGGTTGGTGTCGTATGGCCCTTGGAAGCATCGCCACTATCCTCGGAGGAGAGGTATGGCTCCCTTGGCGGCTAGCATATTGGCTTGAACAGAGGGTCGAGCTGGAGAGGCAGGGCCTGTCTGCGGCAGACTCGCCTGGGTGCTGCTCGGCAGGACGGAGGCGGACCGAGCTCTATCGCGAAGGGGCGCCTCGTGGCGGAGGAGGCTGAGCTCGACTCCTGACCACGGGGCCCGACCTCAGACGAGCTTGGTGCCGGGGTGCCACCCAGCCCAGGGGACCTGAGCTCGGAGGGGCGCCTCGTGGCGAAGGAGGCTGAGCTTGACTCCTGACCACGGGACCCGATCTCGAGGGGTCCGTCTTAGGTGGGAACTCGGACTCGGCTCCGGTCTAGGTGTTCCGGGCTTGTGGAAACGGACCTGACGGAGGACGGAGCTTGCCTTTGGCAGGCAGAGGTGTTGCCTCAGGGAAGCTCAGCTCGACAAAGGCGCTCATGTTGAAAGCTTGTCATGGCGTCTGATGGGGACTCCACGTCCGCTGCCTCGTGCCACGTTAGCGTTCTGGCCACATCATTATCCACTAATTTCATATTCACAAATTTTGATCTATTAATTTCATATTTATAGATTCCATGTCTACAATTCATCTAATATTTCCCCTCAAGTCGGTGCATGAATATCAATCACACCCAATTTGCCAAGTAAGAACTGAAATCAATCTCGTTCTAGAGCCTTTGTAAACATGTTGGGGAACTGGAGTTTGGTCCGCACATAAGCTGTGATGATGTTACGAAACTTTAAACGATTACATATGAAATAACAATCTATCTTGATTTATTTCGTTCGCACATGAAAGATGGGATTATCGATGATGTAGATCGTGGCTTGGTTATCATAGCAGAATTGCATGGACTGAACATGATTGATTTCGAGAGATTGTAAAATATTGCACAACTATAGGAGTTTGCCAGTGGCAGCTGTCATGGATCTATATTCCTCTTCTATTGATAACATGGACACAATGGTCTGCTTCCTAGTCTTCTAGGAAATGGGACAACCTCCAAGCATAACAAAATATCCAGTAATAGAACGCCATGTCATTAGGTAACCAACCTGTTAGGATATGTCGGTTCAGAGGTCAGCTGGAAGCTGGAGGAGCCGGGGGACCCGTCACCGGGCTCGGAGGCACCGGGGTACCCACGTCGGGTTCGGAGGCGCCGGGCACGCCGCGCCGGAGAAGCCGGAGGTGTCGGGCTCGGATGAGCTGGGGGACCCGTCACCGTGGTCGGAGGCGCCGGGGTTGGAGACACCGGGCATGCTGCGTCGGGCTCGGAGGCGTCGGGACCACGCCATGCCGGGCACAGGGGCGTCGGGCTGTGCTCGAGCGGTGCGAAGCCGGAGCTGGAGGTCGGGTTCGTCCCCCCTTGCATGCGGACCGAGGAAAGGTCCAGAGCTGGGCTGGCACGATCTTGGGCGGTACAGAGCCAGGTGACTGTTTCTTAGGCACAGACACGCACGGGCATGACTGGCGGAGTGACCTGGATGCGCGTACCTCTGGTGCACGTGGATCGAGGCACAGGGATGGTACCGAGCTGGGGTGATTGGAACCGACCTGGATCTGACCGAGGTGGGCTGGCCAAACTGCTAACCTGAGTCGGGGTGCCAGCCCGGCCGAACTGGGCTCCAGGCACGGTCGGGCTGGGCTGATCGAGGTGCCAACCTTACCCGGTCGGAGTAGGTTGGCCGAGCTGCCGACCTGACCTCCACAGGGGCTGATTTCTTCAAGGGGTCCCACCATTGTGCCAGGGCTGAATGGGTTGGTTACTACTGTAACACATAGATTAGCAACCGATATATCGGTTGCAAAAATTGATTATTTTTTTTAAAATAACAAAAATTAATTTTTTAAAAAAAATTTAAAATCGATCGAAATCGAAATTCATTTAAAAATATTTTTTTAAGCTTATTTTTTAATTTTGCAACCAAATTTTCAGTTTCAAAATTTCATTTAAATAAATTTTAATTTTCTTTAGAATTTTGCAACCAAAAATTCAATTACAAAAAAATAATTTTTTTTTAAAAAATTTCTTGGGAATAAATATGGGACGTTGGATCATAATCGAACGGTTAAACATTGATCAAGCTTTTACTATAAAAACATCCTTCAAATCATGTGCCCTAGCCATTTGGCCCTTCTCCCATTCAGCCGCCGAGCCACCAGCAAATCCCCATTCCCCTTCGATGCTCCCCCCCAATGGTCAATGCCTCCCCCCCGAAGGCCAACGCCGCCTCCGGCTCTCCCCCCCGACGGCCGACTGTTCGAGCAATCGAGCCCTCTATGCTGCTCCTATCAGTGGACCGAGCCTCAAGGCCCTTAATATCGGCGCTCTGCCTCCATGCCCATGGCTGCCGCCTCCCCCCTCGATGGCCAACGTGCCTCCCTCCATCAACGATCGACTGTTTGAGCTCTCTACGCTACCTACAAGTGGATTGAGCCACAAGGCCCTCGACATCGGTGCTCCACCTCCACGCCCACGGTCGACGCCTCCCTCGACAGCTGAGCCCTCCACGGTCGACACCTCCCCCCCGACGGTGGAGCCCTCTACGCTGTTGCTCCCCCCTGAATGGTGGACCGTGGACCTTGGATGGCCGACGCCCGCTACTTGACATCGTTCTTAGATCCGAGTACCGCCGACCATCAACATCGTCGATCATCCCCACCCCCCACCGTCTGCTGCTGCCGCTGCCCCTGTCCCGCCAGCTGTCGCTGCCCCTACCCCTTCCCGCTAGCTATCGCTGTTTCTGATTCGAGCCCTGCTATACTGCTACAGTACCTTGGTTAAATATTGTTATATTATTCTTGTTTTTTATTAATAATCATGATCATCAGTGCCACAACACTATAGGATGTTTTTTTATATTTTATCTATGTTTTAAATTTGTCATTACCATTCCTGCTATTAGAAAATGAAAAAAAAAATAAAAATAGAATCCTTCACTCTTACAAGCCCATGGGCCATGGTGGTACCTTTCATTTGGATCCAGGTTCAGGTCTGGATACCGGGTCGGGTTGGTATCAAGCATAATCCGGTCCGACCCGATCCATTTGTAGCCCTTGTTACAACAATACATTTAAAAATAATTTTTTAATTTATTTTTAAATATTTTCAATAGAATTTAAGTTTACAAAAATTAATTTAAAACTAAATTTAAAATTTAAGAAAAAATAAAAAATATTCATTTTAAAAATGATATTTAATATTTTTTTTCTTGAAAGAGATAGATTAGACTTTAAGATTGTTATAAGGTTATATTTAACCTCTTATATTTAAGCTTTAAGTTTGTGATAAGTATATGAACATTAGATTAAGATAATTTTCTGTATCCTCATATTTTGATATGCTACAGAATATGGATATCTTTCATCTTCATAGTTGGATATATAATAGATTTTTACTGGATCGAAAGAGATATACCGAAGAATTTTTAAAAGGCATGAAAGATTTTATACTCTTTGGGTGTCAGCAACCTTACTTTCAAAGTGAAGAAAAATTTAGATGTCCGTGTTGTAAGTGCAAAAATCAAAGGTACTTAACTACTGATGAAGTGAAGCTTCATCTTTACAAAATAGGATTTGTACCTAATTACTGGTATTGGACATCTCGTGGAGAGAGTGATCCTTGTGTGGGTGGGGTACATGATTTGCATGCAAATGATTCTGCTATTGCATAAATGGATAATGATCCACAGAACACATATCGATGCATGATATTCGATACCTTTGGAACAGAGTTTGTACCTGACCATTCGTCTAATGTAGAGGAGATACCGAATTTGGATGATCAACAATTCTATGACTTGTTGCATTCAGTCCAAAAACCATTATGGCCGGGATGTACTGATCATTCTGAGTTATCAGTAGCTGTATGGTTGCTTAGCATCAAATCTGAAGGTAATATTTTGCAACGATCTTTTGATCAAATAGCAGGTCTTATGAAAGAAACACTTCCAACCAATAATACTATACCTTAGGATTTTTATAGGACAAAAAAGTTGGTGTCCAAACTTGGCCTTACTGTTATGAAGATAGATTGTTGTATTAATGGTTACATGTTGTATTATGGTGAACAATCTGAAGATAAGCAATGCAAATTTTGCGAGGCTGGTAGATATAAACCTCGGTCCCATGCAGACAATCAATATAAAGAGGTGCCGATGAAGATAATGCATTATTTACCTCTAATTCCTGGATTAAAAAGATTGTATGCTTCAATGAGTTTTGCACCACACATGACATGGCATTATGAGAACAAGCGTGAGCCAGGGATATTGTGTCATCCATCAGATGGAGAAGCCTGGAAACATTTTGACCGATGCTATCCTGATTTTGCAGCTGAACCATGCAATGTCAGGCTAGGGCTATGTGCTTATGGTTTTACTCCTTACAGTCAATCATCAACCCCATATTCTTGCTGGCCAGTAATTGTTACTTCCTACAATCCGATACTTGAATTGTGCATGACCATTCCTTATATGTTCTTAACAATAATTATTCCAGGTCCACATAATCCAAAGAGTAGGATAGATGTGTATCTACAGCCTTTGATAGATGAGTTGAAATATTTGTGGGTGGAGGGTGTCCTAACATATGATATTGTAAGAAAGCAAAATTTTATGATGAGGGCTGCATTGATGTGGACCATCAATGACTTTCTTGCATATGGAATGCTGTCCAGATGGAGTACGGCTAGAAAATTGGCATGTCCATATTGTATGAACCGATCAAAGGCATTCACTTTGAAACATGGTCGAAAGATTTCTTGGTTTGATTGCCATCGACAATTTCTACCTATTGATCATGTACTAAGAAGCAATAAGGATGCATTCTACAAAAATCAGATTGAAAAAGATCAACCTCCATGAAGGTTGAGTGGAGAAGAAATATGGAAAGCCATATCTTCTATTCCAAAGATAATCGAGCAGGGTTCATGCAGAATTGAAGGATATGGGGGTACACATAATTGGTTAAAATAGAGCATTTTTTGGAATTTACTATATTGGAAAACTAATTTGATCAGACACAATCTGGATGTGATGCACATTGAAAAAAATATTTTTGATAATGTTTTTAATACGATAATGGATATCAAAGGCAAAACCAAAGACAATGTCAAAGCACGAATGGATCTAAAGGAATACTGCAAGCATAGGGAACTTGAGTTGCATGAGTTGGCTAACTGAAATTTATTGAAACCAAAAGCAACATATTCTTCAAACCTATAGCAGAAAAGAGATGTATTTAAATGCATGAAGGAGTTAAAAATGCCTGATGGTTATGCATCCAACTTAAGTAGATGTGTTAATATGAATGAGAGAAAATTAATTGGAATGAAAAGTCATGACAGCCATGTCTTTTTTGAGCATTTGTTGACAGTTAATAGAGGAGATATTAGTTTCAGCCACCGGATGAAATATGGGCACGTCGTAATTTTGAAAGACGTGGTGTGACTTGACTAAAAAATCTCATTGCCAATGCTAGAAGAGCCATAGAGAGACCACCATGACTCGAAGACTTTGTATGGAATAGATTGTTGCTAGCATTGGCGCACCGCCCAATATCAGGAGAAGTCATAAAAAGCGAAAGTAAATAAGATTTTGATAGCGACGGTTTTGGTCTTTCCTGTCATACTTGTGGCTATATCACTACATCCATTATAGATATAATTTGGTAAGCAATACCAACCAAAATCTTTAATATATTTATAATTCATATTAATAAAATATCTTGTTCTTCGAAATACAGACTTTGAAGATGGATACTGTGCCTTCTCTATCTGACTTATTTATTTATACCCATCAAAGGAAGGATAAGACTTGGGTTGATAGGAGAACAGAGCATATTTGCATAAGTAAAAATTTTGATTTTATTATACTATTTTTTATACTAAATGAATTAAATATTTCAGTCTGAATTTAGACGTAACATGGAAGATGTACAATCTCAAAGTAGTGCTGATTCTAGCCAGCAGCAAACTCCACCATCGAAATTGGATGTATGGATTTGTGCTGTTGGTGGAAAGAATAAAGGAAAGGTGTATGGGCTAGGATTAGAGTCCACTGCATTGACAGGCCTGTCAAATTTTCAAGGACAATCTTCATCCCCCTTACAATGGTTGAATAGTAAAGAATTCCAAAAGCAAGTACGGAAGCAGGTTGAAACCGAAGTCAATGCTCGGGTACAAGCTACCGAGCAAGAAAGGGATGTACTATGAAGGTGGGTTAAATATAATGAACGACCGTTGCAAGAGATATTATCTAACATAAGTTTTCAGCCTTCAGCAACTCCTGCTTTTACTGTTAATCCTTCGCAAAGAACTGAAATGGATCGATCCTTTTCAGAGGTACCATGTGCAAGGATCACAGCAAGGAGGGGGGAGGATAACGATGAGGAGGACGAGGACAAGGAGGAATAGAAGCATTAGCACATTCTTAATACTACCTTGTTGCACCTTTTACTGTTATTTGTTTTGCTTTGTATTATGAACTACACCTCTTAATATTATCTTGTTATCTGCGCTTAGAGGTTGTGATGAGTTGCCTTGGTATCTTTATGATGCTTTAAGTGCTGAAAGTGTATACTGGCTCAGACCATTTTGCCTAGATCTAAATGGTATTGCAAATTTGGATGGCTTGCTATTATTGCAAGCAACAATTTGCTGCCTTAGACCCTTCTCAATATATAAAAATAGGCAATCCCGAGCCTCTGAATCTTCTTGTTTGACACTTTTGTTCTCTTTTTGTTGTTTTATTGTGCATTTTTATGGATTGCCTCCTCTTGTTATCTGCAGTTAGAGGCTGTAATGAGTTGCCTTGGTATCTTCATGATGCTTCAAGTACTGAAAGTGTATGCTGGCTCGGACCATTTTGCCTAGATCTAAATGGTATTGCAAATTTGGATGGCTTGCTATTATTGTAAGCAACCATTTGCTGCCTTGGACCCTTCTCAATGTATAAAAATAGGCAATCCTGAGTCACTGAATCTTCTTGTTTGACACTTTTATTTTCTTTTTGTTGTTTTATTATGCATTTTTATGGATTGCCTCCTCTTCTTATCTACGGTTAAAGGCTATTTTGTGTGATATTCTGATGGCTTATTCTAGAATTAAATGTGCGATTTATTAAGAAAAGATGATGAAATTTATTGTTGATAATTACTTAGTTATGATTTTTCTGCTAATAAACAGGAGAAGCTCTGTGCCAAAAAAGAGCGTACCAGGATGGCTGTTCCAAAAGAGAGTATGGCTTTGTTCATTTGCATGGGTATTCCATTCATAAAGCTTACCATATCTATATATATTATCTTTCTTATATTGGGCAGGGTGTTTGTTGACTCACTCTTCATGGTGATTCTCGTGAAGTGGCTACTTTACTGTATGGTGCTCCTTCTTGTCTTATTATTGGTGAAGAACTTTTGGATCCTTTTTTATTTGGCTAGGTTATAACCCTCTTTCTTGTACTTTGTTCATCTTTGCTGCACTTACAATAGTCTTGCTTATTTTGGTATGTAGTCTTATAACTGTCGTGTTCCAGTTTTCACAGTAACTTTTGTGGACTGGCTTCTTAGCCTGGTATTCTCGTACTCTTCTTTCATTTATATCGGTACGATTCAGCCTTAAAAGCCTGGTACGGGATATGAACCATTAAAAACTTACCTTAACCGGACCGGTACGAGTTGATCTGGTATGGTACGAGTCTGTTCGGTATGGTACGGGGGGTTTGTATCGGTACAGCCTGGTTCAGTCCGATACGGGCTTGGAGCACCTCCCGATTGGGGCTTGGAGCAACTCCAACTTCATTTTTAAGCATTGATTGCATAAGTAATGCATTGTCTAGGGCAGGGTTTATGGTAACGTCCCGTACCGCCCTGTACGGGGCATATTGAACCGTACCGGTACGGTTCAGCCTTAAAAGCTAGGTACGGGATACGGACCATTAAAAACTTACCTTAACTGGACCGGTACGAGTCAATCTGGTATGGTACGAGTCCGTTCGGTACAATACAGGAGGGTTGGACCAGTACAGACTGGTTCAATCCCTAATAGTGTTTTATACTGTCATGTCCCTTCTCTTTTAGTTCAAGCATATCATCATGTTATTTTATCAACAATGGATGTTGATAATAGTTTTCTAATGTTTCATGTTCTTTACTGTCCCATCTTGACCATTATTTGATTGGATTTTTATGGACCTGTGAAATAGTAAATTTTCTTTATAGGATGGCTAGAAAATCTTTTAATAATGTAATTCCTAGATTCAGAACACACCTAATTAAGTAATTGAAGCATGAGTTTTTCACTAATATTTTAGATTACATTTGAGCCATTTGTGCCTGTTACCGATGGAAAGTGCCCCAAATTTTACATGGTTCTTATATATATTACAAGCTCGTAGCCATTTTTTCCCTTCTTCCATCTCATATGATGTTTCACTCTGCACTATTCTTGATGGGAATTGCTCCATAATTGACATGCCTCAAATATTAGAAGCTTTTAGCCTCAAATATTATACGATGTCTTATATGTGGCTTGCCTGACAATATACATGTTCTATATGTTAAAGATGTCTTGCTGCTGTAATGTTCATTGTGACCTTGGTAATGTTGTAAATTATATATTTTGACAATGTTTAGTAATGTTGTAAAATACATGAAAAAATTAGTATTTTAAATTTATTTTTTGTAATTATTTTATTTTAGCAACCATTTTTGCAACCAATTTTTAATTTTTTTTACAAAGATTTATTAATTTGCAACCGATTTTTAATTTTTTTTTCAAATTTTTATTAATTTGCAACCAATTTTAATTTTTTTTCAAATTTTTATTAATTTGCAATCAATTTTGCAATCGACTTTTATTTTTTTTCCAAATTTTTATTAATTTGCAACCAATTTTTAATTTTCTTTTCAAATTTTTATTAATTTGTAAATGATTTTGCAACCGATTTTTATTTTTGTTTAATTTTTTATTAATTTGTAACTGATTTTGCAATCGACTTTTAATTTTTTTTCAAATTTTTATTAATTTGCAACCAATTTTTACTTTTTAAATTTTTTTATTAATTTGCAACCAATTTTGCAATCGATTTTAATTTAATTTTTATTAATTAACAATCGATTTTGTAACAGAGTTTTAATTTTTTTTAAAATTTTTTTTATTAATTTGCAACCGACTTTTAATTTTTTTTTAAATTTTTATTAATTTGTAAACAATTTTACAACCAATTTTTTTAAATATTTTAATAAAATTATTACTTAGCAACTGAATTTGCAACCGATTTTCGACTTGAAAATCATTTCGAAAAAAAATTAAAATTTTATAAATACATAAAAAAATAAATAATCGGTCTCTAAATCGATTGCAAGGTTCCTAAATTTTTGTAACCGAATATAATCGGTCACAAAATTTTGCAACATGTGTTTCTGCAATCGAGGTCTTTCGGTTGCAAATTAATTTTGCAACCGATAATCAATTATTAATAATCTATTTTTCAATTGCTAAAATATTGTTTTCTTGTAGTGGTTTCATTCATGTGATGGTCAAATAAATCAAATGCCCCGGTTGATGCCTGTACTGTCCAATATCGGATGTAGGTTTACTATAGTCTGTCAATAGATGATGCTATTGCTCCATGAAAAATGATAATGGTCTAGCTTCGAGTGGACCACATTCGGTTAATATATTTAGAACAAATTTTCACTACGACAAGAATAATTTTGATGGACGGTGAGCAATTTTAATATTAAAAAAAATATTTTATTGATCGAGGCCTATTTGGAAGGGTGACCACTCAACCCACTTAGCCCTCTTTTAAGGCCTTTAACCTGCTTTGGTTTGAGGGAATTCATTGATCTTCAGAGTTGGCCCAGCCCAAGCAGTAACCACCTCTCCGTCTCATAATGGGCATGCGGTCTGACCCACGTCTTCTTTGCCAATGCTTATCTCTTAGGCCTATCTCTTTGGCCCAATATTCATACAGTTGAGAAGTTAAGTAGGTATAGGTATCATCATCATTTAATTGCCTTGGCATTATTCTTAGAATTTATCTGTGCACAAAGAAATGTTTTATTGTATTCAATCATTGTTTTTCAATTTAATCCTTCTCTATAGTGTGGAGGTATGCAGGGAAATAGGTTCGACTAAATGGAGGCTAGTAAAGATTAGTGTAGGCAGGAAGGGTCCAGTGGCAACATGGTGAAGAAGTAAGTTAGGAAAAAGAGAGAAATTTTGAGCATGCACATAGATGTAGAGGTATCTATCTATCCATGCATGCATGCATATAAGTAATAGTCACTGCACACTTCATATACATTTTTTTAAAATAAAATTAATCGATCTCTATGCTGGCCCGTTTTTCAAGCATCCGACCTACGGGGCTTAAGCCTTTGGCCCAATCTTGCCCAAGAAGGCTTCCTTCTTGGCCGTGGCCCATGAAAAGCTCAATTTTTAAGGAATACCTTGACAATTACTCTTCTTAAGGAAGAAAGTCTTTATATGTCATCTCCGGAGAATATATGTATATATATATATATACCATACAACTTGATTGGACTATGCAAGTCCTACTTTTTAAAGTGCATTCAATATTACAGTTTTATCTTGTTTTAATTTTACCCCTCTTTTATAATAAAATTAAGATATCCGTTGACTTGGAGTATGACATTCCTTGACTTAGATTATGACATCCATGTATTATAAAATTGAAAGATATTTTCATCATTAAAAAATTTAAAATTTATTAATGATAAAAATATCTCTCATCATATGACATCCTGTGAACAGGATCATGACATCCTATTCACAAATAAGTGTCATATAAGAAAGGCATTTTCTTCATTTAAATATGTATTTAATGCCCGTAGTTTATTTTTTTATTGAAAATTTTGATTGATGAAAATGTCATTCCTTTATGACATCTCTTTGTAAACAGAATATTATAATCCTGTTTACACGATGTCATATAAGGAATATTTTTGTTATTGAAAAAATCAAAAATTTTTTAATGACAAAATTATCTTCGGTCTTATAACATTCTATGAATAGGATTATGATACTCTATTCATAAACAAATATCATAAGGGATTGGCATTTTCATCATTCAAAAATATATTTAATACCTTTAGTTTATTTTTTTTTTAAAAAATTTATAATAAAAATATCATTTTCTTATAACATCCTTTTATGAATAAGATATTATAATTCTTTTTACAGGATATCTAACACTGAGGATATTTTCATCATTAAATAATTTTTAAAATTTTTAATGATAAAAATATCTCCCAGCTTTATAATATATGGGTATTATCATCTAAGTCAAGAAATATTATAATCCAGATATCACAATTTTATTATAAGAGAAATATTTTTGTTATTTAAATATTTTAAAGGAAAGGTAAAATTATGAATATTAAATATGTATTAAAAAGTGAATCTTATATGATTTAATGATATTTAATGATGTATTTTTTTTATACGTGGACAAATATTTTTTTTTTTTTTTTTTGAGGAATTTCATTAGAATATCGCCAAATATCTCTCACCTTCGCTGCACGTGTAGAATATGCGGTCGCCCGTCCCTGACTCCCTCTCCCCAAACTCTACTTTCAGCGGGGACACGTGCGTTCCAGTTCATACGCGTGGCATTGCAAAAAGCTGCCAAACTCGCTTAACGCAACGACCTCCTCCCAAGAACTCATGCCAGAATTATAAAACCATAAATCCGAGAGGAAGATCCCAAAAAATCTTAAAACATCGAGAAATTCTCTGCTTAAATTGGTATGATCATGCTTTTTCTTTTTTTTTTTTGCTAATAATTTTTAAAATGTTCTTCGCGCTTGCGAGCCAGTAAGTTGTGAATCTATATCCTTTCCTTTTTCATCAAATTCGCTGTTTTGGCTGTATAATTATCATAATTTTGTCAGAAAACCCTAGAATTGAACTCCTGGAAACGAAGTACCTGAATGATTTCATGTGCCATTGCTTATGGCGGCGAACTGAATGATCAGCACGTTTTGGAGTCTATTTCAAGCATGAGAGTTACATGTTCGATGTAATGCCTTATTACTAATTTCCCCAATTTCTGTTTTCTATGGTTCGCCAATGCTTAGGGAGGTCCGTACAAACTAGAATATAGTTGTTTTTGCTTTGTTGATTGATTAGTTTCTGCACTTCTTGTCCCAAAACGGCAGAACAATAGTTGATTATTCCTTAGCATGATAATCCTGTGATGTTGTTATGAGCAATGAGACAATGCTACAATACGGGTATAAGTGAATTTTTATGCTCGGTCCAAAGTTTAAGGATAGATTCATTTTGTTGATTATAGGCGACGGTCAATTCTATAGAATGTTTGACTATCTATGTCGTTGGCATCTGCTGAATTTGATATACCATTCTTTTAAACTTTTACCTCATGATGTCTGTCTTGATGGTCTGTTCTCTAAAATAGTGGAAGGATGTTTACATTGGCATCATGTGGTTGATATAGCAGAGAGCACCTAATTTTAGAAATCTGGAACTTAGTATAACCATATTACATGCACTGGTATTGGTGATTCTTCACAGTTTGTCTTTTTTTTTTCCTTATTTTTTTGTCTGCTTCAATGCATACCTAGTTAGATGGAGAAACAAACACAAAAGTCATGTATATGCAATCAGTATTCTTGTTGTGTCTTCCAGAGTGTGACTCCACATTCTTATGTTTGATCATGTTGTCACTGTCACATCATCCTATGTTTTCTTATGAACAATGGGAATGTGCCCTTTTGCAGCTACATCTCTGTCTGCCTTACCATTTTTTGAAATGGCACAAGCTGAAATGAGATCAAGAATACCAAACTGTGATGCTTATTTTGACAGTATCCAGTCAAAAAAGAAGTTACCAAATTCTTTACAGGAATCTTTGACTGCTGCATTTGCACAAATTCCGGCTTCATCATTCCCTGAAGTTCCAGGAGGCAAAGGTTATTATTTGCTGTGCATTGCTATTCGTGCTTTTTAGACTCTTACATATTAGCCATTGGGATTCATGCTTTTCCCATTGGTTTGTTCATTACTGACACATTTGTCATGATTCATGTTGCCTATAGTAGTTTTGACCATTGAGCAGGTGAATGTGTGTGCCCATGTGGCCTTGTTCGCCATTGTGCATGCATATATGATCATGTGCAATCACAAGTGCCTGTAGGCATGTTTTGTGTGTCCATATGTGGTGTGCAAGTGTTCATGTCTCTAATGGTTACCTTGTAGTGAAGGTTATTTGATGGTAATATTTGACCTTGTGAAGTTAAAAATTTTGCCTCAGTTCTCTCTCTCTCTCCTTCTTATACAGTAATTGAGATTCAAGGTGACACAACTATTATTGATGCTGTCCGAATTCTATCGGAACGCAACATATTGGCTGCTCCTGTAAGAAACTCAGAGGCAGGGGATGGTATAGATTGGAGGGAAAGGTATTTGGGAGTAATTGATTATTCTGCAATCATTTTCTGGGTGTTAGAGAATGCGGAACTTGCTGCTGCTGCTCTATCGGTGGGATCAGCAACAGCTGCAGGAGTGGGAGCAGGTGCTGTTGGTGCTCTTGGAGCAGCGGCCTTGGGTGCAACTGGTCCAGTGGCAGTTGCTGGGCTGGCTATTGCTGCTGTTGGTGCAGCAGTGGCTGGTGGAATGGCTGCAGAGAAAGGTGTAGGGAAGGATGCTCCCACTGCCGCTGATAAATTGGGAGAAGATTTCTACAAAGTCCTCCTTCAAGAAGAACCTTTTAAATCAACAACAGTAAGCACTTAAGATGTTATGTGTTTTTTTTCTGTGCCATATGTTGAATATATCTCCCGAAAGTTGCCAAAAAAAAAAACCTTGAACTCGTTCCAATGTTATTAAAATCAAAATTCTCTTTATTCATCCACAAGGAGTTACCTTTTCTTATATCAAAGCTAACCTCTTTTTCTCGTGCTCAGAAATATCAGGGGCAGTTTCTCTTTAACTTGATATATATATATACATATATTAGTGGGAAAATATTCTTGTACACATGATAATTAAATCTTTAAAAGCTCTTGACATTATGGATTTTACTAGAGTAATTATCTATACTCCCATGATTAATTTAACTTTATTTCATTTATGTTGCTGTGATAATGCTTTCATATTCATGTAATCACTTTTGACATCTTTGTTTTAGGTTAAGTCGATTGTGCAGTCATATCGTTGGGCACCCTTCCTCCCTGTTGGGCTAGACAGTTCAATGCTTACCGTATTGCTTTTGCTTTCGAAGTATAGATTGAGAAATGTCCCTGTGATCGAAACTGGCAAGCCTTGTATTAAGAATTTTATCACCCAAACAGCAGTAGTACAAGGTCTCAGGCAATGCAAAGGAAGGGACTGGTTTGATTGCATATCTGCACGCACACTTCCAGATCTTGGACTTCCTTTTATGTTGCATAATGAGGTTACTCTATTTTTTTGGGCAAATATTTTCAGTTCTATCAATCATTTCACATATACTGATCAACGTTGTTATCTTCAAGTTCTAATATAACATGTAGAAATTGTTATCTTATTTGTTCTTGATTCTTTTGATTTTAAAAGCATTCAAATTCAAGGCTACTTCTAAAGGAAAATTCCTGATATCAAGTCCTCTAATAACTCGATAAATGTGTAATGTATAGATATAATACATCAGATGTTTACTTCTGAAAATTAGGGAATAAGCGTTGTTTTATCATCACCATTACAATGTTGTGAATAACATATTAAATGACCACAATACTTATAAAGCATCCAAAATATGAGAAATCTGAAAGAAGAATGCCCTGATTTCAGAGGACAGTTCTGCATCTTGTTGGTTTTTCTTTGCCTTAATTTTCATTCAGAAACATGACAAGATTGTACAAAGATGCTTGAGAAAAATTCTAGATGTGGTTGATGGTAGCTTTTCCTTCTATCAGAATGTAACTAACAAATTAAAACTCTTAGAACAGTGAAAGAAAGATCTATATCATCCTTATCATGAGAAAGTTTTAAGCCAAAACAAAGATTTGGCTCATTCTAGGAAAATCCAGGAAAAAAGATCAATTAACCTATGGTACATTGTAGGGGCTGGTCGTTTCTTGTTCTGATGCCTCAGGATAGTTTAGGGGATTTCCATGAAGTCACTCAAAATAGAGAGCTGTAAGAGCAAGCAAATATTAATTAGAATTTTCTGTCATGTTATGTCACCTATTTATAGTTCTGCTGGTTATAATACAAGTCATATGGCTGTATTCACTTCATACTCCTTGAATATCTGAAAACATAAAAGGTAACCATTGCTCATTATTTTGCACCTTTGAGAGGGAAGCTTCACCCAGGGGATGAATTGTGTATTAGACATGCAAACAGGCAAGTACAAAATTTGTATCTGATTGATATTAATGCATCAGATACCAGTTACTATAAGCAGCTGAAATTGCAAGGTTGCTGAACTAATATTGTTTCCATAATTGACTTCTGCACTTTGTAATATAACACCATGTAGAAGAGATCCTCTGCTTTTGCGTATCATAGAAAATTTTCTCTTTTCTAATACAAAGTGTTGAAGTACTTAGAAAGAGGTGGGAGGTATGTAGTCATCCATGCTTATCCTGTCAATGCACTTATCAAGAAGATGAAGAATTTGTACACTCTGTCATTCGTTGTCAGGTTATTAGCATCAATGGTGATGAATTGATCCTGGAGGCCTTCAAGCGTATGAAGGACAACAAGATTGGCGGCCTTCCTGTTGTAGAGGGACCTAGGCGCAAAATTGTTGGTAGCTTGAGCATTCGTGACATCAAATTCTTGTTGCTCAAGCCTGACCTGTTTTCCAATTTCAGGTTTTAAATCTTGCAACTTATTTCAAATTTAGAATGATGGTTGCCTATACTTACAGAAAGACATGAAGCATTTCAAGATCATGACATTATTATAAAATCCTATAAGAAAGCTTTCAAGTGCTTACTAATGGAGATGGCGGTTTGCCCTTCCCTTATATCTTTAAGCAGGAGTTTAGTTGTGCTGGTGGGATTTTTTGATATTGTATGGACTCCATATTGTTTTCACTTATTAATTCACTGATGGAAATTTTATTTAATTTTGTTTGTTGTCTTATCATTTTGTTACTTGCATGCAGGCAGCTAACTGTTATGGATTTCATGAAGATCATAGGCTATACAATGGCATCATCAGCAACATGTGCACCTGATGCCCGCCTTGGAAGTGTGATCGATAGCCTGGCATTGAAATCTGTCCATCGGATTTATGTAGTCGAGGGAGATGACCATGAAGTAGTCGGTGTCGTAACACTCAGGGATGTCATCTCTTGCTTTATCAACGAGCCTGCTAATCATTTTGATGACTATTTTGGATTTGCAATGAAGGAGATGCTGAACCAGTGAAATCATGGGACACCCGATCATCCAGATCACATCCACAAGCAGTGTCAGCCAGAAATTTCCAGTACACATTCTGCATTCCCCTGATAATTTCGTATTTCCTATGCTGATAATTTGATAAATTATTAGTTACCCAACATTGTGTGGTGTTGTACTGCCAGTTTCAAGATGCCGTGCAGGTGGTTGCATGGCTAGGAGATGCGTCTTTCTTTCTTTCTTGGGACTGGAGGAATTGAATGGGTGGTACCGTGCTTTTTAGTCAAGAGACGGTAGTAGCTCACCTTCTAACTCCTAGTTGCGTTTCAACCCTTCACAATGCGAAGATTCCCCTCCCTAAAAATGTGTGAAGTTTAGACATTTTGGCAGGACTTCCTTTTTAGACTTCGTTTAGATAGTCTTAATTAAGGGAAGGGAAGAGAATAGAAGGGAAGTGAAATATTATTCTTGTTTGGATAGTCCTCATAAGAAAAAGGAAAGGAAAGCTTAGTTATTATAAATTTTCTCTTCCTTCCTAATTTTTTCGAATAAGAAAATTGAAAACTTAACTTAATCAAGGAGAGGGGAGGGAAAGGAGTATCCTTTCTCGTTATTTTTTTTTTAAAAACTGACATTCAAATAAGGGAAAGGTAAACCTTTCCTTTCTTTTCCCTCTTGATCCCTCCATCCAAACAAGATCCTCCCTTTATCCAAACAAGGTCTTATCTCTGAACAGAATGATGCCCTTTTCAGCCACACTTGTGTTTGCTTTAGATGGACAAAAAGTAGTGCATATGCCCACCAAAGCTGCCCGTAGATCTGCCTCAGATACTGAACGAGTTGAAATTCTTAGAACCACCACGTCCATTAGCTTTAAGAATCTAGCTCCTGCCAAACATATCAAAGTCTACTTCAAGGACACCATCATCTAACTGAAGTGGAAGAAAAAAAAAAAAAAAGGAGCGTTCGCATCTAGAAACTCCTTTGCAAGGTATATGTAGCTTTAGATGATAAAGCTCCCCTTTGCCTGCTTTCTACGGTCTCTTTTCTCGTATCTCTGCGTTATAAGATCATCCACGGACTTCGATCCAGCATAAACATTAATCAGAAAATTTTGTAACTCTGCATCATGATGGAGTCCTTTTCTGTAATTTTGCAACAAAATGATATTATATAAAATAATAAATTATATATATTTTTTCTGAGGTTATATTTCGGAATTTATTAAATCTATGCTTATACATAATTAAATTGATGATAATGATGGAACCATTTATCATATACCAAAAATCAAAATTATTCGTGTTGCACCGTTCAAGATTATTTTGATCATTTTTGTAACTTTTTGAGTTCTATTTAAAGTTTACGGTTTGGCTAATATTCCGTTAAGTTAAATGCATTATATTGTTGGATAAAAATAAATCACAAAAAAAAAAAAAAATATTAAAATATTAATATAAATATAATATATTTTTAATTTTAGGAGAATTTTATAATTTATCTCCTAATTCTTGTTGTTTGCCATCTTCTTGATCTTCGCTTCGGATCTCATCCCTCGTTTCAATATCCAACGGCCGTGGTCGATAGACTTTAAATGTTATTTTTTTAGACAAATATGCCAGTGTACCTTAAAAAAAAAGA
This sequence comes from Areca catechu, assembly GCA_021397845.1. Classification (NCBI taxonomy): domain Eukaryota; kingdom Viridiplantae; phylum Streptophyta; class Magnoliopsida; order Arecales; family Arecaceae; genus Areca; species Areca catechu. Next base: position 8,437,846 of record CM038039.1, read on the forward strand.
CAGTATTACCATGTGTCATCCCTCTTATGCTTTGTACCAGTACGCCACGGATCCTGTTAATCACCATTATCAGCACATCCATGTTCAGGTTGTATCCTTTGCAAGGAGGAACGATTGGTTTTTCTTTCATGACATCAAATATTGGACGGTGCAATGGTCATTTTGAGCACCATACAAATAGAAAGAGAGAAGATGCCAAAAGTTATGTGCTGCCTTCAAAAGCTGCACGAAGCGCGATCCATATGTCGTATATATATTAGATCAATTTTATTAGTTCGAAATGAATCTAGAGCTGATCAAACCATGTATCCATTTCTGTAAAGAGCTGACAAATTACATACAAAAAAAAAAAAAAAAAAGATTTGATAAATTTGTTTCCGAAAGTTGATTAAGATTTTATTACTTCGAAACATTGAAGGGTTCTAGACATTGGCAACTAGTAGAAAACTTATTGATTTTTAAAATTTTATGAAAGTATTTGATCATGTTATTGGTGGAAATTTCGTGAAGTACATGAAACCCAGGTTAATATGTTAAAGAGGCAACCTTGATGCTATGAAATTTGGAGATATTTAGGTCCTTTGTTATAATAGTTGAGCCCTCTAATTAACTTTGATATTGGTTTTAAAGATGATAAATTAGTTTTCCCATTGTTTTATGGTTACAAGACTCAAAAACTGAGGAATACCGCTTGGTAGACCTTGTCATATGGTTAGCATTGTTTAGAGCTTGTGGACTTTTCACTTTGATTTGAATTCAAAGTTTTTACTTAAATATTCCCGAAAGTTTATAGTTTCTTTTTCTCCAATTAAATAAGTAAAACTGTACTTGTTGCAAGCATGGACCCCTTGGTTTTTTTTCGCTGTCTTTTTATTCATTTAAGCTTATCAAACGTATGATTAGCGTCCCGTGCAATGACCATTGGGTTAGTAGCAGGTTTTAGTTTTTTCTACTACTCCCAAAAGTTCAACCACTCCAATCTCCAGGGTGTCTGTTTTGCTTCTTCTTAGACTGAAACTCATTTGTTCTTTTTTATTAATGATAAAAAGAGGGTAGCACTTGTTACCTCCGATTTCAATCCCCCCCCCCCCCCCCCCTCCAAAAAAAAAAAGAAAAAATAAAAAATCTAAAGATAGGCACCATCTCATTCCACTTAACCTTGTAGTCTATAGGCTGTTCAATGAGCAAATGTTTGCGTAACTTGTGGTTCATTATGTTTAACACCGGTTCTTCCTCATGTACATTCAAAAACTTTGGACAAAGAGATAGCGATCAGGGCGGATCAGGTATAAACGAGTTAGATCAGATTCAGATTAGATAAAAAAAGATTCAACTCGAACTCGACTTATTTATTAAATAGATTAGGTTTTAGAATCCAAACCCAATCGCTTGTTAAATAGATTATCCGATCCGATCTATTCATGACTCATTTACAATTTAATAAAAAATAAATTTAAAAAAATTGACCCGTTTACAACCCATGCAAAATTTAATTAAAAAAAGGGGAAGAAGGTAAAGAGAAATTTGAGACCGCAGTGCCTCAGGAACCAGTCCCCCCTCGTCCCCTTTTCTCCCCCCCCACTCCCTCCGATCCCGATATTGTTCGATCACTTCTTCGACTTTAACGAGAGATCTCCATCCGTGAATCACTCCAAAATCAAAACTTTTCATCAATAGCTCGCAAATCAAAGCTTTTGGCCATGTTTTTCGAGGAGATCTTTCAAGATCCCGATCGTTCGCGATCTGCCTCCTTTGTCTCAAAAAGATTCTTCTCATTTTTCAATAATCAAATCGAAGCTTTGTTGCTGCCACCCCAACTTTCCTCTACGATCCCCTCTCTCTCGTTGCCCTCACCCTATCCATTCCCCTCCTCTCCCTTGCCCTC